>JAABNY020000037.1:10685192-10728857 GCA_015164015.2 Brevimyrus niger
GTGTGTGTGTGTGTGTGTGTGTGTGTGTGTGTGTGTGTGTGTGTGTGTGTGTGCGTGTGTGTGTGTGTGTGTGTGTCATACATTCGTTTGTTCAGGGCAGCCCATCTGAGTTGGTTTAAGACTCTTCTGCATTTGTTTCATTCAAACATTTTCATTCAGTCTTAGCCAAATTTGATTCTAAGCAGAGTGTTGATCCTTAAACAGATTTCTCTTTTTGTCTTAGAAATATTTGGTAACAAATACTTTGAATAAATAAAAAGAACAACAGGGCCACCAACCAGTGAGATGGAATTAAATACAGGTTTGCCAATTCCCATGCATCTGGCTTGACTCTCACGCTCAAGCAAGAAATCTTATGGCAAATCTAGTTTATTCCATTAGAAACTTAAAATTAGCTACATCAAAGGTTTTTGGGTAGTTTGCAAACCCTACAGACCATTTACAAGGTAATAAAACTGTTAAATACATGCCTTGTCTCAAATTAAAAATCTCACGCCAGCCAGCTGACCAACTGTAAATGCAAAATGGTACACTGTGACTATTTGACTGTCCACTTCTGGAAATAATTTAACGAATGATAGGTTTGTACACTCCACAGTTATCACTCTGAATACTACCTTTCAAAAATGTGAAGAAGAAGAAGAAGAAGGCTTCCTGTATTAGGTACAGCATTATTATTGACCCACCGTGACGTTTAGGTACTGTTACTTCAATACAGGACGTTGAATTGGTATTATGATTTATCCAAGTTTGTTTAGCTTTTCAGTTGCCTCTATAATTAGTAATATATTATTTCAATAATATATAATTGTGTTCTTATGTGATACGAGATGACTTACTGGTACAGGTTTACAATGGGCTTTAATTATCTTAAATTGCAGCGCCATTTGTAAAAAAATATATCCAAAAACCAGTTTGCCATTTTGTCACTACCTACAATGTGCTACAGCCTTCATGCCGTTGGTATGGTAATATAAAAAATAGGCCTAAATATTAGTTAATAAGAAACAGGAGTTCGGAATGGTAAAGATTATCTTTCAGTTTAGACCTTGTTAAGATTTTAATGGTGAATACAAATTCTTCACATCTTGAAACATGGTGAACTGAGACTATGAAATAGTTTGATTAACCTAGAAGGATGTCTTCTTTGGCAGGTAGAAATAAACAATCTAGACTCTGGAGTTAAAACCATTTTGGAAATAACTGTAAATTTCATTTCTATGTAGCATTTGAAAGCTTTGTAAGTATTTTTTCAGATGTTCACACGCCTCGCGGCGTTTGTGACAGCTTATGCCTCGTTCAGTCGTCTTGTTTGACAGCAGCATCACGCGTTGCTTGCACACAGCAGCACCCAGAATGAAAACATACTGTATCAGTGGAAACAAGATGTCTGATTCTCCGCTTTGTACACGCAAGGTTGTGTTTGCTGTGTTGTTCAGTTCCGGTGAAGGCGGGTACTCATGAATATTCATTAACGGCAAGGGCCTCACTCGTCTAGATCTGATTCCAATCATTACATCAGTCTGGCTAGAAATGTTATAACCAATCTAAATCAAAATACATTCCAAGCCCGTCTGCTCATGAATATTCATTAGTGTGGCTTGCGGCTGTAGCTCCTTCAGCCGCAGTGGAAACCTCGTAATGCACATGCATCATAATTATATGCATGGTCAGCTTGGCTAGAGTCACGAGGTACAACTCATGGTGAAAACTGTGGCTTCATGCAGGCTGTGATGTTTTTCAAAGGCCTGGTGTTTGTCCTCAGTCACCTCCGTGGCTCCCTCCTCTGTTGCTGATCCTGACCAATCAGGGGAGCCTCTAGCTCTCTGACCCCCAAAACAGTAGGGTGGGGGTCTCATAAACACACTGTGTCCTTGTTGTTTTTTTTGTTTTTTTTGTCAAGCTAGCCAAAAAAATGTGGTAAAACTAGGCTGAATATATTTCTGTTTCTATTGGAACAGGCTTGCTGGACTGGGGTGTTGCGTTCAAAATCCAAAATGCAATTTTAAAAAAAAGCTAAATACACAAAAAATCTAAATATACAAGTGCGCATACAATAATGCAGTTTATAAGTGCTTACTAAATGAAAAGTTAGTACACTGCTCCTAGAGCATTGGGTTTTAAACTCAAAGTATATGATAACACAGCAAGCTATACAGTAGCAAAATATTATAGACTAGCCTGAAGACACAAAACATTATCTATTTTCGAATGATGTAGGGCAGTGTCTCCCATTCCGGTCCATGTTTTTGCTCCCTCCCAGCTCTGAGTAGTAACACAAACGTGGACCGTCTGTGGGTCCCTGAGGACCGGCTTGAGAAACACTGAGAGAAATTCAAAAGAAATAGCTGAGCTTGTAAGGTGCAAATGTAAAGTGCGTTATAAATAAAATGTATTATTATTATTATTACTATTATTATTGTGGACTATTATTTTTACTTTTATTATTACTGCATCAATTAAAAAAGAAAAAAATGTTGAATCGGGAGCAAGAAATCCTTATACAAATATTATTTCACCAGTAATGAAGATATCAGCATGGCAAGGCTGAAATCTTTACAGATTGCTTAAAAAATACATGTACAAAGCCCTTTGTAGTGTTGCTTTACAAAAACAACAGCTCTGCAGAAATATGAACAAGGCTTGCATCTTACTAGACATCTTTCATTATAAACATGCTTTTATTTTCTTGATTTGAAGTGGTATGTCAGTATATGGATCAGTTATAATTGCAAAAATTTCCTCTGTTACCCATTTAATTAGGCTCTTAGTATAATGATCCACCTTATGAAGAGCAGATTCCATGCAGGCACCGTGATATCTTACGCTGTTACGCTGAGTTTCTCTTCTCCTGAAGAAAATATTTTCCCGTATGAGTATATACTGTTCTGTGAGGTGTATACCACAGAGACTTGGGTGCTGGAGGCTGGGTCTCTTGGGAAAACTGTTACCATGGCAATTGAGCAAAAACCTTTGACTGACAGAATTGCATGTAACTGTTCAGATATAACTATATTTTTTTCTGAAAGGACAGACTAACTCCCACCTCTATAACCCTGGCAAGAAAAAAAATCTCATGGTCAGATTTTAAGTAGCTTTAAAATATATGAGTCAAGGACCATCTGAGTTGTGCTACATGGGATAGACTGGAAATCTATGATGACCCTGTCCGGGATAAATGGTTGTATGATAGATAGATGATTTCTCCAAGTCCATTAAGAAGTCAGTCAGGAGGCCCATTGAAGTACATCATCTGTGCTATGAAATAGACAGAGAACATCCCAGAAGTGTATTGCCTCTTTAGCCTTCCTATACAGCAGATTCTGGTTTGGTCTTTGTTGTTCACTCATCACCGTGTGTAGTAATCCCTGCAGAAAAAACAGCAGAACAAATCCCTGCTTCAAGTTTGTCTTTGAATGAGTGACACTCTACGTGGTGCCCGCAGGCTTGCTCAGACACCGTAGACACCTTTGAAAGATCCAGCAGACATTTCAGACGTGTTTTACAAATTCCACCGCAGGCTGGATTTAAACCGGGGCCGCACAGCGGAAGAGTTCCTACATTTGCTGAGGGTTTAAGCAGGTGCTCTGGATTTCAACCACAATCCAAAGGAAATGTTACAGTGCCTCACATGCTGTTCTTCCTGGGATTTGCTTTGGATCACTGCAGCCCAACCTGGATAAACAGATACCGAAAAGAGGCGGTTTAAGGACTGACTCAGCCTGACTCCTTCACAGGAATTCCGAGGTCAAACGCATAATCTCTTTCCCTATAAAATATTGGCTCAGAACATTGAAGAGGTTCAGAAGCAAACTCATAGAAGAAAGCAGTAACCATTAGCAACCACTGTATGTGTGCCTTTTTAGCAACAAAATTCTGCTATTCAGTCTATGGTATAGACTAATATATTTTATTATGGGTATTGTAAATAGAAACGTAAACAGTGGAAACATTTAAGATAAATATAAATATGCTTGCAAAATTACTGCACTTACCCAGTCAAATCTCACAGCTTTTACAATTTTGGACTATATATTAACAGCAACCATGTCCAGTACAAAATCCATAAGGCTGATTACTTCTATTGCTGACAAGAACCATTGATTCAAGAATTTAAAACTCAATAGAGAGTCACTAATGGCCATTTCTTTCCAATGAATGTGAGAAGGTGCATTAATTTTTTACATACAATATTGTGCAAAAATCCAAGTCAAATAAAATAATGTTTAAATTGTCTTCATGTTGGTGTAAAACTATAATATTTTGTCAGTCAAAGTGTGTCAGCTTAGCCATTTGAAAACCTCTCCTAAAATCGCCCCGGAATTTGCAGCATCAATCCAAATGGATAAATGGCCCGGCTCCGGAGCCAAAGCGGCATCCATCTAGCCGTCCAACAAGATATCAGTAACTTTTTGGAGAACAGAAGAGATTCATGTTACTGTTCATTTGCGTATGCTCTAATGCTCAATTGCATTTTTTATTCGGAACAAATGTACACTTCGTACTCAAATGAGTACCCTTAAAAATGTCTTTGTATAACAGTTTTTGCACAGTGCTGTACAGCGATGAAGTTTACAGGATGTGTTAACCACCAGGTTTTTCACGAGTGATTTAATAACAGTAACAATTAAATCACAATAAAAATGAGTGCCTGTTACCATCTCATGTTTAGTCTGTTCCGTTTATATGATGAAGCACCTGTATTGCATTCATTTTGTGCAGTTTTATGATTATCTATCAGTTAATACTGTAGAATACTCAGGGAGCAAAAACTTGGACTGTCTCGGGGTTTTCCTGGACTGGGTTGGGAAACACTGGTCTAGCTGGCACAGTCTGCTGCTGTTCCCCTCTCCTTTCGCACTGCTTCTCAGTCCTCATGCTGTTTCTTCAGCTCACACACACAGCACTTGTCTTGCTTGACAAGGACGTGCCTCCTGGGCATGAGTTTTCCTTCTCAAATGTCAGTACAAGTTTAAACCCTGAGCGATGTGGCTCCCCAAGTCTGCTCAGTCAAGCCGTCGGCCACACGCATCCTTCCTTAGAATGTAGCCCAGTTAATTAAATATCCTATTTAATTCACAATGAAATTGCAATTATCACTTGAAAAAATATATAGCAGGGTAGCATTCGGGACAAACTGTGCACACCTTGAAGTAAAGAAGGTTAGTTTTAAAAACAGCAAGACATACTCGTCTGTTGTGTATCTCTCTGTCACCTACGTATCTGGCCCCGCAGGTCAGCGAATGTTCTGCTTTCAGCTCACAGGAGTCATTCTCACACCAGGAATTGTTGACGCAAGACTCCCGCTGATTGGGTGTGTGCATATTCACTGTGTCAAGCAGCGCCTTGTTCCCCCTCCCCTTATGAGAATGCAAAAGCGATGCAAAATCCTTTGTCTTTTGAATTAACAGTACTGTTCACTCAGAGGAGGGTGGTGTTTACATCACAAACTTAATCCTGTAACTAAAATAAAGTGCCATCGATTCTTGCCTCTGCAGGAGCACCTTTGTGTGTCCTGCACATGCAGGAGTCCTACCCAGTGCCAGGGGTGTCTGGTTCTGATTCTAGTGGAGACAAAGTATGTGCTGGTGTTCATTCCAGATCAGCAATTAAGAAACTAATGGGGCTGATTAAGCCTCACTGACACAATGTTTGCTTTTCCTTAAGAAGGCTGTTAGCTGAAGGCAGTTGAGAAATCTGCACATATACTTGTCTTCCACGATCAGTCCTTAAAAAGCCTTAATAGCCTCCAGCAGGGCTGTGTCACTCTTTAAAAGTGCACAGTTTCAAAGAGCAGAGCCAATGAATAAGACCCAATTAATAAGACCCAATGAATAACCCAAGAATCAAATATTAGTCTATAAATGTACATGAACCAATATCTGTGTATGTTCGGCTTCTAATATATAAAAAAAGTGAATATATATATATATATATTCCACAGTCCCACAATGTCGTTTGGTTACTTATGTTTTAGGATTAGGGCTGGGTAGAGGTTAAGGTTGTCATTGTTGGGGATTGGGGTTGTGCCCATAGAAGTGAATGGAGAGTCCTCACAAAGATATGAACATAAACATGTGGGTGTGTGTGTGTGTTTGTGTATAGGCCTATGTGTGCGTGTATAGACAATACAGAATTCCCTTTGGATTCATGAGTCTGTTAATTTAATGTGAGGACGGAAACAATAATTGAATTTGCTTTCATGCAGACTACTGTTCAGAGGCTGAAATCTGCATACTAACCATTCTTTGGCCGGCGGCACTAGATGCCGTTGATGTTGCGCATGGGAATACTGATGCTGAATTCAATTTGAATTACAAGAGGAAATTAGAGTTAAACATTTAGTTTGGATTACTTAAAAAATCGGAGATTACTGGAATTGGTTTCAGTATTTCCTTCTATTAAGATCAACAACTTTGTTAATGATTTAAAAAATTTATTTGGACGACAGTGAACTCTTCATATCGATAACATTGATTAAATAAACATGTTTTTTCCCCCAACTATTGCATTGTCGCCTGGAATGTAGAAAATTTTCTGAAAATGTTAAATGTTTTGAAAAAGGACAAAACCTTATATACATAATTTAAAAAAATATTAAAACCAAACCGCGCAAAAAAACGGACAGGGAATTAAAAGATTTGTCGAGAGGCATATCCGGCGGAGTTTAATAGCACTGTGAGTAACGTGGCCTCAGAATGACTGCAATTGCTGCATTTATCTCTATCCCTCAGGACAGAAATAAAACGGCAGACGACGTGATTCAGGTGATCGCGTACCAAAACCGAAATACCAGTCACACGCAAAAGGAAAAGGTCTACGCTGCCCGGTAATATACTTCCCCGTGCTCGTATTTTCGTTTCATGGTGAGCTATGATAAGCTGTGTAATAAATTCAAATAATGATAAAAGGTAAAATCTGCACTTGCTGCAGAGAACCTCGCTTAGTTAAACGTTACTTGAGACACGTACTTCCCAGAGGCAGGGCCGGTTGCCTAGGGCGCCATGTGTTTTGAGGGGATGTCGACTTTAACCCCCACCCCCAAATCTCTATAACACACACCCGGGGAGCACCGTCCGAGACAATTTTTGGTGAAATTGGGCGGTGAAGTTTGCCCGGGGGGAAGGGCGCCAACTGTGAACTTTGCCTAGGGCGCCATATATATGGGCTTCAACTGGCTCGTATATTTGTGCTTTTTGTGCCCCTATGGACTCGAATAAATAAATTACTTTTACTATTAGGAGGATATCATAGTGGGTCATTTGCCACCAGCTGTAACTGAAAAACGCCTGATGAATTTAATTAAATATTCCTTCCGTTATTTCTTTGTACAGAGGATACTGTCCGTTACTTTTTTACGGTTTACATTTCTTCGTCTACAGAAGTGTACCTGCATTGAAAGGGGTGTTTTATGTCCCGTTGATGTGAATTTTGAAAGAGTGTGTGGGAAACAGAGACGAGAAAGAAAGAAATAGGGGGAGAGGGAGAGATTAATAGCGGGGAACACCACCGCCGCTCTGCTATCGCCCACTGATCTACATCGCTTCATTATCTCCACTTCGAAACCGAACTCCGAGGTTATCCATCAACGGTGTCGCTGGTTCCCGTAGGGTTCCAGCGCGTTATTCTGAGCCAGAAGGATAAACAAGAGAGACTGGCTTCATGACGAACCTTACAATGGGCTGGATACGAACCATCCTCTGTATAATAAAGTCTGAAGCAAAGCGGAAGCATATATACAGTGCTTCATTAGAGTCTGTCTCGTTATAGTGGGTTCATTAGATCTGTGTAGGCAGGGGGTAGACACTGAATTACCAGCATCTCTTTTAACTTCGCCAGCTGGGTCAACATCTGTTTTGCTTTTTTAATGTGGCTTCGGCGTACCATTCTATATAAGCGTGGGGAAAATGTGTGAAACAAGCGCTTCCTTGCACAGCAAAACAAGAAAATACGAGAAATGCTCAAAGTAAAAAAAAGAGCTGTAGGAAGAACGAGACAAATTCTTAACTGGAATTTAAGCCGTAAATTGTGACGTAGCGGAGTGCAGCCAACCACCCAGGTCCCGGTCGTTTTATGAATGAATGCAGGACCTGGGAGGGTGCTGTGGGCATTTCCCACATTTCGAATATTAAACAGGGCGCGCTGAAAGGTTACCGTTTTGTTTTCAAAATGTCAGTATACGTTATTAAAACAACAGCATGCAAATACACACGTGAAAGATAACGGAGGTAGTGTTGTGAATGAACGGTGGGTTAACGTGACTTCTGCAGTCCGCCATAAATACAGTATTTCATGCAGGACTGAAATGCGGTTTTCGCAATTAATTAACGTATTTCCTCGCGTTTGGCTTGAGATTTTTTTCTCCTTCCCTCAAAAAGGTCGCTGTGCTTTCTTTTATAAGGTGAGCAACGTGACTCTTGCAATTTGCATTTTTCAGTACAAGCGACGAAAGTAATATTCTGAAGCCTGTGATATGCGAGTCGTACACGAAAGAAATTTTTAGAAAATCTTAATAATTGCAATTTAGCAAGCTGTCGCAATTGCAAAGCCTCCTGCCAGCGGCTGCCAGTTTCAAATGCGTATCCTGGGATTATCGGGGTGAAAGCTGCCCCTAAACGGCGGCGGAGACCCCGAGCCTGTGCCGCGTGCTGTAGGCGCGAGGCTCGTACACACCATTAGGCGCTAGCCGAGGCGGAAAGATATATTGCGAGGTAGAATTAATCGCGTCAAACATTTTCTCCATATGTGCATATTGTGTGATTCATAACGTATGTCATTACAATTAACCCGCATATCTGCAACAAGGTTATCTAGATTCGTTAGGTCTATATTTGTTTAAATAAATCATTGGTGTTTCTGGATAAGAGTTCGATGGGGGAAACAAACGTAATTTTTCCCCCTTAACTTCCTGGTTATTATCGATACTGCCAAATTTATTACTATAATTAGCTGAAACAATTCTGGTAGTGACACTGAGTCGTACATTGTTAATGCCATTGAGCGTTGTTTCCAAAATTGGTATTGCTGTGTAACATTAATCTCACAGTACTATATTCGTTGCTACTTTCGCTTATTTTCTCAGTGCAATGCATTTTCAAGCATTATCCGTTAAAAGTGTTCGGGCGGGAACGGAGGAGGTGAGTCACACTAGGAATGGAAAGGAGAAAGGGTCTGATCAGTTGGAATTCTGAGTGGCAGACCGGAATGCTAAGACGTTATATCAGAATCTGGCTTCAATAACACCCCATTAACCATGGCTACTCATGCAACAATGCAGCCACACTTAAAATTCCCATTCACACACACACGAGCGCTCACACACATACATAGATACACACAAACGCTGCACTCAGCATGCACTCTGAATCGAATCAATCACAGTATGCAAAATTGCACCAAAAGCTATCCTAAATTAATTTCTTTGAGATTGATGCTATTTTCTGTTTCGAATATAACCCGCGAGAAACGAGGTCTTAGTTCAGACAACTTGACAACGTCGATAGGGTTTTAGCAAATCTGAATCAGGAAACAAGTTTTTTCTAATTAAAATCTTCAGCATATCCAATGCATCCACATGAAGTGTCCTTATAATTAAAATGCAAGTCTAAGCTATTAGTGAACGTCAGTATGAAGTGTGAAATTATCAGTGAAACATCTCGTTTAATGCATGGCTTTTTTGGGGAAACGCATTATAGATTGTTATCTAGAACTGTTTCATGCAATAGTCTTTATGTTAATAGCAAAACTATTTATGGATTCTGAGTCCTACTCAATGGGGATTAATAGCAAAATACCACGTGGAGAGCACCCCGGGTGAGTTTTGTTGTGATTCCAAAACCTGTTAGATTTGTATATTTTACTGCGACCAGATTTCACTCACCATTTTATTGGGTCTATACATGAGAGTCGGCCAAGTATCTGCAGATATTACAAAAGCGTCGACATGAAAAACATGACACATCGGCCAGTTCATTGTCTACTCTGTTATATTGTGTTAATCAATTAATTCAGATGATATACAGATTTTTTGTAGTGCCCCCGTCATGCGGACAACTGTGTACAGACTCCATTGTATATATAGAGATCTATATATGTAGGTAAAGAACCATATAACTAGTCAACCATAATTAAAATACTGTCTCTAAACTGCCTGAGTTTATTGCCTAAAATCCTGCCTGAATTTATTGAATTGCCAAGGCTTCTTGCTAATCTCTTAATGTGCTTTTTTACTGGTGTTGTGCTCTATTAAATACAATCAGATTCATCAATTCGTTTGAAATTTGACAATTAAGGGGAACATTAAATGTTTAAATAGTAGGCATTCTTGAGGAAGGAATATTTCATTACAAAACAGCTTACTCTGGTTTAGCACAGGTAAGAGTGACTGCACGTGCGCGCCATTTCTTTTAGTTTAATCTATATTCCTTGTAGCTGTCCACCTGTGGGCGTGTGTCTGATCAATGAAATATCTCCAGGCGAAATCAAGCAGAAATTGGAATTATACAGAATGTCAGGAACCGAAAACGAAGCTTGACAAGGGAGAGACTGATGGCGGTGTGTGTGTGTGTTGAGAGTCAGAGACACCGCGAGACAAAGAGCAGAAAATTGAAGGAGCCCAGGAAATTGAGCGGAAATTGAGCAGCTAGGCTGAACTGTATGCGTCATGACCGTTCCACTGGACTGACGCCCCTCGGAGTGCCGATTAGAGGCACCCCAGTAGCCAACTGATCGATAGGTCGAAGAGTAGAGTGGAGGATGCTCGTGTATGGGTATTTTGGGCGTGGGGAGAGAAGCACTTGTAGTTCTCCCAGTTACCCTTGTCACGTACTCACATTTTTTGATAATTAATGTCACAGTTTAATTATAATTCGGCAATAGATCCAAGACAGAAGCGAAGGGTGCCAGAAGGATTAAACGGCTACTTTAAACATGCTTAAAACATCTGCCATCTCGGTATATTTCCCCTCCCTTTTCTTCCTTCAATGAAAAAAATAGTATTTCATTCATCCTGTTTCCGTTCATTCATCAGGGCACTGCAGCGTAGCGAAGACTAGGAGTTCGTTTCTGACACGAAAATTCTTATCAATGGAAAGGCTGACGTCAATGAGGGACGCTAATGTCTGGTCACGTGGGCATACGGGTATAAATACATCGAAGTGAAGCTGGCCGTGGTTCTGAAAAATACTCCCCAGCGCTGCACTGGCGAAGTTACTCTTTTGACGTTGTGAATGACACGCAAAGATGCGAACACATGAAGTAGTTTTTAATGAATAAAATACATTCTATCGTTAATAAACACTAGCATTTCAAAGGAAAGTAAATACAACATCTGCTCAACCATTTAAGAAGAATCGACCGAGAAAAACCGAAACTTTTAAAACAATTTGCACTTACCACCATAGGATTTCAGGTAAGAAATCACTTTTATACGCACTACAATACTTATCTTTACGGCAGATTTTTTATTGTTGAAGTAAAAATTGTAGCCTACCAGTAGGAGTAAGACGTGTGAAGTTATTAATATTCTAGTAAATGACACGTGCCTATTGATTTTCCTCGAAAAGCATTGTTGATTAATCTCATTATGGCAGAAAGATAAACATAATGATAAATTAATTCAAACTGAAATGGAGAAAGGGTAATAGATGGAAAGCACAGTAAGCAACAGATACAACGGGGTGGGTCGGGCGCTGACAGTATTTACAAGGTGTGACTCTGTAACTGATGATGCGAACCTAGTCGCAGATTTTCATAAAAGGATTCATACTGCGGCTGATAAACATATCGGGAAAGGAGAAGTTCTATTTAAAAGTGACATAGAGATTTCTGCGCTTTAATCAGTAAGGTGACGCAGCGTGTTCATGGGGGTTTTCAGTTGCACCCAAAGCCGAAAGTGTCACAGTTAACAGGGAGATAAGCGTTATTAATATTATATAAAAAGAAGCGCCAAATGCTCAACCTGAGCGTGGTCTTAAGAAGTTGAAGGGCATCGCGAAGCATGGAGCCAAATAAAGGAGACAGAGGGACACTCTTAGAGACGTCCAAGCAGTGAGCATAGATGGACGTAACATTGGTAATAACTAAAACGGATGAGTGAACGTAAGGCCGAGGGTAAGACGTGATTGTCTTGTCATATAAAGTTACCTAAATTATGTTTACGGACTAGTCCTGGCGTCAAATGATTGAGTGAAGTATTTTTTCACCAGATCATCTGATCACTTGAAAAGACACTCGTGCTGATACGAAACGTTTTACATAGAATGCATTGGTTTGCAAGACGCTTATTTGTAGCTGGTGTATTGTATGTGCTTAACGAGTGTAATTTTTCAGTTTGTTACGTCGCTATTAGAAACAGATAATACATTTTCTTATTGAATTTTTCAGCTCGTCAGGATATTGATGTCCTTATGGCTGTTTTCTTTTGGGTGCTCTAGATGAAATTGTATCAGTTTTATTATCATTTTGTTTGCTGCAGCACTCAACAAGTAACTGTGCTAAACTTAAGCGTCGAAGTAGATTTTTATACTGAGAAGAAAAATATGTTCGTTGGTGAAAATATCCTTCGACATCATCAGCACGAATCAGTGCCTCATATATAATAAGCACGATTCAATATTAGACTGACTAATTGATTGGGGTTTTCTGCAGGCAGTCGCGCGGAAAGGCGCCCTACGCCTTTTAGGCTGATGAGTAGAACGACGCAGAATAGCTTAGACTGGGAAACGTCACATTTTTTCATTATTAACGTGATTTCCTTTATCACCAAATCATTTAAACCACCCGATTAACTCGACATGTAAATAAAGCGAATACCATATTGCCACTGTTACCAAAAAGTAATGTAAACAGTTGTTTTCAAAGAAAATGTCTTTCTCAAGATGTGTTTTATATGCGCACATGCACTGTGTTAACAGTAGGCATTATGCAAATGCTGCCATAGTGAATTTGAAAATAATAAATCAGGTACTTAAAAAGATAAAAGAGCTTCAGAGTTAAAACTGGCAAACTATAACCAGTCATACACTGGGTCTTTAGCCTTACTCTGAAAAAAGGTAGCTGCCATATGACTCTGTATGTGTATGTGTCTCTGTCAGGTGCTTCAGTCCCGCCCCTTGCCCCCATTCTTCATTCTGATTGGTCATGACCCTGTGCCAGCACGCCTCCAGAGCTCCGATCCTGCTGCTCCTCTTGTATGGTGTTGCTCAGCGCCTCAGCATCGCCGTCCCTGTGGTCAGCGACCGGGACAGTGATGCAACAGCTGCCCCGGAGCAAACAATGCAGGCTGAGGCCAGGGAGCAGTGGGAGAAGGAGGTGAGCCTGATCCAGAAGATTCCGGAGGAGGAGCTCCTGAAGGACATGGATCCCAGGACTCTGGCGGTTGCTTTGCTGGACACCATTTCCCAGCCGGTGGAGAAGGTGGAGGACGAGAAGGTCAAAGCAGTAGGGGGCATGCAAAGGGTTCTTCGAGGCCTGGGTGATTACATTATGCCCAGCCCACCTACCATTACTGAAAATGTGTACAAGGAACCTGAAGGAGGGGAAGAGGATGAGAAGAGCAGGCCAGGGACGGGGCAGCAGGGGTTGGAAGGGCTGGCAAAGGAGGGAGCAAATGAGAACCAAGCTGAGAGCTCAATGACAGAGTTAGCAGGTGATGAGAGACAGGGGAAAGAGGAGGAAGAGGATGACGGGCAGCAAGGTGAGGCTATGAGGAATCTGCAGAGCTTGCTGGCAAAGTTACAGAAACTAGGCCAGGGGAGAAAGGAGTTAGAGAAGTCGGTGCTTTACAGAGAGGCCCGGGGATATTTCCCAAACATAGACTTGGGCCTCCAGAATAATGAGATACTGCCCCCACTGAAGGGTTATAAGCTGTACAACCAGCAACTTGCCAGGGCGGGGAAGAAACTGAAATGGCAAGAGGAGAAGAGTAGGAAGACACAGCCAAAATTCAGCCAGATGAACTTCATGAGGGACTTTGAGGAAGAGAATGAAGGTGATGGTGAGGAGGAGTTCCTGACACGTGAGGAGGAGGAGGCGCAAGCCCGGGCTGAGCAGGAGGAGGTGAGGAGACAGGAGGCCGAGGCCCAGAGAGCGCGGGCTGAGGAGGAGAGGCTGGCTGACATCGCGTCCGATCGCGTCCTGCAGTACATGGTGAAGAAGCAGGCGGCCAGTTACGCGAATCAGCGGAGGAAGGCTGCCCTGGCCACCAACGCCGTGGAGGACAAGCGATCGGAGGAGGAGGAGGACGACGAGGACGACATCGACCCTCAGACTATCGACAAGCTGATTGAAATCTCCAGCAAACTGCACCTGCCTGCCGATGACGTTGTTGACATCATCAGTGATGTGGAGGAGAAGAAGAAAAAGAGGAAGGACATGCCGCAAAATTTGCCTCGCTATCGCCCCCTGGTGCCCCCTCCAATCCCAGCCTCCCGGTACTCTTCCACTGTGAAATCACCGCCGTTTAGCCCTTATGGCAAATGGTTCAAGGGCAAAGCTAAGCCATGGAAGCAGGACTTCTGGTCCAAATCTCAGAAGCAGTTCCTTGCCTACCCTTCATATCCATTCTACCAGAAACCGTACCGTGCTTATTATCCCGTGTACTTCCCACTCCCAAATCCCAAATCACGCTACTTCACCAAGCCAACACTGTCCTTTGACGAGCTGCTGGGGAACCCCATGGACCATGAGTTTGACGTTCCGAAGCACAGGTATCGGCCCTGGGGTCAGAGCCGCCCCAGAAAGCGTCCTGCACGTTTGCCGGGTCCCTACATCCCCAACTACATCCTGCCCCACCCCCGAACTTACGTGGTTCCCAAACCTCGGCAAACACCCCACCTTCGACCCTCCCTCTACTATCCCCCCCCAGCTCCTGTGGCTTCCCAGGATGACAGCTACTACGACCTGAGAGGACAACAGCAGGATAGTGACGAGGAGCTAGAGAACTTCATTGAGAAGGTCTACTTAAAACGTAGATTGTTTCAGTAAAAACCGATAATGAAGAAAACTGAGAGGTAACAAGCTATAAAGGACTGAGAGAAAGTGAGACAACTGGAGAGATTGCTCTGATTTTTTCCACTTTCTTGTATTGTATTGAAAATGGGAGACATTACTTGATGATGATTTGATTACTTGATTATATGACCTTTTTGTTTCGTTTAGGTAATCTCCATCTTGACCTGGTGTTCAGGTATATCCAACCTGGGATCCATCTTGCATGCATTGACTTTTCTTTAAACCAATGAAATGCAAGAGAAAAAAAAAAAAAAAACGTTTACACCTTTTCTTTTTGTTGAGTGCCAAATACACCCAGAAAATCAAATGCTTCTCTCTCCCTCAGAAGGACACACACACCTAGACAGTCCCTAGGCAGGTAAACCTGTTAAATTAATATACTATAACAGTTTGTACTTTGAGCATAAAATATACAGGTATAAAATAAAGGGGGATCAAACAGTTTCATACAATTTCAGACCTTGACTCAAGCATTTCTGTGCCTGGAACTAACATATTGCTCTGTGACCTAAGTGTCTGTTTCAGTTTGTTACACTTTGATCAGTGTCATCTGTGTACAGGGTTTTTTTTTTAATGATCTGTCGGTCTTTTTGTAAACCAAACACTTGTGTATCTTCTTTTCATACGGTGGTGCAAAATGAATTCATACATTCCAGCCGTTAATGAGAAACGAAACATTATTAATGCAAGCTGTGAGCAGAGCAGAGTTCTACTGCCTTACTCTCCCTTATGACGAGGCTGCACCCTGGAAACATCACACCAAAGCTTCAGGAGGTGCACTTTTTAACACTTAGGGAGAAGCAGCTTCCTTTGGCCTTTGCTCTTGGAGCTCTGCTGAGTAACGCTTCTTCATAGGGCTGCACCGCTTCTCTCAGTGGAGGGAGCGGATCGGCCTCTCTGGACCTGTTTTGATTTATATGGTAGACGGGGCCGTGGGGGGGGGGGGGTGTCTTTTACATAGGTATTTATTGAGCTGGCCCTCTCTCTGTCTGCCTCTGTCTGCCCTAGTGCCCCTGCTTTCTCCTCTGTGACCCCATTGTCTTCCCTCCAGGCTCAGATCATTCATCAGCTTGGCGAACCACCATTTTCATTCTTTATAGCCTCCTCGCACAAGCCCAAGCGAAACTTATATGACACTCATGCGACGCCGCAATGACAATCCCCAGCTAAAGACCCCAGCATGACGATCACACAGCGGCGGCTCACAGACTTCACCCTCTGAAGCTCTTTGCCGGCTTCGCGGCCAAACCGAGGCACTTTCCTCACACGCTTGTTCGTTTCATTCATAATTATGGCATCCTGGAGTGACAGATGCAAGGGGTGTGATTACCGCTTTCCCTGTCTTGTGCTCTCAAAGTGACCACAACAGGTTAAGCCATTTTTACAGGAAGTCATGAATGTAAAACGTATAAAAAAAAAAAAAGGGAAGTCACCGGGATGTGTCTGTTTTATTATTTTTTTAAAGAACTTGGAGAAAGGAAAGTGGAACAGTGGAGAAAGTAGGGGAAAGGGAAAAGAGAGGGATCGTGCAAGAGAGAGGAAAGGAAGGGCGAAATAGATTGCACGTCTGTGTGTACTTGCATCTCTTAAAAACTAAAAAAAACTGTGGGAAAACGTTGTTTCTTTGAATAAATTTGCTCATTAAAAAACGTTTAAAAAAAAAAAACTTGTGACGATGACTAGCATACACAAGTAAAAATGTTGAGTCTTGTAAAAGGAAACTCTGTCCTTGATGTCTCTTCCAAATTGTGAATTGTACAGTATTTAATAAACATGCGTCTGCAGTGTGTAAATAAAAGCATGTCGATTACTAGTTTTGCTAAAAGAGAAAAATAAAAGCAACTATTTTATTAAAAATCAGCTTTTTAATGCCTTTTTGGAAATATACACGTTAAGTTTATTTGGTGACAGAAGCAACCTGGTAATCTAAATCCAGAAAGAGAAATAGGGGTGCCCCGTATGGCTTGTGCGCTGGACCCCACACACTTAGGCCTAATAGTGAAAGTGGAGGCCATATTACGCACATCATCCTGTCATTGTAGTTTTTCTTGACATTATTCCATCCCAAGTCCCAGCTTTAAAGCACTGGAATCTGACCAGCAAAACAGAGCAGTTAGAATCAAATCATTTAACAAGAAATCAGCATGCGGGACAATGAACAGCCTGTGTGCTCTTGCGTGTCCCCCAGTAGGTCTGGCTCTGTGCTTATTTTTCATCACACGAGAACAGCTTTTCACTTATAGCAGGGGTTTGCCATAAAGAACGCAGAGACTGAACGCAGAAGTGCACAAAGGCACGGCGATATCTGCGCAGATGTTTTCAAAAACATTAAGGGATAGACCAGAATGCACATACACATCAGCTGGAAGGCTCGCAGTGACACGCAGGCACGCACGTATGCATACACACAGACAGGCCCACGTGACTGGCATATAGAAAGCCAACAGAAGGCACAGTGAATAAAAGAGGGACAGGAGCGCAAAAAAAACAGCCTCGTCATAATGTGTGGAAAGAAGATAGAGGGAAACAAAAGGATATTTGACCAGCGCCCCACATCCACGAGTCAGGGAACAACAGAGAGGGGGTGAGGGAGGCGATGATAACAGGAATGATTGATAGGTCACATGGTGGAGAGGTGAGTCATCCTCCTCCGAGCATCACGGCGGACCCCGTGTGCTACAGCCAAGCGGCAAGGCGGGAGAGACACCATGTGCTCAGAAGGGGCCTGAATGCAGACCACACCCTATGCTCCATTACTACAGCTGATCGGGGGGGGGGGGGGGGGGGGGGGGGCAAGCTGGCAGATCGGCAATCGTCAGCTTTACTACCGAGATCTAATGCTGGCCTTGGCGAGGGGCGCGGCGCTTGATGGCCTGTGGGTCACGGCGCAAGTGAAATCCGGCACAACGGACCTTCGATACATTTATAGGTGTCACCCTTTACTGAAATAACCTGGAACAGCTAAAAGGGAGGATTTTGTGGAGGGAAAAAAAAAAAAGAAGTGATCACATAACCCGCAGTGAGGCACTCCTGCCAATGCGAGACACACACACATGCAGCACCGTGTGGATGCTGGATCAGAACCCAGTGTGCAGTTGCTCCTCACACTGCCTCCAGTCGTCTACCTGCCTGTGTTCTGCGGGTTCCTGCATCTTCCCATCCATGTCACTGCAGTTCCTTTCTGATTTACTCTTTTTCCATTTTATTTACACACAGCAGTCCCCAACTACTGCAACACACACACACACACACACACACACACACACACACACACACACACACACACACTGTTCACAATAACAGACCCAAACACAGGGAATTAAGCATGGAAAAACGCACTCACACACACACAAATTTGCATTATTTGACTCTGTAAACAAAATAACAAAATACTGGATTATAGACATACATTTCCCCAGAGGAACGGGCATTAAATGATTGGTTTACGCACAAACACAAGATTATACACACACTTTCCATTACCCAGGCCGAAACACTGACACACAAACAGAGATAAACTCACCCCCCCCCAGCCCCCCAACTGAAGAAACAGGCAGATAATGACACTGACTCAGAGTGGAGTGACAAAATGGGCTGTTTCCACCCACACACACGAGCAGTGGCTCACCACACCTCACCAGCACAACAAAGTCCATCTCTTCAAAGCACCACAAATGCTAATACATAGTATGCGTTCATTTTTTTTCGACCATTTATTTAAAAAAAAAAAAACTATTTGCACATGGCTCCCTTTGCTTTTGTGGGCTGTCACACAGTAAATCGAAATGCGTCCCCAACCTGTCCCTTTCCTAGGAAATCTCTCATGTTAGGTTCACAAAAGATAAAAAGAAAACTGGCTGTGAGACGCTGTATCTGATTGGCTGCATCTGCCAGCCCGTTTCAGCCTTTCGACACATTACCACGCCGAGGCATTTAAAAACGGTGCAGAGGGTTTGAAGTATTCGATCTTTTGCATCCCTAACACCACAGTATTAGATTACAAGCAAAAAGACCAAAAGCTCTTTGGATAATGCAGGATTAGAAAACATCTGGGAAGGGCATTTTAATGAGCTCCCCCCAATCTTCTAAAGGTAATAGATCACTCCTGCATGTCTCTCCCGACCGCCCCCCCTCCCCCAACAACCACTGCCACCCCAATGGGAACCGACTTCCGACTTTGAATAAATGTTCAAAACCACCGTCAGATTGTTTTGTTTTGGAAAAAAGTCCACAGAAATGTCTGAAGCGGCCCCATATGGGCTAACAGCACGTAACGCTTCCGAGGGATTTCATTTCAGCGTTTCTCACAGGGTCACAAATGTGTCTTGGTTCGGACATGCAAAGAAAAGGCAGGAGGACCCGAGAGCAAAATCTTATTCTAAATATGTTCCCTCTGTAATTTTTTTTTGTTTTTTTACAAACACAACACAGCAGCCCAACCCACAAATAAATTCCACAAAAAACAAAACAACAGAAACAATTTCACATTATTTCCACAAAAATAAAACAAAGCCATAATTGTGAAAATTTACTCCCCCCCCCCCTCCATTTTTTTTTTTTTGCAAAGTTCAATGGCAGCTTCTCTGGTGCAGGCCGTAAGTCACACCGCCCTCCGTGATTTCCATCGGCTCACCCCACAATGCCAGGACACCCATTTCCTCTGATCCAAGCCCCTCAGCCCCCCCTCCCCCCTCCCAAGACGAAGGTTAGGCCAGACCCATCTCCTCCAGCACACTCCTTGGAGACTCGTCCTCCTGTGATTGACAGCAGCGTGGAGGATATCAAAACAAAACGAAAAAAGAAAAACATTATATCTCCAGAATCGTTACCAGAATGATGCCACAGCTAGTACAACCACTGTCAAACGAGCACAATCACACCATTGGATAAGTATAAAGTATACAATCAAATGAACTAATCAAACATCCAAGGCTGGCTACCTCCTGTAGAAGGTCGGCCTGCTCAATGGCCTTCAACACGCTCTTCTTGGAGGTGTCTTGAATCTCACCCCCCATGAGAAACTCATCCAAAATGAAGTACGCCTTCTCGAAGTTGAAGATGATATCCAACTCGCACACCTGGAGGAGGAGCAGCCCCAAAATGATTAGGGGAGGCAAGAAGAGGAGAATACTTCACTCAAACCCACACACTGTCCATCCATCCATCCGTCCATCCATCCATCCGTCAGTCCGTCCAACTTCTGTAACTGCTTGACCTATTGAGGGTTGCGGGGGGTCTGGAGCCCTTCCCAGAAGCTACAGATAGAAAGCAGGGAACAACCTAGGATGAGGCACCAACCCATTGCAAGGCGCACACACACACTGTCGGGCAGTTTGGTAACTCCAATTAACCTCCAATTAGCCGTTTTTGGACTGTTGGGAGAAATCAGAGTTACCCAGAGGAAACCCCACAGTGACACGGGGAGAGCATGCAAAACTCCACACACACGGAGCTCGGGCAAAGATGACAATGCCAGGCAACAGTGCTAACCGCTGCAGCACCATGCCGCCCCTCACATCCAAGCGCGTTTCTATTTTTTTTTTACCCAACTGTAAAACTGAAGTGCAGCCATCTGTTATGCTGTGTTTCACTGCCTTGTTTATGCTCATATAAAGTAAGACATGCCTTCATTATAGAAAACTTCAGGTCAGACTTAAGTAAGCCCAAAAGAAATCAGTCTGCACCAACTGGACGACTGAGCAGTCTGCCTTCTTTAGGACTCTTGTGCTTGAATCCAGAATTTAAACAATCGAAAGTTATGGTTTCTGCCCAATCATCTACAATTCTAAGTCAAATCTGCATAAGAGAACATTACAGGTCACAGTTAAATTAGCTTGGAGAGAAGGACGTGAAGCTAATTTTGTTGGGGTTAAAGGTAGAGGAGAGGGGGCATGACACGGGCTGACTCCTGGTTCTGAAAGAAAAGAGGAGAGGATGAGAGAGCAGAGAGAGCGTGAGGAGGAGGATGGGAAGGCAGCGGGTGACTCACGCTGCCAAAGTACTTATCCAGCAGCTCCACAAAGCGGTGGATGACTTCCAGGGTAACCAGCTCATTGTCCTGCTCCTCCACAGCACAGCAAAAATACAGGCTGGCATACCTAAGGGGGGGGGGGGGAGTTAACACACATACAGGACCCACGCATGCACGACTCCGTTTCCAATCTCGCAATAATGTTCCGTTTCCATGGATTGTTTAATGCAGCTAATAATTCCAAAGTCCTCGGCCGACACAATCAGAAACACACGCATATAAACAAACACCCACAGCCAAAGAAATGCGCAATTCCTGCGTCTCCACACACACACACACACACACACACACAACCAAGGAACTGCCGTACAGATAGTAATCGGCAGATAATTTGTACCCGCATAATTTTCAGCTGTGTCACTGCAGCTAGATATTCCCCTCAGCTATGTTCTGTAACCCCACCCACACAGTCATGGACATTATTCTCATTATGATCTGCACAAATATATTACACTGACATCACATTCACTTCCATTTAGCCGACACTTCTGTCCAAAGCGAGGCAAACACAACGAGCAAACGCAAAACATACCAAAGCTCAATGTGCGCGGTATTCCACGTTGTAAATGTGCACTGAAATTTACACTCCGCTGCATATGAACTCCTACCTCTTATAGACGATCTTGAGGTCCCTCCACTCCAGGAAGCTGCACATCTTGGGTTTTCGCGCCAGCACCACCTGCATGAGCTCACGCACCATCTTCTTCCTGTCACGCTCGGCGGCGGCCGTGTACCACTTCTGCAGACGCAGTTTGCCTTGTCGGCTGAACAGAAGCATGAAGCGCATCTGCAAGGACCGGGGGAGCGTTAGGGATCGCGGTGGGAAACGGGGTCTGCATCACCGGCCCACTGCAGGCCGCTTCGCAAAAAGCCGACGCCATGCCAAGGGTCCACTTAGCCATGCAACACGGGACAGAAAGTCAATACTGCTCAGCAAGTGAAGATGATACAAGGCAGGGCTTTAGACCAGGTTAATGAGCTCACAGGCAGTACACACAGTTTCATCTGAGGGCTCCTTAGTTTGCGGTTTGTACCACCTTTTTTATGGAAACACGCGTGTGAGGTCACTTCACACACCGACACACGCTGAAGCAGATGGGAGTTCCCAGCGAAACATCGTTTCCTTCATATTATTCTGACAGCACTGAGACCGTCCATAACATGGTGACTGGCTTTTTATTCCCGGGTTCCTGAGAACATGAATAAATTGTACCATGTACCCATTAGGGTATAGCCATGATCATATCTTGCATGGAGATGAATCTTAATATTAATACTTACTTGCAGCAAGTGTGCCTTCAAGTAATGCATCAGAGACACTCCCATTACAGCCATGGTTGAAATCGAAATCTCACTGCACCAGGTACACATCTACCTTAAGCCTCAAAGCTTTGATCTCCAAGCATGTATCTAGTAAAGATCTGGGGGGAAGGGGGGGGAGTTAACCCTATTGTATAACAATAGTCACCATTATAGCTTTAGGGGAAGAAAGATAATGAGCAAATCAAAAGCAGCATTAACTAGGAAGGCTTGTCCAATGAATTATTTAAGCGGCTCATAGAAATGGCAGCCCCCCCCCAGGGTCTCGCTCCACTGTCTTCCCATTGGCTCACTTCCGCCTTCCAGTGTTCATGTGCACAGTGTATGGCCGCCATCTACACAGTCAGCCCTGCTTTTGGTTTGAGCCACCCACACTTTTAATCACTCAACTCAAGGGCTATTAAAGCGAACGAATGCATACTTTGGTTTTAAATAGAATACCGTGTTCTCTCACTAGCTGCTTTTCCAGTACTAAGAAAAGTTTTTTTTTTTTATGCAAGGAGTCAATTTAGGCTTGGAGTAATTCCTAAAAAGCAGGATTCTTAAGACGTCCGTACACTTCAAATGAAATCGACGGACTCCACAGTGTTAGTGACATGTTTTCGCTGAATCACCACGGTGATCACAGTTTCTACATACTGCTTAAGCAGGGTCCCAAAACATTTTCCATTGGTTCCAATCCCACTCATTGTCCACACCTGACTGACATAATGTGATGCTGTGGGTTGTTCAGAAACACTAATAATGCAGTTACCGATATGCTTTTTACATTGTACTGTGCATATAGATAAATAGTAAATTACCATGTTTTTATGCTGTAAATAATATCATAACTCTGTAATGTTTGCCATGGAATGTGTGTACCGTTACCGTTAACCACGTGCGTCGCGAAAATTGCCGGCTTTCCTGTCTGTGCCACCATAATATTAAAGCCATCGTGATTGTTAATAAAGAGCGACTTCCATTCAATAAGAGCCGTCATCTCCATTATTAAAATGCCTCGTGCATTAGCCACAATACATTTTTTGTGCTCTTTATGTAGTTTTGCTGCAGCAATAACATTCTGCATTCTCTAGGGTTGTGGGGTGACACAGTACAGATGAGGTGGCAGCGTCACTAAGTATTCATTATCATTCTGGTGGGATGTTGCCTTAAGTATGTAGCCACCTTAAGCAGGGGTAGGGGCAAAGAAAAAGACAGGTCAGCATACACAATAAAGAGCTACAGTAAAGGCACAAAGGGAGAAGACAGCACTGGTTAGTCCAAATAGATGCCCTTCATGCTGGGCTGAAATCTTCATGTTTGCTATTACAAGCTGAATGCAAAAGACCTGTGCTGTTTCTCACCATTAATCCCAAGTGTGCACAGTGGACAACAAAGGGCCTCGGTGGGGGGGAAATTGAGTAGCTTCTTATGAAAAATAAGCTGAATTACCATGAATTTGCAGATCTGATAACGGTAAATGTTTATCTGCAATGACTAACAGAGCCTACAGTGTCACACACCTAATGTTCACAGCTTGGATATATATTTGAGGCTCTCATGTAACAGCAGCAGGTTCACTGGCTTCTGTGACTTTTAAACATTTTGCATTGAAAAATTTCTCTCGTATTTCATCCATTACACTCCTATGTATATTTATTCCACTGATAATTCTGCTAAAGAAGTTAATGGCGGTTCTATTTTATTTTATTTCCTTTTATAATTTTACAAGCCTGGGATTGCAAACAACTTGACACACGACACACTGTCTGAACTGTGTCACTAACTTACATACAGAAGCACAGCAGCAGGCTGGCACTAGACTCCGACTGCGCAGATGAGCAGGCCGCTCCTACTGCTATGGAATGGCCCAGGTTGCTTACCACACACTCGGCTCCTCGCTGACCATTTAGCCTGACATCAGGAGATAAAATGACATGATGACAATGCTTTGCAGTTTTTCGGGGGGTGTCCCTCTGTAAAACAGACACTGATGGACACTACTCTGATTGTGAATCAGTGTTCAAGATCCCATTTTGACTAGGACAAGTTTCATGGATCTGGCAAAAAGGTTAAAAGGAGACGTAAAGGAGGAGTAAACACAGTATTGGGAGATGGGAATATCAATATGTCTGTACTTGGACAAACGTCTGTGGCAAGACACATCAGTGTCCACGTAGAAAAAAGCTTAGTAGGATATGTTTTCAAATACCATGTCTGAGGTAAAAATTGCATTTTGATCACAATGTCTGTCATAATTTGTCATAGTGTTGACCCCTAATTGTGAGAGTCCGACCTATGCTCAGGCGCACGCACCATTACATTTCGGCCAGGGAAGCGGAGTTCCAGAATGTACACGGGCCGACGTGAAGTGGCGTGCGCCAGTTGCCATGGTACGGGTATGCACGAGCTGTGCTTTCCGGTTCACGCGTGAAAATTACGTCATTTATTAGCGCAGCGACATACACGTCAGCTCCCCGCGGGTCACATTATGTGGAACACGAATATTTCTCTATTAAATTGTGTATGTATATGTGTGTGTGTGTGTGTGTATATATTCAGTGTCCATAAATTAAGGCTTTAGCTATGGAAATACTCGTTTATTCTCCTAAAATTCAGTAAACAAGGTATATGTGTGTCAATATATTAATGATTTAGAAGCAGACTGACAAGGTTGGTGCAACTATCTTCAATAGCCGAAGTCTGTAAAGAATACGGGATTCAGCTACAAAGCACTGAACAAAGGTAACACAATGTTAGCTAAAGAACTGTTGTCAGATACTTCGGAATTTCAGAGAGGACGGCTCAGTCTACGACGTGACATCTGAGCAAGCCCAGACATATCTTTAGTGCAGTTCATGAGCCTTGTCAGCATTTGATATTCCTTCCGTTCACTATACCTACCGGGGCGTGACAACTCAGCATTAGCTGGCTAACTAGCTAACAGGCTAGCTGTTTTCGATATCGTTGTCACTAAGTCTTACGATCACTTTTGGGCAAAAGGCGCATAAAAATAGTTCATTGTGCATTAATGTGAACTCACAGCTCTCTGTCCATACCGGTGCCTAACAACCACCCGTATCTAAACAGTCACCGGTTCGTTATAATGCTCACATACACTCTTGCTAGGTGCAATAAGCAGACTTACCATCTTGTACGTTTCTCTGCTTTTCCCCCAGATTTCTATTTCCCTTTTAATCCAGTAGACCTTTCCTTAGAGTCTACTAAAATTTTAAGTGTATTTATCTCTTTTGAAAAGCGACACGGTTATCATTTCAAATGTACATTGCGTACAGGTAAAGGATTCTAAACACCTACAGCGAAACGAAAGGAACGAGGGGAAGCGTTGTACACCTTCCGCACATGCGCAATGCGTCACGAGGCGGAAGGTCTCATGCTTTCTGGTCGGTGTTACCAAGGAAACGCAGCTTCGTCTACGTATTGTAAGGATGAAGATTACGTGGTTGCCAGGGCAACCCGTCGTGGAATTTAGCCAGCGATGTCAAGCATCATCAGTTGAGGAATTCAAACAATAAATATATCCATAAACACATCAACAATTTCGCCATTCATACAGCAATACGTAATATCAGAAAAATCTGGTCCTGGTAAGAAAAGGTAAATTTTATGTGTCGCGTGTGATGTAGTATTACTTAAGGATTTGCGAGCGCTAAAACCTGCAGGAAATAAATCTGTATGCTTAGAATAAGATAATATTGTGTCATCATAGCAATAAAGGTGAAGTGTCTTTCAGATACAATAGCAGTGATTGCACGAGGGAATTTAGTGTGATTGGGGCTTGTTAAATAATCAAACACTAATACAAAATCTGGCAGCAATTATGGCAATAAGAACAAATATAATTGCAGTAAGAATAGCAAGCAGTTCATTCTTGAGACTACAGGGGTCATTGTTGGTTCACACAGCCCTATACTTTTGTAGTAGTCATTTGTCATTGTAAAGATTTGTGCCTGTGTGTAATACAACATACAAATATATCGCCAAGAAGAAATAGATAGATTAATTTTAAAACATAAAACCTTTGACAAACCATTATTGTACAACAAGCATTAAACTGCGAATAAAATAAATAAATAATAGTATCATTTCAATGTTATTTTTTGTGTTATGTTTCTTAAAAGGATATACATTTTTGAGAGATTAAAAAACACAATACAATAACAAGAACAGATGAATAAAGAATAAGCTAAACTGTTTTGAGCTGCCAACTGTCTCCTTCAGCTCAATTGCTGTGTTTCCTCCACATCTTCCCCATATTTTGCTTGCATGCAGGTCTTATGATCCTGTGTTTATTGGCATGAGTCTGTCATTGCATCATATGTGCACTTTGAACTTCAACAATTCAAGGATGATCCACTGCATCTATTGTAAAGGCTTTTAGCTCAATGCAAGTGAAGCATAATCCAACACAGAGCGGAGTGATGTCAAACCCCTCCCCTCCTCCAGAAGTGGACTCGGGTGTGGGGGAGGATTTGCCACCTTGGGTAATTTCCCATCCCGACCTTGCCAAGATCTGTCACTAAAATCATCCAACAGTGTAACTGTATTTTTTCTGTATTTGAATGTGATAATCTGGGGGGGTTGAGATCACTGAGGCCGGTTCACCTCACCCATGAACAGGACAGCACCTGGGGGGAGACACACAAACTGCAGATGTTGAAAGACACTCTAAAACATTTTTCATGATTTAATTTTTCAGTCTTTTCTTAAGCTACCAGTAGTCTGATAAGGTCTATGCGGCTAATGCTGGAGGGTGGGAATAAAGAAGATGCACAAAATCGTTGGAGTGACGACAGAGAAGGAAAATGTTGGCTGACCGACCTGTTGGCATGTGTTGAATGAGAAAAAGGAAAGCTCTGTCCAGGGTTATCTCCTGAACAGCCATCCGGGCAAAAAGGATTGCAGCTAAAAGGTGGGAATCATTTTAGAGATGATAATTATTAGGCATGTAGACCTCAAGTAGACCCAGGCATAGCTAAGAGAAGCATTTAAATATCTCCCTCTGATTGGCTACCTAGAGCTCTGAGTCATCCTGAATAATACACATCTACGTCACATCGCTGTCTGTGTTCATTGAACCTTATAATCGATTGACTCAGAAGTGTCACACTTTCATCACCCCCCACAAGTGTTTTATTTTCAGGGGTAACATTCGACATTCAGGGTGAGAACTGAGAATGGGAAGGCTGTGCAGGTGTAATTGGTACCTGTGGCTGAAGAGCCTTCGGTTCCCTCCTCATTCACCTCCACCTTCACTCTCTGCAGCACATTGGACACGTATAGCTTCTCCACAGCTAGGAGCAACAAACAAACCAGGACCTATTTTCAAAAACATTGCCACAATGTAGAAAATATTATTATTGGGACTGATACGGACAGCTTTCAACAGCCCAAGGGACAGAGGATTATCTCATCAGGTAATATCTGGAAATATCTTTCAAATGGATGAGGGGATTAGAATAAAATACATTCCTCGTATAGTAATAAGTATAGTACAATATAGTATAGTAATGTGGTAATAAGGTGTTAAGGTATATACAACTTTAAGTGTGATAATGACTTTCATAAAAATTTGATATCAGTGGAAGACATAATTATTTCCATCCATGTGGCCTGCAGAGCAAAGCTTAACACTTTTCTTTGTGTGGGATCATCATAATTTGTACATCAATCTATCTTATGTTATTAGGATGTAATGCAAGGATATGTAGGAGTGAAATATATTGGTTTAGTCCCACTTAGGGAAAATTCCACCTACGTTTACATTCATACCAGTCTGTTTAGCAGCTGCTATAACATCAGTGCCTGACTGCAATGCATGTGACACTCACTGGTGATGCGTGAAAAGTCGGCATTCTTCTGGCAGAAGAGATTCCCCAGGCCCTCGCTGGAGAGACTGGCCTTCAGGTCCAACTCAGACTCTATGATGAACCTGCAGACCACAGAAACAGGCATATACTCAATTTAATGAGTGCACTGTTTACTTACATACTTAGTTTGTGTGACACACAAAGAATCATACATATAATTTTATATGATCAATACTCGCCAATACTCAGTTAGTACTGTATTTGCCATTTCAGTTTTTATAAGCACTTCTTAATTTACACTTAATCTAGCTCAAGAGACATCAAAAGAGGAAAGCTATATACTCCTAAATTTTATACTGTCACCACACAACTGCAATTTTGCCCACTGCACCCTGAACATACACAGTTGTTGTATGCAGGTGGTCATCACTTTAACACACTAAGACAGTACCTATCCCAGCAATGCCAGTAAAATTACCAAGGACTTTTGCATGTGTTGGAGAATATTTTACCCTCAAATGGAAGAATGACAACAGTACAATCAGCTGATCAGCCAAAAGACATATATGGACAGAGTTACCTATGGTTATGAGTTTAATAGCTCTCTAAGTCTCTCCTCACCTGGGCATGATTAGCTTCAGAGGGACCTTTTCTAGTTTGCCTCTCCACTCCTGGAGGCTGTGGACTGAAAGCTCCTTGGTCAAAGCTGTGAGCGGGATGTGCTGTACAACGGGAGCTACCAGCAACATACTGAGATTGCTCCTTGCGTAGGGCAATTCCACCACAATGTACTCCACACTGGCTGCAGTAACGAAGCAACCTGAGGGGAGAAGAGTCTTTGTGAAGTCACCAGTGGAAGTGGTCCGTATTGTATGCTTCCCTGGTCACCAAGTTACCTGTTTGACTAGTTAGTAATTCCCTACAGTCTTGTACTGGATATATGGTTGCAAGATAGATGGATAATTAAATGGATAGATAGATGGATGGACAGACTAATGGATAGATGGGCAGCTGGATGGATGTACAGATGAACAGATGGATGAATATTTAATAGTAAACACTTCCCTTTTGGCATGGCATCGAGATAATAAGCGGTGTTTTGATTATCAGTATTTCCTGTAGTTTTCGTTTTTAGCTATGCACAGACGTCACAGGAGATTTCAAATGATGAATGACAATCCTGATAGGATAGATCATTAGGTGTTTAAATCACTCTGCGTAATCAAAATAATTGCACCTGCTGCTTAAACAATGCTTGATTAATCAGGGTTCATTTTCTCTCAGTTGCTTGTTTTTTTCTTCCTGGCTCTTCCTCTTATACCCCCCCCCCCCCACACACACACACTTCTTTCCTACTTTATTTTTCTCTCACCACAATTATAGCGCCGGATATTTTTCATCATGGGCACAACAACAAAACTCCCATCGGAACAGAGAAAAGGTTGCTCCTGAGTCAACTTGGGATCAAAGGGAAACTTCCAAGGCCCCTTGAAGTTCATGGCATCCAGCAGCACCAGGCGGCTGTCCTTGGTGAAGACGCGCGGCTGCAAAACAACAGGAATTGTCCCTGTGATAGGGAGGATAACACAGGAAGGGAGGAATCAGTTGTCAGAGACTGGCTTACACAACATAGAAAGGACACGTATTCTCGCAGGAATGGTTTGTCTCACAAACAGCTTTGGGAGTTTTACTTGCACAAAAAACAATAATTGGTTCAGAGGAATAACAAACCGTGGAGGAGATGGGTCCAAGGAGCAAAAGGAGGCAAGACCAACCAATCAGATGTTGTGGTCCTACCTTCTCTAGTTGCTTAGACCTCCTCTACAATCTGATTGGTTATTTCTCTGAACTAATCAGAACATGTCCCTGGCAGTACTTTTGTGTAAGTAACTCCCACAAGCTCTGGAACACTGTTTTTTTTACAGAAATCGCCAAAACAATCTCTATGGCAAGTTCAGTCAAATTACATACACCTGGATAATTATCACTGAATTCTACTGCAGTGATCACCAACTTTATTTACAATTTGAGCTACTTTTTGGAAGTCCTGAGCAACAATAAAAATACTGGGGGGGGGGGGGCTAGTCAACCTAGGTATATTTACCCTACCAGTTAGTTTTTGGTCTGATTATTACAATCAACTATGAAGGTCTGGAAGATTGCCCAGCCCGTTGCGATTGACTGGTTGCCGACCAACATAGACTGTTCCAAACTTGAAAACAGAGTATTTTACCTTTTTGTTTAGAACTTTTCTGCAGGTGCATAATAAATACTCATTGATCTGTGTCATGAAGTGCAAGTATACTTGCATCTCAAAGGATTTTCATTGTATCACTTAAAATATATCACAGCATAGACATGGTTGCCTGGGGCATGGCGTAAGTGGGGGGTCCGTTCTCACCTTCAGTTTGCTCTGAGACCCAACTGTTGACAAATGAGAGAGCCTCGTCTGGCCTAGAAAAGTCCAGTGGCAGGGGGCTACTCTGGAAACCCTTATTAAGGGCCCTAAGGAATCCCTTCTGCAGAACCATGTCTTGTTCTACCAGCATCACGCTGGCCATCTGAACCACCTGTTCACTGCAGAGCTCAACATGCAGGAGATGTTGTTTTTGGAGGGAAATAGGATCTGATGGTTGTTGTGAAGGGAAAAGATGGAAGAAGCGAGGAGTGACATAGAAATAAAGTGAAAAAAAACAGAAAATGTTACACTGGGCTGTTTCTTTTTAAATGAGTGACCAAGACACATTTATCTGCAGGTCCATGTGCTGCTCAGTCTGCAGATTTGCCTGTGGGATTTACACTACTGCATATCCGGCCCATCTGCAACAGCATGTGGTTACCGTAGGCAGCATTCTCAACTGCATTAAAGCTCACAATCAGAACAATAATGATATTATCCTAACAGTGAAAATCATTAAACAGCTGCATTTGAGGAAAAAAAAGTCTGGGAAATTTCAGGTAATAAAAGTGCTAAATACCAAACAACCAAATTTATGACTCATTATAACTAGCTTTTTTATATAGCAGTTGTGGTAAGTACATGAATATTCATGAGCAATGACACCTATTTCACTTCACAACAATACACGCAAAACTGTTGTAACTTTGTAATAATTCTTGCATCCGTACATTTTTATTAAATGGTTATCTAGTCCGTTACTTGGATCTTGGAAAACACATCTCATACATGAGGCAACACATGGGACGCCAATCCATCACACAACTTTTCTTGTTAAATATTAATGTGCACTGAGCCTTATTTTTCCAGCACATCCTGTGAATGCAAGCTTTGAGATCTGTACAGAATATTGTCAACACAGCCTTTTCTAAGAGGGTACAGGGTTCCTTAGGTGTCCTCACCTTGCAGAGAGTAACCCAGCCTAGAGGTCAGTGTTGTCAACGTCTCACCAGAAGAACCTAGCTGTAATATTCCCAGAGCAGAAGACACTCCATAAGGTGAAAACACCAGGTTCTGCCTCGGGGGGTTAGAATAGGAGCCAGGCTTCAGTCTGGAGTAGATCTGCAGGCCAAAATCTAACTGGTTCTCTTGCATACTGATGTAAAGTCCCCGCACACACAGGCTGAGGCACAGTAAGATGCCGACACACTGCATTCTGGGAAGAGGTGGGATTTAGAGAAAGAGCAATAGGAGCAGGAAAGATGTATTATATGTTTGATTTTTTATTTAGTTTGTCTTTATATAGCACAGCAAAAATCCCCACAAATGGACTGATTTATGAGGTAGTTAAAAATGGTTTAAACAAACAAACAAACAAAAATCTAAGTATTACTAGCCAAGTGCTTGCTGGAGATGATTGAGGGAAAGAGGCAAACAGGAACTATCAGATATGCTGCCTGTTCCCCAGTCGTGCTCTTCTTTTTCATGTAGGTCCATCATTGTTATCTTTAATCAGCTGATTATTGTGCATGTCGAGATCACAGCATAGCTTAAGGCCAACAACTGAAACATGGAACAAAATAAGGAATTTCAGGACAGAAAGTAACCGTGGGTAATGAAACACAGAGAGTGCAATTTACCTTTCAAAGCTGAGCAGATGGAAGTTCTGTACCCTTCTGGCTCTGAGATTCTGCCTTCGGAATATTTTCCAACCTTATATAGAAGCTGAAAAACACTCCCCATGACTGCCCCCTCCCACACAGAGTACTCAAACATAAATAAGACAGCAGTGATATTATGACTTTGAAGTCATCTTATTGTACATGTAATCATGCAGACACAATTGTTATCTGACAGGGTCACACTCGTACAGACAGTGGGTTCTACTGGCCACTGGGAGGTGTCCTTTTTTCCGCTCCCCCCTGGCTATCTCTGGCATACGTTCAGATAAACATGCTGACTCATCACTGCCCTCATAGCCCAATCATTCACCCCTGAACCCCCATCCCACAGGACCGATACTGCCTCGAGGCCACCTGACAGTTCTCTGAGGTCTTGACTGGCCACACTACTGTTTGAGAATAAAACACCGGGGTGCTGGAGAAGCGGCCTGTAAATAGTATGTCTCTCAGTGGTTGGTTATGAAAAGCTCTGAAAGCCAAGACCTGACCAACACTCATGGATGCAAGCCAGGCTTCAGTAAAGGGCCTGCCTGGTTACACATAGCCCTTACTGCCTTTCCTGGAAATCATTACTGTATGTTTGTTTAGAGACGGAAATCTGCATGTCTCAATCACAGAGATAATCTGTTGCTGGCCATAGCACTCATATATACAGGAAAACCTAAGCGTGTCTCTTATGGTACAGTATACCATGTGAAAAAATAATTTCAAAAGGAGATTACCCAAACATACCAAGTATAAACAGGACACAATGTACAGTTAACTATAATAATCTGGAATAAAAAGAATATATATTGGTTTTATTAATGCTTGAGTGTAGCAAAAAAAGAAGTTGTTTCTTTTGTCAATTTTTATCGAGTGAAACTCATGACTGTAATAAAAGTACACATAAACACTCCCAATAAGTAAAATATACAAAGATCTCCATAAAAGTATGTCTCAGATAAAGATAAATCTGAAAAATGATAAAAAGAAGAACATAAGAGCAATTAGTTCCGTGAGGATAAGACAATTTGTTCTCAGAAGACGTGGATACCATGTATCTGTCAACGATAAGGCTGAGGATGAGGGTCTGGTCATCAGGTGTCTTCAGGCAGTTACAGTGAGAGATGTTGGACAACTGTACAAATATCCATCTTCTTTCATCACCATGGTGATTGGTAAAAGGAAAGTACTGGATTATAAGATGTAGGGGAGGAAGCCTCTCTTAGCTTCGAAAAGGGTGTATCTTCTATCATAATTTATCCAAATCAGTCATTTTCAAATTCATTTTTGCAGGTTGATACATTTACTGTAAAACACGATGACAATCAAGTCAAAAGCAACAGCACCCTTGGGTTCTTGTGCTTAGCCAATCAGCATTCATTTACATTCTGGTTGGTATATATTCCTTTACATTTCTACTTTATTTGTGTTTATTGAGTGTAAATTTTAGGAAATTTCACATTTCTAATTTCTAATTTCATTAATTGATTTTAAAACAGATAATGTGAAATACTCTGTTGACACCAGAAAAGCCATTGGAACAGAGCAGCCACCGGGTAAATTCCTTTTACGTGTATGAATTTAGAACATCTGCTCTGTTGTTTATGGGAACAGGCACAGAAATTGACTCTGGAACCCTGAACACAGATCTCTCCGTTACCATGGGCAACAGATACGGAACACTCCAGAAAAAGTAAGAAATAAAAAAAGAACCAAAAGGGAATTAAACACTGCAATTTGCACAAACAGTTTTTGTGCTGTGACAGAACTTGACTTGCTCAAGTATTAGATACATGGTAACATCTATGATATGCTGCAGCTCACTGAAGAGCATGAGGGTGACATTATTCACCCCGAGTCTTTCCTGCAGTCTTTCCTGCAGGTGTGAGTCCTCTGATTTATGACGCGCACAAACCTTTTGTGCTCAGTTTCTGTGCTTGTTTATGGCTCTTCGGGTGATATAATGCATGGTTACACTTATAGTTTAAGACGCACCTCAAAGCACAGATCAATACCTGTAATCCAGCTGAAATTTACCAATGAAGGGAACATAGACTGTATGCCAAGAAATGTTTGTACTTCAAACTAAATTTTTAGTCATTCAAGATTTTTGAGATATTTGATTTCGATTCGTCTACATGTCAAACTACATATTTGAATAGCATTAATTCTGCTTATCTGAGAACCAGCTCACAGATTGTTATTTGCTTTTGTTCCCCCAGGAAAAATTCTTAAACGATGCAGGTCACAAGCCTTTTTTTCCACAACTACTTTTCACAAGATCTTTCCAGTTTCGTGCGAGCTGATGGTAGGTTGGATCAGATACAGGTAATGTGGAGGATCACAATGATGAGGGAGAGGTAAGTTTGTACGCATTTGTCTGGTAGATGCTTTTGTTTACAGTCGCAGTGAGATTTGTATTACTGCTGAAATAATAAATAATGTTACTGAATGAGGCACTGAGCTGAGGAAGGGTGAAACACAAAAACACTTTCCCCTAATACCCACAACACAGGAGGGAACAGAACAGCATCTGATTATACAAGACTTACTTATAGGTGTGTCTTATAGGTGACATAAGATGCTATCTTCTAAGGGGGCGCCGACTTGGCAGCCAATTTCACTTCAACTCAAGCGAGGGGTGTTGCCGGTCAAACTTGCCTGGGGCTCCACATTGGCTAGGACCGGTACCGAAGACATGCATCGCTTAACCACAGGGAGAAGAGTGTACTTACACACCATGCGTAACATGGCACACTGCTTTACGGTATACTTTATTTATAATTATAAAGTATTCTGTAAAATAACGATAAATTGTACAGTAAATACATATTATACATTAGTATAGTACATACATAAACCAGTAACATAATTGTTTATTCATTATGAAGTACTACCTACTCTGTGATGGGTTGGCGTCCCATCCTAGGTTATCCCTGCCTTGTATGGTATAGGCTCCAGACCCACCACGACCCGAAATAGCACAAGCGGTTACAGAAAATGGATGGATGGATGTATTATGTACTGTACATAACTGAATGTGCTATTCTTTTATAAGACGGGCAGTGAGGTAGGTTTGTTTACGCCAGAATCACCACAAACCTTCCTACGACGGCACGATGGCTTTCAGCTCCATTATAATCTATAGTGAAGTGGAACCACTGTCGTATATGCGGCCTGTTATTGACCAAAACATCATTGGATCCATTGTTATCACTGAGCTCTTGGCACAAGTCATGAAACAACCTAAATCACATACTGTATAGAAAGCTTCTCCTTTCTATCTGCCAGATCCAAATAGTCAGTATTCCCTGCAAGTTCAGCAGTTTCGTATCATTTACATTTATGTTGGTTTATAATTTAGTCCAAAGCAACATACATATCAGTGCAGTAAAATGTTATAAAGAAAACTTCGTGCTTCACGCACCTGCTTAACACTGCACAACATAAAAACACTATATGTTGGGCCAGAGGTAGAACAGTGTCTTAGGGCCAGGCCGGGTTACCATAGCAATTGATGTGCCTACAGAAACATTATTAAACTCCAGCTGGCCCTGATTACACTAAGTACCTTGTTAAAAACAAAATAGGGCCAGCTAGGCACTTCTGAGAAATAAGTAGAAAGTCGGCGGTGTGTTTAGGTGTGTGTGCTTGGGTATGTTTGGGAAGTGCCAGAAACCAAGTAAAGTGGGAAATAATGTTTTTGAAATTAGTTTCTCCCTTCAAAATGCGTGATACAGCTAATGAAACGGTTGTTCTAATTGCCAAGGCTGTCTGGTTGTGATATTACTAGCATGATATAAACATTTTCATTTCATAATCTTTGTCCGTGTGTTTTATTCTTGCTAATGTGCAATGTATGGTGTCTAGCATCTAGTTTCTATCCCTGTTGGGCGTAAAGTTTACAAATCCTTAGATAAACAGCGACGTATGCACCCCAATGCCATTTGCTTTGTACTGTTAGCTATATACTAGAAAATAATCACAATACCTTCTTCTTGATATGTCTTTGTTTGATCTCGTTCCCACTGTGATTCTGATCTTAAGCAAAGAGCCTTTCTAAGGTACTGGACAAAAAGGAAGGTATACTTTTGGTCTTCTACGTTCAATTTACTACTACAAAAAAAATGCACACATTTTCTATTCTTTGTCATATTCAGGTTTTTATAAATCCAGCAAACACTATACAACACGTATTTTGGTTTTCTGAAACGAGAAAGGTTTTCTTGTGACGTATAGTAAGATCTGACGAAATTACCTGCGGGATTTTAGCTAAATTAGCCAGGGTACGTATCGTGTAAGGTCCAAAATTGTGCTTAGCTTAGTGGCTTTTCGTGTATTTCTTTTTATTCGAGTACCGCTGCTCAAAGAACATAGACTTACATAAGATAAATGCATAAAAAATGATATTGTAAGGATACGAGACCATATATTTTTGTAAGCTATCAGCGAATTGGAACACTTTTGATCACGATTTGGTAATGCCAGAGCTCGAAAACCCAACATGAAACGTTTACTTGCTCGGGAAACTGTCGTTTGCGGAATACGGTATACATACGTGAGCACCGTTCTGTGAAACGCCTTATTCCTAAACCTACTTTGATCAGCTGGCAATAAAACACCAGCATATACTTACATGGCACACTATACATCATTCCCTCGCATCTCATTCAGTAAAATGTAGACCTTATTTTATGGATCATCGACCTTTTTGTCTTACTTAAGTGGACACCACAACTGCCCTACTGTTTCTCACGAAAAAAAGCTGTGCTTACTTTTCGCAGGATCCGTTTTATTTTCGTATTCTGGGTTTTTTTGCCCAACTGGAATCTTTAAAGAGCGACGATTATTTTCTCTGCTATTATTACCATTATTTCGCGGAGCGTGAAGTGGGAGCGCAAATCAATTCGACGGTTTCCACGGTGACGCAAAGAGCACAACGGACAACCATGAAGAGAATATGTATAATAACCTACATAAAAATCATGAAAAGAACAGAAAATTGATCGCCGAAGGGTTTTTATGTTACAAATAACATCCAATACACTGCTATAGGTGTGTATCATACTCGTGACTCATCTCAAGTTCTCTCTGCAGCTGCTTTGTAGTTCACACCAGGGTTTACATGGCGAAAAGCATTAACTTTTTTAATTTAATCTAAAAACATAACAGCATAGGAGTAGCACAATGCACTTCTATATATTTCTGAGAAATCATCCTCTCGCCCAAGGCACCTACACTTACTTCCATGCCACAAGGGCCTCGTTCGCTTGTCTCACTTCATTTTAAAAGGGTGATGTACCCCTGAGTTAATGGAGTGCAGCAATGTGGCTATGTTTTCATCTTTAAAAATGCCGAAATTCCGCATTAACCCTTTCTTGGTCTCATTTGGTTTTGGGGTATAAATAAAAATATGCACTTGGATTCTGGGTTCGATTATAGTATTCACGAGATCCATAGCTTTACCTAACAAAAACTTACTTTTTTTTCAAAGACGTTTGTTTCACATTGATATTTGGCTCCATCTTGTGCCTCAAATAGAAATTGGAAAGATTTCAGCTTCCACCAGAAGAAATTAGACAACTGGTGGAATATATGCGAAACCATGAAACCCCTCAATTTTTTTGTCTGTGCACTGGTTGTAGGCCAAAGGAATTCTGAACCTTGTACTAAATTCTTTCTTTAAAAATCTGACTGCCTTAATCTTCCATTTATAAAGAGATTTCGGATAATGTATTATACCGATAAGAAAGCAAACGACGAATATTTTTCTATTTAGTGTCCATTAATTAAGTACCGTACCATATCTTCTTAGTTATACGTAGCCAAATGAATGATTAAGCAATAGAACTAGTGCACTTAGGCTAACTTATTTTTAGAATGACAACAGCACCTATAACTAGAAAGATCTACGGATTGAAAAAGTTCATATCTAACACATAGGACCAAAGCGGTTGACAGGTACACGTAAACGTCCAACAGGTTCGGAATTACATTTGTATAAGCATTGGCTTCAAAATAGGAAAACCATTCTTTTTCGCTGCGAGCAGGGTTCGAACCTGCGCGGGGAGACCCCATTGGATTTCAAGTCCAACGCCTTAACCACTCGGCCATCGCAGCTAATGCTAACAGAATACCTGTGTCTGTGTATATAAAAATGTGATATTTCATGTAAGTTTTTCCTGAATTTCACTTAATCCAAGTGAAAATGACTTGTTCTGAAGCATTAATGGAAGAAACCTCATCGTCCTATTTACAAGTCATGTCTATTTACAATCCGCCTAAGCACTAGTTTACCTTTCCTGGTTGGTGAAATCAGCTACATCCTATAATCAGACTCCCTCACAACTCACCGGTTTCAGAAACCCCTCAATTAGCTTAATACCACTCCATGCTCTTTGCATGCTCTTAATGTTGCGTTTACTGTTGATTGAATGTTTCTTTTCTGGTTACTGTTTTGTTTAGAAGATGCTATTTTAAGGCATGTTCAGGATCTGGCATTCATTAGAAATAGTCGAGCTGCAATGATGCCTGGTCGACTCACTTTATTGTCAGGTTGGACAAAAATATTCTGCTAAAATTTATTTAAAAAAAATATATAAATTAATGTGTACTGGTTTGACTGTTAAAATAACAAATGTATACATTTCTCAGTGACTGGTTTGAAGTAAATGTCTGATTTAGAACCAGTTAAACAGAATGGACACGTGCTTTTGCAGTAATTCCAATGCCTCAATAGTGGTATACGACCAGTGAAGTCGAGAAACGAAAAATTTGTGCGTGGGGATGTAGCTCAGTGGTAGAGCGCATGCTTCGCATGTATGAGGCCCCGGGTTCAATCCCCGGCATCTCCACTCGGATTTTGTCCACTTTCGATTAATGATAGTTCATTTCTCATCACTTCAAAAAGCATGTGAGAGCATTGACAATGACCGTCATGCCTCGCGACTTCCCTGATTGCAATCTCCATGTATCACATGATTGTGTATGCAATAGTCAAATAACGGCTTCCCTCCTCTCTGCTGCTTGTGTTCTCTGGCATTTGCACAAAATGAAGCATTGTGTCCTCTATTAGCACTTCTGCATGATGTTTTTCAACTGAGAAATGGTAGTGTTTGGGTCACAGCACAACAGAACACTGGCATCTCCAAATTGACACATATAACTGGTAAAAGTATTCATGCATGATTAGAAAGAATGCCCATGCCAAAAAGTTGCATACACATTGTGCGGCGTGGCAATTTTAAATTTACACAATCTATTTGCTCAAAGGAAACTGTGCGATGAGATGATTCTTTTCTAGCAGTTTTTAAGATCGTGAAACAGATACCTGTTAGCAGGAGTGTAGATTTGGGTATGGACATGTCCCTGACTATATTGTACGAGTACCATGTATTTAGAGGGATGGAGGATTCAGGAATGATTTGCCATAGCCTGGTCATAGTCAGAAGAAAATTGAATAACAGGCTTATAATATCGGGATTGGTCCCTGTCTTGCCCCATTCAGTCTGCCATTTCCTTGCTTGGCCAACAGGAGCCCATGGCCATCCGTTCTCCTGTTGTTTTCCTGGTCTGTTCTTTTCCTGAATTTTTCCCCTGCTCATCTGTCCACCATGTGGCTGAATAGGCGAAGTGAGCAGTCACTGTTGGTGTGTCTCTTTCATCATGGGATAGAGGCCAGCTTCATCTTGTTAGTTTATTTTTTGTACCCTAGATCTTGTTTTATGTACCTTGTTAATTTTCTTGTTTCATCCATGGCTCTTTGTTCTGCATATTTGTTTATTGCTGCTTGTGCCTCAGTTTTCTATGTCTTCTAGGTTTCTCCTACTGCATGAAGCCTTAGTATTTGTTAATGATTCACCAGCCCCGGTGTTTGGTTGATTGTGATGGACTGCACCCGCCCCTCAAGCAGCGTGTATTTTAATGCCTGCCCACATTCTGATCGTTGGTTGGTCATTTTATTACAGTGACAGATGACAGAAGATCCACACTGCAGCTTACAAAAAACAAAGACTTTTATTAAAGCTGAACAAAAAAAAATGATGGGGAGCTCCAGCAGTGATGAAAGTCGGCACGTGTGAGTGAACCATGCCAAGCCACGGTGGAGGCATCACTCAGCATCTGATGCCTCTTGCTACCGTCACGAGATTGCCTAGCCCAAGGCCCTGGATGCAACTCCACCACACAGCCACCAGAAAACTCCGAGCAAGCAGTGCCACAAGGGAGTCGTCACGTACACTGCCCAGCAACAAGTAAATAATCCAACAGCCCTTTGTAATCATGTACATGGACTGCATTTTGAAGGGCACCCACTGCTGAGCCCTGGTGATTGCGGGATCTACCGTCACCCTCATTCACCTGAGTGCCTGAACCAGCCACCGGGGTGGGAGGCGACTGGACTGCCTTCATCACTAGCATGTGCACCCCAATGAAAGGGAGGCAGTGGTTCTGAATCATGCTGGCATGGTGAATCATGGTGCAGGAGGTGTGGCTGGCAGACATGCAGGAAATGCCTGAAACGTGTAATTGTGTTACGGTTGAGCAGGGAAAGAGTCAGGGATCCAGGAATGCAGGGGAGACAGGTGCTTAATGATCGGATAGAGCAGGTTACAAGGGGATGACAGAAAGCGGTGATGGCAGGACGCAGAGGCTCTTCAGCTCTGACGCTCCAAGAGCGAGTGAGAGAAGGGGCAAAGCCCCGGCCCCGAAGGAGCTGGTAGGTAGGAGGGGAAGCGGCGTGCAGTATTTATAGTCAGACAGGTAGGTCAGGTATGGGATCTGGGCTGAGAAAGGAACAGAGGTAAGGAACAAACACTGGGCGAACAGGCAGGGCACGGACAGGAGAATTGCTCAGAAAGGCTTTGAATCGTCAATGCAATACTTCGCATAGCAGTTCAGGCTTGTCCTCCTTTTTAAAGGAGCTTAATTGCTTCCTGATGGATTGCACCTGCCTGTCTCCGCCCCTGCTGACGTGACAAATTGTGTCTGTTCACTGTGTCATGTTTACGTGAAGTGTGAAATATAGTGTTTCCCTACTGACATGTGTTTCCCCCATAATTGTATTCGATGTGTGTAATAGTGGCTTCCCTTCTCTTTGCTGCTGCTACTAGTCTCTGGCATTTGTGCACAACAAAGCATTTTGTCTGCTATTAGTGCTTCTGCATGATGTTTTTCAATTGAAAAATATGGTACAGTCTTTGGGTAACTAGTAAAATTATTCATACATGATTACAAAGAACGCCCATGCCAAAAAGTTGCATACACATCATGAGGTATGGAAACTTCAGGTTTATGCAATCTGTTTGCTAGAAAGAAACCGTGGAATGAGATGATCTTTTTATGATAGTTTAATCGCCTGTCATGCACAACCAAGCACATGGATGACTGGTCCTGCTACGTGCATGACTTGCTGCGGAACATTTCACAAGAATTGCATTGCAAAGACAAATCTGCTTTATTTGTGCATTCTGTTTTTCACAAAAGTGATAACAAAGGCTTTGTGTTTATTAAATTGTCTTTGTTAATATTATTTAATTTACACCTCACAGTAAAGGTAATACGTTTTTCCATGATGGGGGAGGGGGAGTTGAAGGGCCCCATGGAGTTATTTTTTTTGTCTAAGGTCCCCAGAGTCCAAAAAATCGCCTCTGAACATGAGATACTGCAGTAGCCATAACCCGATCAGGAAGATGGGCATCCCCCAGCCCCCCCCCCCCCCCCCCCCCCGCAGTGCCCTCGATGTGGGGTACGAGGGGCAGCACTCACAAACTTAAGCATGTTCCAGTCGAAGACGTAGTCGTAGGAGAAACCCTGGCGATGGAACAGGTTTCTGAACAGCTGCCTGAGGTAAGAGTAGTCGGGCTTGTCGTCGAAACGCAGAGAGCGGCAGAAGTTCAAGTATGTGGAGAACTCAGCTGTAGGTGGAGAGAGGGAGGGAGGGAGAGAGAGAGAGAGAGTTTGAGTAAAGAGAGGCAGGGAGAGCATGTCCCCGGCCGCTACCCCCATGACCCAGGGCTCACACACTCACAGGGGTAGCCCTTGCAGAGCACCTCGATGGGGGTGGACATCTTCTTCTCGCTGATGCGCTCATACTTCTGCCTCTTGGTGGCGGCCTTGAGGCCCTGCCAGGGCAGCGAGCCCAAGTTAAAGTACATCAGCACGTAGCCCAGGGACTCCAGGTCGTCACGCCGGGACTGTTCTGGGAGGGGGAGAAGACAAGGAGCTGTCATCTTAGGACGCTCACTCATAACCCAGCAGCTGGACCAACACAGAAGCAAAGAGCACGTGACTCCGGGTCTTTATGAGGAGGTGAAGGGAGAGACGTTCCCTCAGGATGAGGTGAGCTGCCTGCAGACTCACTGCCAGATGCAGCTTCACACCTTTTAAGTGCGGTAAGCGGCAGGCAGGAAGGCGCCGTCTCCATGGCAGCCGCCGCGGAGCGTCTTACCGATGCCCAGGTGCGTGTTGATGGAGGCGTAGCGCGCCGTGCCCGTCAGGTTCTTATTCTCGCGGTAGGGGATGTGCTGGTGGGTCCGAGCGTCGCGGTACTTCTTCGCCAGACCGAAGTCGATGATGTAGACCAGGTTGCCCTTCTTCCCCAGGCCCATCAGGAAGTTGTCCGGCTTCACGTCCCGGTGGATGAAGTTCTTGGAGTGGATGTACTCGATGCGGCTGATCTGTGAGAGAGCGAGGGCAAACAGGCGTGTTGAGAGGAGGAGAGGAACTGTGGGGGGGTGGGGGTGAGCTGGTAAGGAGGAGGGCCGGCCCCCCTCACCATCTGGTCGGCCAGCAGCAGCACGGTCTTCAGGCTGAACTTGCGGGAGCAGAAGTTGAAGAGGTCCTCCAGGCTGGGCCCCAGGAGCTCCATGACCATCACATTGTAGTCGCCCTCAGCTCCGCACCACTTGATGGTAGGGATGCCCACTGCAAACGAGGGACGGAAGAGCAAGGAAAGTTCCAGAAAATATACATCTGCTCTGAAACCTCAATCCATCAAGGTGTGAAACAATAATAAAATAATAATAACAAAGATAATAATAATAATAATAATCAGAATCATCATCCATCCGGCTAAATAGAGGAAGGAACACCAGGGGACTTTCCATTGGCTCAACAAAGTCAAAGGGATCCTGGGGGTCCCAGAGCAAAACCAGTTCTGATGGGAGGGGGAATTCACTATGGCTACCAGTGCGAGTACCAACAAGGAGACTGGGGTCTTTCTGCAGATCGAATGTGCAGCTTAGACAGAATGGGTGCGCAGCTGAACAGAAATATAACCGGGGCAGCCAAGAAGAGTCACATGCGCAGTTTCACGTCAAGCTAAGAATGCAACACAACTCAGAGCAGGCGACGGCGACAGAGCAGGCGACGGCGACAGAGCAGGCGACGGCGACAGAGCAGGCGACGGCGACAGAGCAGGCGACG
>JAABNY020000037.1:10738770-10753005 GCA_015164015.2 Brevimyrus niger
CCACGAGTTCTAATGTTTAGACTAATATTGAAATAATCATTTGGCTGAACAGCATCTAGACCCGTTAGAATCTTATATTCCACCCAAAATGTGTCATGTATGTCTACAGGTGCAACAGACTCCCGGCCCTCAAAATCCAGTGTTTGTTCCCTCTGACCCTGAATTGGACTGGCTGTTGGCGAAGACTTGGGTTCGCTGTGCGGAGTTCCAGTGCCATCAGCTGATCTCTCATTTTCTGCGCACCCACATCCTGGGGGAAGTAGTTTGCATCGCCACCCTCAGGCAGTTGCCAGAAATACACCCTTTATACCAGGTATATGCGTAAATGTATACAGTTGTGGGTAGCTTAATTTTACTCACTTTTATGACTGTAATAAGAAAATGCCACTTAGAAATAGCAAGTCATTGGGTCACAATAGGATATCATTAATTTGATATATTTATAGTTCTATTACAAATAGCAAAAATAAAACATAAGCATGATGTTAAAACATCCAATCTAGGATGTACCCCACCCTTGTGCCCTTTGCTATCTGGGCTGTGTAGCTCCTATCCAATCATAACCAGGATAAGCAGTTAGAAGACCGAGGGATAATATTGAACAGAATCTGGATTTTTGTATTATTGAGCTACTTATAAAGAGAGGGGGAGGTCAAGAAGCATGTCAATATAAGGGGGAGGGGGTGGATTAGATGGCATCCAATCATGAAGTCCTAAAATTTGAGGGCTGTCCAATGAAAAAGAACTTTGTCCCTAACTGGTGAATGGGTTGCAGAATTGTATTTAATATATGTATTACACAGCAGACAATTTTTGGTGGCACAGATAAGAGTGGCATTAGTATGAGAGAGTGTGCTATGGGGCTTACAGGGAATAAACATTAGCTTGTCCAAAATCTCATCCTAAAATTAAGGGTAACATTATCAGGCTGGTCCATCCTTTATTGTTTTAATAGCCTCAGCTCTTCTGGGAAAGCATTCCATTAAATGTTGGAACATTGCTATTGGGATCCACTGCTATTCTGGCTGGCTATTGGAGATGTATTAGCAGATCCTTTTCTATGAGTTTGTGCAGCCTAGCACTTCGCAAATAAACCTGCCCCCAGATGTTTCCACTTTACTACTAGTGACCAGGACAGAAATTGGCAAAGTGATTTGTTGAATAGATGTCATTATATCATAAAAAAACTCACTAACCTCTTCTGTATAAACACCAATTCTGCTGCTAATGATTGTGGTTGGAGATTGCATGTCATGAATGGGTATGGCTTAATTACACACAGGTGTCAGTAATGGGTGTGGCTAAATTACACACAGGTGACAGTAATGGGTGTGGCGCAATTACACACAGGTGTCAGTAATGGGTGTGACTCAATTACACACAGCTATTAGTAATGGCTGTGACTCAATTACACACAGGTGTCAGTAATGGGTGTGGCTTAATTACACACAGGTGTCAGTAATGGGTGTGGCTTAATTACACACAGGTGTCAGTAATGGGTGTGGCTCAATTACACACAGGTGTCAGTAATGGGTGTGGCTCAATTACACACAGGTGCAAGTAATGGGTGTGGCTCAATTACACACAGGTGTCAGTAATGGGTGTGGCTTAATTACACACAGGTGTCAGCGGATAAGATTGCCCACCCCTGAATTAAAGATTTCACAAGAACACCATTATAGATGCATATTACAGCTAATGATACACAGTAATGAAATGTAGAGAATAAAGAAGACAGAAACTCCACCGATAGTTAATTATGAGTAAACAATGGCCTGAGAACCTGCTACAGATAATAATCATGTTAAAGGTCCAGTTAGGATTGCACTCTTCTGTTTATTTGGGGTGTAGTTAGCAGGTTAGCCTGTGGCGTGTCTGCATCTGTGGTGCAAGTCAGGGTTGTTGGCTTTGCATCTGACACTCAGCTGATGTTCTCTTCAAGCTGAGAGGCAGCTAGGCATGGGGGAGTAGAAGGAGACAGTGGGTTCTTACTGATGCAGATGTATGGCAGGCATGCACAAAAGTATGCAGCAGGACATATACAGCAGCAATAGAAATGTTATTTTACAATCAGATTGATACTGTAGGTCTTTTTGGTTGAACTGCTGAGTTAGGTTGATGCTGAGCCCTTGATGTTGACTGGCTTATTGTGTCCTAGCTTTTGATGCCACATATCCGGTCCACTCTGCAAATCAACATCCAGGCGCGGATATCCCTCCTGGCTCCTGGCGGAGTCTTTGACAAGGTCTCTGAAAACGTGTTTGTGTGTTAACGTCCAAGCTGTCTAAGACTATGCTTTATCAGAGATTTGTTTTGAATGGAAAAGCAGTGTGAAGTCTTCATAATGCCTGAAACAAACATTTCTAAATTATGAATATGTTTACATCGTGTGTGTGTGTGTGTGTGTGTGTGTGTGTGTGCGTGTGTGTCGACTAGTCCATTGGCTGTGGTTTGAAGGGGATTCCGGTTTTGCTGCGGAATGCCACTCAGCAGCTGAGCTACCGCTCCCTCTGTGTTCCTGATGATTTGGAAGACCGGGGCATAGCTTCACTGCCCCAGAGCTACTATGCACAGGATGCCCTGAGAGTGTGGGCCATCCTCCACAGGTATGATGGGAATGATAGAAGAAAAGAAAAGAAGTAAGGAAACTGATTGTAATGTGTTATTCATGGTTCAGTTTGTACATTTGGCCAGTCAGAAATGTATTTTCCTTCATGATCACTTCCTACCAATGGACAGGTAGCAGGACCGAATGCAAGAGCATAAATCCCATTGTTTATTATTATGTGCTGTTACTGGTTAAACTGGCCTTGCAACCAAAATCTCTGACAGTTCAAGCTCTGACTACATTTACATTTTTATGAAGAACCATTTTCTCTCTTCAGCGAAATACAGTCTCCAAATGTCTTTGATAAAGATAGGAAAAATGCACATATACACTAGTGGCCAAAATTGTGGAAACAATTGTTAGACAACTTTATTCCAGTTACTTCAGTTACTTGTTTAATTGTCCAATGTATATTTGTAATATTCTTTGATTGTTTATTACCAGCGATATTTGTGGAGTAATTTTTAAAGTGTTGGGCCAAACATCCTGGGTGTTTGCACAGTTTTAGCCACTAGTGTACAGGTATTACTGGCTGGTAGCTGTTTTGTGGAAGTACTCACTCGTAGTTGAAAGTCAAGTTCATAGACTGAGTAGCAAAGTAAAAATGTTAAGGGTCCCATCAGGCAACTCCAATATCTCCACCAAATTAAAAAATTTCCCACGCTTATTTTCACTTGATAGATCATGTTCACTGCATGATACTAACCAATTACATTAACACTGACAATGCTATACTCACTGAGAAAAGATGTGTGATATCTGGGTGACCACTGCACATGAGATAGGTCACATAACCTTGTTAACCTATATAAATGGGTTTGGTACAAAAAGGATGATCAGAACTTCATCATAAACTTCATTTAAAGTCTCATTCAGACTCAAGTTTGAAGAACTATAAACTAAGATTTTTGTATGTAGAAAAAAAAAGCAACATCCTATTGCAGAGACTCTTCAAATGCACTTCTGGGATCTTTGCGCTCTCTAGCCTATATCCTATTTATTACTAATTACTTCATAATGAATAATTTTTGAGCACAATGTAAATTTCAGGTCATCAAGAATAATAGTTAAGCAAAAGATTAATATAAATCCCCAAATCCCAGCAGATTAGTCTGAGGTTATTCATTGGAAATGTAAGACTCCTGACCTGAATGTTTATTTCCAGCTTTGTGTCTAACTGGGTGGATCTGTACTATGACAACAACTCCGATGTTGAACAGGACGCAGAGTTACAGAACTGGATTCATGAGATCTTCACACATGGTTTTCTGGAACTCAGCCAGTCAGGTTAGCCTTTTAATGTAGGCTTCCATGAATGAAAATATGGTCAAATTAAATGTCATTTAAGTTTAAAGTGTGATATTTTTTTTGTATTTGTAGAGTATTTGACCATCTACCGTCAAATTTCCCAGTAGACAAAAAAGAATGAGCTATGTATGATGTGAATGTAAAAAACATCCCATCTCGTCTATGTTAACGTGTGGTTTTAATTTTCAGGCATTCCACAGTCATTCCAGACTAAAATGGAACTCAGCAAGTTTGTTACCATGATTATTTTTTCCTGCTCAGCACTGCATGCTGCGGTCAACTTCGCGCAGGTGGGTGAAACTGCCCATTGGTTATGGCTCCAAATGGCCATACAGCATTGATCAACCCCATCAGTGTCTAATATGAACAAGAACACAGGCTTAGTGTAAACCAGTGAAGTGCTTATTGTAGGGTAGGGTGTGTAATGGTAATCCTTGGTGGTCAGAACACTTGGAGGAGATCCTGTATAGTTAAGTGAGGACAACAAAAGGACATAGAGAACTTATGAGAATGCAGTTATAATAGAATAGGGTATGAAGGTGACCACAGGACATCAGAGAATTAAGTGCCAATATGCTAACAGCACACACAAAGCATGGCACTTTAACTTTGGATTTGTTTTCCCAAAAGCGTGATCTTGAAACCAGGAACTAGATATACAGTTGTTCCTTGTTTATCGCTGTTAATCCGTTCCAGACTCTACCACATTGAATGAATTTCTGCAAAGTAGGATTCTTTGTTTCTTTATTATTCGGCTGCACCTGGAATTTAAGGATTTGCGGGGGTGCTTGACTACATAGGCCTACAGTCCATATGTACAATAATTTTAACTTTAATTGTAATACAGAGGTGTATAATTGACTCAGACAACCGAATGCACGCTGTATCATTTTCACTGTCTATCAACTTTTTAATGAATAAATGTATTTGAAAACACCGCGATAGAGTGAAGCTGCGAAAGTTGAAGTGTGAAATGGCGAGGGACAACTGTATAATGAACAGGAGTGCTTTAATGCATGGGTTTACCTGGGCTGAAGCGCAGGGGCCTCCACTACAATGGGGCTTCAACTAACCGTTTAATAATATTTTAAAGCTGGAGTTGCCATCCATCCAGTATTTTAACAGCCTCCTTAAAATGTAATGTGGCCTCTGACCACATTAATGTGACTCTGGTGATGATCCTGCTGACTAATAGTGATGGACAAAACCATTATTCATGAACCATTTGCTATTTTTTTGACCCCACTATGGTATTCTCTGTTCAAAAATGTGCACAAAGCATGCCCCAAGCAAACCAAGAGCACCATCTAGTGGGGCGAAAAAAATACAGCAAATGGTTCATGAGGCTTCATTTTTTCTATTATTGCTAACTATTTGAAGTTGCCAATCCCTCCAATTCCCTGATTGTTTTCATGTATTATGAGACTTGGTACTGCAAGTACAACCATGTTAATGTTAGGGGATGATAGTGCCGCAGAAGGTAGTGCTATTGTTCGGCAACTGGAGGGTTGCAGGTTTGAGTTCCTATTTCTCCTGACCCCACCGAAGTGTCCTTGAGCAAGACAATGAACCCCAAATTGCTTCCGGTGAGCAGGTTGGTGCCTTGCATTGCAGCGTCTGCCACTGGTTTATGAATGTATGTGAGGCATGAATTGTAAAGCACTTTGAATGCTTGTAGGAGTAGCAAAGTGCTATAAAAATGCAGTCCATTTACCATTTAATGCAGTTTCAGACTTGGTGGGGGGGTGTTAGATATGTGGACTTGAAGCCAAGCCAAGGCAAACCGAACCACTTCTATGCCCCCAGCTGGAATTTAGTCTGTGGATGCCCAACAGCCCACCAACTATGAACTGCCCTCCACCTCAATCCAAGGGATCAGTAACCATGGATGACTTCCTGTCCATCCTGCCAGACGTCAACGTGACATGCAGTGTCCTGACTACCCTGTCTCTGCTATCCCAACCAGGAGGGAACTTTGTAAGTTTGATGCAGTTTTGCATTAGTTAGTTTTGGAGAGGTTATCTAGTCATAAAGAAAGCAGCTGGCCCTTATAGTAACTTCACAACCACGTAGTAACATTCATAACTTTTAGAACACATAATTACCAGTTAAGATAAATCGGAAACAAAATACTATAAATCACAGCAATGAACAAAGCAAACTGTCAGGTTCCAAAATACTTCTTCAATTAGCACCGATGAACCAAACATCACACTGAATTATACTTCACTTCACAACCAGATCCCTCTGTGCCAGTACCATGAGGAGCACTTCAGCAGTGATGCCCCCCGCAGGCTGGTAGAAGCACTGCAGAGGAAACTGAAATCTCTTTCTGCAGAGATAGCAGACAGGAACAGTCAACTGGAGCTGCCATACCCTTACCTTTCTCCAGACCGCATTGAGAATAGCGTGACCATCTGAGTCACAACTACCATTGCCTTGACAGAAGTGCCAATGAAGCCTTGCATCCTGACTCCACTATTCATTTAAACTACTTAAATACCTTTTCTAAGAGCTTTTTTTGCTTTTCATGTTGTTGTGTTTTATAAGGCTGCACTTCAAGTGGATTGGCTGCACTGCAAATGAAGTGCACAGAACCCTGTTGAATTACGCTGATATGATACATGTTGTATTCATTTTAGCAGATGATTTTCTACCTTTCACCTGTATTAAAAGGACATAACTCGATAAAAGCATTTTGCTTTTTCATTCAACATTCAAAGTATGGTGGTAGGACAACGACATAAATAGTGACTTTTCATAAACCATGTAATGTAAAAAAGACCTACCACAGTGCAGTAACAGAATAAGTGGTGCAAAAGTAAAAAGTAGCGATTATTCATTTTTAATGGACTGAGTGAGGTACAGAATAAAAAGTATTGCACGCTGCAAAATTAATATTTCTTGTGTCCCTTATTATTGACCATTGAAATTAATTCAACCTGAAAATGCAATACTGTTGAATGAGCAGCAGCTAGTAAAGGAACATAAAGATAATGTGTATATGCAGCATAACCATAATGAACAGCTAAATTTCAGAGCTGTTGCTTTTGTAAAATAAGACCGGAGGTAGTAGGACTGGGAAATCATTTGTAATAATGGTTACAACATGTTTGTGTCTTTACGTTTAAGCATAAATAGGTGAGAACTGGCAGATTGTATTGAGCCTGTTTTTGTAATGCTCAAAATAAGCCTTATTATATTTTATTGTGTTATGTAATAATGTGATGGTGCTCATATTGATAATAATATGTATTCCAGCTGTTTTCTGGAGCTGCTTGCCCTTGTTGTGGTTGCAGGTCCAGAGCTTATGGGAACAGTAGAAGGTTTTACCCAGAATGGGGCTCCAACCTGTCATAGGGAGCGCTCATGTATTGTTCACATATTGCCAACTGCAATAAACTTTTGCATGTTCTTTGGATTTTTTTTTTTATTCTTTGGTGGGGGCGGGGTCATTCACAATGTTGTGGGGGGGGGAGCCCCACAACAACATGGGGAAACATGCAGGCTCTTATTATGGAGCCATAATGGTGGTTTTAACCATGGCCCTGCAGGTGTGAGGCAGCAGTGCTGACCACTGCACTGCTGCCCCCCCCCCCAGGTGTGGTGTGTTCACTTGAGAAAGTTTTCCTTTCCTCAGCTTAGCTGGCATGAGAAAAGTAACTAGTTACTTGAATAGTTTTTAATCCAGTGCTTTTTAGAGGAGGCTGTACCAGTTTATAATTAGAGACAATGGCTCAGAAACTTCAGATTTCAGTAGGAATTATTCCCCAACAACCAACAACAATTCAACATTGACGTTATTCAGTTTTTAAAAATTTAATGTAGAAAGTGAAAGCCTTTTGAGCCTCAGTAAATATGCTCATCAGTAGCAGAGATTAGGCTGGGGGGTGGAAAGGTGGAGTGCCACATCACGGAAGGGGGGCCACTGCAAAATGTAGACACCCCCCTGGGAGGCCTCCCCTCCGCTCCTGATGCTACTCAAGTTTGGAGTGGATTCCCAAAATTTTCCCAATGGATGATCTGTCACCAGAATTCGCACACAGATTCTTTCAGTTGCAGAGCATTCTGTTACAGGACCCCAGTGTGGAATAGGCTACCAGTGAACATCCCAGATTCAGACTTACGATATTTAAGTCAAGGCTGAAAACTCACTGTAGGTCTAGCGCAATGGTTCCCAAACTGGGGGGCGCAGAGGTATTGCGTTGGGGGGGAGGGGGGGGCGTGCGCACCAATGGGATAGCCTCAGGGGCATGTGCCACTGCAAAATAATCTCTTCACAGACTGGACGATTCTCTTCACAGACTATAACAATAAATAAACCACTAACTTACATGTACCATTAGAGCATTTATGTAATTTTTTAAACTTTATTTTACCAGGTAAACTAATTGAAAACCAGTTCTCAACTGTGTAGTTTGAAGGGGGGGCTCAATAATGTTCCTATCTATAAAAGGGAGCCCCTGCAGAGGACGTTTGGGGACCGCTAGTCTAGCATATGGTGACAAAGCTGACAACTTGTTCTCATCCCCAGCCAGGGTTACAGTCTGTTGGTTGGGGATTAGCGTCATTGATTTTGGATAAACTGTGTGTTCAGTGCTGGTGTCTCAGTGCTTCCAGCGTCCCATGTGTTAGTGGAGTGCTGGTGCTCAAGGATTCCTCAGGCCTGTGTGTCCCCCCTCCTCTCCTAACTAATTAAGCTGCCATAGTTAATTAGAACTACCAGAGCCTCCTTATCTCCATACCACACTACTAATTACTTCATATAATTTAATCTACAGTTTTATTAAGACTGCTAATTTCTCCCCAACACCAAAAAGGATTCTGTTCTGGAGCTGCTGAAGGTGGGCAGTTCTGCATTTATACTTAGTCTACACTCAATTCGAGACTGTTATTTTGCCGGGCCAGGGAGGATAGGCTCCGCCTTTGAGGCTGGTTCCACCCAAGGTGTCTTCCGATGAGGGAATTTTTCCAGTGTTGCCTCGCGCCTATGCGATGGGTTGGGATGCTGCGAAGGGCTTTGACATTGATTGAACTTCATCTAAGTGGATAGGTTTTTTGATGAGGCTTGCCCAAAGAGCCAGCATCATACTACTAGATTAGTTACTTACAATAGTACTTACAATAGTTAATTGCCGTTCAACAATATGCAATGAACACTATTTTTAAAACCGACGCTGCGAGCAGGGTTCGAACCTGCGCGGGGGGACCCCATTGGATTTCGAATCCAACGCCTTAACCACTCGGCCATCGCAGCTAGCTCCGTATTAGTGCCACCTTCGCTGGGATTTTGTGGTGCTTCCTATCGGTGTATGACCGTATATAACTGGGATCATTTTTCTTCAGTTCATCTTCAGTTTAACATCTGCTTATCACGAATTAGTGTAATGCGTCCAAACTATAATGGAGAAGCCCTGATACTTTATGTGTGTGTCCACGTTTTAACATTTATGACTTTAATTTGCAATTATTGTTTTTTAATCCGCATTTTACTCCGTATAACGAGCATGAGATTTTCGACAACGTTTTCCAAGTTTTTTTGGTTTGTTTTAATGGGTTATTAGGATATTTAATTGGACGGTTATGCATGGTCATTGGCAGACATAAAACAAATCAATGAACTTGAAAATAAAATAATATTACAAATGAACAGGACATTTGCTTGACTCCATGACAACCACATGAATCATCTGCAGCATGAACAAGGCCAGTTTCTTAAAATATTTGTCGAGTATCAGTCGAGTCTGAATATGCTCTGGCAAACAAAGTGACCATAAATAAAATGTTAAATTATTTAAAAATTTATCACATGTGTTTAAGCATTGTTCGCTGTTGTTACTGGTGGGAGGGATGGCCTCCCGCTGCCTGAGCTGGAGAGAAGGGTAATTGGTATATTTTTATGTGCAACTCAGGGCCTGTACCACAAAAGGGATTCATTGGAACGAAATCGTATTTAGGTTCAATCAGAGGTAATCGGTACCACTGCAATATTTATCTTTTTAGTTTGGTAAGTTGGGTAAGTAAACCTCCACGAAATCTAACAGATTAAAACATACAAAAACCACCTATTACTTAAATATGAATCATGACCTCGCCTTTTTGTCAAGAATTGTGTGTGTCTTGAATATTTAGAGACAGGTGAAATCCATTAATCGTATATCAATGACGACCATCACCACCAACTCCGGGTCAGCATATGGTGTAGTTTAACCACTAATATTAAATAAAGTGCGTGTATATAAATGCGACGTTTCAGAAGTTTTCTCTATGAATTTCGTGAGCCACCAATCAGCTCCAAAGAACTCTGACGTTCCTGATCTACATCACAGCTACGCGACAAGAGAGCAAAACCGTGCAATAAGGTAATAAGTAACAAAATAGATCAAATGGGTGGTGCAGGATTGCGTACTTTGGTCATTGGACTTACTTGAGATTTTCATTTCGGGACAAGTCTGCACACTCATTTGGCAGACAGTTTTATTACCTTGCAAATAGTCAGTAGGGTTTACAAACTCTACGCTTTTGATGTACCCAACGCTTTTGATGTATCTAATTTTAGGGTTACAATGGAATAATATAGATTTGACGTGATATTTATTGCTTGAGGAGACTTGTATGTCAATGTCACGTCAGATGCGTGAGAGGTGGCAGCCCGCATGATAATATTCATCCATCTTCCAATCCGGAGCCTATCCCGGAGGCAACGGGCACGAGGCAGGGAACAACCCTGGACAGGGGGCCAGCCTATCGCAGGGCACACTCACAGTCTCACACACCAGTCACTCACATGCAAACCTACGGCACAGGGAGAACATGCAATCTCCATACACATACTATTATGTACATATTATTTTGGATTAGCATTTTGGTTTTCAAAAAGTTAACTGTGGTCGTGCAGTTTTAATTCACTTATCGGAAAACGTTGTATTTGTAGCGAGATTTTTATGGCTAAACAAAATCCAAAAAAAAAAAAAAAAATGAGCAACCTCCCCGTCGGGGAATCGAACCCCGGTCTCCCGCGTGACAGGCGGGGATACTAACCACTATACTAACGAGGAATCGGCCATATAAAACGCTTTAAAAATTCAACACTTAGTTCAGAACTGAAGAGTTCTTTTATTAAGAAGAAGCTGGTTCCACTGGGGCTTGAACCCAGGACCTTCTGCGTGTAAAGCAGACGTGATAACCGCTACACTATGGAACCTAGTTGAGCCCTTTGTAAGCGGGATACATTCAGAACTGAAAATTTAAGTAGGGTTGTCATTTTACACGCATCGTTGTGCATCATTCTACACACTCTAACCCAGGGGTCTCCAACTCCGGTCCTAGAGGGCAACTTTCCAGTAGGTTTTCTGTCCCACTTGGCTTCTGATGAGCCACATCTGTTCCTGGTACTTACCTAAGAACAGGTGTAGCTCATCAGAAGCCAGGTAGGATAAAAAACCTACTGGACGGTAACTCTCCAGGACCGAAGTTGGAGATCCCTGCTCTAACCCCTTACCAAACAAAACTGACGGATGATCTTCTCGTCGGGGAATCGAACACAGATCTTCCGCGCGGAAGGCGAGGACAGTTAAGCTGAACTTCCTTAAATCTTTCCCATTAAAGTATGGATGTAATATTCTTTTGACCACTGGTTGGTGTTTTGGCGCTGTTTTGACGTTTCCAAAGACGTTTACCTGACACTGATTTTGGAATTCAGAATAACTACTGGGACTAGTATTACAATGGATTTGGAGAGTCACCTAAAAACTAAAAACCCGATCCAGTTGAAACATCGTATTATTATTATTTATATTGCTGAATCGAACTTAGTTGCCTAACAATTGCTAGCCTGTTAGCCACATTTGTGGAAACGAGCAATTTGTAGTAAAACCAGAGTACACTTCAAGTAGAATGAGTCGAAGCAGATGAGATGGAACAAACTGGATCACTGTTCATAAACTAACGTTATACTAAAGCTGCACTTTCCTACGCAAGTTACTCTGACGTAAACTTACCTCTCAATCACTGATATTTAACTTATAACTTATTTTACTCATCTTGTTTGTTGGCATTATACTTACCTTAGATATTAAGATTTTCTCAAATAGCCTAATTGCTACTTAATAAGCCCACTAAAGTTATTCATACAAACCTTAAAGCCCGAATAAGCTGCTTATCTGAGGTAATAGAGTTGGAAGGCATTCTGAACTGCAACAGGACATCTCAGGTGGTACTTTTTTCCATTTGGAACATTTGTGTGTGAGTGGAGGCAGCCTGCCTACTTGATATTCTGGGCGAGAGCGTCAGCTGACCAAATTTACACCTATTGATTTTCCACTGGCCCTGGGTTCCCTGCACTCTATACCTGTCAGTACATCCTGCTTTGTTTCCTTCCCCTCAGTAGCCCAAAGCCAATGCTGACATCCCAAAACTGAGAGCATGTGATAGATTCTCAGTTTTGCTCAATCATATGTTTCTTCTTGTTTACCTTTTTGTCATGTTTTCAACAATACAAACGTACATGGACTTTTGTTAAATATACCAATAGCTAACTGGACAGGAACCATTTTTTTAAAGGGAAAGTTTAACTTTACCTGCAGATAACCAATGCCTTATGCCTTGAGCTCTAAAGGCATCATTTAATTATAATTTAAAGTGCTGTTGAACTCAGAATTCAGAAGAACATTTGGATACTTTCTTGGTGAGGCACTCAACTTCTCAGCATAAAGGCAGTTTTGTTTCACAAAAAGGTGTGACACTTTGCTGTCTTATCATTGTAGTGACATATTTAGGAAAAGGACACATTAACCTCAAGGAACAGAGCAAACGGAGTCCCTTAGTCTGAGCATCGCTGTTTTGATTACATCAGCATCCTTCCATTTATCCTTAACTCAGAGATCAGGGGTCTGTACTATGAAGCAGGGTTACTGGCTTATTGGGGTAACTTGTCGGATTTAAGGTAGTCTGGGCAAAATGCTAGTGAACAAGTATGAAGTCCATTTAAACTGTGGTACCTTAAATCCGACAAGTTACCCCGATAAGCCAGTAACCCCGCTTTGTAGTACAGGCCCCTGGTTATTTTAGACAGATTAAAATAAATTCTACCTTAACTAACTTTCACAATGGTACTAATAAACCCATCTACTGAGAAGCCAAACTGTCTGTCAGCACAATAATGCTATGGGATGCTCACCATGCAAGCACTGATCTTTTTATTTCGCATGAAGTAGTCTTTAGTTTTAGTTATGATCCATGTACTTTTACAGAAATTATAATACACATATACAAAGCAAAAAAACTTAAAAAACCAATAGACAACATTGTCTCAAATCTCAGGGGAGGATTAACTTATCTGGGGACCCTCGGCTGACAATAAAATGGACACTCAGGCGGTTCCGTTTTCATCAACTGTTCCTTTTTTCCTGAGGTGGAGCGGGAGCATAATATTTGCCAGAGGCCTGGGGTATCTGAGCCTAGGACTCCCTGCACATTAATCCCGCCCCTGTCAATGCCGATTGAACATTTTAGCATCAACCATTTTGGCGGTATTGGGGATATCGATGAATTCCTGGCAAAGAGACAGTTAGGTCTAAGTTAACATTCAATACCACAGACCCGGTCCTGGTGGTGTGCACTGATTGGTCAGTTGGTCAACATTTTAAGATGAGATTTTGATCGGAACCCCACCCACTGCGGAGGGGGAGGAAAGGATTGGCAGCCACTTGCGAGGCATCCAAAATACTCTAGGAAAGCAGAGGTTTTTGAGTGTCCTCTGCTGCTTCAAGGATTCTCACTCTAATGGATGAATGAGATATAAAAAAGATTCATAAAAGTGGGAGACTGTCTTGGGTTTATCAGACACAACAGTCACTTGATTAGATGTGGATAAAATCACATTTAATATCCATCACTCATTTTCAAAATTAGTCTTCTAAATTAGTATCTAAATGCATAATAACAACCTTTTGTAGCATTAAATAAAATAAACTTAAAAATCAAATAACTTTAAATTTGGGAAGTGCACAAAAAAAAAATGAGTCACAGTTTGCCACAGAAGTCAAACAGTTCATAAAATATCTGTACTTTAGAAATCAGGGTTCAGATAAACATCTTATCAAGCTTTGTCCCCTGTATAAAACGGCATGTTCAATGCTTCCTCATTGGGATGCATGAAAGATCATTCATTCCCAAAGACTGATCTCACAACAGTGACCTTGGATGTCAGGTTTCAGCAGGGTTCATCAGCATGGGGGTGTGGGGGGGGGGGGGGGGGGGGTTCCATTGTTCTTCTCCCAAAGGCCCTGACCCGGGCCATCCGAGGTTGCACAAAGGGG
>JAABNY020000037.1:10767307-10779085 GCA_015164015.2 Brevimyrus niger
TGGAGATTCCCCTTAGGATGGAGAATCCAGGTGACCCCGGTAACACACATAGAAGATTCAGAATGACAAAATGTGATGGGGATGAAGGAACTAGAGAACCCAGAGCTGGAGCACATCCCCGAGGGGCTGTGGTCCTGCTCCCCCACAGATGTGGGACTAATAAAGGGGTTCCCCCCCCATATAAGGTAACTTTAGTGTCAGACCATCGACCAGTAGTAAGCAGTATCCATTAAAGTAAGGCAATATCCATTAAAGCCTGAAGCAGAGCAAGGCATAGCACCTGTAGTACAAGATATGTTGGCATCAGTGATACTGAGAAAGGCACCAGAATCCACCTGTAACACCCCCATCTTCCCAGTGCAGAAAGCACACACGGGTAAATGGAGAATGGAGCAGGATTTAAGGCCAATAAATGATGTAGTACAACATGCAGCACCAGATGTTCCAAACCCCCACTTATTGCTAAATTCATTGACCCCAGATAAAAATATTTCTCAGTGGTGGATCTGAGCAACGCGTTTCTCTGTGCCTTTACACCCCAAGTCGCAGCATTTGTTTGGATTCACATATAGGGGACAGAAATACACTTACACCAGGCTTCCACAAGGGTTTTCTGAGAGCCCCAATGTATATACTCTGGCTCTCAGACACTCTTTGAGCACTTGCCCAACCCCGGCTCATAGCCAGGTGCTCCTGTACGTAGATGACATACTGATAGCATCAGACACAGAGCAACATTGTAAGGAAGCGACACTTACAGTACTGAAGCATCTGTATGAGACAGGCCAGAAGGCATCTAAACAAAAGCTGCAATACTGTCAGACTGAAGTAGTGTATCTTGGTCACAGGCTTTCGCAATACGGGAGATCGTTGCTGGAATCTAGGAAAAAGGCGATACAGGAAGCACCGAAACCACACACAAAGCGGCAGATGATGTCTTTTTTAGGACTGTGTAATTATTGCAGAGAATGGTTGCCAGATTACGCTGCCCTAGTACAGCCCTCACAATCTCTAATATATGGGAAAGACATGGCCTTGAGGGATAAAATTAAGTGGACCGAGGAGGGAGAAGTGGCGTTTGTAAATTTGAAAAGGATGTTGCAAACCAATATTACGCTGGCTTTGCCAGACTACCAGCAGCCGTTCACCCTATGTGTGGATGTAAGCCAGGGCTACATGAAAGCTGTACCGACTCAGCCCTTTGGGTCTAAGGACAGGCCCTTAGCGTTCTATTCAAAACGTTTGGACGCGGTGGCAGCTGGTTTTATGTCATCCACTGACCCTAAAGGTTCCGCATTCCATTTTGCTCCTTTTATTACAAACACCCCTCCCCTTTTTGACGTATGCCAGACATGATATTCTGCAGATGCCCTTATCAGACTTTGCCATCCACATGATCAGGGTTCCCACTCACCCTGAAACACCTGGGAAATAGTCAACCAATTTCCAGTGCTCACATATTCAAAACTTCATATGGCAATATTGTTTGCTGAAATATTTTTCCAGGATATTTCAAGATTTGGCTGACTATTTTCCAGGTTTTCCAGGGCAAGTGGGAACCCTGAGGATGTAACATGACTCTTTAAACCAGGTCACCTTCTTCCATTGTTCCATGGTCCAGTTCTGATGCTCACGTGCCCCTTATAGGTCCTTTCTAGGGATGGGCATTTTTGATCATGTGACGAGACAGATGCCCACTAGTCTGACTACGCCACCCTGGGCCTCTCACCCAAGGATATACCAACACGTACACTCCCCACCCAATGGTTCGATCAGTAACTGTTGCAGAGACGTGACTTGGACACAAGATAAAAATACACACTTTTATCAACACCACAGTAAAGGTAAAACAAACTTAATACAAAAGTAAACGTTAAATAAAACACTGCGGAGTCTGGATTCCTCGTAAATCCCCTAGGGAGGGAGGCAATATACGCTAAAAGGTGACAACCACACGTTCAAAGGTACCACCCCGCCGCTAGCGCTAACAAATCACTGCATTACCACAAACCTAAAACCCAAACCCCACGAATCACGCACAAACCCAAGCGGCCTCATACCCAAGGCTTCCACCCCACAGCGTATACGGCCACCCCCCAGCCCACCCAGAAAAACAATCCAAATCAACACAAAGAAAACATCCAAACACACACAAACGCAATAAATTTATACAAACAAAACAAAGAAACAATCCTTAAGTATCCCAAAACAATATGGTCATAAAATAACCCAAAAAACAACATAAGAAACCACAAATATCAAATAAAACCCGTGGACCAAATGAAAAGTATAAGACAAACCAAGGCAAAGCAGCAGGGCGGAAGACTAGCGAGACAGTAGAAGCGAAGTAACCAGGCAAAACGTAATGGAGAACCAGACCAAATGGCCACACAACAGCCACACAGCAAAGCAGGGCAGCAGCCACACAGCAGGGTAAAACCGCGAGGTACAGCGGCAGGGCAGCACAGCCACACAGCAGAGCAGGGCAGCAGTCAAGCAGCAGGGTGGAGCCGCGAGGTACAGCGGCAGGGCAGCACAGCAAATACCTCCACTTACGTTGGCCCAAATTGACACCAGACGCTTACATACACCAGTCTGAAGTCGCCCTTACGACAGCACGCAAAAAAACTAACGGAAACCCGTATGTTTTAATAGGCAACGATCTAGGAAAATCCGGACGTCTTTTAATTAAGCTGAAAAACTACACCGGTCAAACACCACGCCCCCCTGATCCGAATCTACACACCTAACAGGGAAGAACCAACTCCCCTCAACACACTACCGGTCACAATCATATTTCATTTCGAGTAATCCACAGGTTTGAGAAACGAGTACTCGATTAATCGGGGGTGAAGTTTAAGCAAGGGGCGGGGCGTTTGCGTCACAGTATACAGTAAACATTTAAAAGAAATAACAGTATGAGGTGAAGCTAAAGCGCTTTTTCTACATGACGCATTGTATATAAAATTAATCATATGGCCTAGATACATAAATATGTAAATGTCATATTACAAATTGTATTTATCTACACAAAATGCATGTGAGCTTGAACTACGTGCCAATCATAAAGTATAGTGGATGCGCTTCTCCTCTGACTTTAAAACAACGGCAACTGAAGCCCCCCCCCAGACCCACTCTCTCTGATCAGTTACCTTTTTCTATGTTTATAAAACAAATAACACACAAATGATACTCTACTTTTCAATTATTTTACTCAAGTGTTATTTTTTAACAAAACAATTTTTATTTAAGCAGCATCACAACAGCTTTTTGTTAAAGGTTCGCAAAAATAAAGTTTAATATAACTTCAAATAACTGTTAAGCAGCCCATAGCCTAACTAAAATTAGAAGCCAGCATAATTTGGCTGTGTAAACTTAAAATAAAAATAGCCTGAATAGTTTTACAACAGCTATAAAACTTAACGATTAGATAACATAACTTTTCTTTCAAAATGATCAGCCGGTAAAGGTAAATTTAAAGCCGGCATAATTTAACTATGCTGCTTAAACTTAGAACAAAAACAGTCTGAATAGTTTACCATGCATGGCTAAGAAAAATAAACATAAGGATGACATATTTTTATTCAAAAAGATCAGTCGGTCTACGTGGTCAGATGAAAGCCGAGTGCGGAGTCTATTTACAATTAGACCAGCGGTGCTGTTAACTACGTCATTTTCTCTGTCCTGCCTTTGTCGCATTTCTGTCTGATGGTGAAATCTCTTACAGTATGCTCGTCTTACTGCTGGTAGTGGCATCGGCATCATCTGCTTTTTTTGTGTTTATGTGCAAGATAACGCATCGAACTCGTTGTAGTTTTAGACGAGTGTGGCGCTGCACATCTTACACTTGACTGTTTTTTCGTCAAGTTTTTCAAAGTGTTGCCAGACATCGCTGCGCGCCTTGGAAGCCATTTTCGCTCTGTGCTCCGGTCTTGTTTCTAGACCGCAACTTCTCACAGCCTTAATATCAGATATTGATTCATACCAAAGGATGAAAGTAGTCTAATTTTTAAAAATGCATTTTTAGAGCCAATCGATCGTCATTTTCATGCTCGATCGTCGCTGATGGGTTCGAGTAATCGATTAATCGAGTACTCGTGCACATCCCTAGTCCTTTTGCCGGTAGACAGGGGTCAGCATGGACACCCTTACTGGTCTGTGGCTACACAGCCCTATATGCTACAACCAGTGATGCACTGTGTGTTCTGACATCTTTCTATCATAGCCACCACTAACATTTTCAGCAATTTGTGCTAGAGTAGCCCTCCTGTGGGATCGGACCAGGCAGACCAGCCTTTGCTCCCCAAATGCATCAGTGAGCTTTGGGCACCCATGACCCCATCGGCAATTCACTAGTTGGCCTTCTTTGGACCCCTTTTGGTAGGTATTGACACTTACGTATCGGGAACACCCCACACAACCTGCTGTTTTGCAGATGCTCTGACCAAGTCATCTAACCATCACAATTTGGCCCTTATCAAAGCATATGCTTACCAATTCTTCCTGATTACAACATATCAACTTCAAGATCTGACTGTTCACTTGTCTAAAATATAGGTAAAGTGCCATCGTAACAAGATAATCAACGTTATTCACTTTACTCTTCAGTGGTTTTAATGATATGGCTTATCGGTGTATGTAATAAAAACAGTATCCATCTCTTTGTTGTCTGCAAACACCTGTCCTATTCAGATTCACGGGAGTTCTACAGCCCAAGGACACAAGGCAGGGAACAACCCAGGATGGGACCCCGACCCAGTGCAGGGCACAGGCACTCGAACACCATTCGGAAACTCCAGTTAACCTCTGTATGTTCTTGGTTCTGCATGGGGAAACTGGAGCATAGCCACAACAACATGGGGAAAATATGCGAAACACACACACACACACACACACACACACGGCAGAGACTTGAACCAAGGTTCCAGCTGCATGAGGCAACAGTGATAACCACTGCACCCCCACTGTACCCCCCAAAAAGTACACTAGTTCTGTTCACGTACAGTATAGTGCTTCATTGTTGTCAGAGATAATTCCAATAATGGTGGCATCATCTGTCTATCTTTTATTAAGCTATCCTATGATGTGAGCTTATTAGTGGGCATGGACAAGGGACGCAGGGAGAATGCAGAGCACGCAGGGTTATTCTGGAGGTATAGTATCTGTTTTAAGGCATTGTGGCACTTTGCACAGTTGCTGAGAGTGCTTAAAGACAGCAGTAGACCTAGGGGTCAGCAGGAGGCACAGTGACTGAGCACAGTGGGGATTTATCTTGTCAGGACCAGAAACGTCCCATTGTTCAGCTTCCTAAAGGCAGTGTGCACCTCTTCCACCATGACGCCTAAACAATAAAAAAAAAAAACAATATACATGCCGGAATGCAGGAATCAGAACATGCTGCTCAAATGAAGGATTCCAGCACTTCCTCAGTTATCCCGAGCTTCTTCACTGGAGATTTTTCTCTTTTACTCGTTTATGAAGCGACCAATTTAGACGCTGGACTCTGAGGGATGTAGGCGTACCTGCAAAACGAGGCCCGTCTTCTAATGCAACTTGCTTCTGCATTCAAATATGATCGGGGAAAATAGGCTGCTTGTTCAGAGTCATGGTTGGGACACGTCCAGCTGCACTAACCGGGTTCGTGGGTCAGGAGAAACGGGAAGGCGGGGGGGGCACAAATAGTCTGAGCAGCAAAAAAGGCATCTTTATGCTGGTTGAATCTGATCAGGGCTGAATTTGGCCACGGAGACCTCAGATCCATCCTGGCCTGGCTGGTTAGTACTAGGATTGGATGCTATTAAGGTAACACGGTATACTGAGGTATTCTGAAATCTAAGCAATAAAATTCACCAAGCTGGGTGGTGGTGATATGATATGTGATGTGATTAGGCATCTCGTTTGGCAAATTTATCAGAAGCATTGGTTTCGAAAATACTTTCAAAATACCATATACCGTGGTAAAACGTCTGGAAAGTATGATCGTATCAGAAATTCTAAGCCTAGTGCGTATAACTCACATGTAAATCTCCTGCTGCAGGGATATGAGCTAAAACTACCCTGCTCCTTCTCTGACTGTTAATGAAGCTCAGTTCTTTGTTAGTGTTTCTATGCATCCAGATCCAGCCAGACGCAGAATGCTAAGGCACTGGGATGTGGTCTTGTGACGCATGGCCCTCTGCGACCTGTATTTTCAGTACCGGCATGTCAGGAACACCAGCACGCCGGCTAAAGTGGGGGAGGGGACTTTTACCAGGGAGTCTCTGAATTTGTCACACTTCATGCAGCCATGAGAAGTAAATCAACCTGAATGGAAGTCAGAGTAAGATAAGGGGGAATACAGGGAGTTGGTGCACGGAAAATGATTTTGCATGTTTGTGTAACAGACACGGACAGACATTTTCCATATTTTTCTTTTTAAAAATCACTCTTGCTTACTAGACATTTGATATCTGGGTGAATCTCCACACAATTCAATGACTGTACAGGTAACATGTTACTATTACTGGGCCAGAGGTACATTCTGTTACCTATAGTTCTAGAATACATCTACCATTTTCTAAGGATAAATAATTCAGGGCACGCATAATGATGGCCTGTCGTGACGTTGTCCTGTTCAGGGGGTACCCTGCCGCTCATTTTGCTCTGCCAAGCTCACATTTATACCCATGTATACATGGAGACGATCTGGATCAAGTACATTTCCAGGCACATTTACAATAATTAGGACAGTTAAGAGGTTTCAGGCTTCTTCTATTTGAATGCTCATATAGTGCAGTAAGGGAATCCATTGTAAGCTTGAATGCATAATCTTGAGCAGCTTTATGGTTTTGTGTGAGGATTATATTAAAGAATTAAAATACTGAATTTTAAAATGAAAAGATAATACACAGAAGAGTTGCGTTTGGTTTACAGTTGTGCCCGGGATAGTCTCTGATCCACTGGTGACCCTGAATTGGACAAGCAGTGACAGGAGATGGATGGATGGTTGGATGCTAAGAACTGCAAGGGCGTAACTTTGGCTGGAACATTGTGGGGGTTGAGGTCTCCACCCATTACTGGGGAAACATGATTATTGGGGGGGGTTGTATTAGCTGGTTTTAATTTATTGGGGGGGCTACAACCCCCTATACCCCATAATTTACGCCCACAAAGAACTGTAAACTACTATAAACAGAGCTTCCAACTCTAACACATCTGTCATGACACTTATGTTTTAGGAAATCTTACAGCAAAACTATATTATTCCATTATAAACCTAAGCTTAACTAAATCAAAAGTGTTCCGTAGTTTGCAAAATCTACATACTATTTACAAGGCAATAAAACCTTTACATACATGTAAAAGTACATGTAGATGTATGTACATAAGTGTGTAAACTTGCCTCAAATTGAAAATCTCACTCCAACCAGCTGGCAAAAGTTGGCAACCCTGTGTACATTGCTCTGTCTTATTTGTTTTTTGTATTGTCTACTGTAACACCCAAAGAACCTAATTTTACAAGCAGAAGTTCCACATGAAAAACATACTAATTGCGGTTGTAAGTTGGTGATGGCTAAGGCAGTTTACAGCGAACCAAAAGTGGATGTTTATTAATCCCAAGAACACAAAGATCGTAATTGTGATGAAAGCAGAACAGGTCTCCTACATCACCTCCCAGTATGCATCTTTGACATCTGGGTCGGGGCAAGAAGGAAATTCGGGGATTTTACTGTCCTCCGTACTTCTGTTTTTGAGTATTGGAACATGTCTTCGGCAACGAGAGATGACGTAAAACGGAGAACATGTCAAGTACGCATAATGAGATTCATGATTTCGTAAATTTTTGGTTTCCCAATCAAGTACATGAGCATTGGAGCGATGATAAGATGTGTAGGACCGGAGCAAGGCAGAAACAGCCAATGCAAGTTAGTTCCCCATGGCATTTAAGGTGTTTTTATCAGGAAATTCTGAACGGGTTGAAAAATTATAGGGGTAAGTTATAGGGGTGTTTAACGGTACAGACATGCGGCCATACTGAGTAATAAAGAAAGCGCGATAAAGTTGATTGTGATTTTAATATATTATTTTTAAATTGTTTTACACATGTCTTTTTACAATGTGTAAAAGCGTCTCTTACGTTTTGTTATCCAGAAACATTCACGGGCGATTTGGTTTTGAATTCTGGCTATTACAAATTGTCTTTATGTTTGCGGTTTTAATTGGGCTAATAAATAATTTCAAAACAGATAAACATTACACCTCAACAAAACATACACTGGAAATACACTTAAAAACCTAGCTATCAATCACATAACCTGGGCCAACATAACCTGTGTGGCCACGCTGCCGTTTGGCGCTAGCTAGTCCACAAAGTTATTTTTCGTCGTAGCTGCACCTGTCTTACAATGACGGAGGAGCAGCAGGCAGTGACGTCCAGTAGGCTACTTGGTTTATATGCGGGCATCAACTGGATCCCCGAATAAGTTGGCTTGCCCCGGGCCCCGCCCCTACTAAGAGATGGGCATGCTCTCAGATAACCAAACCGATGGCTCAATTTAACGTTATCTAATACTGGACTGCGTGAGTCAGACGGACAGGAGTGCTTTAAATGAAAATATATGCGCGGAGTGTTTTACATTAATCTACCTACCTGTAGTGTTTTATGTATATATCTCCGCTCGTTTTATGTAATATGTAGAAACCGTGCTTACCTTATACCCCATTCTAACGGTTTTTGTTATCCTCTCCTTAACTGTCAGTTGCTTTCGGTTCAGTCATCTCGAATTAGTGATCACTTTCTTCCATCCAGACTAAAATAAAAAGTATCGCAGGAAAAACATCTATTACCATCTTCGACATTAACATTTAAGCAACTGTTTTGCATATACCTATATAACAGAGAAGCTATGAATACCGTACTATAAGATTGGTAGTATTGACATTGAAACTGAATTTGAAAGGTCATAATTCTTTAGACGTACACAGATCTAGGTGATATACGAGTGATGCACTGCCTTACCGTGCGAACTCTGCGGCAGTTTCTTCTCAGTTGTATGCAGTAATAATAACGACGGGGAATCTTTCAGGGCCTCTGCTGCATCACTATTCCGGCGAAAGCTTGATAGACAGTGCTACGGAGTCCGGAGCGCTGCGGCAAAGCCGGTGAGACAGATACGCACCAGCATCGCACTAGCTGCGCAGTGGAGACCGCACCGAGTTCTGTGTTTTACTGCAGAGTGGTAGCGCCGGGTGGGGGGGGGAGGGAACGTTTGTTGTGTTACGTGTATTAAACCCTCCTAAGGCTGTAAAAACAATCACGACATCCCTTTTCAGTCCCAGTTCAACAGTAAATCAAACGCGAGCCTTGTATTTTTTTATCTTTTTATTTTAAAAATCAGTATTTTTAAAAAAAAATTTAACGTATTCCTCGCACACAAAAAAACACTAAAATGTCCATATGTATGTCGGTTTAATTTCTGGTATTTTTAATCCAGCATCTACAGGGCAAGATATATCGTAGGTCCAATGGCCAAAGACCAGGCGCATACCCGGACGCTCCAGTCACGTTATTTAACTGTTAGTTTTATTTCATGCAATTTGTCTATCGTGTTCTGCAGCACAGGGAAATGACTACGACATTTCCACAGTTGGATTTTTGTCAACTGCCGTGGTTTAATGGGTACTGTGACATAAATTTAGCGTGGCTTGGACATTATAAGTCACAAAACACGTAAAAAGCTTTCTTTCCCTGACCGGGAATCGAACCCGGGCCGCGGCGGTGAGAGCGCCGAATCCTAACCACTAGACCACCAGGGAAGCTTCCTAACAGCTTTACCCAAAAAGAAAATATGGGTTCGGGTAGCCGTTTTATTATTATTATTATTATTGCTATATGTATTTTTGAAGGGATCGACTATATTTTCTGTCAGTTAGCCTAAAATCAAAATAATATTCAGCAGGCAATTCTTAAACTTAAAAAAAACTGAATAGGAGTTGTAATTTTTTGTTACCAGGGAAATGCTATTCCTGACATTTATTTTGAGAAGACAGATTATACCGTTTCAGTTCTCTATATTTCAGGCATAATTAATGTTACGTAAAAACGTTCAAATCGTGGGTTAACTTTGTAATGATGCGCTCTAATTTTTAATTAATCACAATAAACCATGCGATTAACTATTTGCTTTTTACCATGGTCTCAGAACACTAATTAAATTATGAACTTGATTAGTGATTTAGTTTATAACTATTACTTTGGGGATATCCTAGCTACTATGGCCAACGAAAGACCTCGTGGCGCAACGGTAGCGCGTCTGACTCCAGATCAGAAGGTTGCGTGTTCAAATCACGTCGGGGTCATACTTTTGTTTTCTCAAAGATTCAATAAATTGGTTAGGATATTATGTTCATTACGGGCACGCTAATGTATTCTCTTAGACGTACTGAACACAGAACATGAGTGAAAGAAGGCACAGTAGCATTTCAAGTTATACTATTTAGTGGTGTCTCTAAATATTTATTATAAGAACGAACCCTTGAACCCTTGCAGCTGTAATCATATTGTAGACAATGCAGATATTTTCTCCACAACATACATAGCATTAAATGGATTTGTTCAGTCCTCACCTCCTCTATTATCTTCGTATGACAAAGACACCTAGCTGTTACTATGATTATCTCACTGACTAGGAACTATTTATAATTTCCTAATTGCACATATAATTTGAGTGCCTTAGTTCTGCACTACCGCCTCCCTTCTGGGATTTGAAGACTTTCCTGCACAGAACCAAAAGGAATAATCTACATGTGAATTAAAAATTCTTCACGAGGCACAAGATAGACAGACTTTTGTTTCCGTGTCCCAGTGAATGTTACGTGATGGAAAACCAGAAATAAAGGCATTCTTTCACAGCACTCAGTAACAAATAAGTTTGCTATTGCCTGACTTTGGCAATCCAGGCTGCGTTTCCATGGAAGCGGACTTGGCCAGGTGTCGGGCCAGGCAGTTGGATTTCCCAAGAGGGTGCACAAAGGGAATCATGGGTAAACTACGTTATGGCTTGCTTGACCATTTCTTACCCTGTCTTGAAAAATCAAGGACAGTCAGGACATAAGAGGCGGGTTGAGACGGCACTATCGAAATTAATATTGAGGGCATGAGAAGCCCAATCCTAGGCAGAAAACAGGCACCATAAGTCATTAGTGGCAGTTAGTAGTACTGCTGAGAGTAGCAGCCGTACACAAGTATGAGGGTGAGGATTACAGACACTGAACACTACAACGCTCCACACCGAAGGCTTAACATTAAGTCAGCGACTCACATGCTTCACTGACTATGACCTACTATTAAACAGAGAAGAAAAAAACGTACAAGGTTGCATCACAAATTGACACTGTACATGCATCTGAGGAATGCCTGTTTGAGGAGAAGTCTATGTCAATGTTCCTGGGGTTGTTCCATTTCTCAGTACACTGTAGTCCCCCACAGCATTAATAGCATAATAAAATTATAAACTAGAATATCTTCATTCCCATAATACACAAACAACAAACTCTATACATTCCGAATCAAAATCGAATAAAAGATAGATGATAGGCTAGATGGATTAGATAGTCAAGCAAATTTTACTGTGATGTCATCTATACACAGTAGTAGAGTGTTATGAAATTTTGTTCCCCATGACCACAGTGCAATGTAGAACATGAATGACCAGATAGACAAACAGACAGACAGACAGACAGACAGACAGACAGACAGACAGACAGACAGACAGACAGATAGATAGATAGATAGATAGA
>JAABNY020000037.1:10786092-10796389 GCA_015164015.2 Brevimyrus niger
GTTGAGCCTCTTACTGTACATGCTGAGTCTATGTCAGTTTGTCGCTCCCGATCGCGATCGCTCAGGGAATAAACGGTGACCTGCAGCTACTCCTCGTCTTGGCTGTGAATCTCTTCCCATCAACGGACCCGGTGGAGACGCCGACAACTCCAACACTAGTCATAAATGGTGGTTATTCTGACAAGAGACTCAGTTGTTTTTTTTTAAAGTTGCTTTAATAGTGTGGACAACTATTTTCTTTTTGATCCTCACAATTTTGAAATCCAGTCGCTGGCCGGGTTGAATGGCTCAGCGGGCCACCAGTTGATGATCAGTGCTGTAGGGTTTGCAAACTACCCCAAAGCCTTTGATGTAGCTAATATTAGGTTTATAATGGAATAATATAGATTTGCCGTAAGATTTCTTAAATGCACGTGAGAGTCTGACAGCAGAAGTCACGACAGATGCGTGAGAGTGCCATGTAAATGTACTGAGTGCATTTACACATGTTGATATGCCTAAAATAAGGTGCATTCTCAAATATAACTGTACAATATAATGGCATGTTATTGAATTTCCATCCATTTTCTGAAACTGAATATCCTACTTGGGGTCATGGAGCCTATCAAGAGAGGCTACAGGCACAAGGCTAGGAATAGCTCAGGATGGGGCACCAGCAGGAGGGCAGGATACGCTCACACCTAAAGGCAATTTGGTAACTCCAATTGACCTCAGTTTTTGGATTGTGGGGGGGGGGGGAAACCAGAGTATCCAGAAAAAACCCAACAATGACATGGGGAGAACATGCAAATGCCAAACACATGGAATCCTTGAAGAGATCTGAACTCATGTCCCAGCAGTGGGAGGCGACACTGCTAACCACTGCACCACTGGGCTGTCCTGTTGTTAAGTTTAGTATGTTCAAATAGCATTTTCATTTGACCAGTAGAGGGCGCACCCTCTGTACCCCCAGTAAAATTACTTATAGGGTGAAACATATCCTAGGCATCATACGCAGATACACACTGGTACACACAATATGGGCAATTAAGGGATTCCAGTTATCCTTACGGCTTGTCTTTGGGCAAGAAAACTGAAATTCCCGGAGGAGCTCATTTGACTTCGAGAGCATGCAAACTTGAATGAAAAATGGATGCAGGATTTCATACTCCTGGAGCTGTGAGATAATGGGGCTTCGCAGTGAGCTACTCGCTATGCTACCTGTTAAGCATAAATTAAACAGGGTCTGCCATGCTGGTCCATCTTTGGGCTCTTATGCAAATAAGGCGCAATGTATTTGTTCTCATTGTCTTTCTGTTTTGCTGAGCCTGCAGATTTCTGGCGAGTGGGCAGCAGGGACCTTCGCGATCCAGCCCTCTGACGAGGACATTCACACAGCCAATGAGAGACGGCTGAAGGTTAGGGTCACCACCGGGGGACTCATTGATGTTGACGTCCTAGTGGAACCATCCACTCAAGAATGTCTGAACAGAACAGACAGTTAGAGTATGGAATAGTCTTCCTGCTAGTGTAGCGGAAGCTAAAACCCTGAGTTCCTTTAAATCAGAGCTAGATAAAATCTTAACAACTCTGAGCTATATTAGTTCTCCCCAAACGAGCTTGATGGGCCAAATGGCCCGTCTCGTTTGTAAATTTCTTATGTTCTTATGTATTTCTCCATATTGAAGTCACTTTCCAAATGTTATCAAACACTTAGCATAACAGCTTCGGTATACAGTTGACCCTCCCCCGGCACAGGGGTTAGGCTCCCTCCATATGGAAAAGCCCTCTAAAAATGTCTGGTCTCCCTTGGCAAGAAAATCGAAAAGATACAAGAAAAGCAAGATACAGATAATACTGCGAGAGAGAAGCGATTCCTGGGACACCGGGGAGCCCTAAGGAGCAAACCCCATGGGGCCCTAAGCAGCAAACCCCATGGGGCCCTCCAATGCACCCCCCCCCAACAGGCTAAAATGTATCACCATTTATCACCAAATCAAAGATATCAACAAAATGAATTTAATAAACACAATTCCTTTCTTTTCAATTTACTGTGAAAAACTAAATTCACAGATATAGCAGATTTGTTGTTGCAGTGTACCATGTAACCAGCCCGGACTGTACATGTATTTTACGTATCTGTGAGTCGCCTTTTTGGGCCTCATCTTATGCCCTTGACATGCCATCTGCAGCTTTTGTAAAAATCCCCCAAAAATTCTCATTTAATTTCTTATGCTGACCCTGTGCTGTATGAAAGTCGCGATGCAGAAGGGTCGACTGTATTCTTCCACTTTCACTCTTGGGTTTTCCTCACTACAGCCGTTCCTAAGTTAACTGTTTAACATCTGTATTCTGTGCTAATTGTTAGGAGCTGATAGGAGACGCGGCTGGGAAGCTCCACACTGGCCGGAGCAGGAATGATCAGGTCTGCTCACCGCTGTGCTGGTCGTCACATAAATACCTCCCATGCAAGACAAGTGACAATGACACTGGGCAGAGCCACTGGTCTGTTCTTCTCTGCCATGTGGTAATCCCAGCCCCGCATTCTGATTGGCTTGGCAGGTGGTGACTGACATGAGGATATGGCTTCGTGATGCGATCTCAACTCTGAAGGGTGACATAATGCAGCTCATTAACACCATGGTGGAGCGGGCTGCAGCGTAAGAGAGACAGCATGCAGAAATACACTGTAGAAAAGTACCTGGGACACCCCAAGTAATTACTGGCCACATAAACCACACCCATTGCTAACATGCAGGCGTATAACTCATATAACCTGTTAGTTCCTCTTTAGTATAGTGGTGAGTATCCCTGCCTGTCACGTGGGAGACTGCGGTTCGATTCCCCAGTGGGTTGTTTCGGGGTTGGGGAAGTGCACTTGTACATGAAAAGTTGTACCACTGAGGTACCTTTAAGCAAGGTGCTGCCCCCTGCTATGTCGCATATGGGTTAAATGCTGTGTGCTGTGGTGTCACCACTGATCACCAGAATAATTAAGCATAAAGCCGTCAAACAATGGCAGCAGAATGGGTGGTCAGATTGAAGAGGTTAGTCAGCCTAGTTCTGTCGTGGCTCAGCAGTGGGCACCTTTCCAGTGGTCAGTATTCCACCTGTCTATCCTGCTGGAGCTGCCTTGGTGAAGTAATTGTGGTGTGGAAACACCTGGGAGCAAGTTAAGCTGCAAAGTGGTGGCTGCACCTCGAAGCAATGTTCTGATGTCTGAAGGACAGAATATGCCTTCCCAGAACTGTATGTTGAATAAGGCTTAGTCAGCTTTATATTAATACCCTTTGATTCATGCCGTAATAATTTTCTCTGTATAGTGTACATATACAAGTCTGCCAGTGAGAAAAATCATTTGTGAAAGCCTCCATAGCCCTGTGGTGGTATTATTAAAATTTCCCAGTAAAATACTTGCTCTAAAATTGAATTTGACTGGTTCCATTCAATCAACAAATCTCTCGGCCCACAGAGAGATCAACGTCCTGTTTCCTGGTTATACCCACATGCAGAGGGCCCAACCAATCAGGTGGAGCCACTGGATTCTCAGGTTGGCTGCTGCTTCCTCACTGTTACGGCTCACAGCCTGGCTGATTAGAAACACAACATGCTGCAGCCCTGTGCGTTAAACCAGCAAGCTTTTTCCACGTTTAATAATCAGACAATAGCACCTGTTTGCGTCCAGTGATGTTTCTACTGCACAGTCAGAAAAAGGTACCTGTGATGGTATAATTATTTATCACTGGAGCTGTACCCTCTAGGGTCTGCCAGTTGTACCCTAGCTGTAGGTACTTTTTAATCTATTTTAAGGTACAGAAATGGACTGAGGAACATTTTTGTACCATTGGAGGTACATTGATGTTGTTTGTACATTGAGGAAAAAAGCTGTACCAGTGCCGAACCCTTTCTTCTGACAGTGTGCTGCTGTTGGTTCTGTGTGCTCTGTACCTGAGAAACACTGCGTTGTTCCAGTTTGTTTTCTATTAGGCAGGACAGCAGTCCTAATCTGAGCGTGTCATAGTATGTTCATGTTCATGTTTAGTCGATCATTTAGATACATTTCTCCCCCCACACAGCCATGCAGTCGCCCTCAGCAGAGACACGGATCATCTGCTGGAGATCCGAAGACGGGTGAACGTCTTACCCTTAGGAAGGTAGCTGCTAGACTGGGCTGTTGGTGGAATTGCGATGAAGGACTCAGATTTGTAACAGATTAAACCTGATTGAGTTCAGTAAAATATCTGGGTATTCTGATATAGATTAGTAACATCAATTAAGCAACAAGACAATTAAAAAAAAAATTAACAAAAATGCATGGGCAGTCTGTTTTCTGTTTCCAGAACTTTGCTTTCCTCTTACTGTGGAATTTATTAAATAGTGTTTAACAATTATTAATGATTGACTGTGGCTGTGAGTGGCAAATGTTTATAAGAATTGTCTGGCCAAATTTTCTGTGGCGCCTTCTGGCGTCCCGAATATTTATTCTGGCTTCACATTTTGTGTTCCAGTGGTGCCATTGCTGGCAACCCATTTAACATCGACCGGGAGCTCCTTCGAAAAGGTAGGCCTCCATCCTCCTTCGAAAAGGTAGGCCTCCATCGCATAGCCATGAAGGATCCTCCTTTGCAAGTGGTTCACACCAAAACAAAGCAGTTGTAGTTGTCATTGTCACTGCAGTCAGTAGGCACCCTCTACTGGTCGGTCTTTCCTTCTACAGAGCTGTCCTTTGATGACATCAGTTTAAACAGCATGGATGCTATTGGACAGAGAGATTTTGTGGGTAAGTCAGCTAATTTACATATTAATTCACTTGGAAGTGTATAGTAAAAATGTACAATTGGAGTAGACCTTGTATTTTTATAATTTTCAGAATCCATAAGAAACTACGGATTACAGCTTGGGAAGGGAATTTGAGACCTTTACTGTAAATGTGGTGTACAAATGTTGTTTAAAAGGTAAACATATAGACCACACAGGGCTGCATGGTGACTTCACACCTGCACGTAGACCACATAGTTAGGACTGCATGGTGACTGCACAGCTGCATGCAGACCACACAGGGCTGCATGGTGACTGCACAGCTGCATGTAAACCACACAATTAGGGGTGCATGGTGACTGCACAGCTGCATGTAAACCACACAATTAGGGCTGCATGGTGACTGCACAGTTGCATATAGACCACACAGTTAGGGCTTCATGGTGTTCAGATAAGAAAAATACTGGAAATTTACAGCATGCATATATTGTATCATATATTATATCATAGATTTTCATACACATGGTAATGGAAGATTCTCCTGGTCACCATTTTTAATTCACAAATAATGATATATACCATTATGTTTACCTTCTGTATTAGCATGAATTTTACAAATAATAAGTTGCAACATATAAAATACATCAGTTTGTATGAATTTGTGTGCATTTACGTATATAATCCTATAATATGAAGTATGTATGCCCTTCTCTACAGCTGAATTTCTGTTCTGGGCCTCTCTGTGTCTGACACACTTGAGCAAGATGTCCGAGGATCTCATTTTGTTCACCACAAAGGAATTTTCCTTCGTCAGCCTCTCTGATGCCTACAGGTGAGGGTACTGACAGCATGTGGAGGAGATTGGTGAATGCTGACCTCCTGCTGGAAGCATAATGATGTTACACTGAAGGAGAGTGTGGTGACTAATACCACAATGATGGAGAGTGTGGTGACTGATACTACCATGATGGAGAGTGTGGTGACTGATACTACCATGATGGAGAGTGTGGTGACTGATACTACCATGATGGAGAGTGTGGTGACTGATATCACCATGATGGAGAGTGTGGTGACTGATATCACCATGATGTTGACAATAAAAACCGTTGGGCAGAGTACAGTAGCCGCCTTGTATCCATGGTTTCAGTTATCGGAGGTTTACCGGTCTGAAAAAAAATTGTAAAATGCCTATCAGTATGTTCCTTTGTCCTTTGATTGGTTTATTAGGCATGATTTTTATTACTACATCTTCCATTGATACATATTATTATTTCACTGTTCTACTGTCCCTTGCGAATTGAGCAAATATGTCGAAATCCCTTTCCTTTGAGAGTATAGTACTGTATAATAATGTAAAATGTATTTTATTAATACTGTGTGATGTCCCGCTCCCAACGATCCTAATTGTGTGCCACGCCCCCCTCGTTGCCTCCTGTTTTGCCCTGATTGTAGTCTCCTGTTGCTTGTTAAGTCTAGCTTGTGTTTTGTATTTAGTCTGTGTCTTAGTCAGTCTTCCCCAGATCGGTCATTCTTGTAGTCTCGTTGCTGTATGTGAGTACCCTGCCCTGTGTTTCAGTGATTAAACTCCCTGGTTCTTTGCAACCTGACTTCGCCTATCGTCCTGGTTCATCCTGCGCTCACCGATCGTAACATACTGTATGTCGATAATGTCATACTGCATGTAATTTATCAATTACCTCACATAAATACATGAAAATCACATATATATGGAGTCTGCCGATGGTTCAGTATTATCTATGGTTTCAGCTATCTGAGCTAACTGAGGTTGGATCCCCTGCAGATACAGAGAGATTACTGTGTAGTTGTGATGGACAAAGCAATGTTTCATGAACCATTTGCTGTATTTTCTGACCCTACTAGATGGTGCTCTTGGTTTGCTTTGAGCATGCTCCATGCCCTCTCTTGAACAGAGAGCACCATCTAGTGGGGTCAAAAATACAGCAAACGGTTCATGAAGCGTCAGTTTGTCCATCACTACTGTATAGTAATTCTACTGTGATGGTAGTAACTGTGAGATGTTTTGGACACCGTCTTCACAGTGTCAGTAATGACTGTGTTTTGGGCTGAGCAGCACCGGCAGCAGCCTAATGCCCCAGAAGAAGAACGCAGACAGTCTGGAACTGATACGCAGCAAAGTGGGACGAGTGTTTGGCCGGGTGAGACACTCATAGTTTAAGTAAGCAGATTACGATATATTTGATTATTCTGAGCTCTTCTGCAGTGTCTTCTTCCCATCTTTGCCCTAGTGTGCTGGATTTCTGATGACCCTGAAAGGACTGCCCAGTACATATAACAAAGACCTGCAGGTTAGGCACGTGTCCAAGCCGACTCTGACTTAACACACCCGAGTTCCACCCGAATGACAAAGCCGTCATTATCTTCCTCTGACTGACTCCAGGAGGATAAAGAGGCGATGTTCGACTGCTATGACACGCTGCATGACGTCTTCCAGGTGGCCAGGGGGGTCATTTCCACACTGACAGTGAGTGACCGCATCCGTGCCAAAAACACTGCGGCGTGCGTCTTGATTGTGTCGTCTCTTACAACGAAATGCTGATGCCAGAAGAAATTTGTGTCCTACAACAGCAGTGAAGGTGTCTTCCTATCCCTCGCAGATTAACCCCACAGTAATGGAGGCAGCTTTGAGTCCTGATATGCTGGCCACTGACCTGGCCTACTACCTTGTCAGGAAAGGGGTGAGTGCAGCTTATCTTTGGCTTGTCCCCGGTGCCTGTACTGTCCCATTAGTTTTTCTGACTGTTGTCATATACTGTAGATGCCATTCAGAGATGCTCATGGCTGCTCTGGGAAAGCAGTTTCCTTGGCTGAGTCCAAGAATATTCCTGTCAACCAGCTGACTCTGGAAGACCTCCGTACAGTCAGGTGAGAGGGATGAGAGCCTCGCCATTCATTGATGGAAGATTCACTCCAAGGAATCAGTCTTTCAGATGCATTATCTATTCTTGCCCGTGAGTGTGTATTTTGCATGCCTGCTTCCTCCCTTATCCCGGTAGCCAATCTTTTCTGCATGTGCAGCCCTCTGTTTGACAGCAACGTATCTGCGGTGTGGGACTACACCAGCAGTGTGGAACAGTACAGTGCCCCCGGAGGCACTGCCAGGAGCAGCGTTTCTGCCCAGATTCAACATCTCCGTGACTGGATGAAAGCAAGCGGGTGCTAAGCTGTCCACTCCCATGCCCTCCCAAAACCATTTCATTGTGTGCTCTGGGGGGGGGGTGGTTTTGGTGGCGATGACAAACAAGCATATATAATATAAAAAACTATGAATTAAGTCAATAGACACATTTATTCTGGGGAGTTAGGGAAAAAGAGCCCCCCCCCAACAAAAAAAAGAGCCTAATGACGCACCTGGGTTGCCTCATGTCTCAATTAGTTATACATTCACTGCATTTACTTTTATGAAAAGTGTACAACAACAGAAGCAAAACAGCTTTTAATAAAATTTTTTTTTTTTTTAAATCACTTGTCATGTTCTGCTGTTTAAATAAATGACCACCAGGTGGCAGCAAATATACTTTTTTAATGACCTGTTAAGCTGGCAAGACAGGAACAGACACAAAACCAACATACAACAAAACTAGGAAATGTACATCAAATTATTAACGACCAGTCTGCCTTGAGCCCAAGTAGATGGGAGGCATTTTCATAATGGGGAACTTTATAATGTATAACTTTTGTGACCTAAAGAAGTCCTCGGTCCTGAAAATAAAAAAAGGAACAAGTTTAACAGGCCAGCAGGTCAAAGGTGACAAAAATGTCTGTGCAGTGCACTGGTGGGTGCAGGCATGTTAGCGTAAATAAACAACGGCTGTTTGTGATGAGTCACAGTGTCCCTATCCTCAGCAGTACAGCTATTATCCCCTAAATAATGTGAGCGCAGCTCCTTCTACCTGCATACCTACATTCTACCTGCACCAACATCTCCCACATCCCCTTCGATCCCACCACAGAGTAATAATCTCTGACTTAGTTCGGTCATCCATTCATCAAAATGCACACAATTTGTGTATTTTTGTGTAAAATTTACTTACTAGTTTGCCAGCCTTACCAGAGGGTCATATCAGAAAGGTCCATGAATACTTGGAAAAACATGCATTTAGCTTATTTTCACAATATTCGGGCTGCTAGATTTTAAAGAGGATTGAAGGAATATTTCAATATATCAGAGAATAAAAACAGACTGCCTGTGTCATCTTCAAAAAATGTAGAACTTTTTACTCAAAAAAGAAAACCCTCATGATAATACAAAGTAGTATTTAATAAGTTTGGGTGCATTGAAAAGCTGAATGGGACAGCATTTCCCCAATAGTGCTGAACTATACATAAATCTGTTTCATAGGTTTTGCAGTATTAATAATCTGAACAATTTTAAAAATGAAACTAAATTAAGTCACAATATGATTATAAACCAGTGGGTTATATAGCAATAATTGTCAGTGTTCCAAGATTACGGAAGAAACCATTTTTAGCAATCATAAAATTTATTTAAATGAAACAGGTTACAATGCAGTAAACATCTGAATGCTTCACATACTCTAAAATCCATCAGAGTAAAAGAGGAGGATTCATGAAAAAAATAAATTGTGTCAGGAATGAAAACTGCATAGTATTGCCATCATATAGATGAACAGGCACATTAAAATGAGCTATTTTTCCAGGAATTAAATATTACTGTTGCAGCTTTTACCTAAGCTAAGTCTGGACATGGCAGCCAAAGCTATTTTTACTGCATCAAAAATGCAATAAAATCAAATAATATGGGAGCTTGTTGCGTTCAATACTGTTTACAAAAGAGTATCCCATGTTCTGATAAGACAGGGGTGGGTAATCTTATCCAGAAAGGATCATTGTGTTAATTTTTCGCTGCAACTCCCCATTTAGACTACCAATTAGAGGACTGATTGGCTGAAGAGTTCTCACACCTGGGTTTGAACAGCTGACCTTAAGGTTATCCCAAAAACCTGCACACACACTGGCCCTTTGTGAATACGACTGCTCACCCCTGTAATAAGGGTTTTGTGAGAAACTACTCCTTGTGCCACAGCATAAGGGTGGCCAGCCCTAGTGTGATCTCAGGCCTGAATGAGCAGGTTCTCGTGGAACTCTGGACCTCCTCCTTGTTTCCGCAATGCACAACTCGGGGTTTTGGCACATCCAATTCTGTAGCAATTCCTCGATCCCTCATGGAATCCAGGGTGAACAGAAAATCAATGTCAGGGAGGACCCTTCGAGCAGGGACAGGGTTTGTTAGTGTTGTAGTCAAGACCGCATAAACCGAGACCAAGACACTGCAGAGACCGGAGGATATCAAGACCAAGACACTGCAGAGACTTGAGGATATCAAGACCAAGACACTGCAGAGACCGGAGGATATCAAGACAAAGACACTGCCGAGACCAGAGGATATCAAGACTAAGACACTGCAGAGACCAGAGGATATCAAGACCAAGACACTGCAGAGACCGGAGGATATCAAGACCAAGACACTGCAGAGACTTGAGGGTACCAAGACCAAGAC
>JAABNY020000037.1:10819509-10835231 GCA_015164015.2 Brevimyrus niger
ACACACACACACACACACACACACACACACACACACACATACACACACACACACACACACACACACACACACACACATACACACACACAAACACACACACACACACACACACACACACACACACACAAAAACACACACACACACACACACACATTCACAGGGACGCCATGTTCTCTGGAAAAACTGGCAAAAAATTCAGCCAGAAAGGAAAGCAGCGGGACAGATTCCACCCCCCTGCAGACCAGAACTCAGACTAAAGCTTAACTTGATTTTGCCCCGACTTAGGGGCAGAACAGCACTCTTCAGCAACCTGAGAGAGCAATCACATTATGGGGGGGGGTCTCCCACTGTGGGAGGGTAAGCATCGCCAAGGAAACCCCACTCACCCTGGGAACAGGAGGCATTCGTTAGATGGATGTCGGCCCGCTTTTCCCATTGGTCGAGCCTCACTGCAGGGCACTTGGCCAGCCACTCTCAGGGGCTGGTACTCACTGGACGGCCTTCGGCCAACTGCCTTCATTGGCTGAGACTCAACAGATGGCCTGCGTATGACTGCTCCTATTGGACGACTGGCTGAGATGAGAGCAGAGAAGGGTTGGAGGGGACATTGAAAATAAAGGGTTAAAAGGGGGGTTAAAATGATCATACAGTGAGTAGAGTTTTTCCCATAGAAATGGATGAAGAGTCCCCATAAAGATATAATTAGAAACCTGAGTGTGTGCGTGTGTGTAACGCTCACAAAAATAAATCCGTCATGAACCTTGAAAGTTGTATGAGTTGTTTGTGAGTTGTGTTTGTGAGTGTTGTTTGTGAGTGTTATGTGTGAGTGTTGTTTGTGAGTGGTGTTTGTGAGTGTTATGTGTGAGTGTTGTTTGTGAGTTGTGTTTGTGAGTGTTATGTGTGAGTGTTGTTTGTGAGTGGTGTTTGTGAGTGTTGCAATTCATCTTACTGGACGGAGTCACCACACAGAGGACCCTTGTATCTGAGGCGGCTGCTCCTGTCTTCCTGGACCCACACATTTCATGGGCCGGTTTAATAAAGGTCACCACCGGGTCTGTGAGAGACTGGACCAACACAGGAGTGAATGCTGGGGTACCAAGCCAGGCATAACCAGTACAACATCAACTCTCAGTAGAACCCTGTTAGCAGGGGGCAGAGGGGCCTGACCCTTAAACTCTTTCAAGCCCAAGTTCAGTCCAGAAATTACTAATATGTACTAATATGTAGCAAAGAGAACCAAAACTGTACATAGAGGAACATTTTTGCCAATGTGTCTCCTAGGCAACCAGTTAGCGCAACGGCCACTTTGTGAAGCTGCTGTGACTCAGACAACCTTCCGAATTATCATCCCTCCCTGGACGGCATTCCTCACCACTGAGGAGCTTGTTTACCAGCCTCCTCACTCATTCCTCCCTTCCCACCACAGGGCAGCAGCAGATGCGACCGGGCAGCGAAGCAGAGTGCTTACCACGGCAGAGGCAGAGTGACAGGAAGGGTGCCGTCCCGAGAAGGGATCCGGGGGCCTGGCCATGAACACCAGGCAGGCTGTGGGGGAACACAGATTTAAACCCTCGGACACGTACAAAGATATAATCACATGAATGCACATTCAAGCATGCAACGATATATACAGAAATATAGTATATATCATTTACTCATTTTTGCATTTTGTGCACTTTGTTGATTTCTTCCAGCCCAGTATCAATAATGAATTAGCGAACAAAGTGCATCAGCACCGGGAAAAGTGCCAAAGCAGCATCTCCGCAAATAAACCACCCACTGTTTCCACAAGGAGGGACACACCTGGCCAGTGTTGCTCAGAGAGAGAATGACCTAATGCATTACTGATACATCAGTCAATCTGAAAGCAACCTCGTACATCACAGACACTTAATGGTGATATGTATCAATGTAAATGTAACCTTCTTATTTATCATGTTGTAAGGATCAAATGCATCACTGCACTTACATTTCTGGACTGTTTCGGTGGACGTAAGGAAGGGGTGGTTAAAAAAGGCACCTGTATAAAAACAAGGACAGGATATCACAAAGGCGGAACGTCTAAATGTGCCTTGGCTTCAGTTCCAACTGGCCCTCGTCCCAATCAACCGCACCATCGCAGATCTGATGGCAGGTCTGGCCAAGGGGACAGTGTCTGGCTGATCGATCATGTGGGCATGTGGCTCCCTAAGTCTGCGGCTGACCGTGTGATCGTGAGGCTGGCTGACTGACCGAAATCCATACGATCTTTCTGGTCCCGTTGCAACAAGCCGAGAAGCAGGTGTGCCAGATATGGAGAGGTCCCGCTTGGGATGCTGAGACACAAGCAAGCACAAACCAGTGTTTACTCACTACCATACACCACCAGATTGAATATATAAAATCATGGTTAATTTCCATAGCTCAAGGCTGCTTTACAAAATGTTACATTTTAAAACAAACCAAGAACATACATGAAAAAAAATATATATATATCAAAATGTAAACAAAACATAAAATGAAATTGAGTAAATTTAAAGCAAACAACACATACATTGTGAAATGTGAGCCTGAAGATCAGAGAAAGGAAAAGGTGTGTTTTAATGTCAGCTTTGCGGGTGGGGAGGGTGGGGAGGGCACAGAGTGTGCAGGAGAGTTCCGTGTGGTGCCATGATACCAAAAGATCTACTATCTATGGATAAGAAATGAGGCACTATGAGTGAGCCAGTATCAGAAGACCTTCAGAAGAGTACAGAGAGGAGTGTAAGAATGGAGCAGCTCAATTAAGTACTGTGGCGCGAGGCCATGAAGGGCTGAGAAATTATCTTGTATTGAATGCAAAAAGTGACTGAGAGCCAGTGATGGTTATACAGAAGAGAAGTGGCATGAGCAAAGTGTTTAGCATGAGCATGAACTCTAGTGGAAGAATTCTGGATAGTTTTTTTGCCATTTCAAAAATGTATAAAACATAAAAAAGGTTGAGCAGACCATCCTACTCACTCAGGAGCAAGGATCCGGTTCTTCTCATAAAAGAGCCTCAGTTCCTGGGGACAACTCGCCTATGAAGAGCCGAGGAGCAGGATGAGTGAGGAGGAGCGGTTTCATAAAAAGCCAGGGTTCCATGACTTAGAACTCATACTCCAGAAAGTAAAAATCCAGACCAAGATTTTAAGCAGTTGAGCTGGATTTTTACTTTCTGGACCTGAACTCTCCACCCCTGATTGTTAAGGCAGCTTTATGCTCACCTGGAATGGCGGCCTGCCCACCAGACACTGGTAAACCACTGCCCCGATGCTCCACAGGTCCGCCTTGGCACCGTAGTTCTGGGACATGATCACCTCCGGAGCCTGAAGGAGAGCAGACCGAGGGGGTAGGAGCATAAATACTGAACTACAGTTGGTTAGTGTGGATAGCATTCCAAAAAAATTACTTTGATTCTGAAATACTGGGCTTGCTTTCCTTGTGGGTGTGGTTATTCAGGACCAGTCTTATTAAAATTCAAAATTATTTATACAGCACATTTTCACAACATTACAATGTCTAAAAGCACTTTACATTGTCCCAGTGCCCCCCAGAGGGCAGCCAGAGGCGACAGCAGCAAGGAAAAACTCCCTAGTAGGAAGAAACCTTGAAAGGAACCGGCCTCAAAGGGCATGAGATACAAGGTGTCTTGATAAACAGTATCTTGACTCCCGTCAAGGACCCACATCATGGCACGCACCATTGACTCCCGTCCAGAACCCAGATCATGGCACGCGGCAGTGACTCCCGTCAAGAACCCAGATCAAGGCACGCGGCAGTGACTCCTGTCCAGAACCCAGATCACGGCACACGGCACTGACTCCCATCAAGAACCCAGATCAAGGCACGCAGCAGTGACTCCCGTCCAGAACCCAGATCACGGCACACGGCACTGACTCCCATCAAGAACCCAGATCACGGCACATAGCACTGATTCCTGTCCAGAACCCAGATCACAACACACGGCATTGACTCCCATCCAGAACCCACATTACAGCACATGGCATTGATTCCTATGAAGAACCCAGATCACGACACGCAGCACTAATTCCAGTCCAGAACCCACATCACGGCGCAGGGCACTGACTCTCACCCACAACCCAGATCACGGCACACGACAGTGACTCCCGTGGAGCTCAGCATTCCGTCCACCAGCCCCGCTCATTGCTGATGATGACCTGAGGTTAAACACTCACCATGTACATGGGAGACCCACAGAGCGTGGCCGCCGTCATGTTGTTCTGGAGGTGCCGAGCAAAGCCAAAGTCACCTGCGGGACACAGGGAACGTCTGCTTATTGGTGTCACTTAATGGGGACACCAGTCTATACGTGGTGTGATTTCACTTTCCAAAAGACTGAAAGTTTGTTTAAAAAATTTTGGCTCTGTGTCTTTTCTGACTGAGTGAGTTCCAGAGGCGGACATTTCTGGTCCAGAAAGTAAAAATCCAAACCAGGATTTTGTTTCAACCAACATTACTCAAGTGGTTGGTTGAAACAAAATCATGGAAATGTCCGCTTCTGGTGATTTCTTCATCAACCACCCCCTGCACCCCCCCCCAGCTGGCTTCATGAGATCTGATTTCCAGAATTGAAAGGTGCACAGAGCAGCCTGGATAACTAATGGGCCAGAGAGAATGATTGGCAGGTGTATGCACCAATGGGCAGGCCTCCTCTTTAGGCTGGGTGGGATAAGCTCACCTATCTTGACGCGGATCCCAGAGGGACCGGACTTCTTGCTGCCTGTGTGTGACAGCAAGATGTTCTGAGGCTTGAGGTCCCGGTGAACGACTCCCCTGCTGTGGAGCACTTGCATGGCAGCTGCGATCTGCTTGAGAAGAGCTCGCAGAATGTCTTCCCTCAGGGGGCCGTGGGCTGGGGGGGTAGAAAGCCGCATATGGTGCTCAGGTTTATTATCTTTCCTCGTCTCACAGATTTATCTATTCATAACACCCCTATGCTTGACAACAGGCTTCCATAATACACACTTGGGTATTTCTCATTACCAAGAATGCAAAGATCGTACTTGTGGTTTTGGCACGACAGGTCTTGCTAACTTGCCTCCCAAAAACAAACTTGGGCACAATAAATCATGGGATTGGTCTGGTTCAGCGAGGATGCAACTGATGCTTGATATTTGGGGCAGAGCAAGACCCACACTGGGATTTTTACCATCCTCTGCACTTGTGTTCTTAGTATTGGAACTGGTCTTCGGCGATGGAGGATGACGTTAAATGGGTCCAACGAGAACACAAGTATTTTCAAGTACTCATATTGAGAAATACCCACCGTCATGCAACACGAGTCACAGGGCACCATTCAGAAGATTTAGCGCCACCTTGTGGACCCCCCAGGAGGTGTCGAAAAGTCTGACTCAAGCTCCTCGTTCGTCTCAAGTGATGCCTTTCGCTTACAATCAGAGGTCTTGTGTGCACAGCCATGGGGAGGAACATCCCATCTGGGATCACAGCTGATCGCCATGGTCACACACTAAATCGTTCACGATAGGATGCCTCCCGAGCAACATGGCGTCGCATCACTTTTTCAAAGACAATTCCTCCTTTATTTCAGCAGGAAGTCCGCACTGAAACCCATCTCTGTTTCAAAGCAGGCTGAACACACACACAGTTACCGCCAAGACTGACAACAAACACACATCAGCAGCACCGAATATTTAAAGATTCCACGAGGCAGAAAGAGCCAAATCTAACCTGCGTTTGCATACATTTCCAGGACAATCTTAAACCTAGCCAATAACAAAAAGACCAATTGCCAAAAATAAACACAGTGGTGCCTAACACTGGCAAGAGTGACAGACAACGGAGCTGAGCATAGATGCGGACGCCCCTGTCCCGCTCACCGTGTAGGTAGTCAGCCAGATCGCCTCCATTGCAGAACTGCAAGGACACAAAGGAGCCAGTAAGTCCATAATGACAGGAAGACAGAGGAACGGCGGGAGCTGGTGCTTAAACACGAGACATTCGGCAACTGTCACCAGGCAATGTGACTTAATACCAAAGCCACCCCCACCCCCCACTCACTAAGTTACTTACAGAACCAGATACTCAATTAACTTATCTTGTGTCATGTCAGCCCTGCCACTCCAAGCGGAAATGCGGTATTTGAATTACTTTGCTTGCTGCTGTGTGGTGGTGTGACTTTCTCAGCATGCCCCACGGCAACCAGTCATGCTCAGGTGCCGCTCTACTTGTCGGACTGGCCATCTGACAGCCCAAAGCGAAGGCAGTGAGGCTTTGAGGCAGCCAGGGGGAAGACAGGGGGTGGGCTTGGCTGAACCCTGGCTCCAGAACTGCAAATTGAGCTCTGCTTGCATCCCTCAAACTCTTGGACAAAATGCAGCCTATTCTCAGGTCGACACTCACGCCTTTATGTCGGCTCACAGAGAGTGCTCCCCCTGGCTTCCTGCACATGCACTGCAGGCAGAACGCCTCAATTTACTTCTGCTACAGCAGGACCAGAACACAAATAACAGTGCAAGAAAATCAACTAGGATTAAAGAGATGGGTGATGGTTCATGCAGTGAGGATGGAGCCATGAAGCGTACCTCCATGACCAAGAAGACTGAGGCGGCCGTTTCCTAAAGGAAAGGAGAAATCAGAATAAAGATCACAGTCTGACAGTTTTCACTTTGTTAATGTGCTCTATAGTAAACAATTATTAAAAATGAAAATGCAGTTACATTTTCGCTAGAAGTGAATCTGTGGTTATGAAGCAAGGTAACTGTAACAGTCACTGGTGTGCTTCTCGCCCTCACACTCAAGGTCAGGTTCATGTAAAAATCATGGCTCAGCAGAAGATAATTCCAACAAATCAGCAGGTCTTGGGTGTCTGTAGATATGGTGATGCTGGTCAAAAGTAGTTAGTGTAAGGGAGATGGGAGATTGTGTGAACTGGGTGGAGAAAGGACACAGGAAGGGCCTCTTTCAGAGCCCAAAGAATCCTGAGCTGAACATTTCTGTGCTCAAACATTCATCCACTTTCTACACCTGCTTGGCCATACTTGTAGGTGCCTGCAGCCAATCCCAAAAGAAACAGACGCAAGACGGGAAATAATCCAGGATGGGGCACCAACCCACCACAGGGCACACACACCATACAGAACCACAGGCAATTTGGGAACTTCAATTGACCTTAGCATGTTTGCTAATAAATAAATATGACATGGAGTGAACAAACAAACACCACACATGTAGAATCAAGGTAGGTACTCAAACCTCAGAGGCACGAGGCAACAGTGATAACCACTATACCATCATGCCTCACCCCCCTACCCCCATACACTGTTTTCTAAACATTTTTCTTCCTAGGCTTCTGCTCCAGGTGATTCTTGCCCAAACAACCTCAGCCTGGGAATTAATGACACAGCCGTCCATTCTGCACCCACCCTGCACCCCCCACCTTTGCTGTCACAGAGTCTCAATGGAAGGTGGCGCGGAGGTCATGTAACCATTCTCAAACTGCTCATGCATGTCCCGCCTATTGCTGCCTCATCCTTCCATTGGACACCAAGATGCTACATGACCTCCTTATCTGTGTTTTAAAGGAACTTGAAACAGCAGGAGAACCACAGTTTCAACTTCTCCTCACAGTGGCTTATCAGAAATTATTGCAGACCCTGATTGTGAAAGTTACCTCAGACAAAACAAGGAGAGAGGGAGACTGGTGCTGGTGCCAAGCATGGATGACCTGTAACGTGTTTGGTTTAAGGCGAATGGGAAAAAATCTCTTAAATCTGACCAGTACAGAGATTCCAGCCGTGACAGAATTAAACTTCTCTTTTCCTGTTATTCTCTCGTACTTTTTTCCCCAAGCTGTGGTGGACAATTTGCACGTTGCAGTGCCCTAACCCTAACCCAACCCTAACCCTAACCCTATGTCAGGGGTCTCCAACCTCCAGCAGCCCAACCAAAGCGGCAGGTGAAGTCGCCACTCTTCCAAACATTTAAAGATTACACCGTAAAGGAAAAGCACAATGCTGTGTACCTTATCCATCCACGAAAATGCTTTTCTCCCACCTCCCGCAGCTCAGCAATTTTTTACTCGCTGCCATTTTATGGTCCAGGAATAATTTCCAAAACACTTGCTGGTTTGTGGACATCAAAAGATCGGGAGCCCTTAGCAATGCAACCTTGTCTGTGCAGGGCGATCACTTTCAATCACTTTCAAACTGAAGACTGTTCTTGTTTGTCTTTGACAAACCCATAAAGAGACATTAAAACTCTTTAACTGGAGGACGGACCTGCTTCCCACAAATAGTCTCTTAAGAAGGGGAACCTACTTGGACGTCGTAGAGCGCCACTATGTTCTCATGCTGAAGCTCCTTTGGACAAAAAGAGCAGAGTAATCATTAATTTACATTTATTTAATGAAACCTACAAACCAAACTTCTTCATGTGAACCTTCAGTAAGTATTATATTATACAAATGAAATAACATGCTTATCTCTGTGGAATGCAATGCATTTCACTTTGCAACAAATCTTCATTCACCTTTAAGATTTTGATCTCCTTGCCCAACAGAAAATGAGACCTGGAGAGATTCTTTTTACTGATGCTTTTGATGGCTACTTCCCAGCCCTTTTTCTGTAAGGAGTGCAAAGGGATTGAGGGGGAGAGAGAGTGACACACAGATTCCCAGGGGGTGAGAAAAGATATAGAAGAATGTGAAAAGACAGTACAGAAAGGAGGGCAACATATGGAAGGGTGTTAGGGCTCGTCTCAGCCACTGCAACTGCTGCTTATTTATCCCCAGTCATAGGAATCGGTAACAGGACAAAAAGGCCTTTAAATGTAAATCATTCAATTTCATACACATCATGAGGACCGCATCAGTTATTATGAGTCTTCTGTGGTGTGAATGTTCCTCCTGTGTAGAACATGCACCACCCCCCCTCCGACAACGGCCTGTGGGACACACCCTCAGGATTAAAAAGGGCCACTGGAGATTTGATTGGAGGGGGGCCCTCAGCTGCATGCCCTAACATATCACTGAACCAATTCACACCTTCATCCTGGGCAACTATAACGAGGTCTACAACATGGAAAATACAGTCCCGTAAAGACCTGAAATTCATTGTTGTAATCCTGAAGGAGTTTGCTCGTGCCTGCAACTATAGATGTCTATTCCTTGTGGAGTACATGCCAAACAGACTTTATAACTGATTTCTCAGTGAGATGGATGGTCGGATAACAGTTTTACCTTCTTGTGTCTCCCTTTAAACACCACCGCGTAGGCTCCGTGTCCCACAAGGTCCTTTTTGTTATACTCAAAATCTCCTACTGTCTCCATGCCGGACACCCGCGTCTCACTCTCGGCTGACAGTGGCCGTGCTCTCTTCCGAGGAGAGCCCACAGTATCTCGTGTTATTCCTCGCGGGATGCTCAGATGTGCGGGCTGTCTGTATATCTTGCACTTTATTGGGTAACATTTCGCTCCATCACCGTCTATTAACAAGATCGCCCTAGAAGCTATTTGCCTAGAAAATTAAACGGTAAACAAACCATCTTTCGCCACATGCAAAACATATTTAAATCAGTTCATTTACGTGGGGGAGTACTGGTTCAAGTTTAAACATTATGCAATGCAAGAAAATATGTCATGCACATTTCAGTAGAATTAAAGACCGCACCTGCAGACTCAGTCAGTGGGTCAGTGTGGGTGGCCGGGTGTCATTGCTGTCCCAGATAATCACAAAACCAGCTAGCTATAATTAAACAGCATAATCCGCGAAGAGGGCTTTATAATTAATTTATAAAGCTAGGTAATATCAACATCGCGATCTCTCAGCCGTGACATGATACGCAATGGAAATACCCCCCAAAGTGTGCAGTTCTGTCTTCACTTGGTCGGCCACATCTCGCCTCCGGCTAAGCGCTTCTGTTTCAACGCTTTGTGTGCGTTCCCATTTCTTGACATAGCAGAAAAATAAAATCTGGACGAAAAACTTCAAATATTTAAATCAGGACAGCAGGAGAGGAGAAGTGCACGTATAAAACGCTTCCTGTCATTATGAAAGGGCGTCTTCATTCATTTCAGGGTCCTCCGATGAGCGCAGTTCCCCGGATCGGCCGGACTGGACATCAGTGTTTATCCAGGACCGAAGCGGACACATTTCCGCCGATTTATATTTAGTTGTGTTACGTATTTACTTCCCAGTATCCAGTCGATTATTTACGTTTTTGTCAAAACGGCAACATCAAGCGTATTGATATGATTTCTTACATACTGTATATCAGATTCCTGGGAAAAAGAGGAGGAAGATACAGAGATCAATGCCTTCTCTTCTGCAGCAAGGCACTGTCGTTCTGCATGACGTCTACCTACGAATATCCACGTGCTGCGAGATGCCAGGCTCTGACAGCGGCTCTGCCTGCATCCCGCGGAAGGAAACGACAAGGCAGCCTCACCGAGGAGAGATGCTGCTGGCTGTGGACCCTGCTATCGGCTCGGCTCCTCCGCCGTGAAGAATAGTCCCGCTCTTGTCTGATTTATTCGCTGAGCTGTGGGCTGTAAGCGTTAGATTGCCCGGAATCGGGAGCGTCGTTAGGGCTATTTTAGGGGGGGTTTAGCTACTCTAAAATGTTTTATCCCTTCCGATAAATTAGCATTATTTTTTTCTTAAATCATGAATTGCTTTTTATATTATATATGCCAGTAACTTTGCATCGCCCCCCATCGATTCATGTCTAACTACGCCCCAGGAATAAGGAATAAACCTTTGGAGGATTAAACAGAGTTGACTTAATTTCCCGGGATCCAAATGCACGCATAGCGAAATTCACACACTTTCCCCAAAGATATTGCATTAGCCTAGTAAATCTTTTGCCATGATTTCATTTTAATAAATAGTTGTCGACTACATTTGTTTCAATGAATAGGATATGAGTAGGCGTAAATTAATAATTACTGAACAATTACAATATAGGCCCACGACAAACATTACATACGTTTTAGACAGTTTAGAATATATGTAGTGTGTTTTAATAAATTGAAACATAAAATGTCTACAAGCTTTTGACCCATATTGTCTTATATTCTTGGCGAATATTCTGTATAAATGTCAATATATTGTTAGAATTACTTATAATGATGCTTTGTTATAAAAGAAGATGTTTGAACGGTATGTTTCAATCGTTTCATAATTAAGTTACGTTAGTGCACGTGTAGTTGTAACGTGAAGCCACGGTATCACATATTTTAAAACAACCGGCAGATGAATTGTGAATATATTATTTTTTTATCTCCCGTTAAGCAAGAAAAAGAGAGCGTTTCCTGGGTGTCGGAAAAAAAAGGTCAATTGTTCCCTGAAATATGTACGTTTCCAGAACAACAAATTGACATCAGCGCTATTGAAGCAGTATGTTGTGGGCGCAGTCGTGACTGATTTAAATTAGAAAAATACTTTCAACGATAAATATAATTTAATATATTCGATTATATTTATGGAGAGTATTATTTATAATGCTCAGGATTGTACTGGGTCCCGGAAAGTGAAAACCTTCAGACTCAAGTAATTGCAACCTTTACTACAGCCCCATCTACCGGCGGTGCTCTTTAGTACTTGATTGTAGTTTAATGGTGTCTCCGGAATTCATTTTGACAAAGACACGCATCCCTGACGCACACTCGTAGTGTTTCAGCAACAGCTCAAGACGAAAACTTTCAGTGAGTCACCATTTAGGGCTATTAACAGCTCCAGTTACCTGCTCATTCTGCAGGCTAGGTGTTTCTTTTAAGTTTTAATCCATGTGAATGGTGGCACTTCAGACAGATCCCTGGAGAACAATGGAAGCACTTCGTAATCCCTTGTTACAAAGTTTGGAACCACAAAAAACAAGATGAACAAAACAAGTTATAGGCACCACGTGTAAACCTTTTTACATTTTTATGGAAAACAAACGTTAATGGACTGTTAATGTCAATATTTTAAAACGCAGGCCTAGATGAATAAAACAATATTCAATGAATATTACCCCGAAATTAAGGACTTTACGTAGGCATATAACCTATTAATAGATTCCGATATAGGAATACATTCTGAGGTAATTCGACTTAAATGTTTCACATGGATACTATGGTGGTCTGCCCAAGTCTTGGACATAATTTTAAACTTTGGTACTCGATCTAGGCCTAAGTGTTACAATTGCAAAGTAGGAGAAACGGTTAAGTTAAATGGTATAATCTGATTCATGTTTATTGCGGAATGAAGGCTAAAGGTTCATTTTTATTTTTCAGACATTCAGATGCAAAACGCGGGTACACCTACACGAAACAATCACACATCAAACTTCGACTTGCTGTGGATAATATCATATTAAACTAAGATGTTATTCACTGTCAGAAAAAAGCACACATTTGTACCTTTAACGATACAATTGCTTGTCACTATATAGGTCTGCACTCTTGGTAAATGTACCTTTTAGTCAAATTACATTTTTGTACCATTTGAGATACATTAATATTATTTGTATCTTGCGGACAAAAGTATAAAAGGGCTATACTCTTTTTTTCTGACAGCGTTCGATAAGCTAAATTGATCCTGATATTTTACGACAAATCACTAATTTTTTTTCGACATCATACCTCTTTTCATTGTTGTTAAATTAGTAAGTTTAGTTAATAAAGACGAAGAGTTCGTGTCGACAAAATCTGTAAACCATATTTTATGAGTTCCTGGCATAACAAACCCACGAATGGTTGAATAATGTAAAATTTGATGTGAAATTAAGAAATTTATGAAAATAGCAACGAATGTTAGAATAATATCACACTTAACCTTAAAACTATTATTTTTAAAATTTTAGAATTAACTTTGCACCCCTTAGGCATTTAATAAACACCGACAAACGAGGCGTTGTCTGACGTCTTATTTTTAAGCGACAGAAAATGTATGTCAGTCAAAAACCTGCTAAACCCCCCACGATCTAGCACCGCAAAACAATAAAAGTGACCATGTAGAGCCATTATACGACGCTTGGAATATACAATCGCAGCCTTGTAATGCGCTTTATGAGCCTAAAGAGGTTACCGGTCTGGAAGGATGTACCACAGACACGGACAGTGTGAGCGTCGCTTAGAAATTACCGGGACTGGCCCAGTGCTCGTGTGGCGCTGTGGCTGGCAAGAAAACGGGCCATCTCAGACTGAATTGGATCAAACGGGCACCTCGTTAGTGGCCCGACATTGTCTGACGGGACTGCACTTCAAAGTTGCGCGTAGGTGTGGCGCGACAGATAGTTAACAGTTACCAGTTACCATGAAGCGGGCATTGAGGAGGGAGGGGTCACCGGGGATTCTGCGGGGTATAAAGAAGTCAAGACCCGGGTGGGTATGTCACATCCTGACTGCATCTGCGTCCAGCGACCACTTGGAGTGATTCATGGAAATGGCCTGCAGTTTGGATTATGCGAAGTACTGCAGCGAGATCAACGCACTTTTCCCACAGTACTGGCCTGCTCAAGGTTACTCCGAGATAAACAACAACCAGACGAACAATTCGGGCAAAGGTAAGACTCAAGGCTTTTAAATGTTATAAACTCCAGATTCTACAGAAAAGGTGGACAGTATATATATTTTAATTAACGAAAGGACTTATAGAATAAATGAATACGTACCAAAGTTGTTAAATTAAAAACAAAATGTCATTATTTAAAATGTATGACCTTAGTATCAGTAGCCTACTTCCAGGATGAATGTATAAGCTTTTTTCTCCCGTGTGCTGGTCGTAAGACTAGCTTGTTGCCAATAGGGGACAGTAAAACTGGCTTTGCAAAAGGCCTAAATTAACAGCAGCCGGTGTTTTTTTGTTGCTTTGCAGCTGATTGTATGTGTGCCTTGGTAGTGTACCTGGTTGCTCATTTCACTTTCTGTCCATCAGCAGAATGCCGGGACTTCCTGCGAGGGGTCCAGAAGGGGAGCCAGCGGCGGCGGAAAAGGACCACCTTCAGCAAGGGGCAGCTGGGGGATCTGGAAAGGGTCTTTGCTCTCACTCACTACCCTGATATCAAACTAAAGGAGTCATTGGCTGCAATGACTGGACTTCCTGAGTCCAAAATACAGGTATGTACAGATTAAAAACAATATATTTGATCTGAGGCAACAACCTTAGGAAGCACATATGAGAGCTATAGGATATATGCAAATGTAAAACGGAGCCTGTAACCTTATCTGAAATTGAGTATCCAGTTTCATATTAATGTTTATAAGTCAAGCACAGTAGTTAGGCTGGTAAGTCAGTCATAGCATGACCGTAAGAATGGAGATGGTATCTGATGTCTCTTTGCTAATCTGCCATTTTCCCTTCTCAGGTGTGGTTCCAAAACCGCCGCGCTCGCTACTTCAAGAGCAAGAAGCAGGCTGCTCTGCAGACCCCTCTGCCTCCGAGGTGTCCCTCTCCCAGCCTGCTAGACCCTCCCCGGGTAGCTTGTGGCTTTGGGGCAGACAGGCAGCTCCAGGCCCAGACTGTGTCATCTTCTCAGGTATCAGGCTGTGCAGCTACACACAGTTTGCCTGCTGCTTTGAGCCCCATTTCGCAGCAAGAAACTGTACAACCCAGAAACAGCACCCCCTGGAGCTCTGGAGGTACTTCAAGGCCTTACTGGGATTTTGACTCCTGCCAGGGTGGCAGAATGCCTCCTTGCGCACCCAAGAGTGCCGGAGACTTTGTTACCTGGGGAGTGTCATGCGGAGACACCCCCAGCACGTGCACCAGTGCGGCTGACCAGACGGTACCATCGGCTGCTCAACCACTGCAATACCACGATCATGCATTCAGGGGGAGCCAGCAAACACAGTCCCATGATGATATGCCTGAATTGTGTTCCCATGTTTACAAAGACTTTCATTTGACTGACTTAGAGTTTTCTGCTGCTTTGATGGATTACTTTCTCAATTGAGCTTATTGAGATCAGTGGCATTAAATTTAATTCCATAGATATTATCATTATTCTTTGTAATTACTGTATGCATTTATAATAGGCGATATGTTAAAAAAATGGTTAAATGTTTATTTAATATTGGCACTTTAGGACGTGTACCTGATGTCATCAGTGCGTATGCCGAATGGAAACTTTATTTAATTTCTAAATTAAAAAATACATCAGACATTTCTACCATTCTCCAGTCACTATTCAGTTTGTCATTCAGCTTTATTTCAATTTCAATCTGTCATTTGTAACCCTCGTTTGAATAATTAATCAAGATTGTTATGGAAATAATTATACTAATGCTTGTTGGTTAAGCAAAGAGTGGTATTGATACTGATTGTATATAAGAAAATGTGAAGTGCAACTCCTGCTTAGAAGGTTTTCTATAAGCCTGCTCCATTTCATCAAGCAAATAATTCCTGAATTGTATTCACTAATAGTCATTACCATAGTACTACGTAAAAATGATTACATCCTGTCTGTTACTGCGTAATGAAAGGGTAATGAGCTTAATGGTATGTATGCTCTCAGACAAGCAAATGTTTTTTCTGACCAGTTATCCCAGTCAGCGTTGTGGGGAGCTGGTGTCTATTGCAGACAGCACAAGACACAAGGCTGGGCTACACACTGCGTGAGACTCCAGTGCATCACAGGGCACAAAGCTGGGCTACACACTGCGTGAGACTCCAGTGCATCACAGGGCACAAGGCTGGGCTACACACTGCGTGAGACTCCAGTGCATCACAGGGCACAAAGCTGGGCTACACACTGCGTGAGAC
>JAABNY020000037.1:10872125-10886674 GCA_015164015.2 Brevimyrus niger
GGGGGATGGCGGGGGTGTTCCCTGAGGTCTAAGTCCACAAAAACAGTTGCTCAGCCGGTTCACATCACCATCCATTGTGGTTTACACAGCGAAGACCGGGCTGTGATAATGGACATGAACTGGTTTGGCGATGTTTTATCTGTTGGTATCTATCCATTTTCTCTGCCTACTCGTCCTGTGTAGGGTCATCAGTCTGGAGCCTATCCTGGAAGCTATAGGTGTAAGTCATGGAATAACCCAGGATGAGGTTCCAAACCCTTGAAGGGCACACATGCGTTCATACCTATGGATAATTTTGGACCGTGGGGGACAGAGGGAGATATGTGAAACTGGAAGAAGCATGGGGAGAACATGCAAGGTCCACATATATAGAACTAGGGTGGAGACATGAACCCCAGTCTCACAGTGCTAACCGCTGCTCTACCATGCCACCCCAATCAGTACCTAATCAGAGTGATTAGTTTGCCCTACATCAGTGGGTTGGTTCTCCTGTCCATCAGACTGGCTTTCTATAGTCTTTATCAGAAGACTGTGTGCCTGGTCTGCACCAATTGCATGTTGGAGTCCAGATGCAGGTGGAGCCATCTAATGAGGATGCTTTGATATCCAGCAGGGCGATTTCCAATGTGGTTCTATCCAGAATCGGCTAGGACATTCACTCTAGTTCTCAGACTCTCTCAGATTAATGTGTACTTGCTATGCTGTCATCTGCACAGAAAGGCTTGCATACGGAGACCCCACCAACTTGGTGAGCTGTAACGGATGTCTGTGGGCAGACATCACAATGAGCAAGTGTTAAAATATGTGCATCTGAGAACCTCTCCCTTCATTTCTTCTGCATTCCTCCCTCAGACCCTTCATCACTGTGACAGCTGTGACCCACAATCCCATAGTGCTCTCATTTATACACTCACAGTCTCCTGCCCACTCAGTTCAATAAGAATCATGTCAAATACATGTTTTACCCGCTACACATACATATAACAGAGAGAAATGCACACAGCATAGATAACACTATGCACACTGGCAGGAGTTCTGTCAAATAACAGCCACACTTACTGTGTTTGTCACATAATGATTGGTCAGGAAACTAGATGGGCGGAGTCACAACAAAACCCACCCTCACTATTAGACATATCACCATGGCACATTTCTTAGGACTAAGGAGCCAGTTCAAAAACAGGGGCTCTGATACCATGTCAAGCAGAATCAGGCCAAATTAAATGCATAAATACATACTGAAGAACAATGTAAAAACAAGACAGTAAAACAAAAAAAAGGATATTTGCTATTTAAATTGCACCACTGAATTTAAGTATGCATGTTACATATTAAGGAATGTTAATAATGCATTCATAGAGCATTTATAAGCAGAATGTGAAGCATCCCCATACTAACTCACATACACTAGAGCTGTACCACAGGTCAGACATGCTAAGTAAGCATCAAAGGCAAAGTCGCCCCTCAGGCCACAATACCGGCCAGCCAGACTCCATATTTCTCATACTAATGCATTGCTCATCTGCCAAAGAACAAGGCTTCATGCTCAAACAGGCCAAGTATGAATGAGAGACTGAAATGGGTGCTGTGATGGAACCTGACATGTGGCTCTGGGTCCGAGTGCCAGAGGAGATTATGCTGTTAAGTGAGGCTCTTAACAGGCCCTGCTTTTGTAAACTACTCACTGCATGCATGAGCAATTTGCTGACTTTCTCCACCAACACAATGACACACCATACAACTGCAACTATAACATACCTTTGGGGAGAGCAGCCCTACCCTGTATCCCTGTAACCCGCCATCCCTAAAGTAGGGCACACTGATCGATTTCAATAAATAGCACAGCAGTAGAGAGCAACAAATGTAGAGCCTGACTGGAAAAAGTGTGGCTGCGTCTGATATTTTTGTCGACTGGCTGATACAAGGTACGGTAATGCATTACATTAACTAGACCTTCATAATGCATTCATAGAACACATTCATAGAACACTCAGTGCACCTTCATAATGCATTCATAGAACACTCAGTGCACCTTCATATTGCATTCATAGAACATTCAGTGCACCTTCATAATGCATTCATAGAACATTCATAAGCAGCATACCAGTATACCTTAACATGCTAACAAACCTCAGCTTTAATATACATTCATAACAAACATTATACAATACAATGATTGTTATCATCCATTTTCCAAGCCGAGTATCCTTCCAGGTCGCGGGGGGTCTGGAGCCTTTCCCAGAAGCCATGGGCACATGGCGGGGAACAACCCAGAATGAGGGGCAAGCCCATCGCAGGGCAAAATCACACAACATTCACACACACATGCACACCTACGGGCAATTTAGCAACTCCAATTAGCCTCAGCATGTCTTAGGACTGTGGGGGGAAACCGGAGTACCCAGAGGAAACCCCACGACGGCACGGGGAGAACATGCAAACTCCACACACATGTAGCGCCGGCTGGCCTATATGTGGCCCTTACTGATGCTTTAGCTGGGTGAGCTAAGACACTTCTTGGTAGAATATTTATTATTGACCTACATGTGGTGCTCCGAGGTAAATGCAACATCATCCATCACCCTACCATTCTCACTACCAAACTCATCTTGGAGTAAATTGTTAACATTATCAATGACACAGTGGAAAATTTGAACTTGGGATGGTTCAGGTCCCAGGAGAGGAGTTTCTGGTAGCCTACACGACTACTAAGCAAAACCAACAGTAAAATTTCAGTCGCTTATGCAAAAGTCATGCATTTAACTACATCATTTTCCTACACCGAGACATAGAAAGGGACACATTTTCCAGGACAATCCAAAGAGGTGTGCCTGCTGTCTGGATAACCTTTCCCCTATGCTCTGAGCTCAGCATGCAAAAACATACACTTTCCCCTCTATACCTTTCATGACTCCTTCAAAGAAGCAGATTAGCCAGTCTACTGTAACAAAGACAAGCTGCGATAAGCAGGGTTCTGTTTATATGACATTAGGCAACTAACAATGATGAACACAACCACTGTAGTAATTATTGACATATATATGTAGTGCAGAATTTCCATGTCACCCTATCTTTCACAAACAGAGGAACTACTTCACCAAACTGCCAGGAAATTCAAGGCTTGTATTCAAGGAGCCTGTTTAAAAATGCAAATGAGAATGAGTCAGTGAAAAGTTCCAATACACAACCTGATTATCAAAGGGTCGTTACATGCACACATACATCCCGCATTATCCTAGAAACACTCCATCCCTCCATTTTCTGTAACTGCTTTTGTCCCCTATTCAAGGCCACAGAGGGTCCGGAGCCCATCCCAACGGGCGCAAGGCATGGAACAAACCAGGATGGGGGGGGGGCAACCAATCAGGGGCCACTATCACACCATTCACTCGCACATGCACACCTACAGGCAATTTGGTCATTCTAATTAACCTCAGCATGTTTTTGGACTGTGGGGGGGGAGACCGGAGTACCCAGAGAAAACCCCATGATGACAGGTAAGACATATAACTCCACACGCATGGAGCCATGCAGGACACATGAAATCTGGTGTCAGGGGTGCGAGGCAACAGTGCCAACTACTGAGGGACCCCCATAAGCTGTCATTACATTATTTTCCAATAAGAGTCCCTTCACCCTGCCAGCTGTACCCTATTGCACGTTAACCTCTCCTCTTCACCTCTGCAAAAAAATCTAGGGAGCTACCATTCATTCTCTTCAACAGCTTGAGGGAGGAACAACTTATCCTTGCCTAAAAATCTGTTAAATAAAAAAAGCATAAGTTGATTTTTTTATGAAAAGTCATCAAATAGGTAGTTGCAAGTGTCACCTGTTAGCTAAGCACATAAAACATGCAAATAAAATGATTTCTGATTCTTAAAAGTTACACATTAAGTATTTCAGAAACATTTTTTCCAAAGCAATGCAAGTCTTTCCACTGTCAATTGTCTACAGAGAAGAATGAGTTAGTAGCATTTGAGGTCAGGTGCGTTGCTCAGGTGTGAGAATCCTGTTAAGTAACCAGCAGAAAATCAGCTGCCAAACAGGCTCACATGGAAAGCATTAGTCAGTCAGACAATAGGGTTTCTGTGTAGACCCAAAAAGTAATTCTGCCACAGTTCAGAGTTACCGGATAAAAACCATAAAATCCGATTGGTCAGTAAACAGCTTTGAATCGTCCTAACTCCTCATGGGAAGGATGTCTCCGAAGTACCACTGACTACCCATTAAGAAACCTTGTCCAGGTCTTTTAGGTAAAGGACTAAAAAACAAAATCTCTTGTGGATTTCAACAAATACAAGACCAACCACATGTGAACTCCCCCCCCCCCTCCCCCAACCACTCGTGACTTTGTGGGTTCCTTTTTAGTGCATATATGTTTGTCTACTCAACTTCAACTACGACTCCTAATTAAGGGCCCAGCACAGTGTGTAAATAATGTGAATGTATTTTTTTAAGACTTTTTCCAAATGTAACTTGTTTTAACAGCATTTGAAATTCCCACATAAGTTTTGTTTCAAAGCTATTGGCTCTGACTTATTTTGAGGCTAGTGTTTTAAAACATTGAGGTCTGCAGTGCAGGCAAGTAAGAAAAAACATAAATGCTAATGTGTAATGAACGTGAAAATGATTTCATTGTAAATGAAAATAGTCGGTAACTCAACAAAAACGCCCGGAATGATGGAGCAATTCATCGCGAATTGACGCTGTCGAATAATTGGATCAACGTTACAACACCACTATATTCTCTTTGCGCAGTTATTCTAGCCGCCTCTCACACACACACGCCTCTCATTTTGCCATATACACGAATATCTCAAAAAGAGAATGGCAATCCTGATAGTTATCCTGTACCAATTTCATGATCCCTGTGGACACATCTGCACCATATAAGCATTTTCCTTTTAATAAAGGTCACATTGTTTAGTTGCATCACAAGCACAGAAAGTGGCCCTTATGTATTAATAATCGGAGTGATTATAATCACAACGTAAATAGTTATGGGTTGTCCATTAAATGGTCACAGCGGAAACCGATGGACCTTTAAACATTCAAAAAGCCAGTGGCATGAAATTTAAGGACATTGGTATTCAAGGAAATCGACATTCTAACCTTTATTGAACTTCGAGCATCCTTTTGCATATCATACGACTTACTTTTCGTGATCTTTTGCAAGCCGAGGACATCCTCGGGAAGTATTACGGAGTTGGAGAGCAATTCCTCTTCCGTGGTCGCCGGGACCCCCGAGTCCAGCGAGCTGCATCCCTTCTTCACTTTCATTCCCGCCTGCGCTTCTGGACTCTGGTTCGCCTGACTACCACAGGGTTGGTTGCTACTGGTGCCGCCGCTGTCTGCGCCGCAGCTGCTGCCAGGATTACTGCCACAAGGTGTCCTGGCGCTGGACGGATTCTGGCTATTGCAGACAGCCTCTCTGCTGGTACAAGAATAGCTCATCCTCCTCCTCCCTCCCAGGTCCACTAAGGTTAAAAACACGGCCTCTCTCCCTTCCTGACTTGAACGCTCAGCTTGCTTAATTAAAATCGCGCGTTTGCCACGTCTATATCTTGGGTTCCCTCTCTGCAAGGACAGCCCCGTCAATGCAAGTGCAAGAGCTTAAGGTAAAGCGTTTCGGAAGCAGCGAGCGGCTGCGCTGTCTGCGCTCTTATCGGCAGGCTGACAATCACCGCGTCGCTTGGTTCCCTCCGGCGGAGGCATGACGTTGGCGGTATGGATTCGTATAAAGGGAACTACACCTCACGCTTGTCAGTCACATGCTGTGACAGAGATTCATATTTTTTACAATGAGGAATTTCCAATAAATTTGGTGATTTCTAGGTATGCACATCAGTAAGTCTGACATTAGTGTATTAAAGCATCACCCCTCGGAAAACTGTGGTACAACCCAGTCTGCTCGATTTGCAGGAAGCAAGAACAAGTGGTTTAAAAAAGAAAAAAAAAACGGGTTACACCGCTTCATAATGTTCCAGATGCCTGCTGTGTAGGAAGTGCACTCTCCCCTTCTGACTTTCTCTCTCAGGCGTATAATTAAATCCATTTACCTATCAACGTGTAAAATAATCGTTTAGAACTGGCAGGGGGGTATTCCCTTCCTTTGACCTACGCTCATTCATTCATTCGTTCTTTGACTGCACACACTAATACCTGTTCTTCTGATACATTTCTTGTATAATCCATCTATATAGTGATACACTTCAACCGCGAAATAGGAGTTTCATTACAAATTCATTGCGATACAGAGACAAAATAAAAATAAAAATCTCACTGTCCAAATGCTTATGGATGGCACTTGTATGTGATGGACAATGACATCACCATATTACGTGTAAGATTTAATGGGCATGTGATTCACTTACTGAGGTTTTTATTCATGTAATAAATGCATGAATGATGTATGATGGGATCCAAACTCACAAACTGCTGGCAACACACGCAGTTCTTTAATCACACAATCATCCCTCTTGCTTACCAGTTCTGTTTTGTCTCATTCTTCTACACAAGCCTACCATCTATACAATGAAGCTGAACTGATCTTTTCCCAAGGGGACTTATTATATAGAATCACACTGACTATTGTGGGCTGTGTACTTAAATAATTGTTAAAGAGAATATATGATGGTTAACAAGAGGGCCATAAAATAATAAAACTAAATTGAAGGCTATAGTTGATCAATAAAATCCAGCATTCATTTTGGAAATGACATTATATATACTACAACTGGGGTAGCCAATCTTATCCAGAAAGGATCGTTGGGTATGCAGGTTTTTGCTACAACTCCCTAATTAGATTACTAATTAGAGGACTGATTGGGTTTGAACAGCTGATCTACATGTTAACCCAAAACCTGCACACACAATAGTCCTATAAGATTGGCCACCCATGGACTACATTACATAAGAATTACTTTATATGTGATTACACTTTGTATAATTGGATTACATTATATATTACAGGAAATTAAAAATCAAGTGATGACAGAAATGAGGACTGTGACTGACTGATATTTCTGTTTTGAAGTTTATTTCAATTTGTGAATAATAAGGTTAAAAGCTAAACCTAGACAACTATGTTCTTCCTCAAATATCAGAATCCCTGAGGAAATAGACAGATTGGAAAGACTCTCTGAGATCAGCCATTGCAGAGTGATATGCTTCTCCTTACTGGTTGTCCACTTAAAAAAGTTTTTTTTGTGGTCAGCCAATCACAAACTGGAATGCTGAAGCCTTTGCCACAAACAGCCATTCAACAACATGGTAGCCCTGTGGCCTCTGATGATGACACCTGTCTTTTGTGACCTTTGTGAAGGACATGGCAAACTGGGAAGGAGGCAGAAGAGTCCCCAGATTATAGCGAGAGAAATGGTCCCTCACTGTGTGTTTGCTGGGATGTGCCACCAGGCTGCGATCCCCTTAACAGAAATGTTTAAGGTATATAAAGATGGTCAGAATAGAAAAAGGTAAACATAATTACTTCTTAATAAAACATAAGCTGAATAATCCTCTTTACTAATAATAAACCTCATCCAGAAGCATCCTGCTATTTTCAGGGTAGAAGAGAACGTGTTACAGAAAATATTATAAATATTGTAAGTGATGGAGCAGAAAACTATTCAGTGTGGTTCACTGAATGACAATAGTGTTGCAGCCAATCAGCTGCAGGCATCTGCTGCATCAGCTCGCCCCCCCTCCCTTAAAGTGGCAGTACTGGCATGTGGTGGCATGTGGGAGTGCGGCTCCCACCAGGCTCTATGCCGTCATGTCAAAGTAGCCTCGCCGATGAGTCATCATGTCACGCACACGCCGGATGGCCTGGATCTGGGGGTGCCGGGCTCCCCATTCACTCCAGTTCTTGTAGGCACCATGTTCAAACACGTACTGGTATCCACGGTAACCGGGGTATTGGTACCCCACCCATCTGCGAATGGAAATAGATAAGGAGGCCATTAGAAATGACAGTGATTGTCAATCACACCCTTGAGAGATTAAGGGAATTATATTTTGGGAAATTATTATGAATGGATAATGTATTTAATAATCAAGGAAAATGCTTTGCATGAGACAGCTTGCATAATGTTCTGCTGGTCCCATATGTGCATCAGATTCTGACAAACTTCATAGATAAATTTAAGAAGCAGATCTCTTCCAAAAGGGGTCCAACGTCCCCATGTCCTCAGCTGAGCAGTCACTCAAAGGCAGAGTGCAGCCTGCAGGGGGTGCAGGTCTGGACGGGACTCACGTGCCGCCGGTGACTTCAATGCTGGCCACATGGTCTTGGAAGCCATAGGACCACAGGCTGGGGATATCCTCATCACACACCTCCATCTTACGGCCTTTGAAGCTCCTGCACTCAAAAAGACAGATCCTGTGGTCCTGGGGGTCCTGTGCAGAAACCAGGGTGGGTGTTTGAGGTGGAAACAAAATCCCGAAAGGTATAAAACAGGTGCAATGTGGACAAACAAGCCTCAGACACTCAATGTAATGGACGCTAAAGGTTTAGCTAGATGGTAGACTCTCATATATGTCTATATATAGCGATACAGCTGGACGCACCAGGTGAAGAAGCGTGAGGAATAGACCACGGTAAGACTCACCATGCGGACAGGTCTGACCGACATCAAGCAGTCACTGCAGTAGCTGTTGGACCAGCAATCCCAACGTGGGTACTCGCCTTTCTCCAGTATGAACATCTCCCCTAGCATGTTCTCCAGCTCGTAGCCCACCCAGCTGTGCAATGCACAGTGACAACCAATCAATATTTAGTAATATTTGGAACTTGCTCTCACTTGCACAAGACTCAGAGTCAACCAATCCGTAATCAGTAATGCTGAAAACCTGTCCTTGGATGTGAAATATGCAATATCTCCAAATCAATAATGGATATTACAAAGATTTTCACGTGGAGGTACTCCAAGTGTGTTCAGGTCTTTCACATTGATGTACAGGAAGTGTATGTAGTTTGGAAGCAGTCTCCTTGTCGGTTTGTGAGTCTGGGACAATATAAAGTACTCACACTCCACACTCGACCCGAATGGAGCAGATCCTGTCCATTCCATGGTCACACAAGTTCCGACACTCACTGTTCAGCTCCATGCACCGGCCTTGGTAGTTTTCATACTCAAATAGGCAGATCTGGGTCGATATGAGTATAGGCTGAGCATGTGAACTGGTATTTACTGCTTGCCATAAGACCACAGTTTATCTTATACAGTGGTACCTCGGTTCTCAAACTTAATCCGTTCCAGAATCCTAAAAAGTTCGAGCTCTGATCGAATTTCTCCCATAAGAAATAATGGAAAACCAATTAATTGGTTCCTGGCCCCCCAAAATTACTCCTAAATATTTTTTTAGCATTTCAACACAAATTGAACTGAATAAAACAAGACGAGCTTTTATTTTTAATGGCTTCCAGAAAGATCCCAACATTACCCCAGTCCTGCCCCGATCGTCCGCTCTTTCCGTGTGCCACGCCCCCTCGTTAACCTTGTGTAGGATCCCCATGTGATCAGCTGTTTCTGGTTGTTGGCTTTAGTTCTCTGTATTAAGTCCGAGTTTCAGTTTTCCCCTGTCCAGTCATTGGGTCCACTTGCTTACAGCGCTGGCTTAAAGCATTATTCTGATCCTGACGCAAGGCTGCACAAACTGAAACCGCCTCCGTGACGACACACATTTGCCCTTATTGACCGAAGAGTTTAGTTACACGCATGACGTTTGTATCCCAGGCAGTTCCGATGCGTAAACTGCAATTTCTCCTGAATATCACATAATGCAGTGAGAACTGGTTTTCAGTTAACTTGCCTGGTAATATATAGTTTAAATAAATTACATGAATGCTTAAACAGTACATGTAAGTTAGTGGTTTATTTATTGTTAGCTACCGTAATGTTGCGCTGCTTTATTTGTATAATCGTCTAGTCTGTGAAGAAGGCATTCAAGTACGAATTGCATTGTAGTATGACTCATTTCCTGGCGCTTACAATTTATATTGTCAGCGTTCACGGTTAGACTTCTGATATTCAGATCGAGTTCTAGGTGAAACTGATTTGTTAGATTTTAAAGAAATTCTAGTTCTAGTGAGTTCGTAGTGAGAACCGAGGTACCACTGTATTATAGTGCAGCTGTGGCACGTCTGCGCAGATGACAGAGACCTACCTTGTAGTTGTGCAGGCCCATAGAGGCAGTGCGACTCCCTATGCTCCCTTGAACAGCAGTGTGAGCCATGGTTCAATCTGTGAGGGGGACGACTTCAAGGAAACAGAGCAAAATGTTTTGATTGAGGAAAAAAATGGTAACATACTTTCATAACGCATTATAATGATCGGTACAAGCATTAAGGATGGATGTACTGCATTATGAAGGTATCTATAGTGCATTATAGATGAAATCTATAAAGATGAGATCTCATAAAGCATTCATAATGCATAATAAACATGGCTGTGTGTTATGCCTCTTAATAAATATTTATACCCATGTTTATAATGCTTTATAAAAGCATTATGATGTATTATTATTGTGTTCATAGATTATTATACACTTGACATTCATAGAAAGTGTTGCTAAAAAAATTGTGTAAGCTATGTTTTTAGTACCATTTCTACGGAAAAAGTTGCATTTTGATCAAAATGTCTGTCAGAATTTGCCATGGTGTTGATTGATTCCTGGTTCCGATCCAGGAAGATACTCAACTCTAGCCCTATCATTAAGCTCAACCCCAACCTGAACCTGAGTGAGTAACGTTAACCTTAACGCAAGACCTAATGCAGCTGTTGTAACCTTACTTCACCAAAACTCTACTCAGACCTGATGCTATTTAAGGAAATTTGCACCATCTGAAACTATTTTGTTTCCTCTTTCCTGCAAAACGAGGTCTCTCAGCATGGCATACACATGAAGTGTGATGCAGTGGGGCATGTCTTCACAACGTGAACAAGCTGACATACCCTATGCATACACTTCTGTCCATCCTGAGTCCAGTAGGAATCTCACCTGAAGGTTGCCAGCACGTGTGGGGAAGAGGAGACCAGGGTGCAGGACTCTGCCCTTATCCCGGCCATATATATACAAACATAACCCCCCTCACTTGGATTGGATGACAGGGAGAGATACTGTGGGGGCCTGGCCTTTCCTCCAGCCTCGCTGACTCTGCATCCCTTTGTCCTCTTGTTTGCTGAGCTGCACCCTGGATCAGCGAATCCCCCCCCCCCTTTCCAGTGTGGGACAGGGGGGGCTCACGCAGGCCTGCATGTGAGTGCAATGTGCTGAACTCAGGATCCTTTTCTGGCACTTCTATTGTGCGAGTGCACATGGAGTGAGGCCGCTTTGTGTGTGCGCATTAGCCCTCATTTGCCCAGCTCCCAGCTGCCGCTCCAACGCACAGATCGTGAGGTCGGGGCTGAGACGCTACACCATGCGGCTTAACATGCCCAACATGCTGAGAGACAGCGGCACCTGCGACCATTCGCCCGAAGCGCTTATTCCAGCGCACATGCTCAGTTAGGACTTTTAATTTATTGTTGCTGCTAGGGAACAGGGCACCGATCTTGAGTAGATTAGCTGAATTTTTCTCAGTATCGAGGAGCGGAAATGAGAAACTGTAAAATACATAAGCTGATCTGGATGGGGCTTATCTGTTTATCGCTTCAATGGAGGTCCTACCTAGATCAGACTTTATCGAGATCTCTAACACTTTTTATTTCCCTCTGGTTAATCCCTTTATCTTCTGTATTCTGCATTTCGGCGTGTTTCAGTTCTACTCCTCTTAAACCAAGTCAGAACATTTTATTTGTTAGCTGAGGACTTACATACCAGCTCCAACTAAACCACTTATGATTAAGCCCTTGATTACTTGAATCACATGTATTACGGTAAGGCTGGAACGGAAAACAACACCGTGTCTGCCCTGTCCGGCTCTCGCCTCCACCTTGCACTTCTCCAGACCATCTTGTATATCCTAGGATATAAACTATTATACATGAAACATCTACAGCCTTCAGATTATATTCATAAATCAGGGTTGCCAGTTCTCACGCATCTGGCGTGACTGCCATGATTACAGAGATCTTGCGGCACATTCTGCCTTATTCCACTATAAACCTAATATTAGCTACATCAAAAGTGTTGGAGTAGTTTGCAAACCCTACAGCCAATTTACAAGGTAATAAAACTGTTAAATACATCTAAATGCATGTGCATGTGTGTGCGGACTTGTTTCAAATTGAAAATTTCACTCCCACTAGCTGACCAAAGCTGGCAACCCTGACAAATTCTAGCCTTATTTGATTCATATACCTGTGCACAGCCATGACATCATAACCAGGGGTATTTTACTTCCAGATCCGATCTAATAACATCCACAGTTTAGTGAATAACTCTATGTACTAGTTGACAATACTTTGTGAAAAAGGGGGTCCTCATTATTTAGCTGTTCGGCAGAGAGAGACCAATGTTAAACCACATTTACATTTAGCGAATAAAATCCACCTTGTCACTCTTGTACCCAGAGCCGTCGTTTGGATCTTAAGACATCTGGGGCTTATCCCAGAGCCCTAATCTGTCTGAGGGTTCTGTCTGAGGCATAGTTATTAAAACATTAGAGCTAAGCAATTATCCGGGCCTTGTTCAGATTCTGTTCCAGGCTCGTGACAGATCTGCTAACACTTGGAGGTGTTTTCTGCTCATTTCTCACAAGAATACTGCCAATAAAAGACCCTGTGGTTTAGAATGTTTGTATCTGCAGATGGGTGTTACATATAGACACATAAAAGCCTGTTCAAAATTGACTTAAGTGTTGGAGGGGAGTCCTTATTAATGCTCATGTGACATACAATGTGTGAACGGACTGCCTTCTGAAAACAGTTTGATTCTTAATGTTTCACACAGAGGAGCTGTCGCAGCATCTTTACATCAGTACTTTTTTTTCTCACCTGATATTTCTTGCTGTTTTCTTGGCTTCTCAAACACATGAAAGCACATTCATTTATTTTCCTGATTTCAGATGTGTGGCACATTTAGCTGGTAAACAACTCTTTAATATCCATCCATCCATCCATCCATCCATCTATCTTTCACAGGCCTATTAAACACTCATCCCACTATAACACATATCGTAATTCTCATGTATTCCTGTATACCAGCACTTAATCACTTTATTGCCATTTGCACCAATATTGCCACTCTTACCAGTACTCATATTTATTTATTTGTTTGTTTGCTCCTAAATGCCTCCTGTGTTCTGTTGCTTCCATCGTTGCCCATTGTAAACATTCCATCATTGTTTACTTTTACATTGTGTCAATGATGTTAATCTGCCCCCTCCAACTTGTCCTGTGTTTATGTATCACTGTATATGTAGCACTGAGGCCTGAGGAGTGTTACTTTGTGCCACTGTAAGCTATTTCACTGAATATGGTTGGCGTAACAGATAAAGTCCCACTTGACTTGACTAAACAGACTTGAGATCGTTTTCTCCTAGAACCATGTGTCCTGATTACGGAACCTTCCCATCTCCAACACTGTGAGCCCCTCTCTCCTGTGGTGGGGGATCTACCCTAAACCCTAAGGCTCAGCTGGAAACAATGGGCCCCACAGCAATGTGCTGACTGCAGCCCAGCCGCACCCAGCCCGGGTATATATACCCTAACGGTGCTGGTGGTTAGAGACACTGCGTGGGAGTCTCTGACGAACACACTCTTTATTTGGTAGTTCAGGTAGGCCCCCCCCCCTCCCGATTTCACTAAATCTTCCTGGCTCAGTAGTCGGCTCAGTAGAGGGGGAAGCGCGTTCCAGTCCAGCCGCAGATACCTCTACAGCGGCTGGGTCCGATCTGTAGGCTCCGTCTCAATGACAGCTGGGGTATATGTGGTAGCGGAAGGATGACAGCCTCACGCTCCTGTGTTTGTGCCACGACACCTAAAAACACGTGGAGGTTTGAGAGGCACCTGGGAAGAAGCTCATGAGGCTCTGGCATGGAAGAGAAAAGAAAAACCACGCGATGTGAATGATGAGACGATTCCTGATTCTTTTGTCAATTGTATTTGTTGTCTAACTTAAGAATGTACCATGGAATCCATTATCAGGTCATCTCTGGAGATTACACAAAGGCTTGTCCACATCTCTTTATGTGGCCCACAGATCAGTCATCATAGTGGTACCAGATGGCCCAGACCAACCCCACAAACACCAGCATGAGTCCCACGGGGCCGTTTAAGGTGAGTGCCCTCCCTCCACCACACACACACACACACACACACACATATTCAACTTCCTTAAATCTGCTGCCTGGGGTCCCACACAGAGGCATGCTGACATCACCAGGTGCATTAAGCACCTCATGTTCCTTCATCTCCTTCCAGATCACCGTCTACGACCAGGAGCACTTCCAGGGCAGACGCATGGAGTTCACTGCAGCCTGTCACAACATCATGGAATGCGGCATGGACAACATCCGCTCCTTCAAGGTGGAGTGCGGCGCGTGAGTTCCCAGTCGCAGTGGGGGGGGCTTGGGGGCCGGGGGCCAGGGGCCGGGGGAGGGGGGG
>JAABNY020000037.1:10886774-10907510 GCA_015164015.2 Brevimyrus niger
GCGCGGGGCGCACGGGCCGGGGGGGGGGGGGGGTGTTCCCGTGTCACCGCCCCGCTGTGGCTCTCCGCAGCTGGGTGGGTTACGAGCACTCCAGCTTCTGCGGGCAGCAGTTCATCATGGAAAGGGGGGAGTATCCCCGCTGGGAGGCCTGGAGCGGCAGCAACGCCTACCACATAGAGAGGATGATCTCCTTCAGGCCCATCTTCTCTGCGGTGAGCATCTCATCGCCTTTATCCTGCTCACCACCAAAAACAAAAGGAGCCGCTGGGCTGGTTAGGAAGCTGAAAAATCTAATGAAACTGAACACATCTGATTCACATTAGGTGGCCAAACACCTTATTATTCTAAAACCACAGATTCCATGTAAATTAATGATTGTGGCACTTTTTGGTAAAAGGGCCACTTAAAGAACCCATGGTATACTGACCATTACAATGCATTATGAAGGTATCTGTAATGCATTATAGATAAGGGCTTCACTGCAGCTTATGAAGCATTGTAATCAACATTATAATGCCTTATAACTATCAAAAAAAGATGCTGTAATACTTTAACAATTCTTATACTATATATGCATTATTATGCCGTATGAAGGCAAATTGTAGATGAGAGCTACCTTTTTATAAACATTTATAGCCACGTTGATAATACTTTATGGATGCATTATAATGCATTATAAAGGTATCTATAATGCATGATGACTGCTTTAACTAAAGTGTTACTGCTCCGATTTTGCCATTAGAGGTAATACAGACCTTTCTGCCTAGCCATATGTGACATGCTGGATAATCCACTCTGTCTTTTCTTTGTTTGGGAGCAGTGTCATAAGGAGTCTAGGATAATTGTGTTTGAGAGGGAGAACTTCATGGGGAGGCAGTTCGAGATGTGCGACGACTACCCCTCCCTGCAGGCCATGGGCTGGAGCAACAACGAGGTCGGATCCATGCAAGTCCAGAGCGGAGCGTAAGTACTCATCTTCAGGCGTGACACTGGCAGACATCCATAGATGCTCATGTTGTATGACCAATGTTCAGGGAACCTGGAACCATTCTAGAATATCTACAACGTTAAAAGATTGATAATGATGTGTGAGTGTGTCTGGATATAGGCTGGTGCCCCTTCCTTGAATATTTCCTGCCCTGTGCTCATTGTTTCCATGATAAGCTCCGGATCCCTCCGACCCAGAATAAATTAAGCAGGGATGGAATATGAATGCATTAGAAAAGTGTTTCTCAATCCGGTCCTCAGGGACCCGCAGTCAGTCCACGTTTTTGTTCCCTCCAGGCTCCCAGGAAAGAGAGCAAAAACATGGGCTGTCTGTCAGTCCCCGAGACCTGGATTAGGAAGCAATGAATTAGAAGATTTGTGGCAGCCGTGGGATTTTTCTGAAATACCACATTATGCAGCACAGTATGTTTGTATGGAGTTTTGCATCAGAGAGGCTACACTGAATCCTTTCTCTCATAACCCCCTCACCAGGTGGGTGTGCTACCAGTATCCTGGCTACCGTGGCTACCAGTACATCCTAGAGTGTGACCGGCACGGGGGCGGGTACAAGCACTACAGGGAGTACGGCTCCCACGCCCAGACCTTCCAAATCCAATCCATCCGCCGCATTCAGCAGTGAGCGGATTCCCCGGCCCTCCAGTTCATCCCTCCTCCTCCTTTGCCTCCCACTCTATCATCCTCGCTACACTCCCAGCCCAGGCACTGGGGCCAGCAGCTCTATGACCTTGGGGAGCAGAAGAGTCCTCAGTCCAGCACCTAGCCACCCGTCTCACAGCACCGTTTGTATGAAGGTGATCAATAAAAAGAATGACAGAAAAAATCTTCAGCAAATGAGTGAAGCTTATGTCCTTTTGTGTCCCTGTATCCTGTTCCATTCATCTACACTGAGCAATGACCACAAAAAAAATATTTACAGTGACTCAACAGATGGTTCACTTCAGTGTTTGGTAACCCTGCAGCAACTCAGACTCAGTCATTTAATTTTAGTCTTGAAGAAGTTGTCCAGTGTTAGGATCCTTTTCATTCGCATCACCCTTTTCACACAGAAGTCTGAGTGATAAGCCGATGTCATGAATATTCACGCTTCTTGTTTAATTATTTATGAGAATCCCTGTAATTGGTTAGGATCAAACAACTTCTGTTGCCTAGCACCCACCGGTACAGCTAACGTAACAGTTCTGAGAGCGTGTCAGCACCTCCAAACCCAGAATCTTTGGTCCTGCGATGATTTAACAAACCACAGCATCCATCACTCTTGAATTCTGTGATGCTATAAGATAGTAAAGAATACTCAAGATTAATACAGAAAAATGTGTATATTTGTATGTAAGTCATCTTTTATTCTTCCATTCGTTTACAGTATTATGTGACCAGAACATAATTGTGGGATAAAAAATAGACTTACAAAATATCCTGTATAATCTGCCAGACCCATACATCCAGCAGAAATCAGTTACAAGACAGAATATGCAAAACTTAATTAGTGATAACATCATTACAATTACAGATTTAGTCATACATTTGTGTTTGCCATTAAGTTCAGCCACAGGCTATTCTGCAGGGGCTCGGACCAGCAACCTTCCAATCACATGCACAACTCACTAAGCCACACATACCACACCCTAAAACTCAGTATCCCCCCATTGGGAATCAAACCCCATTCTCCTGTGTGACAGGCAGGGACATTAACCGTTACACTAACAAAGAGATCCAAATTCAATGCTGTCATTATTCTCTGATGTTATTTATTGACATTCTTTGTAAATACCACTATTAACTGACAGTCTGCAGGAGGCATGCAAGTACTAAGTATTTAATCTCAGTTTTAATCTTACATACGTCGATGAATTTTAATTGCATCTGCTTGTTGAAAAATAAAATCGGCACCACTAGACGGCGCTAAAATCACTCCTGTACAGTCGGTGTCCGCAATAAGCTCTGCAGTCACGCTCCACAGCAAGCTACACGTCGAATTCACAATACTCGAACAAAAAACAGTGCCTTCCGATTTAACTGGGATCATTGACACCCCTCGGACACGTGTATCTGGATACACTACATACAAATAAGTCACAGCTATTGTATCACCCAGCACGGTGTTTCCCAGTCCGGTCCTCGGGGACCCACAGTTGGTTGATGTTTTTGCTCCCTCCAGGCTCTCTGCAAGACAGTCCACATTTTTGCTCCCTCAAGGTGCAAAAACATGGACTGTCTGTGGGTCCCTGAGGACCAGATTGGGAACCACTGACCTAGCATATGAAAGGGCCACTCATTGATCCCAACAATCTTAGGAGCTATAAACACACTAAATATATTAACCAGACAATGCTAAGTACTCTGGCTAGGATACACTTGCCATACCAAGCATACTACTAACTCAAACACATTCATTGGCGAAGTGTATCGCCATGGTGAATGGTGAAGGGTAATTCCCAGCTCTTTCTACAGCTCTGTTTCAGCCAAAACTATGAGCATCAGAAGATGATGTATAACGATTGGCCTGTCTACAAGGGTCAACTGCTTGCTTCATATAAACAGTGAAGAACTCCTTCTGCTGTTACTATGGAAACAGCAAGTCCAGGCTACTCTCTCGATTACACTGACTCCTTGTCCCCAGACCCCAGACAATAACTTGATATTTATGTGAGTTTTCAGACCCACAACCTTGGTTAAAGTATTGAATCTGGAATGCTGTAACATTAAAATCAGACTGGTATCCCATTGGTTGTGAAATTAGAGCAATGATTTGCTGTCCTCTATAGTATATTTTAACAATACATGATAACAAAAAAAGCATGGTCATCTACCTACTGGAATTCTTCATAAAAATTAGGTTAATTAAAATCCACATTAGTGCCAGCTGTCTTTAAATCTCGACTCAAGACCTATGACAGAAGTATTTAACTAAAATTTAAAGAGGTCCGGAAGATCATAATGTCTAACTATTTAGTGTGATCTACATTTTAGTAAGCTATTAGTTGTACCAACATTGCATGTAATCAATACCTGACTGTCAAATCAAATTAATTCAGTACAATTCAAAAACATTTTGGCAATATTTATTGTCACGTGACAAAGAACTTCGGACAGCTGGCTAAAGTGAGATTTTCATGCAGTTCGAGTTGTCTGTACACACATGTAACAGTTCTTACCTTGTAAATAGTCTGCTTTTGTATTTAACCGTGAACATGCACTTTTGACGTAGCTAATTTAAAGTTTTACAATGAAATAATATAGATTCGCCGTAAGATTTCCAGCGTAAGTCTGAAAGCGTGTCATCCCAGATGCTTGAGATTTGGCAGCCATGAAAATGTATTTTTTTTGTTTCGTCCGAGTTTATTTATATGTAACAGATAATAAGATATAACATATAAACAGATAACAGATTCTGATGGATATTTACACCTCCCGCTGCCTCAGCAAAGCAAAGAGAATCGTCAAGGAAATCTCCCACCCTGGCTCTGATCTGTTTGACCTTTTGCCCTCAGGGAGGCGCTGCAGGTGCATCACAGCAAGCACAAACAGACTCAATAACAGTATCTTCCCAAAAGCCATAACCACCCTAAACGCACACATGCACTGACAGGACAGTACCAACTATACAATATCCGGTACCTAAATGATACCAAGAACTGTGCAATACCGTACACTATGCGATATGATCATTATTACAATGTAGTACAATACATATCACATTCGTATTCATACATTTAAATCTCTATACAGTTATTTATTTCTAATGTATATAGCGTTACAAACCTTTGCACTATGTGTTTATTGTTTGTTCATCACTTGGTTGTTTGTCGTGTGTACGTTTGCACTGAAGGTGTTGCTCTAATCTCACTATACTTGTATAGTGACAATAAAAGGCATTCATTCATACATAACATTACTTTATACATATGTTAAAAAGCAGAAACTTCAACGAACATGAAATCAACAATAAAATAAATCTATTTATCCAATATGTTACATAATACATACTGTATTTGAAAACTGTTCAGGTTTACGATTTCAAGACAGACCAATCACTCTGTTAGGAACGTTACGGCTTTTTGATTGTGGTTTTAGCTTCGATGCTGCTACTAACACTAACGGCACATCAGTGTAGACAAAGGTTTGCATACGCCTAACTACGTCTTGCTTGGCGGTCAAAGGCGTTTGACGTTCATTGGCCTGGGAAGCGGCTCTACTTCTAAACCACTACCCAAATACTAAAAACGCTGCGCCGGTTAAAATAGAGGTGTCCCGTCAGTTTTTAAATAATAACTTAATGTTTGGCTATCGGTCCGGGTCCGTATGGGACAGCTTCTGGGTCCGGACCTGGTCCGCGGTCCGCCTGTTAATGACTCCTGATCTATTACTTCAGTTCTGATTATCTATAACGTAACATAAACACACCGTAACAGTAGCATTATGTTCGCGACAGAATGATCATAGGCCGTAAATACGGAACTCATCCCATTGTTCAGATCAGCTGGAGGCTGTTAGATTCTCTTCTAGATATTGACCCCTGACCTGCACTTACGTGCGCCTTCAGTAAAATGATCTTACGTCGGTCACCCACAGGGGGCGTCACACGTTTCCTCTCATTTGCGCTCATTCATTGCCGGTGACGTCAGACAACAAAGATGGCAGCTGGAAGCAGCAATTACTGGGAAGGTGAGGCGATCATAAGACACGAAAACGGTTCTTGTGTTTACTGCTTGTCTAATCAGTCTTACATCGGGTGGCCTGAGCAACTGATCACGGTTGTTGTATTTCGGACACACTACAGCCCTACGGACATCGCCAGAAATGTTGTCTCCTTCGTATAGAGCCAGTTGCAGGCACATATAGGGTACTGTACGGCACTCTGGTCGTTACACATTTGTTTACGGCACCATGTCCGTGGTCATGATTTTCATTATGACAGCGATTCGAGAGAAGAGTTCATATTATCTGCTCGGGACTGTTTGTTAAAATGTTGAGCTTTTGACGATGTTTTTTTTAATTAAAACTGGGTTTGGTCTAAATCGGGAGTTGTGCCGTAAAAATGCTGCCGGAATGTGCACATGAGCTTTTGGTGCTTTCTGGCTGCCAGGATCACACTTCCGCAACCGTCATCAGTACCCTGTCCCGTTTAGTTCCGACGAATTAAAGTAATTCGCCATCAAACTCCTGAGATCACCGCCCATCACTTGTATAATTCAGACTAAAAAGGGTGATTCTAAACATACGTATTTGACCGTGCTTGTGTTCGTGTACTCGTTTTACGTCATCTATTATTGCCGAAGACCAGTGCCAATACTTTAGAACAGAGCTAAATCTCCATACCAAGACCGCGAAGACCGTACTTGTGGTCTTGGCAGGACCGGTGTTTCGGGCACTTTAGTTTCGCTATGTTTCCCCTGTCGCGCACTGATTTGTACACGGTTTCGCTGTTGTTTTCTTGCCTTTTTATGAAGCTTTTGAGGTAAACAAGCCATATATTTAAAAAACATCACATGCCTTTTTGATGTTTTTTGTTTTTACAGATAATAAATGAAAGTATTTAATTCGGTGAATAGAAATGTTTCTTGATGAAAACGGTATAGTATTGCTTATAAGAATATATTATGCGTGACGATCTACTGTATTCACATGTAATAATGTACCTAAATGATTTTCAGACATCTAACATACATATTTACCTAAATATTAGGAGAAACATTATTTCCTGACCTCCAGGATATTTGGTTCCCCCCTGTTAAAACCGGTACACAGCAACTCTGGGCCTCGGTACTAATAACACAGTATTCACATATAATGATGTACCTGACTGATTTTCAGACATTTCACATACCTCTTTGCTTTAATATTAGGAGAAACATTATTTCCTGATAGACAGGGGAAACCAAATTGCCAGGAACACCTGTTTTGCTAACTTGGCTTCCAAGAACGAACTTGGAGCGCAAATTATGCTATTGGTCTCGTTCGGCGAGGATGCAATCAATGGGTGAATCTCAATACCAAAAGACTGTACTTATGGTCTTGGCAAGACCGGTCTTACAGCCTCGTCTTCCAAGAACGATCTCGAAAGATCACGAGGACAGAGCGCACACCAATCATGGATTGAGATAGATGTGTACTTGTTGTTCCACAATGCAATGCGCCCAGCCGATTATGCTGGTAATTATTGTAATTAATTAATTAAATGACACATAATTGAAATGTCCATTCTAAATGAGTAAATATTCCTAGTATTACTACTTGTGCTTTTTCACAAATAATATTTACACTCAAAATATCCATACTCTGTACAAACACTATACATGGGTGTTAACCGTTACAATTTAGCATTCTTATGAGCCAAAAAAGTTAAAAACAGCAGGAAAATACTGTCTGACAGGAGCAACTGAAACGTTACTCCAATTAAGGTAACCGTGATTAAGGTGATAATTATTCTTTGTGCCTTTTCTGGCATGCATTGAATCATGAGATTGTTCTCATTTGACAAGGATGCACCCAGCGCATCCTTGATATTTGGGGCGGAGCAAAACCGACATATTGGGGTTTTTTATTGTCCTCTGTTCTTGTGATCCTAGTGTTGGAAGTGACCTTTGGTAATGGAAGATGATGTAAAACAGGTGCAGGAGAACACAAGTATTGTCAAGTTCGCATATTGAGATTCAGCCTATGTGTCCTTTATATTTGAGATGGAGCAAGAACATCATCTGGGCATTTTTACAATCCTTTTGTACTTGTGTTCTTAGTATTGGAACTGGTCTTCGACAGTGGAAAATGACATAAAATGGGTACAAAAGGTCGCAAGTATACATATTGAGATTCACCCCAAAAGTATGGAGGATAGTAAAAGTCCCCGGATCGTGGTCTTGCTCCACCCCAAATATCAAAGATACATTGGTTACATCCTCAGTGAACGAGACCAATCCCATGATTCATTGCACCACGAGTTCATTCTTGGGAGTCAAGTTTATAAGGCCGGTCTTGCCAAGACCACAAGTATGGTCTTTGTGTTCTTGAAACCGAGATTCACTCAGAATTTTCTGTCCTGGCTTTTTTCGATTAAAATTGTCAGTACAGGAGAATATTTCCATGCTGCTCGCATTTTGAAGTGGTGTCATCTTGCTGTATTGTCTCCAGACCTGAGGAAACAGGCGCGGCAGCTGGAGACTGAGCTGGACCTGAAGTTGGTCTCATACAGCAAGCTGTGTACCAGTTACAGTTGCCACGGAGATGGGTGCGCCACCCTTCTGGCCAATCGGCACACGGACAGGGAATGGGGCTGAGGGCAAGAACCAATCCATGGGCAGAAGAGACTGCTTTCCAATTTGTGGGGGTCCCACTCATGCTGCTCCGAACAGCATCTGCTGCAGTCCTCTACTCAGGCCACATGTGTCTGCTGACCCAGTACTGACACTAATAGATGCACAGTTTCTTAATTGATGTTTTTTGCAGTTTTAATAACATCAGACTTCATTGTAATCTTTATTAAAGCTGCCATATGTCCAGTTGTTCACTAAAAACTTGATATTTACACCCCACCCACAGTTTGGACACCACACCCCTCCTGAAGGGCCCCAACCAAGACAGAATGTTTAATCCTATGGGCGTTGGGATTGAGCAGCTTCTGGCAAAGGTGAGGGGGGGGGGGGGTGCATGTCACAATTGGGTGTCGTGATGTCATTGGGTGTTTATTAATATTGGTACCATACTTATGTTCTTATGTACCTGTTTTACATTATCTTCCGTTGCTGAAGTATAGTTCCAGTACTGGAAGTTGGGGGGTAAAAATCCCCATATGTTGTTCTTGCCCCGCCCCAGTTGACTGGCATTAATGACAAGATGACAGAGTGTACCAGTGTGTCGGGCATGACGTCACACAGTGCTGCGCTCATGCATACGCTGCAGAGACACAGAGACATCCTCCAGGTGAGTTCCCTCCCTCTATTTACCTCTAACCCTCCTCAGCCGCTCTCCCCATGTCCTGGGCTGCACCATACATTGTGTGCATGCATGACAATCACATTGCATTCGTTAGCACTACTTTGAGTCCTTTGACACTTGTGCCAATGCCACCGACTAATTTGACACACTTTATTGGTAGATAATAACAAGTTCTATTTGCCTATAGTTTATTTCTGGTATTATCTCTCTTTTTTGTTTTATGAATATTGTAGTTTTACAGAAATTTGCCGTATCACATTGTACCCATGTCTGAGTCCCTTAGCAGATGTTACTGGTTTCTGTATCTGTGGCATGTAGTCTGGTAAAAGTGTTAGGTCCCTGTGTCACAGTTTGGGTTTTGCTCCCCTCCACCCTGTAGATTTGGGATCATGAGGGATGAAGTGTCCACATGTCACAGTTTGGGTTTTGCTCCCCTCCACCCTGTAGATTTGGGATCATGAGGGATGAAGTGTCCACATGTCACAGTTTGGGTTTTGCTCCCCTCCACCCTGTAGATTTGGGATCATGAGGGATCCACACGTCCCGTTTTGTCCTGTGGGCCGCTGCCTCCGTGTCCTTCCCACTTTCGAGCTGCCTGGGTCCTTCACACTTTCGCTTTCTGTGTCTGTAACTTGATCCCCGGCTAATTCTTTTTTGCCATTTGCTGGGGCTCCACTGAGGTTAATGCTCCTCTGGTTTGTTTACTGGACGCGGAGCCTCTGGTGCTTTGTTTTCTAGGACTACACTCACGAGTTCCACAAAACCAAGGGCAACTTCCTGGCAGTGCGGGAGAGGGAGGACCTGCTGGGCTCGCTGAAGAAGGAAATGGAGTGAGTGCAGCTTTATGTGTGCGGAACTTATGAAAATGGTGTGCAGGGTTGTCTAACTTAATGGAAACTCAGACTATAAGAAAACATTTTCATAAACTGAAATAAGATATGAACATTTAAAAACTACAGGTAAACGAAAACTGTCTATATTTCTTCCAAAATATAGAATAAAAACAAACTTTGTTTACTTATTTATTTTTAATACTATTTAGCTAAAATACCTGGAATATGTTTTGCCCATTGTGAAGACATTAGCACATATTGTGCACCGTGTATTCATGTGGGATTCTTTAAAGATCAGATATAGAAAATAGCTTTACAACTTTCAGTCTATCCCTGGAAATAAAATTACTAAAATTTGAACTGAAACTAAAACATATTAAAAACTAAATAAAATATCTTTATAATCTTTAAAATGAAAAATAATAATAATAATAAAACCACACTATAACTAAAATTAATCTGGATTTCAAACAAACAAAATTATAACATAATAATAAGGTGTAAGGTGAGCTTTTGGGCTGAAGATGAAGGGATTCAGCTTAGAGAAACCTTTTCATTCATATGATGATACATTTCCTTTTATAAATGTTATAAAATTGAATTAAATTGTCATAAATGTTAGATTTGCGTTTGTCAAACATGTCCTTTTTGTGTTCATTTCCCACACTGTTGATGTGTTCTCTGAAAGGATATACAGGCAGTGTAGGAAAAAAATCGAATCTACATTGGGTGCCGCTTTTGTGTTTTTGGTGTTCTTCATTTCGTTTTTTAGCGACTGGGATCGTTAGGTGTGCACCTGTTCACCCTGTCCATTTAATTCCAAGTAAAGGGGTAATTGCAGCCATGCTGTATGAATACTCTAAAGTTATGTCATAACTTTAGTCTTTACCAGCATTCTGATGGTATCCGTATACTAGAAAAATGTCACATTTTAAGAGAGACTGATGCCTGTTAGTCTGCAGAGGGTTAGAAAGCCACCTGGAGGTGCTGTGGTGTTTGAATGCACAATGCAGAGGTTCGAGTGGTGGAATGTAAGGTTTAGTAGTAAATGTAGAGTAGTAAATGTAAGGTTTTTCACAGATGGATAAACAGAGAGAGCCACAATAACAGGCTACTGCTTGCAGTATCACCGGAAGTTGAATTTCCATAACTATATCCCCCCCCCCAGGATCATTTAGGAGCAGCTAATACAAGTGGTTTATGCTCATGAACTAATTTGAAGTGGTTCCTAATGGAAGAGCCCACTGAAATTCTTCCATTGCACCGAGAGACTTTAACCATTTACTGCAAGACCCATTTGGGTACAGTCTTCACTGCTGACTATTGAATAATTTAACTCAAAACAAAAAATGTTGACGTGTTAAAAAAACGACCCTGTGTGGATATTTTGCAGATATTCAGTTTTGTTAGAATGCTGTCAAGCATTCGGGGTTGTAAATGTGCAGACAGGAGTATAAGAGCATAAATTATGCTTTGTAGTTCATGAATTTACAATTTCCAGCAAGACACTGTTTACAACAGTAGTAGTCTACAGGTAGTCTGATAATCTGTGATGGGAAATGAGTGGGTTTAGCTGCCTTTCCCACACAGGTTCCATACAGCTGCGCTTGGTGCTCTATTCCCCTTTTGGTCTTTGTCCACTGTGGTTTTGGCTGTTTCCATGCAGTACGTTACTGCTTCTGAGTGGGTGTCAATACATCTAGGTGCGTGTTTGTTGGCAGTACAGCTGCTGTGAGCCCAGGAGACAAATATATGGGCCTTTTTGTTTTACTCTGAACTTTAAATGTCTCCTTGTGATCACATATTTGCTTCTGCTATATGAACCTAGATTTTTTTTTTTTCTGCCATCCTCATGCAAGGAATTGCCCGATAGGAGAGATTACTGAGTAAAGTGGTTTGGAGAATAAGATCTATTTTTCCTGATGGGTTTTTTTTTTTATGGCTTGCTTAGCCGGTGTTGGACATTGTAAACTAAGGCCTGGGGAAGGTGAGCTTCTCTTCAGTGCTATTTTTTAGTCTCCGTGAGGTTCATTGTATTTGGTGCACATCAAACAGCTGTGAGGTGCTCTTCAGAAAATAACGGACAAGCACATGCGCGCGCACACACACACACACACACACACACACACACTCCCTTTCTGTACTGTAATTTTACTGTTTGGCCACATGGGGTCTCAAAGGGCTTTTCTTTTTCTTCTTGAACCCATTGATTCTGTTCCCGTTGAGCTTTGGCAGTGAGGACGTCAAACGCCGCCGAGTTCCCCCTCAGCATTTTGTTTTCCTTAGTGTCCATTTTCACAAGCGAAGCGTTTGCGGTTGTCACTGGAGTATGGCTGCACTGCATTGTGGGTAATCTCTGCTCATCAGCACATCTGAAATGCAGCCTCGTGCCAACAATTCAGACATTTCCCCCGAATGTAATTCACATAAGTGGCGGAGCCTGGAGGAATGACAAAGATTGTGCAGCCAGTGTGATTGTGGCTCTTTAAGACATTACTGACAGGACTTAAAAAACGACATGGTCAAATGGAGCAGATAAATGGGCTGCGCAGCCGATCCGTGCAGCACTATGCAGAAGGTATATCTGTGTGGTATCATTTTCCCTCATTGCTTCGGTTTCGCTCGATTGTTATCTTGTGGCTGCAGCGTCAGCTCATTTCAGAGTGCTGCTCATTTCCGAACGCTGACACACCCAGTGGCCCTTAAGGCAGCGGGCTTTCCTGATACTGACTATCCCTCTGACCAGAATGTGTGTGATGCTCTCATCCCAAATCAGGACGTACAAGAGCAGCTCGGGGGTAAACAACAGGAGGACGGAGCTTTTCCTGAAGGAGCACGAGCATTTGAGGAAGTAAGGAGGCTTGTGTGCATACACACACACACACACACACACACACGATCAGTCAATTCAAATCACTCTGTTTTAACATTTTTGCAGTGTAAACACATACAGACTGGACTCTACAATATAAAGGCAACACACACACACACACACACACACACTTGCCTTCAGTGCCACAGTGCTGCAAGTGGGTCTTAAATGGACCCTGAAGGGAAGATCAGTGGGTCAATGGTTTTGACCAGATTCCTGCCCCCTGACTCCAGTTCAGAGTGGTGACTGTAGGATCTGGCTCTCTCCTCTCCCCACCATGAATTAAACATCTCGTAAGAGCTCAGATAGCCAGAAGAGCCCTTTAAAATCACCCTCCGCCTTGCGGCAGTGAGCATAAAAATAGGTATGGATTGTAAACAAATATTAAAGATGTGGATGAGGTGGGATGGAGTGTTAGCAGGTGTCCTGAGTGAGAGTTTGAGCGGAGTTTGGTCACACCCCTGTTGTCTGCATGCTTCGTTTGAACAAACAGGCACACAATGCATGTGTAAATAACACAATGCATTTTCTTTTTGCAAGACTGGGTCACTAGTCTGCTTCTGTTTTCTGGTCCGGTAGAGACCGTTAATTAACCTCTGTTTTGGATGACAGATGATGGTACTAAGAAACATTATTCAGTCCTCCACATGCTAACCGATAGATCCTTCCAGTCTTACTGAAGTTGTACTTGGGAGCCGTTGTGGTTGGAGCAGATTTGCCTATGATGCAAATCGTTGGGACTCCAGATCGTCAAGTTGTCGTTTCAGGGAAGCTGGAGAGAGACGGCCTACCTTACCCAGTCTAGGCATAGCTTCCTCTTGAAGGAGAAAGATGGCGGGTGGTGGTGTGAGTGTTTCAAAGGCCTCCTGGAAGATGTACCTTATGCAGGGACCTGCAACTTTATTGAAGTGCTGTGGAGAAGCTGCTTCCTGTTCAGGGCTCTTTAACTCCAGGGGAGAATGTTAAGGACCTTCATGCCATCGGTGACGTGCACACGCTTGCCTGGTGAGACATCAAACGGTGTGAGGGAGATGTTGCGCTGATTCTGTTTCATGGCCAGAGTGCTGTCCTGGTTTCTTTTAGCGATGGTTAGAAAGTTACCCTACAGTCTGTCCTGGACCAGTCCAGTGGGTTCACGGACCTGCTCTTTGGCCTTTGAAATAAGAATCATGCAGTAAATAGTGGCATATGAAGAGCAGTTTTGCACTGTCAGAAGCCTGTATGTAAATCATTTTATGGATTGAATGTTTTAAGTTTGGTCCCAGTCTCTAAACCAAAGGTGAGATTGTTCCATAGTGTGTCTGTGAGGAAACGGCTGCTATATGTGATTTTGCATTTTTGTCCTGCTCTCTCTGCTTCCTGTTAAGCATGCTTAGTCCCACCCTGATCTGGGTTCCCTGGAGCTTTTACTGCACAGACCAGCAAAGAACATGACGGGGCTGAGAAACAGAACCATGGTTTTGAGGACCAAACTAAACCGTTAGTCATGAACCTACGTGGGCCGCCAGATCTGTGTTTCGCGTTGCTTCTATCTGTGCTGCGACAGATCAACTCGCGCTGTCATTTTATATCTACTGTAGCTATTTCAAGAACATACAGCAGAAGCGCCTTAAGTCAGCTCCCTGATTGTAGAGGAAGGTCCAGACAGGCTCCCGGCTCTGAAATAGATACAGACAGCTCCCAGGTGCTGAAATAGGCACAGGCTGTTTACTGACGCTGAAGTAAGGCGGATGTTTAGGATCACTGTGATGCTGCAGTGCTTCTGGGAAATGGATCCACCCCCAGTTTCAGGTGTTGACCTGTTCTTTGGCACCAGGTGGGGTGTCAGTGCCTGGGATCTGGGGGTAGTCTGTCACCCGGCGAATATTACGGCTTATTTAGTGGAGGCCTTCCAATGATATGCTGTGTCCAAGTGGAACCATCTGACTGTTTGAACTTGAATGGACTTCTTTTAAATCTACTAGCTGTCTGAATTGTCAGGTTTACCTGGTTTTAGGTGCTGTCATTCTTACATTCCTTCCATGTTGGGTGCAAAGGTGGGGGTCAGGTTCCACTAGTCTCACTTCAAAAACCTCTTGTGTTCAACAGTGGAATATTTCCATTGGTCCACTTAGCCCCCATCTGTTTGGTTTCTGGTTTAGTTTCTTCTTGTGTGAAGCTTGATTGTCTCCTGATAGCACCACCTCCACATTTCTGTGACAGCTCGAGCTTTTGGATGTCGGTAGTGGAGGTTAGGAATGGTACTGTGCTGGAATAGCTGACGGGCTGAGAGGTGTGGATCCTAACAGCAAAATCTTCCCAAATGTTGAGGCAAACTGGACACTCAGGAAACACCAACACATTCATATAGCTGTCCAAATACACCTTATTGGCATTTCTCTTTATAATGCTTTTCTGTTTGTGCATTGGTCCCTCACCCCTCATCTCATGTATGCTTCACCTCTACCTTCCTTCCCTCAGCTCAGACCGCTTGCTGGACGACACAATAAGGTAAGCCTGCCCCCCACCTGTGAAGAAGGGAGTCAGAGCCTGCATTTCTCTCAGGTGCTTCATGGGGGGCCATATGTCTGCTGGTCTTTACGGAAGTGATACCAGTTTATCTTGGGGGGGGGCTCAGCTGGGCACCAAACCACCCAATGAGGTACAACCCCCCCCCCACCACCACCACTCCTGTGAATCCACTAAAGCGGCTAAAACTAGCTAGGTGAAGCTGGGGAGTGAGGATGTGGTCCAGAGTTCCCGAAGGTTGTGTTTCCAGAAAGCGCCGAGTCATCGCTCTTCAGGACGTGCTATGTGAGCTCCTGAGAGACAAACGGAAGTGTGGTCTTACCCCCACCCCCACCAGCATGGACCTTGTATGAGGCATCTATTCAAATTCATATTCCTGATCTGCGCTTTTATGTCAGTTTGTTTATTCTTCCATCTACTCTCTCTCTTTGCCTTCATCTTCAGCCATACTCTGCAGTTCCTTGCAGATCTGTTTCATGTGAGCTTGTTTGTGACAGCAGAAGACCCAAGACTGTTGGAGGATATGTGGGAGCAGATCTGCACATTTGCTCACGCCCTGATGTTGCTTATTTTCTTCCAGCATTGCTATGGCAACCAAAGAGAACATGACATCCCAGCGTGGGTTGCTAAAGTCCATTCAGAGTCGGGTCAACACTCTGGCCAGTATCCTTCTTGCCTCATCTGGAGCTGTCGGTAGCTCAGTAGAAATGTTATGTCATTTCAGTTTGGTGGTATTTTCAGTTGGATGGTCATTTCAGTTTGGTGGATGGTCATTTCAGTTGGATGGTAATTTCAGTTTGGTGGTCATTTCAGTTATTTTTTTTTACAGTGTTCTAGGTTGAAATGACATGTAAACTACTAACTGAACTAAGAGGGATGTACAGTCAGTGAGCTAGTTGGTTTTTAGAATAAAGCACTCTGTGTTTATACCTCTTTAACCAGCTATCACTGTAGACCGGTTCCCAGCCATCAACAACCTCATCCAGCGAATCAACTTACGGAAGAGGCGGGACTCTTTTATTCTGGGAGGAGTCATCGGAGTCTGCACCATTCTCCTTTTGCTCTATGCATTTCACTGACAGATCCCCCAGCAATGGGCTTATTAACTTATGTGACCAAATTGGATGGCTAGGGGTGTGGGTGTACTACACTGCAATTTTTGCTTTTGGTACCGGAGGAAGGCGAACCCAGCCGAGCCCGATGGGTTTCCCCAGACAGGATGAGCTACAGGGGCCGGAAGGCCTCCAGGTGATGGTAGTGGGGTGGGGGGCATTTACTGCTCAAGAATGATTTTATTAAAATTATATATTTTATTTAAATATTTGATTTTATGTTCCTTGTAAAGAGGAATATGTGTCTTAATACACTAATAAATTATATACATAGATATACACACACATACATGTAGATCAAAGGCATGTGTGTGTATATATATTTGTACTGGTTATTTGCATATATTTTTAATGTGTTTTACTGTGTGAAACCAAAGTTGGCTCGAACACATTCAGATCCCCCGTAGCGTTCCTGTGCACCGCTGATTTGAACTTCTTCAGGCCTGTCTTGGCTCTGCACATGGGGTAGGCAGATCTGACAGCAGGGACAGCAGGGGGCGCCGTGTGACAGGAAGGGCTTTCAGAATCATTACTGAATTGAAATTATCCCCTGCAGCACGCTAACGGAGACTCTGGTTTCTCTGCAGGAGTGGCCTTTAGGCCGTCAGATCGTGTTGCGTTTTTTATGTCTAAGTAGCTGGTACAGCTGCTGGAGGGATGCGTTCATGGTGGACGTGTCGGGTCTCTGTGGGTCATGGCATGGCCAAAACCAGTCCCTGTTCCGCCTACTGTCAAGTGTGACACTTCTGTTCTTCAACAGTGTTTAATGACTAGTCTAACCCTGTCATAAGATTTTAACACTGTATGTGTAAATTTTCACATAAAATGAATAAATTTTTTTAAAATATTGATTTGTTCCAAGTGTATTCAAATCACTGTGTTTCCAATGCCCCTTAAAGCCTTAAAGTGTGAATTTCCACATTGTATGTGTGTGTGCAGCAGATTTAAGGAAGGTGTGTGTGTGTGTGTACACAAGTGAGCACTCCAATACAGACCATGCACATATACCTTTATTTCAGACATGCAACCAGCACAGGAAGAGTGCAAAGGTCAGCAAAAACCTATGTCTGTCACACAGGCTCACCCACAAATACAGCCTGGCTTGTACTGGCTGCATAGGGCTCCTTTGTAAACCTCCCATGAGCTACAAACATTGCCCTGCTGGCTAAAGAGCTCACTAATAATCACACTAACCCCCCTCCCACAGGACTGGTAGGGATATCCTGTAGTATAGGGGTGATATCCCAGTTACCATTTATTCACTCATGTAAAGGCCTGGCTACTGTTCTGATTTGACGTCACTGCTGCCAGTTAATGTTTACAGCTGACAGATGGGTAGGAGGCGGGGCTAGCTAAGAGACACAAGTGCAAGCAAACTTGAGTTTGTGGATCAATCGGAACATTCTGGGCCACTGGCCCATAGGCTTGGCTGCCTCCTGCAGGGGGCTGTGACCCTCCCCACAGGTGTCAACACATCCAGGGGGACCAGAGTTAGTGAAAGAGGGACAGGCAGGCGGTCAAAGACACCATCTTTGCCTCACATCCACAATCTTCTGCCTACAAAAAGTTTTTTCTGTAGAAAGTACAAAACAACCTCAAGAAAAAACATGCAGTAGCGTCTGCTGTAACGTGATCATAATAAAAGCTACATCATGCATACGGTTAATACGTCTGTATAAAGTTGGAGTGATGAGCAAAGGTGTAGATTAATCCCCGCTGCTGTTAAAATTGCCTCCTCCACATTCCTAGTCAGACACTTTGGGTTTGTTTTGTCCCAGGTTCATGCATACATTACCTGAAGCATGCATTTATCTTTTTTGCTTGATTTTGTCCATATTTTGCTTGTTTTGCTTGATAACATGGTGGTTTTGGAATTTCTGGAGGACGGTTCCAGGTTCCTTCATTTTAAAGATAATTTTTCCCTTTTCTCCGGTGTGAGAGCTTGACTTTGGCGGCTTCTTTGCTGTCCTCTGTGTCAGTAAACATTTGTAACTGAGAGAGAGGAACAGAGAGTGCAAGTGAGCACTTTACACACGACCATAATCCATCAGGTTGTTCACATCACCATCAATGAGTGTGTATTTTTAGACATGAGGGAAAACGTGTAGCTGACAGGGAGAAGACGTATTGTTCCTAAGAGGTTCTAGGTCCTCATCGTGCTTTATATTCTTAAGGAGTCAAACACTGCATTGTTGACTGAACCACTTAAGCGACAGGTATGAGGACCACCCCTTTAAAAGTGATAGGACTGCCAAGGTGACCACCCCTTTAAAAGTGATAGGTCTGGGGGTTTTCCCATCAGTGTTCCGTGACTGGGCATGTTGAGGTGGCGCACCTGTGACTGTGATGTAGACGGCAATGATAAGCAGGCCCAGAATGATGCAGAACAGACTGAGGAGGCGAGCCAGGCGCCCCAGCCGTCGGGCCCCATCCACATCCCCCTGCTGTAAGCTGTTTCTGGACTGGAGGGGTCACATCAGATGAAGATCAGTCACTTTCATATCCCATAAGAGGTAATAACAAGAATATTTACAAATAAATGAAACATGAGCTCCATGGTCACACCCTTAAATAAATTGAATACTCAGGAAGCACTGCATCTTCACTTAAATGAATTTCTAGGGAAGCACTGCTTCAACAAATAAGTGAATACTGAGGAAGCACTGCATCTTCCCATAAGTGAATACTCAGGAAGCACTGCATCTTCATTTAAATGAATTTCTAGGGAAGCACTGCTTCAACAAATAAGTGAATACTCAGGAAGCACTGCATCTTCCCTTAAATGAATTTCTAGAGAAGCACTGTTTCAACAAATAAGTGAATACTCAGGAAGCACTGCATTTTCAAATAAGTAAATACTCATGAAGCACTGCATCTTCAAACAAGTTGGTCATGTTCTGATTGTGACATGTTGCGACATGTGACTGTCACTTGTCACAGCAGGTCACAGTGTGATAGGCTACATCAGTGTTCTTTGTTATGTAAGTGATGGACAGCTCGGGCTGTTCTGAAGATGCTGACGGCACGTTCGGTCATCCCTGCAGAGTTACCAGGCATGGTGATCCTGAGGTACTCTGAGTACACATTTCTCACATTTTCTGCTGATGTTCAGCAGGCTTAGGATGACGTACATGAAGATGAATGGGAACACATGCACACACATTTCTTCTCACACACAGTACTGTACAAAAGCCTTAGGCAAAGAAAATAAGGGTGTCAGCTTCTCTACTTCAAAAACTTTCCTATAGTCACCCCAGTACTTGCAACATACATCCAACACACCCCCGTACTTTTCCCCTCAGCCATTAACACACCTTGTACATGTAATCAAATCACCACTGACATTTACAAACTTACTCAATTAATTAATTAAGTAAGCTGGAGGTGAAATGTAACAAATGCATGTCATGGCTGAGGTGCCCCTGAGGAGAGGTTTCAGAAGTGAAGTGGCGTTCATCTACCCATCCAACAAGGTATCTTTGAAGAACAGAAAAAAAAATCTTGTAGTTTTTACCGTGTCACTGTTAATTTGCTTATGTTTTCATTTTAAATTGTGGTCTTTGATCTGAGCAAACACACATTTACTACCCAGATAAATAGCAGTAAACAATTTGAATGCCTACTTTTGCACAGTACTGCATATTGCAACATGAATACTCTGCTTCATACACATATTTTGAGATGCTTCTATGTCACCCACTCACACTATATTGCATACCTGCTCTGTCTTACCCAGACAGGCACTATAACACATAGCTCTACTGCACTAATGCTCGCATTGCTTTGAATCCCGCCAGCTGGCTCTGCGTGTCTATGTGTGATCTCTCATTGATGTGAACCAGCAGGGCTTCTGATCTGGGGCAGACCTGCTGCTTTGATCCCATCAGGGTGTGCGGGGGCTGAGGCTTCACCGCTGTGCCCCATCCCTAAGCCGCTGCCATGCTCACAGTTTAACACCTTCAAATGGTGACTTTTTAAACTTGGCTTCCGTGACTTCGGGCCGTGAGTGAAGCTGCTGGAACGTTAGTAGTAAACCTGCCGGTCTGAGTACCTAGATGACAGCTCTGCCTGTGGCTCTTTGTGTGCCGCATTGTGTATGACCCCTTTCTTAGAGCATTCTAATGTTAAGTCATACTTATGACCCTGGGTCAGGATTTAGGACCTGGGGGATTGATAAAAATTGTATGGGGAATAATCCATGATGGGGCACCCATCCAACACCTATGGGGAATTTGGCAACTCTAATTAACCTTATGATATTTTTGGATTGTGGGGGGAAACCAGAGAACCTGGAGGAAACCCCATGACAACACAGGGAGGCACCCAAACCCCGGAGGATTCACTTTGAAACATACATGAATGGCAGAAGCACAGTCATAGCACCCAGCTCTAAGTCTACCTGAGCAGGCCTGCCAGTCTGTGGGCACAGTGCCTCCTCTATCCATCCACTCCGCGTCCTCTCTGTCCTGTTGGC
>JAABNY020000037.1:10913395-10937080 GCA_015164015.2 Brevimyrus niger
ATTCAGCATTAATTGTGTACAGAAAGGGAATTCTTACCATACACTGTTTTGAAAGAAAATAAATTTAAGTAAAAAGTTTGACAACCATCCCCGGTCTCCCCTACATGACACGGTATGTGGAGAATCATTTGGCTGTTTATATATTTTCTCCTGGATGGAATATTGTATTATGCTGGGGCTGTAGTGTTGATTCTCCTTGCTCTTCTGGTCTGAGCTGCAGGGGAGGGGCTGTTCAAACAGAGCCAGGCGACAGACGCTCAACCTGGACGTGCTGGGCAGAGTAGGGGCCTTGTTGGTGGGGTAAAAGAGCATGATTTGTAATAGATTAACCAGCCACAGGATAGAGGCCCATGCCACTTAAAATTACCCTTCTCACACATGACCTTTTACATACATACCTCTGCTCTCAGGTGACAGTAAACATGCTTACACACACATGACCCTTCAAACAGCTATTTCATGACATGCATTCCTGTGCACACGTACATATATTTTCAGATTCATATTTTCATAGCAGCTTCTCTTTTTCAGGGTTGGAAGGTTCCTCTGAGATCCACGAACCTGTCTAGATATTAGTCCTATTTCTGTCTCTTGTATGTCTGGTATCATGAGTGCATGATGCAGTGACAGTGTACAAAACAGCAGGGTCAAGAGGTGCGTAAGAATTCCTGAACAATCTGTGACATCCTGGCCACCATTTAATAAGTCAGCAGTGTTTTTTTTTAATCTGACATGGACAGACTTCACTAAAATCAGGCTCCAGACAAATTCAGTCTTTATTTACAAGACAAACTTAGAAAGACAGATTTCTTACACAGTTAGGGGAGCGAGTCACTGTACAGCAAGGTCAGCGAGCAATGAGGAGACAGGGAGCCTAAGCATGAGAGACTGGCTCTCCGGAGCTGCCGCACTTATTTCCAGCCTCTGCTTTCAGTCTTGCTTTGCTCACTGCCTTTCCTGTGCAGCGGCTGTGTTTGTACTAAAAACAAACTTGTACATATATACTCCCAGCCTCACCCATGTTAGGTGCCACCATAAAGGGAACCAAGGCATCTTCTACATCAACAGGGTCAATATCAGCTTGCGGCATCTGTTCCCATCCCTTGGAATCCTCGTCCTGCGTGTTCTCCTGCAGGTCAGAGCTGGGCCCAGCAGCTCTTCAGCGGGCAGCTTTAGCTGGTGAACATGGACTTAAAGCTCGCCGGTGAAGAACTGCCGGGTATCTCCAGCAGCAGGGATACAGGGACTCGCATGTCTGGGTCAGGGTGCAGACCTAGTAGGGACACAGGGACAGTCAGCACAGGGCAGTCAAACAGCTAAACAAAACCTACCATCACTAGGGAGGTCCATCCCAGAAGGACCCCAACCGTACAGACCCCCTGCTCTCATTCAGAAGTTTCAGCGTAGACCAATGTTTCCCCAATCTGGTCCTCGGGGACCCACAAAGAGTCCACACATTTGCTCTCTCCCAGGCTGCTGGGAGGGAACAAGAGCATAGACCAGATTGGGAAACACTGCTTTAGAGGGTTCTACATGGACACACGGACCTTCTCTGCCACAGCAAGCCGGCAGAATAGTATGAACAGGCAGGGACCCACCATGGAAACAGCTCTACACATACAAGGTCCTAACAGACAGGCAAGTGGAGCTGGCAGGGCATAACTACTGCCGTCCCCAGAGGTGGAAAGTTCAGGTTCGGAATGTACAAATCCAGACCAAGATTTTGTTTCAACCAACCCGTTAAGTATAGGGAGAGTCACAGTCAGACAGTACTCAACTGGTTGGCTGAAACAAAATCTTGGTCTGGTTTTGTATTTTCTACCTCCCTTCTTGGACATTCACGCAAGAGTCACTTTGATGTACTACTTGAAGGCCCATGCCAGTACTCGCTTTTTCTGTGAATTTACATGCAGCGTCAGCTGCAGAAATTCCAGCTTGTTTGTGTCAACCCTGAACAGTCAGCTCTCTAAACTAATCCAGGGCCATGTTTGTGTCCTCGTTCTGCTCCTCTACTGAACAAGATGCTATTTTCTGCACATTTGTAGTCAAAGGATATCCCATATTCAAGTGCTTCAGGTTGAACACAAGCATGCACACACAGTCTGTGTATTCATATCTTTATGGGGACTCTTCATTCATTTATATGGACATAACCCTAATCTGAACAATAAACCTTAACCCTACCTACCCAGCCCTAACCAAACAAAACACAAGACGTTTGGCATTTTTTGATTGCAGTCACGTTTTTTTTTAATAAAACTGACATTACTCTTGTTGGCACTGAAAAAATGTCCCCACGGGGTAAAAAGTTAAAGGTGTATGGGGAAAATCTGCTCCCCACGATGTAATGATTACAGAAACAGGTATAAATAGACACACACACACAACCAATAGCCCCGCTGACACCCGAGCCCACAGGTCAGTGTTGTACGGTCATGACATTACCAAAAATCTTACTGTATCCCAGTTTCCCCCAATAGATTTTCCAGCAGTCAGCTGCTGAACAATGGAAGGGTGTCAGGCCGCCGAGAGCCATCGGAGGTGGAGCGCCAGGAGGGTGTCCGCTAGTGGCCGAGGGTCTAATCAGGGCTGAGGCGCAGAGAGCTGCCAGTCGCTCGGGAAAACAGCTGGAGGCAGGACAGCTCTGCGGCAGCGCCAGAGGATGGACCGGGACCGCAGGGGGACCCGACAACAGGCTTCAGATCTGGTGCTTGGATTACCCAGCCTGCCCCAGACCGGGAAGCAGAGATCAGGAGGGAGAAGTCGGGCACACTGGACTTCCAGATTAACACTGACACACAGGCTTTCAATGTGAGGGAATGGGGAGGGACACACGCACGCACATTGGCCCCAGGATTTAAAAAAAAAGAAGAAAAAAAAACCCCAAGGGCACAGGGAAGCAGGTAGAAAGGTTGTCATGGTTTGTCGTGGACAAGGCACTGACAATGTAAGGGTGTTTCAGATCCCGTAACATCAAACAGCTGAGGTACTTGGACCCAGGAGAATTGAATTGTCAAAATAGGAACCACTATCAGTCACTTTGGGAGGAGAGGAAAAACACATTTCCTGAGCAGACATTTGTTTCTGAACTGTACAAGGACAGCAGCAGCCCTGCTACAATTTAAAGCTGCGGTGATTTTGTGTCTGTATGTTTAAGTAACCGTACATCCTGCTTCAGAAAGGAAATGGCTGAAGCAGAGTGACTACAGCATAGTGGGAAAAGTCTGTGGCAGGGATGCTTCACATTTACTCAGGGTCTTAAATTTCACATTGTTCCAGGCTGCAACAGGACTGATGGTCAAGGCCCCCTAGTGGCCATCCAGTTTTGGCCCACATCCAAAGGGCCTACTCAAACAATCAGGGTCATCTCATCCTCCCAGTCATCTGCAGCAAACAGCACCCCAACCCAAGTCAGACACATGACGATGCCCCACTGGGTATGTGTCAAGCGACGCCGATTGACAGTGTACTAATCTTGTCTGACATCACTTTGGCAGTGCATCCTGGGTAGCTTAGCAGACGTGCACAACTACATAATCTGTCCAAGCTTGTCACCCCCCCGGGACCAAGAAGGCAATACTGGGTCGGCAAGCAGAAATGCCCGAAGGCTGAGGATTCCAGTGGTGACCTAGGAGCAGGACATTGCCAATGAAAAATGGCTGGATTTATACCTACAGACACAGAATGACAGTGCAGATGCAAAATGTTACAATGAGTAAAACCAGCTAAAACTCTAGTCTGCATATTATATGGGTCAGAAGACTGGGAAAAGGCATTTGGATGAAAGGACACCACAAATGCTGACCCCCGAAATCAGTTGACAAAGGACACAAATTTACAATAAGCTGAAACAATGGATTTGTATCCATCTGGTATTTGATCTCCAGCCAACCACAGGAGCAGAAATACCACCCCAACGGTTTGGGCGAGTAGTATTGTTGAGTTGGCAATCACATGATGCTGATCGCGGTAGCCATGGATACCGCAGGTAGCTCATGGGGTGACATAGTTCCGGAGCATCGTGTACACAATGTCATGACCACAGACATCAGAGTGCAGGATTATCTGAGCTTGTTTGGGTTTCAGCAAAAAAAATCCAATAACTGGAAATATTTCAATAGAGCAGACTGTTCATTTTTTAGTCCTCACTCACACAACTGTTCAACCAACACAAATTAAATAGAAAAAGACTCAACATCACCACCAAAACCTGTTCAGGTTAATTGTACAAATCCATTTATCCCAAAGGTAATCAGGGCTAATTAAGTTCTCGGCATGAATTATTCCCATTGTAACCCAGATACCTGAACCCCCAATTCATACAAGATGCAACGACTCCTCCTTCAGAAGATAAGGAATGTTTTTCTGCTAAATTATGATTATACTCTATTGATCCCTGTGTAGAAATTCTCTTCTCGCCTACCACATCTTGCTCTCTGTAGGTGAGAAAAAGCTTGGCAGTGAAGGACAGCCACCAAAACAAACATGTTAAAATCTTTACTTCTGCTTCTTTAACTGTACCCACATCTCTGACCAATCAGGTATGAGAAAACCAGCAACTAATTACAGTACAGTAGAGCAGTGACTAATCTGGGTAAAACAACACTAAGGAAGCAGGAGAAAAATAACCTCAGATCATTATAATGTGTGGATTGGCTAAACCTTCCCCGTCACTAGCTTATCCAGTTACCATTTGGAACACGTTGCCTGGTTAGTGACATCGGTACCAGCATAAACCCAATTCCCCACAACATTAACAGAGGAGAGGCACTGATTAATGTGGTGGTTCTGTAATTTAAACGGCACGGCACTGTCCAGCAGTAGGCAGAACCAGCACAGCCGCAAGCCGCCTTGCACTCCAACCTGAGCGACAAGGACGGCCGGAGGAACAGTGTCAACGGGCAGCTGAGGAACAGCAGGGAGGAGCACGGCAAACCGGCCGTCGGCTCCCCAGGACAGACCACAGTCGCGTCTCATTATGGAGAGAAAAAAACTCAGACAGCCGCCTCCTGTCATTCCAAACAGATGGGGAAACTGAACGCAAAATGCCAAGTCATGCTGGCTCGTAAAGAGGGAAAGACTGCATGTTCTAGACTCCTCGAACAAGACCACAAGGTTCTACACGTTAGGCGTGTGTGCAGGAATGGGGGAAAGCGGGGTTAACGACCAATCTCCACCTCCCACACACAAGGGAGAGAAGGGAAAAGTATTTGAACTGTCCAAAGTGTTAAGTCTAGTAGTTGCATAAGCATGAGTTGCATCAAACTTACATAATTCCTGTTTCCAATTAAGAGGGAGAGAATTTTAGGTTAGCTTTTGCGGCCTGCGCAGGCGTCTCGGGCCGTTACAGCGCCCTGAAGGAGAAACATGTTCGCGATTTGTCCGGCAGTGAAAGATAAGGCCGTTTCGCAGCTTTCAGGGCCAGACTGGAATTTCCCAGGAGTAACGCAAGAGCGGGATTTGATCCAGGGCGAATCCAACATGCGTCCCTGAAAATACGACGTTTACTCTGTATCTTCTGGTTAGTGCCAGACTCAGGAGAGTTGTTTTTTTCTCCCTCAATAAAAATCTCCCTCAATAAGCTCCCTATTAAATAAAGCAACAGTTCATTATATTGTATTTGGGGTAAAGCTGATCACGTAGCATCGTGAAGGGTGCGGTCTGCAGGAATTCACCTTCAGGCACTGGGGGTGTACTCTGTCAGAATTTGTTCAGTTTAAAATTATACTGCTTTAGTCCATATCTACGGAAGGTTTCCGTGACCACGATAGCCAATTAGAGGCGCTAGCTTTAAAAACCAAGCCACGCCGGCTATTTAAATCTACATTTAACCTCAAATCCCGCGACCCTCAACAGGAAAAGCGGTTAGAAGACCGATAGTCGGAAGTAATCCTATATTAAAACTCAAAGGCCTGTTTGATCTTAATTATTTTATATCCATACAAGTTAGGGAGGACAGCTTTAAAGTACACACCTAACTTGATTTGAGGGAAACACCTGGATATTAAATGTTAAGTGTAAAAATTTATGGGGAAAAAAACGTAGCGACATTTTGAAGATAACTCTCCAGAACTTTCCGGTTTGGTCTGGTCAGACGATCCCTCGGCACCCTGGAGACAGTGTGCTGGAAGGACCGGTCTGGTCCAAACGCACTGCCCGCAAGCGCTTACTTCTAGGAGAACAGGGTGTTTCCCTGGCCCGCAACCCGGTGGCGAACTGCGAGCGACGTCTTGGATAACATCCGCCGGTTTCAGCCTCGGCTGAAATAAGGGAGCATTTCGGTGCGGTACATTGTAACAGTTGGTAAAGTGCGAGCCGGGGAGGGGGGGCAGCCAGCTCGGCAGCCTCGCCTCCGTTATAGACGCTACCTTTTATAGAGTTCTCTTCGCTTTAGACGCACATGCACGGACAGCTTGGCCTCTCTGCTTCCTGAAGGTATCTGTACCTACTTTCAGTCCCGACTCGTCTTCCGCTATACCTAGCGCTATCAGGATCAAGCATCGAGGGTCACTGGTAGACTTTTGCCACCCGATATGGGGAGGGGGGCTGTTTTACCACATCGCTGTCACCCCCACCCATATTTTTTATAACGTTTATCTCCCAGCAGCATTCGGTTTTGTTCAGGACATAGTCTCATTGACAAATCCGGCCATTTATTATCGCAGTTGTAACCATATTCGGCCTAAATTTCGAAAAATAAAATTAAAACCCCTCGGTAACTTCATCAGAAATCGACACCGAACGAGCTGCGTAATATGTTGGCCAATTTTAAGGTGTGAGAAAGAAAATGGATTTAACGCAAACGCCGACTGAATAAAGAAAAAGTCATTCTATCGTTGTACGGAATCATTAAATCGTGGGAAAGGAATTACCGAGACAGATTTTTGCCCCAAAGCCCCACCTTAGCCCTCGCTCAACTCGGGACAATTAATGAAAAAGCGGAAAAATTCCACGGACTGAACGTCACCGTAACTAAAACGGGTGATATTCTATCCGTTTATAAGTTTCTTGGTCTACTTACGCAGCAAAGTTGAACTGTCACCATTCCCTTAACCCTGGATTTAGTCCCACTTCTGTCGGTTCTCAAGGTTCTCAACGCAGGTCCCAGCCCGACTGCCTCCCAACCGGCTTCTAACTCCGATCAGCTGGCCGGGCAGATGACGCGATCAGCCGCGGCTGGCCAATGGAGCCGGACGTCAAAGCCCGGCGGTGACGCCCGTCTCCTAGTGCGCGTGAGTGCTAGGCGCACGAGCCAATGTCCTCTCACACGGCAATCCGTGGGACCGGACGCGGACGGCTGACCAGGCGAGCTTAATCAGGAACACATGCGGTTTGACACTCAGATCATTTTGGTTTTATTCCAGCATCTCCGAACACCTCAAACAGCACAGTGAAACGCGGCCCAGAGCATCTCATGTCGGGGCGTGTGCTCTTTAAATCTATGGACTACATTTCCCAGCAAACGTTTACGTTGGTGTGAGCTGGCAGTATTTTCGCTGAACTCACACCTCATTTAGTGCAGCTACATGTTTATTTGCTTGCTTATTTACTACCCTTATGTCATTAAAAATTCGCATAAATTAAGTTAAGTATACATACTTGGTGGTGCATAAGGCCCCAGCTCACGATTTTACAACTGAAAAATACTCGAACTAATAGGCAATTATATATTATAATTGTTATAAATCATAATGAAGTTGATACTTAACATGTTTTTGAACTGTCCTGACTAATAAATCTAAAAAACACAAATGGACTGACCTTAATAATCACGTTCTCTAGACCTGACATTTATGCAAGAATTTTCGCCTTTCAAAAGTGTATTTTTCTATCGCGTTAATATTTCATAAAGTTTTTTACATGGACATTGGAATGTAGAATTAGTGTTAAGTTCTACTGTTGTGGAATACAGCGATTAATATTTCACCAGGTGATACTAGATGGGAAACCAGTTTAAAAAGGACAGAACTTGAATATGCAGCGTCCCCTGGGCTTCTGAGAAACAACTAATTTCCCTGGGTTTCAGAGTTTATGAAACTGAAACTGTACTCAGATTTACCCTAGAATGAAAATGCGTAATGTTAATTATACGTTAACACACGGGTGTTAAATTTGTATAATCATAATGTTTTTTAGCATACACATTTCTGTATTTTTATATTATGGCATAAGACTCAATTAGTACAATTATAAAATTACTGAACATGACTCATCCCATACTGAAATGAACAGAATAGGCTAGATAACACGACTCGGTTCTGAAGACGACGAGGAGGAGGTGCCTGATGAGCGGTGTGGTGAACCACGTGTCTGTGCCAGACGGAAACTGGCACGAGTCGCTGACGGGAAACGTGTCACCTCATGACGAATAAAATATGTTTCAAAATATTCCATGTGACTTGTCTTCTTTTCCCCCAAAATATTTAGAGTTGAACGGATATTTTTAATCAAGTGGCATTGACTATATGAACGAGCCATTGAGGTCTGTCAGCACATTTTTTTCCCAATAAAATATGTATCTCATTATTAGTAGAAAATAAAATGATTATTTATGACTATAGTCTATTATTAAGTCTCGCTCTTAAGCATAAGATTTGTTTTTTTAATGTTATGTAACTGTCATTGTTGATTTGTCTCAAACACAAAACAAAACCTGAACTTCTGCTGATGTTTGTTTTTGCGTCAATGTGTTTCATCTGCGCAGAATCTTTTATTCTAATAAACTCTGGTTTCTTAGTGCATGATGAGATATCGCAATAGTTTCCTCATGTTTAGCCCAAAGTGGAGAACAGGCAGGGGTAGGGATGGGGCCCTGCTTTCTGCTAGCATGGACTACTCTGGGAGGCTCATCTCAAAAGGAAACAGCACTCTCTGGCACCTTGCTTACTGGCTATGCACGGCACATACACATGTAGACATAGGCCTCCCGTTACCCTAGAGATTAGGGGCAATATGGCACTTCAGACATATGCAGGTCTCACCCTGTCCTGCTTTTCTTTATAATCACGCACCATCCATGTTCCTCTGTGGCTGCATGTTCCACATTGGTGCTATGTAGACCACCTGCTATGTAGACCACCTGCCCCAATGTGCTGTCCTATGCTATGGATTCTTTTATTAATGAGAACGGTGCCACGACAAGTCGTGATTTAACGTCTTGGCTTATCATGCAGGGTTTCACACTGGAAGGGGGGCAGGGCACAGAACCAGGGGAAGCAGAATTACAGAAGGTATGATTCACATAAATCTTCTGCAAAATAGAGTGATAGACCTGTGTTGGAAGTCCTCAGAGGGGTATGGGGTAGAGTGGGCCATCAAACCGTAAACATATAAAGACAGGCCATCTCTTGTACTAGATGGTAATCCACAGTTTGTGGGATTACGCAGTACTGTTAATTACTGACATGTTTAGACAACTTCCCATTAGCTTCAGCCTCATCGTAATTCACAGCACACAGTCAATCCTTTCCAGCATGGCTTTCAAAACCTTGTTTCTCCAACCTTTGCTGGGAAAAGTCTCTATGCTATGGTCTTATGTCAGAGGTCAGTGTTCCATTTTGTAATTTTAAGTGCATGGACATTTCTACTGGAAGGTTTACTCCATAGCAACAGGTGAGTAAAACTAGGGTGTTTAAGGATTTTTTTTTTCTCCAGAACTGACATTTGGAGTAGGTAAGGAGAGGGTCAAGCTTACAGGGGACTATTCAGTGGATTCCCAGGTACCCTCTTTTGGAGGTCAATGTGACTTTAAGAACCATCTGTGGCAAAAGACAGCTGGTTCACAGATACTCACGGCCAATCAGAAAGAATGGTGTCGGAACCTCCGGCCAATGAGAGGTCACATTGGGCGAGGCTTGCAAAATTAGCCTGAACAAAGTGACTCAGCAGAGAGGTGTGTGACAGATGAGGCTCAGCTGCATTTCTAAAGGGTTGTTGCTTGCTTCCAGTAGTGAAAAGATCGATATCTTAGGGAAAAAAAACAACACCCTCCCCTCATGCATTGTAGCACTGACATTCAAGGCAAGCAGGTTTTTAGTCATTGGGCTTAATGTTTTTGCATCACATAAGATGTCTTGTTGTGCAGTGACTCGTGAAGTACAGCGCTGTTACAGTGACAGCCCTACTTTTACTGGAAAGAGTTTACTGTGATTCAGCAGATATACTGCAGTTCCTGATGTTACAGAACCACTCCCACCTTCACTGGAAGGAGCACTTTGACTCAGCAGATTCAGGGATATTACTGGAGTCACACTAATGCGGCTCCTCACACTGTGTCTTGGCTCACAGTTTGCCCATGCAGCCAGGAAGCTCCAGGCGAATGCTGATCTAGTTCTTCAGTTATCATCCCTGATTTCTGTGCGCTGGAAAGACGACAGAAACAAACACTCTGTTCTTTTGCTTGTTTATCTGTTGCCTTCATTTTAAATACCCGGATTCCGACCAAACGAATAAAATGTCTGGAGTTCATGTTGTAGGAAACTCCAGAACACAATAACGCAGAGCATTCTCTTTCAGCCTGTGCATTTGGCGCAGGGACAACACCGTTTTACGAGTGAAACGAGGCCAGCAAGTCTGGAAAGTTCCAGAAGCGTGAGCTCTGCCGGGAGTGCTCTTCTAGACGGAGTTGCCATCGTCAGCAAAGCTCTCATCTGTGACAAGGAACCTACTATATATACACAAACTCAAAGCCCTGGCCCCCCCTGCCAGTGCACTAAATGTTTGTACATCACTGTGGGGTGGGGGCGTCCTTTGATATATAACCTGAAAGTTGTTTGGTCAGATATTCTTGACCTTTGAACAATTCAGCTTTTTATGAAAGACAAACATCTTGGATTTAAAAACTAAACCATAAAGGGAAATCTATATGGATCTCCTAAAAACAAACACCAGGCATTTAAAATATATTCAAAATGTATACATCGTTTTACAATTCAACATGATTTTTGCCTAATTGGTAATACCTAAATAATGTTTTATTACTTAATTAGTAATAAACTAAATATGATTATGAATGCTAGAAAAGTTCAGTAGTTTAATGAATTAGTGTGATTTGTATGTTGGGGTGAATTGTGCTTTTCCATATGATGTGCTGAGAGATCAGAGAAGACTGCACTGTGCCCACACCAGGAAACTGTCACACTGCCAGTGGAGGCCTGAGATTTCGCTCTTTCATGATGATACTGGGGACTTGGCCCTTGCCTTTTGTGTTTACCTGTGCAACATCGTAACTTCCACTCCCCGTCATCACCTTACTGGAGGTGCCTGTCATTTTAGAAATGCTCTTATTATGACAGAATGCAATTAATATTTAAACAAAAAGGAGACACTGTGAGGAGACACTGGTTGGATTTCAGCCTGAGAGCAAAAGCTGAAATGAAACCCAAAACACAACAGCTCCTGGTACCTCGGTTTGATAAATGACATACTTATCTGCAATCACAGTGCCGGTCACAGTACTCTCTTCTGCAGAGATAACACGTTTCCTGTCACATGTGAGGTGATTATGGGGCATCGGACAAAGCAAAACAATTTACTTCGAGGAGAAGTCACACGTGAAATTTTAGACAGTGCAATTACGCAACACCCTTTAGAAGGTCAGCTGGCCGTGGCAGCCTGCGATTCAGCCGTGCCCTTTCCTACTGCATGCATATTCAATGTGTCACTGGGTGCCTCTCAGCGCACCGAGCGAAATCCAATACCAGTCCTGTGACTTTAAGAAACGTCACCATAGCCATCAGCTGATCGCATGAACTGAATAACCTTCCAGGACGAATCAGCTGTTTCCATATCCCGGCCATGTGACCCCTCCCCCACGCAGCCCCACCCTCTTCCGTTTCTCGTGCTCTTTCTGGAAATGATGCAATGAAAAGTTCGCTTCAAATGGGGAGGAAGTGGAGCCGAAGGGTGTAACGTTACCTTTCTCAGCAACTTTGTGATGTCCACTCTGTACCACCATCTGCACTCGGTCCAGTTTTTCTATACGAATTTACTGCACGAATGCCCCACCAGTAACAATTCTATTTTAAAAAAATCCGTGTGTTGCGTTACAGTTCAATTCTGTCCTCTCCGATCCCGGTCCTGGTTCAGCTGTGAGCTTGGAACATTAATCCTGTTTGCTTAATAAAGCGCTTCCGTGGCCGAGCCACGATCCTGGAACGAACCCATAGTCAACATGACTTACATACCTTGTCTTACTTGTTCCGGTTATATAAAACGTTCACTGCCACTGAACTGTAATAGATAATTGAGAAAAAATCTGTTAATAAATGGTCTCCTATCTAAATGAATAACGTAATCTAAGCGCCGGGACGATTCCTGGGACACTACGGGCCGTCCAACGAACCCCGCCCGTCCACCAGGATAAACATTATGGCCATTATTTTATGCTTAAGTCTAAATTAATATCAAAGAACATTTAATAAACAATTCCATATTCACTTTACTATTAAAAACTATACATAAATAAAGCAGATTTGTTGTACTACGTAATCAGCCCAGCTCGAGGGCCCCGGGCAGCTGCCAGCCTCGCTTGTCTTGTCCCTACACCCCTGCTAATGTGCACACAGAAAGAAGGGTTTGTTTCAGTTTCTCTACCTGAAAAGCTGAATGGTTGCTTACAAGGGAATAAGATGCTTTCATTACAGGCAACAGTAGATACCTTTCATATTTAGGCTCTGCGTGCCCAGTGGTACGAACAAGGGTGAGAGTATAATGGACGCTGGGAGCAGCAAGTCTGTCACAGGTAACGCCTGAATATGTCATGTGCCACACAGGTGTCCTGCCTATTTGGTAATGCAGAGGTGATGTTGATTCCAAAGACTCAAGACTTCACAGCAGAAAGGTCAAATACTCAGAACAACCATGGTTCATTATTAATTAAGCACACACTCTTCACTAAATATTTAACTCCAGAAGGACAGTAGGTGGCATGATAGTTATGGGCAATAAGGATCTCAATTTGTTTGATCCAGGCTTCCAAACTGCTGCTGTTTTTTTTTTTTTTTTTAGTAAAATGTTCATCTAAATCATTATGAACTAAACTGAAATGCAATTCATTTTTTTGGAATAGAAACATTTCAATTTGTCTTTAAGATAATTACCAAATCCAAATGAATGGAGCATTAGAAATCATAAATATTTAAATCCATAGTTCCACAGGTGGACTTTCCCAAATACTGAAATAGAACATCAGTGTCACATACTCACAATATGTAGTGTCTATGTGTTTCTGAACAATTGGTGTCCCCACTAGTGGTTCCCCTGTGCATATTATAATATTCTGGCTGCCCAGTGACAGGTCTTTGGGACCTGTAGTGGTGTTTTTGGCAGAGTGAGGGCAGAATATGAGGGGGGGGGGGGGTTTGTTCATTCATCAGTTTGTTTTCTTCAGCACAGAACATTCCATAGGAGTTTCTCCTGCACGATAATGAAAGCTGGTCAGAACGTGCTGGACCAATCAGCATGGCTCAGCATGGACCTCCTCAAGCAGGGGGTTGGAGGGGCGCCGTCTGTTCTTGAGTTCCACAGGTAAACAACAGGCTGCAGTTATCTTATCTTGGGTAGACGCAGCTGCTGGAGAGCAATGGAACCTAGCAGCCCGGCCTTTGAGCCGATCCCAGCTTGCTGGCACTGCCGGCTGCTAGCACCTGGGCTAACCTAGGTTGCGCCTTGTTGCGTAAGGCTGTTCGTTACACAGCGTGATGCATGGGGCGTGGGAGGTGGTGGTGGTGGTTGGGGGGAGGGGGGGGGCATTTTTTACTCAGCAATTATTTCAAAGCCCAAAATCTGCCACTAATTCCATTCTCATACTCCTGTGTATGTGTGTTGCTGTGTTGCTCACTTTAAACTCTGCTGTGTCCACAGGCCAAAACTCATTCTCTCATTCCATGTTGAAACAGGGTCTGTTTGTTTTAATCACAGCTTCTGCCCTGGATCCCTCTGCTTACAGAAGAGTCTGCTGTACACATGGGTCTGAATGGGAAACAGCCCTTTAGCCACCGTCATGTACCGTGAACGGTGATGTCACACGGGGGCCACCCTCAGAAGGAAGCCAATCAGCTTGCAGATTAGCTTGCAGCTAAGCTCCTGATACTGTTTTCTTAATTAACAAGTTGATGTTCATCAAATGTCTATAACGTAAATATTAAATGTGTCCTGCCCCGATCATCTACTCTTTCCGTGTGCCACGCCCTCTCATTAATCCCATGTGGAATCCCCATGTTTACCCGCTGTTTCTGGTTGTTGTCATTAGCCCTCTGTATTTTGTCCATGTTTACATTTGTTTTCCCAGTCCGGTCATTGTATTGTCAGTCTGCCTTTGCTTGCCTCTCCTTCGGTTAAACCCCATATTTCCTGGCATCCTGCACCCTTTTCTGCATTCCGTGCATCGTGTAGCGTGACAAATGTCTCTTCATATTCTCTCAAAATGACTGAATGATATATATTTATCCCCCGAACTATTTATGCATATTATGCATCCTGTTAATTTTTATGTCTTGTCCAGAACTATTTCAAATGTGGAGAAATTTAACTTATGTTAACATAATCAAGGTCTATACTGCAAGGCTCTAGCCATTAATTAATTGTAACAGTTGCATGTCTTTTTCAAAATAAAGTCATATCTGGGAGTAGAACTGGCAATTTTTGTCCATTTCTGAGCCTTTTTTCTATGATATCACCTGCTGTCTTTCTGTTTGAACATCATCAACATAATTCTCAGGTCTTTAGTGAGCAATCTTGTGTGGTTGCTTCTTTTTATTTCAATTCAGTACTTCTTCAGTACTTTTGCAAGTACAACTAGAAGTATTTTGCTGGTAACTTTACCTGTGGATTTATGAAGGCTGTGCTTTTGAAGAATCGAAGTTAATTAGCTTTAAATGTCCAGGTTTTTTGCACGTGCAGTTTGCGTTGTCATGTTAAGAATTGAAACATAGTGACATGGACGTGGCACGGTATGTGTAATAAGCTGTGCGGACAGGTGTTTACATTAAGTGGTTATAGAGAACATATGGAAATGAGACAGACAATAGAATGCATGTAGTGTCAATGACGCATCACGGAAAGCGCTGGAGACTGACAACACAAAACAAAGATTGATGTCGGTGGAAAGTAATACCATGATGAATCACTTGGCTGTATGGTGTCAGAGGATAGCAAATAACTATACAGATGAATAAATATATACAACAGGAGTTTTTCAATTATACATCTGAGTATTTGTCATAGTTTGGCAGGGGAGGTGGTCAAACACGATGAAGATGTTTGGGTTCTTGGCGGTTCTGGTTCTGAGAGTCCGATAACATTTCCCCAAGGGGAATTTATTGACAAACTGGGTTTTTCCTGCTCGATTCTTTGCCCTGGGGATTTATAGATTTGCAGTGAAGGGCATCTATGTTGCTTAGTGTGTCACCACTGCATTTCGAGGTGGGGGATGGCATCTGTGGATGTCTGCAGCATATGAGTAATTTACAGGCACCAGGAGCAGTATATTCCTGATCTTATTGTTTATATTGTTGAGAAATGCATGGGTGGTGTGATATGTGAAATGATGAAGGATGGAAAGGCAGTGGAAGCGCAGGACTTTGACAGGTTGGGGCCCAGCCTCATGCTTTCTGGGTGTCAGTGACTGAGAGCCACTGATGGGTGGACAGTTTGATGTGTAGGAGTTATGGCTTGATGGAACAGACATAGCTTATGTATTGAGGAAGTCCGGTATTTGTCACATTTCCCATCTTGCTGTCCATGAGAAAGGAAGGAGCATATGTATACACAGCTGAGAGCAAATTTTGGAGTCAGAGAACAGAGTCAGGCTTCATTCAGCAGCCCTGGAGCACTTGGAGTTAAGGGCCTTGACTCAGGGCCCAACAGTGGTATCATCACTCTACTGGCCACAGGATTCGAACCCACACTTTTCCAGACAAAGGCACAGAAACCAAATCTCCAGAGCTTCTGCACCATCCCACCATTGTTGAAAGCCAACACAAAACAATCTGCAAACAAAATCATCACTTATGTGTCTGGGGAATTCAAATGTTCTAGGACATTGTGTATGCACTATGCAGACTGAAGAGAGATGTCTGGGCCTGGGAACAATTTTTATTTAAGAGCATTGAACGAGGGCAGAAGCAAGTGTGTGTGTAGTTAGTCAGGCTGAATATTTGTTTTCTTCTGAGGAATGCTGAAGATGAAGCAGGTAGGGGCTGAATGCTGATTGAAGCACTGCTTGAAGGGGTCAGAGACACTGAGCTTCGCTGGTCAGCAAAGGGGGGGGGGGGGCTGGGCAGGGTTGGCTATGCGGGATCCTACAAAGGTATAACACCCCCCCCCCACACACACACACACGCACCTCCTGAACCATAATCACCTTCCACCCCCAGCACATCAGTGCCAGACTCTTTGGCAGGATGTAATTGTGCAGGACTGGCTCTGGTTGTCCTTATTCATTTACTTAAAGAGATCCATCCTGTTTAATCTATGCTGCTCATATTTGAAGAAAAGGACTAATACACTTCATTCCACTGGAATCATAGTGGTATAAAAAGATCCAATAATTAGCAAGGCCTAGTACAGTCGGGCTAATGGAGTGAAATGAAACTCAGCGCACTTCAGGCCTGTTAGGAATTGAGTTTTATGGCCCTGGTCCCAAGAGGGGTAGTAGGCTGAGGTTCCGTGTTCTTACTGAGGGTGACTTTCCCAGAAGGACGACCTGTCTGGCCACGTTCATGGGCCCCACACGCCCCAGCCAAGCAGCCTCTGCTGACACTCCCAAGTACTGTGTGTTCAGTGCACGCCACGACTTGGCCTCTGGATCCTGAATGAGATTTGCATTTTGACCAAATAACAAGAATCGTTGAAATAACCTACTTCCTCCTAGTCACCCTGGGATTTTTTTGGTAATGGAACTGACATGCATTTCCAGGAACAAAAGTGCGTGATGTGGGTGGTTGGCACTGTCACCTCACATCTTCAGGACCCGGATTCAAGTCTTTGCCAGGGTTCCATGTGTGTAGAGTTTTGCATGTTCTCCCCATATCGCTGTGGGGTTTCCTCTCTGTATTCCGGTTTCTCACCCACAGTCCAAAAACATGCTGAGGTTAATTAACAAATTGCCCATATAGGTCTTCATGTGTGAGTGGCTGGTGTCTGTGCATGACTTGCAAGGGGTTGGCGCTCCATGCTGGGTTGGTCCTCCTTTGCTCCGTACCCTCCGGGAACGGCTCCCGACCTCCCACAACCCCGATTAAGACAAGCGGCTTCTGAAAATGGAAGGAAAACTGCATCAGTGCTTAAGATGTTTGTCTGTAAAGTTCATGTGATCATCACCTTAATCCAGTTTGAGGAGTTTAACTTTTACTGTCTTTAGACAATCTCTCAATACTTGAGGATCAGTGGCCAATTAGCATGAAAACTTGGGGATCTGGAATCACACATGTCCAGGTGTCATCTCCTGCCCACCATGTTTTCTCCCTGATGTGGCTTTAAACAAGCCATGCCTGGTGCTCTCTGAGCCTTACCTCTCATTCCTGCCCTCATGCTAATCACTCCCAAGTGCCTCCTGTTTGTTCCATGGTTGATCTTGTATTTAAGTGCTTCCCAGTCCTGTGCTCTCCAGGTCTGTCATTGACGTTGTTACCCTGCTGTCCTCTGTAGCCCCTCGTTTGGGTCCCTTGTGATCCTGTTTTTTGTTCCCGTTTTGTTACTGTAATCCCAATGAACCCCTTTTACTTTATAACCTCATATGCTCCCGCTTTCTCCATTCCCCTTAGATATGACACCAGGCCACAAATGGTCCAGCCTGAGGGCTGTGAAGATGTACCATCTCTCAGTTCCTCTCTCCCCATCCCGGTGTTTTCCGTCCTATTTTTACTCAGTGTGGGTTACAGCCTTTTTAAAGGCGGCTAAATTTGTTGCCTAGGCAGTCGCCATGTGCCAGCATTATTTTTGGTGACCAGGCCTTCTAAATGCGTATCTTGCACCCCGAGCCAAATGGGCACGGAACCACGCCAGCTGTCCGGTATTCCCGTCCGGTACCAATGCCGTGGATATTAAATGACATCCGCTGAGGAAGGAAGCGATGCTCGCTTCTTATGATGGATGTGATTGGATTACAGATAATGTACAGTAGTACACAATGAAAACCCTCCCAACAAGTCTAGATGAGACTGCATGAAACTTTTCTCACAATTATGACTGTATTCCTCATGTTAGACGTTTTATTTACATTGCTAACTTCCTGGTGTGATTCGAGTAATTCTCAAAAAAAAACACCATATCATCATCTCCGAACCATATGGCCTCATCAAATCACTATACAAAAACTGTTTCTAAAAGATCAAGTGAGTTATATTTGGAGCAGCTAAGCCATGTGAAATCTTTGGAATTTCTGAGGAATTAATTGTTGTTAAGATAATCTATGTTATTGATTTGGAATTTCCCCAAGTAAATCCATACTGACAGCTTTTAAATCGTTCTGTAGTTCAGTTTAGTTCACACAGTTATTCAGAGTGCGTGCAAACCTCCTGGGTAAGCAGTTTGGGAAAATGATAAAAGTTTGGAAAGTGTTTTTAAGGCCCTTTAGATTTTTATGGTTGTCTCAATAAAAAAACAGAAGTTTTGCACAGGGATTACGAGTTAAATTAACTGTATGCAGCCAAATAGGAGAGAGTTGTGCACTAATGCCATGTGTACAATGTGACAGTAAGAATGTGGTTAAACTTATGTCATATACTAGAACTTTGTGCTAGGCTTTTTAGATGATATATTTCCATATTATCTATATCCCCACCTTATGGATGGCTGGTCTCAATGGGTCATTTAGGATTCGCTTTAAAGGGTCACTAATATATGCTCACAGTACTGAATTGTCTAGGCATTTGGAAGACGGGTGGATGGGGTGTAATACGTGAAGTTCTTTGTTGTCTCTGAGGGAACTAATTTGCATTATGCCTGATCTGCAATTTTACATCTATGTATTTGAGAATGTACTAAAATGCATGTGGAATTATTAGAGCCACATTAATAAACACACTTATGCTTCTACACAGGGGCGTCAGAAACATTTTGAATGTGGGGGGGACACACTGGCATAAAACGAAATATTTTATGTTAAATGTGTGGGGTCCAAACCAATAATTATGAAATGTGAGGGGGACACTTCCCCCTCAGATTAATGGCGGTGACACCCATACATCTACGTATAATCTTTACCAATATAGCATTTTTATAGTCACATTAAATTATATTTTAAATTATATTTTTTAATGTATCTTTACATTAACGTTGCAAGTGTGAGTTTAGGTGACGTAGTCTCCGTCGCTATTAAATGTCCTGTTTGGGCAGTACCAGTCCTAGCCATTGTGGCGCCCTAGGCGAGCATCACCGACAGCGCCCTCCGTCCGAGGCAAAGCGAAATTGGCTGGCAAGTCGGCACCAGCTCACAGTCTGGCGCCAGAGACGGACACCTTTGTCGCTCGCAGGATTGACCGGCACTAATGATGGACTTCATACTGTTTGTCACGTTCAGCAGCGGTGTTTGGGGATGTGGCGCGCGCGTTTTCTCTTTACTATTGAGACACGCAGGCTCTCGTTTCTGACTCGGTACCTGGCATGGGACTCCTGGACCATACAGACATTCTACTCTATAAGGGAGAAATCTCTGACAAAGACTTCATGTTATGTATTTATGTACAAACAGGTAGAACATTTTGAATTTTAACATGTTTTAAGTGTCTGCATCATAGTTTATAACATAGTATAAATCCAGTAATGTTTGTTTCTTGGACTCAAGTATTTAAAACACTTTAAATTATTTTAAAGAACTTGAGTTTCTTGAATATAGGATATTCCTTATTTCCGTACTGTTCCTAGTTATCTGTAAATTTGTATAAAAATAAAACCACATTTTCTTCTCTTAGGTGGAACAGGTCTCCTTCTATGTGATCATCCACTTCCTCGTTTGTCCTGTAGGGGTCACTCTCACCCTACTCTGTACTGAGTCGATATTTCTATTCGTGTTGTACACTGTAGGAAGGTAACTATGGTATCTCTGCAATGAAACTAGCGCCTGATAAAATCCATCAAAATCCAGAATTGGCTTGATAATTTTGTTTGCAGTAGTTATCCTGATGTAAATGCTCAGTTAACATCTTATGGAGCATTTTAGGTTCTCGTTGAATCCCTATAATGTTTTCATGCATATGCAGAAATCTACACTAAGATTACTGACTATATAGCAGGTACTTCATGAAGAATTTTAACTGAAATTATATGGAATAGTAAGTTCATTTCTACGCCATTGAACTCATAATTTTTTTGTAGATGTGCATGTACTTGCTGGAAGTATTTAACAGACCCTAGCTGACAGAAGGTCAACACAAAGACAAACATTGTGATGTTCCAAGATGTTTTTCAGCTAACTTAATTTTGTCTTTGTTTCATCCTATGATTATATGTCACTAGCAGTAATGTACACATTTGAATCAGTAGAGTAATCTGCGTCTAAGAAGATGATAAGGATTCCGCCTAATTGCACAGTGTAATGAAAGGCAAATGTACTGCTCTTGTACTCATAACATTTCTAAGGTTCTAAACTACATTCTGAGCAAAAGTACAATGGTGATTGTAATAATCAAGATGGAAATAGAGTGTTCCTGGGACAACTCTAGACGTCAGGTTTTGAAACTGCATGATTCTGGATCAGCCAGCATTGGAGAAGGAGAGATTTTGTGATGCAAAAAGAAAAAGATGTAACAGCATCCTATATGATCTTGGAGGGTCAGTCGATAACACAGTTTGCAGATTTTCCTGTTTAAATTCATCTACTGAACATAGTTAGTAGCTGGTGAGCTGAATAAGGTGTGCCTGATCAAGGACGTCGACAAATTGTGGTGCAGATTGGCCCTCCAGGACTGGAGTTGGAGAACACTGCTTATAATCTGAATTGGAATGCTGTAGGAAGCTGGCGGAGTGATTTCATTGCTACAGATGGTGGGGCTGGGATGGCACCGGCCCCCATGAACTTGGGTAAGCCCCCCGGGCTCCTCCGAAATCCAACTGGGTCAACGGAATGTCAATCACCTTACTGGGAACAGTTTTTTCCAAACATGCATATGTGATACAGCTATAATGTTAGATGTTCCTATAATTGCAAGAATATACAGTGGTGTGAAAATGTGTTTGCCCCATCCTGGTTTCTTATTTTTTTGTATGTTTGTCACACATAAATGTTTCAGATCATCAGTCAAATTTAAATAGTAAACAAAGATGACACAAGTAAACAGAAAATGCAGTTTTTAAATGAAGGTGTTTATTAAGAGGAAAAAAAAAGCTAAACTACATGGCCCTGTGTGGAAAGGTGATTACCCCCCAAACCTAATAACTGGTTGGGCCACAATTAGTAGCAACAACTGCAATCAAGTGTTTGCAATAACTGGCAATGAGTCTTTTACAGCGCCATGGAGGAATTTTGACCCACTCATCTTTGCAGAATTGTAATTCAGCCACATTGGAGGATTTTCGAGCATGAATTGCCTTTTTAAGGTCATGCCACAGCATCTCAGTCACATTCAGGTCAGGACTTTGACTAGGCCACTCCAAAGTCTTCATTTTGTTTTTCTTCAGCCATTCCGAGGTGGACTTCCTGGTGTGTTTTGAATCATTGTCCTGCTGAAGAACCCAAGTGTGCCTTAGCTTGAAGGCATAAACAGATGGCTGGACATTCTCCTCCAGGATGTTTTGGTGGACACCAGAATTCATGGTTGCATTTACCACAGCAAGTCTTCCAGGTCGTGAAGCAGCAAAACAGCCTCAGGCCATCACATTCCCACCACCATGTTTCACGTTTGGTACGATGTTCCTTTTCTGAAATACTGTGTTACTTTTATGCCAGATGTAATGGAACACACACTTTCCAAAAAGTTTAACTTTTGTCTCGTCAGTCCACAGAGCATTTTCCCAAAAGTCTTTGAGATCATTAGAATGTTTTCTGGAAAAACTGAGACAAGCCTTTATGTTCCTTTTGTGGTTTTCGTCTTGGAACTGTGCCATGCAGGCCATCTTTGCTCAGTCTCTTTCTTGTGGTGGAGTCGTGAACACTGACCTTAACTGAGGCAGGTGAGGCTTGCAGGTCTTTGGATGTTGTTCTGGGGTCTTATGTGACCTCTTGGATGAGTCGCCGCTGCGTTCTTGGGGTATTTTGGTCGGCTGGCCACTCCTGGGAAGGTTCACCACTGTTCCATGTTTTCACCATTTGTGGATAATGGCTTTCACTGTGGTTTGAGTCCCAAAGCTTTAGAAATGTCTTTATAGCCTTTTCCAGACTGAAAGATCTCAATTACTTTGTTTCTCATTTGTTCCTAAATTTCCTTGGATCGCAGCATGATGTCTGGCTTTTGAGGATCTTTTGGTCTACTCTACTATTTCAGACAGGTCCTATTTAAGTGATTTCTTCATTGAGAACAGGCGTGGCAGTAATCAGGCCTGGGTGTGGCTAGAGAAATTGAACTTAGTTTTCCAAAGATGTGATATACCACAGTTCATTTATGTTTTATCATTTTCATGTGTGTAGGTGCTAACAAGTATCTTGTGATCTGTCACTACGAACCCTCCAACAAGGGCGTTCACTGCCTTTTAAACATAAAGGCAGCTGTTTATCGTATCTATGACATTCCACTGGGGGTCATATCCCAATTATCCCTATTGTTTTGGTATTGCAGAATTTTAAGACTGTTCAATGAAGAGGTCACTCTCAAAAATGACTTAACAGGAAGTAAACTTTGCACAATAATAATTACTCTCTTCACTTCTGGGAGGGGGGCTAGGGGGAGGAAAGAAAAAATACGACACAGCCCTGGGTGCCTGAAATTAATTTACGAGGAGGTACAAGGGGTAAGAGGAGGTGGGAGGTGGGTGAGCAGAGGCTGCATGGCTGAGGGGGTCCGGGCCCATTCTTTCTGGTCCTGCTTGTTAATTCTGGGTTTAGCATGGTAACCCCCCCCCAAACACACACAGCAATGATGTAACGTTGTAGCAATCCATAGTCATCCTAGTGATCTCAAACCACTGATTTGAGAATATTTTCTGTTGGGCCAGCAAGGTCTATAAGGTCTCTCATCATCATGTCCATGAGGTACGAGGTCAGCAGATCTATAACGTCTGTGAGGTCTTGGCCAGCCTGAGATCAGTGTTGATGAAATCCACTGTCAGTTAAGGTCAGTGTATGTGCTTTATTAACAGAACTGCAGATGAAATCACATTGCCATTGAGAAGTTAAAAAAGATTTATCTCATGTATGTACATCTTAAACGTGGTGCTATATGTTAATCTCTATATTACTCTATATTAGCAGTAATGTTGCTGGGCAGGGAAGTATTACATAACATATTACCAATAATATGAAAATTGCACAGAGAATTACTAATAATGTAAAATATCACACATAAAGCAAATATTTCACTTGGTTATAATTATCACACAGAGAGAATTATTGCACACAGAGAAGAGGTGGGGGTAAAAGAGAGAGAGAGAGAGAGAGAGAGAGAGAGAGAGAGAGGGAGGCAGTGCATGTTGAGGTTCAGTGTTGTTATGGCTCTGGGAAAGAAGCTGTCCTTGAGTCTGTTTGTCCTTGATTGCTGTTTCATGCAGTATTTCCATTTATCCATCCATCCATCCATCCATCCATCCATCCAT
>JAABNY020000037.1:10937180-10955251 GCA_015164015.2 Brevimyrus niger
GGGGGTCTGGAGCCTATCCCGGAAGCAACGGGCACGAGGCAGGGAACAACCCTGGACAGGGGGCCAGCCTATCGCAGCCATTCATCTATCCATCCATCTATTTTCTGCCACTTATCCAGGGTCGAGTTGCAAGGGCAGCAATCTGAACAGGGATGCCCAGACCTCCTCCAGCTCCATCAGGGAAATACCAAGGCGTTCCCAGGGCAGATAAGAGGCATAATAACCCCAGCATGTCATCCTAGATAGATGCCCGATCCACCTCAACTGGTCCTTTGCGATGCGGAGGAGCAGCTCTACTTGAGGCCCAATGAGGTCAACAGGGGCCACATCATCTGCAAAAAGGAAAGACGCGATCCTGAGGCCACCGAATTGGACTGTCTATAAAAGTTATGAACAGAATCATTGACAAAGAGCAGCCCTGGTGGAGTCCAACACCCATCAGGAACAAATGTGACTTACTGCTGGTGATGCAAACCATGATCTCGCTCTGTTTATACAAGGAGCTGATGGCCCGCAACAGCAGATCCCATACTCCATACTCCTGAATCACCTCTTCACAGGATCCCCCCAAAGGATATGATTGTATGCCTTCTCAAAGTTCACAAAACGCAAGCTTTGAGATTTTCTGAGCTTTTAACATGTCAGTAATAATGGCTTGAGTACTTGAGTATTTGCATATATCTGTTGTATTGTATCTCATATAAAAATGTAATGTTCTGCACAATATATTCTACTTATATATTCTAGAATTACCCTGTTTATCCTGTATTATCAGATGCTGTATACAGTAGCTGTGAGAATTACTGGTGGTCCGGTGGAGATCAAACCATTGTCTGCAGGCAGAAATATCCCAGGCCCTGCATAACCTTATTGTATTGTGGTCTGTGTAGTCTATCCCTTAATGTAGCTTTGCATCAAAGTCAAGGCACAGTAATTCTGGTAGGTTACATAAAGACACGTCAAGGGATATAAATTCACTTTAGTTCTTTTGTTTTGATGCTGCAGCTTTTAAGTCCTCTTTATTCACGCACCTTACCAACTAATGTATAGAAAAATAAAATGTTGTTCAATTCTGGCCAAGACAGACAATGAGTCAGAATACTTTCAAATAATGTCAGAAAATGTCTTTATGTTGGCCTTGTATGAAAATGTTAGAATCTAGTTAAAAGGTGTGCATATTAGAAAATATTTGCCCAATATTACTGAGTCAATTTGCCAGGACTTGCCGTCATTCTATCTATTGTTTTCTTGTTTGGCCAGCAGGTGTCATAGTTCATCTCGCTGTTTTCTGTGTTTAGTACTTGCCACAGTCCCTAGTGTGTTCCCCTGCTCCCTCGGCTGCCATGTAGCTTAATGTGTGCAGCCGAGTACAGTGCTTCAAGGCTGCCTTCAACTGTGCTGGACATTATGAGTGTTGTTGTTCCCCGGGTTAAATTACGTCCTTGAGTTTCCTTATGGCTTATTGTTTTCCTGTCTTTGTTTCTGGTTATCGCTACCTTTGTCTGGTTTTGTGGTAATGTTTTGCTCTATTTGTATTCCTAGTGTTTCAAACCTTAGTGCTTGTTACTTACACTCACCAGTGCCCTATATCTCCTAGTCCCTATTATGTGGTTTGTCGTTAATGGCCTGCACCTGTTTCTTGTCTAGCCTCATTACACCTGTTTCATATTTGTTTTCTTCGTGGTTAGTTATAGCCTGTCTAGTTCTTGTTTTATCTACCTGCCTTCATTAGATCCTTTGTGGTCCCTTTTGTTTCATGATGTTTTGAGTTTTGTTTCCAGTAAAAATCTCATCTGTCTGGAGCTGCTCTTTGGTTTTTCACTCACCATGCCTGACCGTAACTCCCAGATAAAAACATGGAACAAATTGGAACAAATTGGAACATACCATCCACCTCATCTGGAGATGCCTTTGCGTTGTAAAGTACTAAACTCTCTTTCATGGAAGCTGTTTGCTGACAGAATAGAGCATTGCATTCTGGAACAGCATTGCCATGGATACAGTCATACAGGGAGATGGATATAAATAGCCCCCATAACTGACATCTTCATAGCCATGGCAGGTGTCACCATGGTTTCCATTAGCAGTTGCAAGAAATTCTGTAGATACCTCTGTAAACAAATATTTTATAAACAATACATTTTGCAACATGCCTCAAAGATTACAACTTTGCCTTGTACCTCAAGAAACAATTAGCCACAACTGTGGGCTCAAGTTTCAAGGATTTAAATCACTTCACACTTACTGACTCATTGACATTTTTACTTATATACTCTCTAACTTATTATTTCACTCATTCCCAGCAACTGTCATTCACCTGTCCACACACATTGACATATTCTCATTATATTATGGATTTACATGTTTATTTACTGACTGACACATACAATATTGTGCAAAAGGTGCAACAGCTCAATTAATAAATTAATTTAGATGTCTTGTGATGATGTATTGTTTAGTTAAACATAATAGGCTAGTGGTTAAGTCAACAAATACATGGGTGTCGTGCCTAAGTACAACCAGCGCCACGTCCAGCCTCGCCTGAATAGCCTCACCTACAATGATCATGAACCCCAGAGTTCTGAACAGCTGCAATCCATCTTGCTAGATTGCCTTAGTGCTTTAAGTCAGTGAATTCACTACTCAGTGCAAAGTATTTAGGGCTTGTACCTTACTTAGCGATTCTATGATCTAGTTTACTGTGTCATGAATGACCTGTGTGTTTCCCTGGATTTGGTTGCCTTGCTGATGGTTTTCCTGTTACCAGCCTTCTCCATGTACCTGCATTTTGTCCCTTAGATTTCAATATTTGTTGGTTTCAATATCTTGCTTATCTAGTTTTGACCAACAAAAATCTCTACACTTAGGTCCTGTTAGGGTGATCATCATAGTGTGTATATTGGATGCTGATTGCAAATGCTGGGGTAACTTTTGAAATGGCTATGCCGCTCCACTTTGCAGATGCACTGTTATTATTTTACACCAACGAGAAGAACATTTAAACAATTTTCCTTAGACTTCTGAAGACTTTTACACAGTACTTTTCATTAATTCAAGATTCTTTATTTGTCACATACATAGTTATAGCAAATACAACATGTAGTGAAATGAAACCTGACTGATCCAAAGACGGTGCAAAAAAGAGTAAACAGAGTAAAAAAGTGCAGACATTATAAATATAAGAATGCAGTCAAATTATATTAATGAATTTAACAACAATTTAACAATATATATCCAACATACACTGCGATAGGCTGGCCCCCTGTCCAGGGTTGTTCCCTGCCTTGTGCCCGTTGATTCCGGGATAGGCTCCGGACCCCCTGCGACCCAGTAGGATAAGCGGTTCGGAAGATGGATGGATGGATGGATACAACATACACAAAAAAAGTGGCAAATGGTGATGCATGAGATGATTGTTCTGCAATATACAATGAACAGAAATAAGTCATGTATTTAAAGTGCAGTGTGCATTGAAGTTTGCCTTGATGAGTAGATTGCAGTTTACGTATCCGCTGTATAATATTTAAGAGGTAGATATTAATTTAACAGTAGAAAGGTTGAAGGTTAAACTGCTGGTTCCTCAAAGTCCACAGCCACACCGATCACCTGAATTTGCACAGGTGGAAAGTGCAGGTCAAGAAAGTACAAATCCAAACCAAGGTTTTATTTCAACCAACCAGTTCAGTATTAAGATTCATATTCAGACAACACCTTGGTCTGAATTTGTACCGTCTGGACCTACACTTTCCATGTTCGCAATTTGATGACAACTCTTAAAGTGGTATATAGAAAATAATCAGACACTTCTCATACTTCCATTGTTACATGTCCTTCAATCACTGGCTTTGCTTAGGTTGAGTCTCATCAAGCAGCCTCTGGATGAGCCGGCTCCTAAACATTTTCACATTCCTAGGCTTTTCCCTACATATGATGTCATTTGATGCGTGTTCAACATTCAAGACCGTATCCAGCAAGCCCCCTGAGAGGATTCACAATGCTATGGAGCCCTCGATTATATAGTCAATCAGAAATCGAGTCTGTCAGAAATTAAAAATAACACCTGTGCAATACAGCTGGACATGTTCCGGTTAAAAAGCTGTTTAAAAACCTTTTGAAAACTGATCTGTCCCGAATCAAAGATATCTGTAGCAGAATACAAGCCAGGAATAAGACAGAGACACAGGTGACAGAGGGGCATAGGGCCCTCATTCTCACAGGGCCCTCTGTGGGCGGGGAGGGAGGAAGGGGCCTAATATCAGAAGAGTCTCCCACCTGAACACTATTGCCTGTAGCTCATGCAGCTGCATAACAATGAGGGTTTGGCAGCCATGGTCCAGTTCCAGGATTCATTTACATTGACCTATTCACATGACTTAGCAGCTGCAGGATAAGTTGAAGTAGATTTGTCCAACCACTGAGTAGAAAGATTGTAGATCACAAGATTTATATCTCAATAGATATCAACTGAGAGTCAGAAAGTTCAATATCTTGAACAGCATTCTAATATCTTCACAAAGCATCAAGTTATCCTCCCAAAAAAGCTAAATAATAGCTTGAAATGGACTAATTTCCTCTGCATACTTGCACATGCCCCGCCCCCCCAAAAAAATCATCTTTCTTTATTAAATAATAATCTAATACTCTATTTTTATTAACCAGAAAACAACCCCTGGGTTACGGATGTGTATGAAGAGAAGTCCACAAGCAGCTTAAGAAAAAATTCATGATCCACAGCTTAGCTGAGAACCTTATTGCTTCTGTCCTGGTGGAAGTTCATCTGTTTAAAAAAATGTGCAACAGGCTAGAACTGGTTCCAAGGTCTTCATGTGAGCTTTAATGGAATCATTTTAGCTTTGGTCCTAAATGCTACAAGATCTAAAGCTGATTCACTGTAAACAGCCTGCAGTGAAAGCTATGTGTTGGGTAGAGTCTGTATCCCCAATTCCATCATTAATGTCTCGATCGTATGCCCTGTCTACCTGTTTGCCCTAATAAATCCCGTTCCCTGGACTTCCATGTCTGGAGCCTAATTCTCTGCTCCCTGCTTGTCCATCCGATCGCAACAAGTTTGTTATATGACACTTTGATGAAGGCACATGGTGGGGGGAGGGGTGCCTGAACACCATCCAGAATGATTGAAAGTGCTTTTAATGTTCTAAATACCCCTTTTTTAAAAACAGTGATCGCGCTAAACTTATCGACTGGGAAAATGTAGGGAGGGAATCCCCCCCTAGCAAAATGTACCTGTTTGCTACATTAACACCCCCCCCCCCCCATTTGACTGTCTGCCCCTTAAAAAGTCTGTGCACATCACTGCTGATGATCATTGTTGCGATAGCAAGCAAGGAGCCCTAGCTGTGCACTGGGGAATAATACTTGATGAGCCTTTTAAAGGTCATACCCAAGCAGGAAATTGACCTGCTATCTTATGCAGAATCTCTCCAAGCCTGTGCCTGGATTTTGTCCCATGCTATTATGAGAAGTGATCCTACTCTGTTGGGCCCATGAGTAAGGCCCTTAACCTGCATTGATCTTCTGCATACTGTTGATCACCAATTGCCTCAGATGGACTTCCATCACCTCTTCCTCACCCTTGGACCAGATGATGAGATGTTCTCCTTGCCTATTCTGAGCCCGATGACCAAGAACATTATCCAGCAGAAGCCATAGCCTTCCCATTCCATGCCCATGGGAACTATGGGATGTAACACACTGTTATGTATGTCCAGATGTGCATATTTACATGGCCAGAGCCCCCTGGGCTATTTGAGTTCTCTGGGACCCCTATTATTTTCTTTGATGGTCTTGCTATGATGATTAAACAAGGTTAGTTGAGGTCCATTTCTAACAGTCCCTAAATTTCAGTCTGGAAAAGCCTGTGCATTAAAGATCCTCTCTGTGTGTTCAAAACAATGTCCATGACAGAACCAAAAGTGATTTCATTCCTTGCAACCATTTTTAATGCCATATATGCCCATGGCAATTTTTTTTTATTATTATTGATGATTATTATTAAGGCCCTCCTTTATATTGTGGCCTAGTATTGAGCATACACTAATTCCGAACAAACAAACAAAAAAGTTTTCATTGACATTTTTTTTTAATGAAATGCATTTTCATTATATCTAAAATTCGCATTTACCACCTAATCTCCAGTCTTCTCAATGGTCACGTTAAGAATCGATGTGTTTAGGTATTGGAAATGATCCTGTCAGTTAAGATCCGGAAAGCAGACCTGTCGGCTGTTTATGTTCCGAAAATTGATCTGGCCGTCGGGCGTTCAGGAGAGCGGGGGTCCGAGCGGTAGTGCTGTGCAAATGGGCTGCACTGATCGCGTCACTCGCAAACACACACCGCGTCAGTTTTGTTCTTCTCACACCTTGTCCTACCATAAATTGGCGATTGAAATTCAACACATAATTATTTAACTTTGACTTTCATATCGTCGCTGCCTTTATAAAAGATACACAATCGATTATCTAACAAGTATTTTAACCCTAGCATAAAAAATCACAGCTTTTTAATTAGTTATTAGGTAACACAAGCTGTCTGTACTCCAGGTAAACGAGTAATAAATTTATTTGGGAGAAAACGAATATGAGAAGTAGAGTATAGTCATGAATTTTGGTATAGAAACCAATTCAGCCCTGGATCCCCTGACATCAATCCCACAATGTCGTTCCTAAATCTGCACCCTATGGGTTCTTTTATATATTACTTTGATCTAAATTGCTACCCAAATTATAACCATGCATTACTGGACTATTACCACTGTCACTGTATAATAACATTATTGTTACTATGGTCAATGTCATATGAAGGTCATATGATCCCCCATCATGAACATGATGGATTCATATTATTCAGGGTATAATAATTTCTAGGGTTATAATGACTATTGCATTGTAATTGTTGTAGATGTATTAAAAATGACCTTGGTTGTCATTGACCATTGGTCATAACACAGTTGAGAGAAGCAATTATATATCTTATTTAATTATTCTAATTATACAACCAGCTGCGCCATGACAAACTGAATAGTGTGTGTACACTGTAATAATGGTTTCTGCCATAATTTATTCTTATGAACATTAATTTCCATAAAATGTGTTCCCTTTTGACTTTGTAGGTATCAAAAGAACTTGTCTAAAATGTACATATAGGACAATCCTCATTTAAAGTGTTTTTCAAAATTAATAATATCAAAACAACTGCTGTCATGTTAGTTTGTGAAAAGCATTTTATTTGAAGGTTGTGGCATCTTGCGTGCAGGATGAGGGCTTCCAGGCGCGAACCAGAGGTGCAGAGTTTAGAGCAGAACTCATGAAGGCCACCTGAGACTCAGATTAGATTTCTATGGACTAATTAATTTCACAGTCTCATAGGACATGCTGTTATTCTGAAAAATTGATGCTGCAGATGGCAGCACGGAGAGTTCAGTAACAAATAGTTATAGTATGAAGTTATTAATTTCTCCATCTAAGCTTACGGATTAACATGGTCCCTTCTATCAAGCAGACAGCAGCGCCTTCTAGTGGCATCCACCATCAATGACAATCTGACTGTCAACCCAAAAGGGCTGGAAAGATAAACCTGTGAAGGATGTTAGTTGAGATAACAAGTGTTTTACATTACATAAGGCTGTGAGCCAGTTACACTGACTTCTCATATATATGGACATGGCCATTCAGACAGAAGACTGGCTGTGTTGAGTGGCTGAGCAGTGCCTGCTATATCACACTGTAGCACTGCAGACCCTTGTACAAGTTCACAATAATTTTTTTTCTCAAATTTCTGCTACTTTCTCTCACTAGGAAGAATCAAACCAACAAGTGGATTTTTGTGTTTTCTAAGTCTAGGTTTTAGGCCATTTCCTGCAAATCCCACTGCCACCCAGCAGGGAATGTAATAGAGATTTTTTTTCATGTTTGAATTTATACTGTACTATTCATATTCTGTTCATGTAAATAAAGAAAAATACAACATAAATTGCAACAGTTACTCTTTGTGTCTTTTGTGCCATTGTATCTACGTGGTAAGGATAAGAGAGGTGATTTGATAAGAAACTCAGCTGCATTTAACCTGAACTGGTGAGCTGGTGATGGGCTCATGTGCACCCAAGGCTCATTGATGCACATGGGGGGTGAAGGTTAGCCCGATTATCTAACAGGACAGCTACCTTGCCACAAATAGTTGAAAAAGTTAATGCTGGTTGTGATACAATGGGGTCAGAACACACACATCACAGCTTGCTGTGTATGGGGCTGCGTAGCCACAGACCAGTCAGAGTGCCCATAGTGACCCCTGCCCACCACTGAAAGTGCCTACAATGGGCATGTTAACATCAGAAATGGACCATGGAGCAATGGAAGAAGGTGGCCTGGCCTGATGACCTTTTCTGTTACGTCGTGTGGATGGCCAGGTACATGTGTGTCACTTTTTCAAGGAAGGGATGGCACCAGGATTCACTACGAGAAGAAAGCAAGCTAGTGGAGAAAGTGTGATGCTCTGTGTAATGTTCTGCTGAGTAATGTTGGGCTTGGGTCTTGGCGTTCATGTTGATGTTACTTTGACACGATCCACCAACCTAAACACTGCTGAAGGCCAATTACACCCCTTCATGTTAGCAGTATTTCCCCCAATGACAGTGGCCTCGTTCAACAGAATAATACGCTTTACCACACTCTGACAGATGCTCAGCAATGTTTTGAAGAACATGAAAATGGGTTCAAGGTGTTGACTTGGCCTCCAAATTGTCCAGATCCAAATCCGATCAAGCCTCTGTGGGGTGTGCTGGACAAACAAGTCCGACCCATGGAGGCCCCAGCTCACAACTTACAGGACTCAAAGGATCTGCTGCTATCATCTTGGTGCCAGATACTACAGGACACCTTCAGAAGGTCTTGTGGAGTCCATGCCTTGATGAGTAAGAGCTCTTTAGCGGCATGAGGGGGACCTACACAATATTAGGCAGATGGTTTTAATGTTATGGCTGATCAGTGAATTACCTTAGTGGGTATCCATATTGTGTGATGAGGGCAAGTGATTATTGTTTTTTACTAAAATGTTTTCAGTTGAAGCGTGGATAAAAGTTCACTCTTCATTGTCAGGATCCACGTTGATGTTACCGTTGGTCGAAAAAAATATTACTATTAATATAACTTGCTAATATCATTATAATGTCATTAGAAGTCTCACCTGATAATTATTTTTTTAAAACTTCAGACAAATCAGTTATATTTCCAGTCTGACAGGCGTAAAGCGTAGTTCTGTCCTCATATCTGTATAACTGCTCTATTTCGCAGCACAGCATAGTGGATTAACGTTAGGGCTACGCAAATCTTTGGGGTGTGGGCAGGGAAGGAATCAGTGCGTGTGCCCGTGGACACAGGAACGTTTCTGTTTTTTCAATTGGTCATTGGGCAAAATGTGCCGCGCATCCGCGCCCCCGCGACTGACTGCGAGCGCACGCTGGTGCGCGCTACTGGCGTCCGAAGGCGAATGCGGAGGAGAAACAAGGAGATAGAGCCGGTCGCCCAGCAGAGGAGTTCACTTCTCTCCGTCCAGAAATTTCAGTCTCACTACGTGTTTATATGAGCACGGCAGGAGAATTAGATAGTACGGACATTGAAGGGTAAGCCTGGCAGGGTTTTGATTTTCTTGCAGGTCGTCCGCGAAGGAAAAACAGCAATGAAAAATGACGATGTGGCCATAATGCGCCTCCTGTCTGCGTTTCAAAATGGCGGATAGGCCGTCGGAGCGGCGCAGAGGGATAAAAAAACAACAACACGCCAACCGGGCGTGGGAGAAAGGACATTCCCGGTTCTGTCCGGTCGTTTCTGTGTTAGTGGTCGCGACCCAGCCCATTTGTTCGGTTCCATGACTGAGTTTATCCCGGAGCGTTTTCCGTTTGTCATCGTTTCCCATCTTTTATCGTAGGTTACCGCCTCGCGCAAAGGGCGTTCGGTCTCTTGCCGGGGGAAGCCGACCCGACCCGGACCGGCGGTTTAGTGCAGATCAGCGGAGGGTATATCTGCTTCCCTCCGTTATTGGAATCTGGTGCCGTTGACAGGCGGCCATTTGTTTAGCTTAGTACGGGCCAGGGCAACGTCGCATAAGACCCTCCATGACATGCCCCGGTTAGATAACGTGGGAGATGTTCCCCCGCTGGTAAGTGTTAATTTTCGTTCGGTACCCCATTTGAAAAGTGTTATGTCACGCTTGCGTAAGAAATATTAGAGATGTACACTTGCGTGGTGACCCATGTTTAGGGTCATTTATGGGTCTGTTACAGATGATAATGTACTCACTGTAGCTGTCGATGACAGTCCTGCGCTACAGTGTTGAAGTAGTTAACTGTCATGTCTTGATATAACTGTTAATGTTTATTAACCGAATTACGGTTGTTGGTGCTGGCAGACCCTCTCCGCTGGTTAGTTCGCCAGGTAAACCTGACGTCTTTCATAAATATTGGATGCGCTTTCTCCGTAATCATTTATATATGAGGGTCGCGGCTTTCTCCCGAAATTTTATTTAACCGAGTAGCCAGTCGAAGAGCCATGCTATCAGTTTTGATAAAAGCGTTGTCAGTGTGGATATGACGATGTACCTCGTTGATTTTGAGAATCTGGCCATGATGGTCAGTGCTAGGGTGGCGATACGGCCGACGCTTGGTGCAGACTATCTCTTCGCCATTTCCGGCCATGATTTGGCGTATCGTGATTTCTGTTTTTCAGTTTCACGCTGATTTTCGGGACCTCTCGCAGTCTTTTGAGGTGTGCTACATAAGGGTGGAGCAAACGGTGCAGGTTTTCGAGGGTGCCTTTTGACCAGGCGCGACAGCAGATGTGCTGCGGGCAAGTGGCGAAACGTTATGATCTCACGGAGATCAGTCCAGCTGGGCGGAGGAAGATAACCAGCATCCTTAATGAGCCTATCGGAAAATGACATCTTAAAATTTGTACTCACGCACCCTTTCCCGTTTACTGCAGGGCTAGACCTGGCAACTTGTCAAGCTGACAAGTCCTCTTCGATGCTTATGTTGGCCCGCCTATTAGGATGTTGATTGCTGATAATGAGCACAATGACTATTATCACTTTGCCTGTAGTACCCGTTTTAAACTATTAATTATTAGTCCCTTAATTTAGCCCCTTTTCTTAAAGGATCTGTTGCAGACGAGGTCCACACGATCGCGAAGTGCTTTCTGCGCTGGCAATTCGATGTTTTTTTTTTTTGATTTCCAAGACATAAGTGTCTATTTCATCCACAGAAAATGCCTTAGTCTTTAAGACTGAAAGATGTCGTTTTGCACCTTATTTAAAACGAATTGATCCCTACATTTCGTACAGAGAAATCCCCTCCTGCTTCTCCAGAAACGGTAAAACCAGTATCTGAACCTGAGACATTATCCTTCAGACCGCCTGTTTTAAGTAGTACCATGTTTCATATGATTTTACGTCAATATTGCAATTCCTGCTTAAAAATAGTAAGCTGTTATTCTAGAACTTGGATATTTAGTAAATTCTTGTGCTCTTTGGAGATCAGACTGTGATGGGCATGTGGGACTTTTATCACCATCATCATAAATACCAATGTTCCTGTGAAGGTCCTGTTGGATGTCTGCACACTGCGGTTGTTTGGGCCTGTTCTCTAAAAGTACCATGCTGCTCAGGTTATTTGGACGCTGCAAGCATTGGTTCAGGCCTTGGATTCCTTTGTGTGATATTGGAGCTGAATGCACAAAAATGCATGTAGCCTTGCATCAGCTTGTTGATGGATCAAAGTAGTTAATTGCTTCTGCATCAAAAGATGGACTCCATTTCCTAGTTAATCTTTTGCATTGTAAGGGTGTTTTATTGTCTTTTTTTTCGTCTCATTCTTAGGAATTCTTACTGCCCACTGGTACCTGTTGTAGATTTTCTCCGTGTAATGAAGTACAGCTAGTATACTTTCAGACCAGATGCAGTAGTAGGACCACTTAAATAGGATTACGGTAGAAGGCTTACAGACTTAGACTGAAGTCTGCTCATGTTAACAGTGCTCAACCCCTCCCTTTGGAAAAGGAGCTTCATTGTCTACTAGGGGAGTTCTGTCCGCTTGGGGGTGTTCAGTTGGGGAGGAAGTTGGAGTTTTTTTTTTTTTTGCATTATACATTCCATGCATTTCTGAAATCGTTTGAACTCTGAAAAGTCTGCACTTCACTTCTGTGTTTCTGTACATCCTATAATATTCACCCCATTAAAAAAAGCTTCCTAATCTAACGTGTGTGTGTGTGTGATGGTATTAGAAACAGAATTAAAAAAATATTCCAGAAGGAAATTGTTTAATAATTCTTTAATTAATGCTGAACTCGTTTCTGCCATACTAAGATTTTCCTGTAAACAATCGCTGTCCAATGATGCATGATGGCATGAGGCTTTCAGTTATTAAATCATCAGTGTTCAGTGAGCATGTTTAATAACATCACCCTCAGACCTCTTTGGCTTGTCCTTCTGTACATAGTTTGTGCAGTTGCTGCAAGTAGCACAAACTACAGCACAGTATTGCATCAGCAGTGAATTTATTTGTAAATGTGTTTCTGAATAGTCTGAAGGTTTAGTTAGTTTGTTGGTGCCGGTCAGCCACTCTGTGGTACTGTGTTGTGTATGTCCCAGAGTTCACCTGAAGAGTTTTTGGATGGATTTTGAGTAACTTCTGTGGTAGTCACCTTCATTCCTCTGATACATGTCCGTCCAGTCTGATGTACTAAAAAAAAAGTATTGGTTTTTGTTCACCTGGTGATCATTAGAGTCTCTAGGATGGGTTCACAAGAAGGTTATAATGATGGAGGCCTGACTTGATGCTGCTTTTTTTGTTTGTAGAGGAAGTAGGTGAGCACTGTAAGATGGTACCAACTGACCTGAGGGCGTTCTCTTTCTCCGTCTCCCCTGGTTCTTTTCTGTGTGGTGCTTGTTGGCGGTGTAATTTTTGTTTACTTGGTCCACAATGACGGAAAGTTGGAAGTGAAATATAAACATTCAGAAAGAGGACTATAATTGACATGAGTGGAACAGAATGGAGATGTGCTTTTGAAGCCATTCGTGTGGTTCTTACTGTTTGCTTCCATATAACCCGGACTTCTGAGCTGAGGCAGCCACATGACTGCAACAGGTACTGCAGTCTACTTGGGATGGACACAAAACATGTACATTTAAGTGACATTTTGCCTTTGAGCTGCGTCCTTGGGGTGCATCCATCTTTAATTAGGGTGGAAGCGTTCTTGGCTCCATCCTAGGTGTTGAAGCGGGAAGCTGTCAGTTATTTTTTTTCCCTCTTTAAACTACAATGCATTGCAGTTCCCCAGCAGGAGTCTGCTTAGTGTGTTTTACCCCATCCTTCTGCCCTTGCTTGAAAGAATTCTCCTGACAGTTTTGTGCTCAGCTGAGCAACATCCCAGAGGTTCAGAAGCCTTCAAGCATTCAAGATAGTAGCAGATAGTTAGAGCTGAGCTCTCGCTCCCCTTAGCCCTTTCATAATATATATTCGAGATGAGAATCTGTCTTTACATGGTGGTAATGCGGGGCCCTCATGTTCTCTTGCCAATTCGCCAAGCTTGGCGGTGATGTCACTGCTCCTGGGCTACATTTCTGACAATGGACCTTTGAGATCAGGAGCTGTGGAATACTGTTTTGCAGGATCTGCAGACACCAGAACTTCTTCCAAACGATAACTAAGCATTCCAAACATGCTGCTTGCTGTTGGTATCTCTTGCTTTATTGGTGGGTTGGCTGACTGCTGTGCCCCACCCTCATGAAATTTTATGACGTGTTTTTTTTTTTTTGTATTTCTCCTTTCAGACACAGCGACAGGCTTGCCTCTGGGCTCTTAAACCCACAGGTCTTTGATCTCCGGTCAAACCACTGGGTTGTCGTTTTTGTTGGCTCTGTGGGCCAAGTTGGTCTCCAGCTTCCATTAAGTGAAACTTTGAGAGTCATAATGGCAGGTCTGCTGCAAATAAACAGTCAATTGCCGGAGGGTGCAGGGCTGAGGCTCTGTAAGATGGCTTTTCTCTGTTCTGTTGAAGACCACGCCCAGTTGCGCCCAGTCCTGTCACTGGCTTCACCAGCGTGGCACCTAAAGGCGTCGTCAGCTGTGTGTCGGAAACATTCTCTGGGAACGTCGTCATTGTTAGTGATGGTGCAGAAACATCTTGAAACATACTGTGCAAGTTTATGCAAAAAATCATACATGAAGAGAATATGAAGTTGTTTGCAATATGTGGTGGCAGAGTCACAAACATTAATTTGGTTATATTGGTTAGTGGAGGTATTGTATGAAATGTATTCGTTTATTAAATGAAGGCTCAGTCTTTTTTTCTGTGGTTGTACCATGTTCTGCTGTGTTGTGCTCCCAGTGGATCCATCGTTCTTTGTTAAACCTCTTCTGTTTATCCTATTTATTCCTCTTACCAGTGTCTCTGTTTAATGTTCTATGTCATCTCCCGCAACGCTTAACCTAAAAGGCGTCTCCCCTCTTTCTGTCCCCTCTGTACAGATGAAAGGCCAATCTGATTGTTGAGTGTCCGCATAGCCCTCGTCAGTCTTGAACCCGGAGCCAGATACTGGAGAAGGGGCCCGCATTGTGCGCACAGAGCAGGCCTTTGAGCAGTGGACCCTACCACTGCTCTGCCTCCAACCCCAGCCTGAGTGCCAAGCTTGTGTCCGGATCGCCAGTCGTCTGCTGGAGGGTGGTCCTCCCCCTGCTGTCCCGCCTTTGCCCCACCCCCGGCAGCAGTCATGGTGCTGTCTCAGAGGCAACGTGATGAGTTGTGAGTTCCACCCCCAATACATTTTGAAACTACAAAATGTCCATCGCATGAATATTGAACCTTTTCAGCATCGTGACTGTAACATTGATGTTAGGCCTGAGTATAGCCTGTTTGATCTGTCCGCCTTCTGAATTACCATCAAGGTCAATGATATCTGGCCTTTTTGACACGTTCCACACGAGTGTTGTGTTTTCCAGCATCACCTCATGTGTATCAGAATGTCTGCAGTGTTCACATTATTCTTGTGTTGAGACACGGGTCCATAAATGTGATGTGTGTGTGTGAGAAATACAGAATTTCTGCTCCCTCTTTCCATTTCCTTTGAACCAGCTATTCAGTAAAGAATTGTAGTGTAATCCCAGGAAGCAAGTCTGAGGACAGCCCCTTTGGGATGACAGTCTGTCACAGGGGACACCCACACACACACACAAACACTTGCATACCTCAGGACATTTTGTGACACTGGGTTACGTAACCTCATGCTTTTTGGCAGTGAGGAGAAAATTAAATGCCTGGGAGAAATGCATATATACTTCAGATACAAAGCTGGGCATGGGAATCAAACCCTCCATTTTAGACATGTAAGGCCACACTGCAGCAGGTTTTTACAAAATAAATAGGGCAGCAGTTTTCAGTGTGATCTGAGGGATTGTTATCTTCATATCTCTGGCCAGCCTGCCCTCTTGGGTTTAAGGCATTCTGGCTTGTACTGGTAGCAGGGCATGTAGAAGCTCCTGTCTTCCCTCTTCTGTTCTTTGCAGGTCAGGTATAAATTATCTGAAGCTAATGTTCCTCATGTTTATGAAGAGATGTTCTGGTTGACCTGTCAGCTTGTCTCTTCTTGATCTGCCCCGCTGTTCTGTTTGTATTACCTTCACTGTACGGAAGTGCGGCATGCTGTTCAGTTCTTTGTTTCAACTCAGATTTAACAACTCGTTCTGCTCTTATTGCCATCTTGTTGCATTTGAGTGGGTAGAACGTCAGGAGATGTTTAGTTACTCGTGACATGCCTATACTGACTAGCGCGAGCTGAGTTTGGTTTGGAGAGCAGCCATGTGGAACGTGCCAGGGGCAGGAACCTTTCTGACTGGCCAATCTGGTTGCAGCAGCAGAGGGTGGGTGATGAGGAAGTGGGCTGGCCTTCCAGTCCCGTGTTTGGGCATTGGCGCAGATGTGTTAAAGGGTAGCTCAGCCATGACGTACATTATCCGTTTGAGTAGGTCACATTTTTACACATTTAAGCAGCTGGTTATTATACAGGACCACTACATTTTTTAATTCCTAATGTGGACAGGTTGATGTAGGATGCTTATAAAAGACTGTCACTTTATACGCAGTGCATCGGAGTGCATTCTCCTCCCCTTCGAGGAATACAGGATGGATGTGGGTTTGCGTTGTGCGACATTTCGGTTTGCATGCAGCTTGCTGCGAATGAGGGCAACTGGAACTGGAGTTGATCATGGTGCTGTGATTAGCACCTCTTTGCCTGCTGCGCTGGGCTCTTGTTTCACCATAGCTCGACTGCTGGGGTGAAACCCTTTAAAACATTACGAGGTGATGAGACTGAAACTGTGGGCATACATGTCCTTTGAGGAATCCCTATTTACTGTATATTAAGTGCATTGTAATTATAATTATCCATGTCGATTAGCTCATACGTAAGAGCCTGTTTGCCATGTGTATTTGCCTTTATGGTGCTGTTAATTTTGGGCTGGACTTTGTAGTAGTGATGGGCAAATGAAGCTTCATGAACCATTTGCTGTATTTTCTGACCCCAGATGGTGCTGTCTGTTCATAACAGGCCTCAAAGCCCCAAAGCAAACCAAGAGTGCCATCCAGTGGGGTAAAAATTCAGCAAATGGTTTATGAAGCTTCTTTGGTCCATCACTAAATTTGGGGCTTGGCTGTATGAACGTGGTCCTTGGAAGATGCCTTGGAGATAACGGGTCAAGTCCAGGGTCTCCTCTCCCTTAATACAACTGTGCTGAATGTTGAGTGATTGTTTTTTTGCCTTTCTTGCTGTCAGGCAGAGGCACAAGTGACCCTGTGTGGTGGACTAATGTGCTGAATTTGACTATGATTTTCCCTGCTGGGGTTTTGATACACCTCTGCTTTCCTGGGAAGTGAAAGACATGTAACCTAGATCCAGGCTGTGGGATTATGTTCCCCCTACAGTGTAGAAAAGAGGCATGTTCCAGGGAATTTCATCCAACTGAAGCCAACAAGGAGCCTTAACTGGCAGCGAAGCAAGGACTCATAATCTAATACTGCCTCTACAGAGCTTGCTTTGTGCTCGAGTTCTCCCACGGTGACCAGACAAAGCCCTGCTGGTGCCCCAGGGTTCCTCCAGACCTTTTCATATGCATCCAGTATTCCACCAGGAACACTGGGATTTTGGGGAGGGGTTGGTACATTTCCAAAAATAAACCGTGTATTTTCAGGTCACACCCTTCTTCACACCCCCTGATGTTTGCAAATTCTAGTCATTTGTAAAAAAAGTGGAAATGGCCAAACTTATTAAATATGTCCCATCAATCCGTCTACCACCAGCACCTTATTGGCTGACAAGTTTTACCAGTTCATGAATTTTTACAATTTTTTTTGCAACATAGTAAACAGACTATGGATTCGCAACCAAGACCTGTTTCCCAAACCGGTCCTCAGGGACTTGCAGACAGTCCATGTTGTTGCTTGGTTAGGTGAGGGAGCTGAGAAGGAGGAAGAACGTGGACTGACTGTGGGTTCTCAAGGACCAGGTTGGGCAACGACGATCTAGGGCCCTTGACGCGATAGGGGTCAGCCAGACAGAACAGCGGTTCAAACTCAACGTCTAAGTTCTCTGCGTTCTCTCAGGTGCACTTTTACAGCATTTTTCACCAAATGGAAAAGGGCCAGTTATTATTGCCGATGGCAAGCAGCTGATCTGTTTGAGTGGTGTGTTTGGATCTGCAGCAGGACACAGGACTGCAGTGTCATATAAGAAGCCCATTTTCACCTGTCCTTTGGTTGTTCCTTGTAGGTACAGTGAAAGTATTCAACTGTCAATCTGCTCCTGTCAGCTGATACTCTACTTATAGGTGTCTATATGCCTGTCTATATTCATTATATAAATTGTGGTGGTTTGTTGATTTTCTGACTGAAAGTTTAGAAAATGTGGCTTAGTGTTGGGCTCACCAAATATCTGCTAGTAGGGGTGGGCGATATAACCAAAATCTTCTATCACGGTAGAAGCAATTTTCTACCTCTATAACGATATATATCACA
>JAABNY020000037.1:10955351-10971076 GCA_015164015.2 Brevimyrus niger
GACGATAGACCAAAATCTGTATCGGTTGACAAAATTCTACCGGTTAGTCATGTCTACCGGTATATCGCCCACCCCTATCTGCTAGCATTACAAGTCTAATGTTGGCAGAGTTTGTTTTGTGTTTTTTATTGGTCTAGCTGACCTGGATCCATATCCAACTCAAAATGTTGACACTTGGGTCACAAGGATGTGTTAAGTTGTAGCCTTCCACAACTGCGAGTCTTTTCAGTAAAATAATATAACAACTCAGGAGAACAAGCTTCAGTGATGAGGAAATGGGTATCAATGCGGGTGAAAGTGAACATTTCAGTGACTGGCAATGTCATCACCTCTGTTCAGGCTCCAACGGACAGTGAACGTGACAGAGTATCTGTACCCATGATTGGTCTTTATGCAACACCCCATCCTCCATGTCGTCTGTTGTAGAGTCTACTCTCAGGGTCCTGTGCTACTGTAACAAGCTACGTGCTATGTATCTCCTGCAGCTTTAGGTTCAGAAAAGTAATTTGCTTGATGTTGATGGTTGGGGTCTGGGGCCACCCTGCTTTTAATTTTTCCAGTGCTTCATCATTATGGTAGAAGTGACGTCAAAGCTGTGGCTCTCTCCCCTTCCTAGCTAGGGGTGACTCTGATGTATTGCAGTGATGTCACAGGCTGAGAGGAGCAAACCCCCATCTTTGATGTTAATAGGAGAAACGGACTTGGGTTGCAGTAGAGAAAGCTTGCATGTACAGATATAGACCCCCTGTTTCCTGTGGAGTCCCAGCCAGGTTTCCATATGGCTCTTCATGGTGTCCTACCCTGAGCTGTCTGTGGCCCTGATGTTCCTGTTGTCCTTTTGCTCCTAAATGGTGATCCATCTGTGTGTTGGTCATTAGGAGTCGGGTCAGCATGGCTTCACTGGAGCCCTGCTTGCAATAGAACACCGGACTTGGCTGTGAAAAGACTCTCCTCATCTGTATTTTTGAGCACGGCCCAGTCCTCGGGAATGCGGTTTCCTGGTGTCCATGGAAACCAGAGCCGAGTGATTTGGCTTCCCATGTGTTGCTGCCGTTTGCCTCTCGGTGTGGTTTTCAGTCTGGCTTTCTAAGGAGAGGGGGGATCTGCAGTGAATGAACAGAGGGTGTGATCCTTTTGTCTTTCACATAGGAATACACCCTTTCTTGCCTGCACATCTATACCGCAGCACCACTTCGCTCCAGTTCAGGCTGCTGCTGGGTGTGGCCAAGGTTTTAGGGTATGTTTGGGGGAGGCTACTATTAAAAAAGCACGATGCTGTTATAGCTGTGTCAGCTGACTGGGGTGTGAGGGCCTAGGGCTTGCATGTATGTGTTCCCGCTGACAGGAGTGACCTTTGTGAGCTTATCGTTCTTTCCGCATCTTTCTCTTGCTGGTTCCTTTCGGTGCTGTTGTTGAGCAGTGTAAAAAGAAAAGTGTGTTTGCTGGACTCGCACAAGCTTTTCTCTGCATTGTTCTCAAGGGCTTCCAGATGGAAACCTTTTGGTAAGTTTTAGTCAGTATCTCTCTTCATGTGCTTGGTGATGAACAGTCATTTTGGCATCAGCTCAGGACCGTAAATTCTGCCCATTTGCAAACCTTTTATCTGTGTAATTTAACTTCTGTAGTAGGGCTGGATGGTATATCAGGATATTTTCAAGCGAGATATGAGAATACTGTTTATATTGACACACTTATATTGTTAAAATATGAGCAGATTTTTAATAGACACCTATAGTATTCCTTCCTGGTTGTAAATGATGCAAATTTCCAGGCATCTTGGAAGATATGAATATTGTAATTTGCAATATTTGTTTTATATGGTTGAAGGATAATACCTTCCAGTTAAGTGCACTTTCAATGATTGCTTCTGCTTGCCAAACTGATTTTACATTTTTTGCCGCTAAACATTCACACCCTGTTTTGAGAGCAGTGTCTTGAACTGAGGAAAAAAATACCATGATTCATATCACTGTGCTGCCTAAAAATACCATAGTCTGGTTCTTGGTCCATACCACCCAGTTCTGTTCTGTACTTTTTCTGATTTAACGTACTGGTGTATAATAAATTTGCTCTTGGTGCACAAACCCTGGTGAAGCTGGCTCCTCTGAGAGCTTCTCGTACGGCCTGTCAGCTCTGTTCTGTTTTGGGGTCTGCCTGGATGTGCCTAATGGCTCCCCCCCCCCTCTCTGTTTCCCAGAAACCGAGCGATAGCCGACTACCTCCGCTCCAATGGCTACGAAGAAGCATATTCTGTTTTCAAGAAGGAGGCAGAGTTGGATATGGTAAAATGGGGGGGCACTAGCAGACTCGCACGCTCACTGTGCCCTGACATCAGACATGAGACTTCTGCAGTGGTGTGTGCATGTTCTAGGTTACATTAACGCATCTGTAGGAATGATTAACAGTGACAGTTTTAAGCATGCTTGTGTTGGCCACCTTCCCCTCTGACACGGGAGTTTGGGGAGTGTGTGTCATTTCAGGAGTTTATCAGTCTGCAGGCAGTGTGTGGGAGATGGAGCCATGTGAATGAGTTAAGCATCCTGTATAGGTATACCACCTGGCTTTGTCTTGGGAGGGCTGCTCATTTGCCTCCTTTCCCTTTCAGAATGAAGAATTAGACAAAAAGTATGCCGGTCTTCTGGAAAAGAAATGGACTTCAGTGATCAGATTACAAAAGAAGGTTGGTGCTTTGATTGGAGATGTATCTGCATGGGTTACGCACACACCACACAGTTCACATATTCATATCTTTGTGGGGACTTTCCATTCAACCTTAACCCCTACTCAGCCCTAACCTTACCCATAAGTAACCAAACAAAATACAAAACTTTTGGCATTTTTACTTTGTTGATTGCAGTCACAGATTTTTGGTCGGCTTTCCCTTCATCAGAAATCACTTTCCCTCCGGTGCAGGTGATGGAGCTGGAATCCAAGCTGAATGAGGCTAAAGAGGAGATCACCCTCGGGGGCCCCGTGGGACAGAAGCGGGACCCCAAGGAGTGGATTCCACGGCCTCCGGAGAAGTATGCATTGAGTGGACACAGGAGCCCTGTGACTCGGGTCATCTTCCACCCTGTGTTTAGCGTCATGGTCTCTGCTTCGGAGGACGCTACAATAAAGGTATCACCCCTGGCCCTGTGTCTACACCCATAGGTGCGAGATTAACGTCCTGTGCTGCTGCTAATATTTAGCTATTAACAGTGCTCTTTCATCCCCTCCTGGTGCACATGTGGCTACTGTGAATGATTATTTATTCATTGGAAAGCTGGAGGGGTACAGATGCTTTGTGTCTCGTCGCACATGCACATGGATGACTGTGGAAACAGGCTTCACCCCTTCCCCCTCCCAGTTCTGACGTTTGATAGGAATCGATTGACCTTTCCCCACCTTAAAAGCTGTCAATCCAGGCATCCTTCTTCAGAGACCTGTAAACTCTCTGTTCAGAGAGATCACACATGAGATCAGGGCATTAGGTTTTACGGAAATGTCAGCACAGCGTGATAAAGGGTAGTGGTTAGCTATGGGTGCTTAGCCCTGGTTCCACCACTTGGGTAGACGTGAGTCCCCTATAACTGTGATCCTTGGTGCACAGCAGCCTGCCGCTTGACTCCATTTCTATTGTTTTTTTCCCCTCCCACTTTGTTTCTAACACCACCCATGGAGAGAACAGATGGGCCAGTCAGGCTCAGGGCAGGGGGCCGTGTTGTGACGCTGGCGTCCGTTTCTCTCTCCCTTCAAGGTGTGGGACTATGAGGCAGGGGACTTCGAGCGGACACTGAAAGGCCACACAGACTCCGTGCAGGACATCTCCTTTGACCAGACCGGCAAGCTGCTGGCCTCCTGCTCTGCTGATATGACCATAAAGCTCTGGGACTTCCAAGGCTTTGAGTGCATCCGGACCATGCATGGTGAGTGGGAGGTGGGGCCGGTGAAAGGAAGGAGTGTGGCCCATGCTGTGATTGGTGGGAGGTTGAATCTGAATTTATCTGGGTAAATTTCTTTGTGAGCAGGGTTTCAAGGAGGGTGGTAAATTTCTGGAAACTTTCCAGAAACTTTCCAATCTATGGGAAGTTAAGCTGGGTAATTTTGGAAATATTTCAAGTCGGAAACTTTCCATGGGAAATATATGGGAATTGATGGAAAATATCCAAAATTCTCCATCCCTCATTGTGAGACTTGATCTCTTCCGAATTATTTCCCAAATTCACCAGTGACTTTGATGGCTTCCTCAGTGGAAGGGTTTCTCTAGCATGTTGTTTGGTGGGGGTGACTTGAATGGCTGTCAAGTATTATAAATCACTGTGCCATATTGTCCTGCTAATTTGTAAATTGAAGACAAATGTCATACACCAACGTTACAGAGCTGGTGAAATACAAGGCCCACCTTAACAGGCCATCGCATAGCTTGTACAGGCTTTGTGGTGAGCACTGACATCCTGCAGAATCACCACCCTTCACCTGAAACTGTGTCTGATTTCTGCTTCTAGGATGTGAGCTCTGTCTGACTGAGAGAGACACTCATGAATAAGTTGGTCTGAGTCATCTGATCTGCCTGTCACTGCTTTAATTCACCTGCAGAGAGCTGGCAGGGTCGCCTTGGATACCAGGCATATAGTTCTGGTGGCAGGAGATTATGTTCTTATTCACAAGATAGTTTTTATATCAAACAGTGTAATACTGTTGGTAGGGTCAGTTCCCATATCATATGGAGAGGCCTGCTCTGTCACCACCTGACCTAATGAAGGCATATTGACAGCTGCCTGCTTTAGGAATCTTTCTTAGGACCTTCCTCATATGCTATCACTTTGTTTACTCACTGAGCCCCAGCAGGAAATCAGCCATGGGGGGGTTAATCAGCTGATGCTATTGGGCTTGTGTAATTTATGATCTTGTGGACTATTGTTTAACAAACCCTCCCAGTTGTCGATGTTGAAGTCTCCACTTTTTCTGTGGATGAGCTGTCAATGCGTGACCTGCTCTTGTGTGTGTGCTGCAGGGCATGACCACAATGTGTCGTCCGTAGCCATCATGCCCAATGGAGATCACATCATCTCTGCCTCCAGGGATAAGACCATCAAAATGTGGGAAGTGGCCACTGGGTAGGTGATGCGGAGCCGACGTGAGGGAGCTGGCAGGTGGAAGTTAGAACAGGCTTAATACCATCCCTTTACGTTCCATAATTTTGTCACTGACTTCTGGCTCTTGCTGATCCTTTACGTGATATGGAACTTCTGGCTCCAGGGGTACTGGGAAATGTAGTTTTTATGTGTGGGTTTGTTCCAATCTGGCGGTGTTTCTTAGGTACTGTGTGAAGACGTTTGTGGGCCACCGGGAGTGGGTGCGCATGGTGCGGCCCAACCAGGATGGGTCCCTCATTGCTAGCTGCTCCAACGACCAGACGGTTCGCGTGTGGGTCACAGCTACTAAGGAGTGCAAGGCGGAACTACGGGAGCATGAGCATGTGGTGGAGTGCATCTCCTGGGCCCCCGAGAGTGCCTACCCTACTGTTCTGGAAGCCACAGGGTCAGAGGTCAGACCCGATCCCACCCCAAATAAATATTTGAGCCCCTTGTTTCATTCCTCTAGGTTAAGTGGGGCAGCTATGAGTTTGCTGCCTGTAATTCCCAGACATTAGATAGAGGTGCAGTCAGTTCCTTTATTTTTCTTTCAAAGTAGAATCACTGCTTGTTTAGAGACTGAGTTCAGCCTTTCATACTCAATTCCTTTTATTCTTTATGAAATGGACATTTTTAACATTTCATGCACTCTACTTCAATGCTCTCTCTCTCTCACTCTGTTATTACATTAGTCATAAATGCGTGCATTGATCAGAAAATGAATTTATTATTACTGTCGTAGCAGCAAATGCTCGCTTCATTCTCACTAAATGAAGAGTAGTTGAATCTAACAAGCCTGGGAGAACTAGTTGGAAACTGCAGCAAACATTGTGACCATGAGGGCTGCAGATTTTAGTGTAATTGGTGAGGCTTCTAATATGAAACATCCATTCCTTCGATTTTAATAAGGTCCAACCTCTGCCTTGTGGATAAAGGGCTCTGGACCAATCGGATTACTCTCTGGGGATTTGGTCTCGCCCACTGACGGCTGAGTGACAGCACTCAAGCCAATAGACCTGATGGCGTGCAGCCTCCCCACTGGCCCTTTTTTCTTTCAGAGTAAGAAGGGTGGGAAGCCCGGCCCCTTCTTGCTGTCGGGGTCCAGAGACAAGACCATCAAGATGTGGGACGTGAGCACCGGCATGTGCCTTATGACACTGGTGGGTGTGCGTGCTGCTGGAGTGTCTGTGCCGCCTGACCCGCCTGACCCAGGACGTGTGCACAAAGTTTACACGGCTCCTTTCCGCAGGTCGGCCATGACAACTGGGTGCGTGGCGTGATGTTTCACCCAGGAGGGAGGTTCATCGTGTCCTGTGCCGATGACAAGACCCTCCGTATCTGGGACTACAAGAACAAGCGCTGCATGAAGACCTTGAGTGCCCACGAACACTTCGTTACCTCTCTGGGTAAGGGCCCCTGATGTCTTCGTGTGCTTTGGTAGGAACGTTGCAGGCTTATGCAAATGACATGAACGGCTAGGAATAGACAGTGTATACATGCTGTGTGAGGAGGGTTGTATTCTAAAGGCTACTGGGTCAGAATCTACACTGCTAGTACTAAGTGAAATATATAACGTAGGGTGTATGGTACATAAACTCTTTTTGACAGATTTCCACAAGACGGCTCCGTACGTGGTGACTGGCAGTGTGGATCAGACAGTAAAGGTGTGGGAATGCCGCTGAATGTATCTACGGGTGACGACCCCTCCCCCTTCACCTTCTGACCCCAGCCCCCTCTCTGCCTCCATCCTGACTCCCTGGACGCACTCGGTTACCATGGTTACTACCCATCAATCGCCGTTTAAATAACCATTGTCCTTTTATGTAAATTATTCTGGATGTAGACTGAGCTATTAAATGTTACACACAAAAGTATTCTTGCATGGTGAATCCAAAATTGTATACTGTAAATTTGCATACCGTCGTGTAGAAGTTGCATAGGGTTAACAGTACAGGTGGGCCGTTAGCCCTACTGGACTTACAAGCTGCATACAGTGACTGGGTCATTAAGAAGTAGAGCGATAAAATGCTAATTTAATGACAGTGTCGTTCCTGTGTGTCAGGTTATTTTGTCAGTTTTTTTTTTTTTTGGTTTGTTTTTTGTTTTGTTCTGCCTGTTTGTCATCTGGTGCCTCGCTTTGAGAGGGATAGAAAATCAAAACAAAATTTAAAGTATCTGTATCTGGTCTGTGGGGTCCTTTTCTGGAACAGTGATTTGCAGTGTGAGCGCCCTTCTGAAGCGTGCTTACTCCCCTCCCTCCTGTGCAGTAATGTGATGTGGGGTGCCGAGCCTCGTACCCTTGTCATGACGTGTGATGGCTTCCTTGAGTGAATGGGAACTAGACCGTTTCAGCACTGCTGCCCATGACTAGAAGCCCAACTGTACTGAAGTCCCAAGCACTTTGGGGTTAGCCAGGAGAAGGATAATAAGGACATGCTAGTTTGACTGTAACTAGGAGTCTATGTGGTAACTATCAACGTGATTAGAATCCCAGTCTGAACAAGACCCGCCATCGAATCAAACTGAACCATTCGCTCCATAAGTGTGAGGAGTGGCAGCAGCAGGCCAAGGCAGCCTTGGCTGCATGAACCACCCACCCCCCCAGACGATGGGCCACCCCGCCCAGAAAGACGCACGCAGGTTCTGACAAGGATGCCCAGGAATATCCCCACATTACATGTATATAATGGACAGCTGGAGGGGCTGAGTGCAGCCCTCAGTGCAGAAGAAACACAATTTCTGTACAGAATTAAAAATAAAGTGCACTTTCTTCAGAAGATACAGCCACTGTATGGATCAACGTTTTCCCTCCCTGGGATCTATTTTATTCATACAGTTAATAGTTACTGCTTAGTCTTAGTTGAATTTTTTGTCCCCTCCTCTTTGGCTTTATTTTCCCTCCCTAACTCCCCCCTGCCCCAATGCAACCCAGTATGGTGATTCTGTTCCAAATTGGATACAGTGGAACATGAGGAAAGCGCTAAAGACAGCCTAATCCCCCCCCCTCCCCCCCCCCCATGCACATACTTCAGGTTCAAACAGAAAAGCATTTAAAGTCCCTTTAACTTGCACACCCTTGCTCTACTTAAATCTTCAGTCCTGTCTGACTCAAGATTTAAGATGTTGAAAAAAATAAAGATTAATAAATGCACATGCCAATATCATTTTAATTAGCCTTTTCATGAAGATGCAATTATATAATAAAGAATTTCACTGCTGAACCAAACCATTTTATGCATTTCTCTTCTGTTCGTCCTGTGATTGCTTTCTTTTAGAGTTTAGAGTGACACAACATAGTCCATTTCAGGAGAGGGCTTCTGCAAACCGACTGACAGACATGGGTTGGAAGAGAATAGGTTTCCTTCCTACAATGAGGAAAAGGGATAAATCAAAGCATTGCTATGTATTTGGAAATTCGAATTTGGCCTGTGTATTTTTTTATTATTTAAATGTCAGAGGTTTTCAAGTGGTGCGGTGATATGATGATCTGAAAGTAATGTGAGCCTTCGTAGTACCAGTGGATCAGCAGGTCCACTGCTCAGATGCTTTCAGTTACTGTAGCAATGGAGGAGAGGAACCCTCAGAATCCAAAGCTGACCGTCTGCCCTCTGCGCTTTGCCTGGGCATGCAAACGAAGTATACGAGGACAATGATCCTGTTTTCATACAACCAAGGTGTAAACTTGTCGTAGAATCCTACAGTGAGCCAGTTCTCCAGGCAGGTCTGTGTAAGCCATCTGATTGAAGGTCATGTGATATCACGCTTCCATGGGAGTGAACCAGCATGTCAGCGCAGATTGGGACATGGGTGGTAGACCAAAGGAGCATGTATAGCAGCACCTACAGCTACAGTGCTGCTTTTTAAGGTAAATGTGAACTAAAGTAATAGGTCTTCAACTGATACAAATCACATAAAAGAGATGTCAGAAGACAACAAAGATTCTGAAATACCAAATCCCAGTGTCATGTAGAATGCACAAGCAGCAATTAAATATGAAATGTTAATATACTGAATTAATCTGAGACATTTATATTCAGTGAAGCCTGAATTAATAACTTGCCCATTCAGTCTGAATTTAAAGAGGGATCTGAAAAGCTAGCCAATAATTTAAAGTCAATACACTGATGATAAATTTGAGGGAAATGTGAGATCTAGCTTTGTTTATTATCAGCTTCCATTTCCATCAGTATTTAAAAATTCATTATTCTAGTTCTGTATCCTCCTGAACAGCAGGAGAAAGGGCTGGGTACAAACTACAGGCCTACCAGCTGGGGGTGAACACTTTTAATAAATTAACATTTCGGTTAGCGGTGTAACATTTAGCCATCTGTTTGCAGGTCTTATTAAGGAACAAAAGTGTGCGCATACATAAGTAGTAATGACATCGCATGTAAGAGCCAGCGAGTGACTTTTTGGTTAGTATATTACATTAAACACACGTATTCGGTATATTAATTAATTCTTTAACTAATTAGAATGGATGGGATTAATGTATCATTACTACAAAAAGAAAAAAAAACTTTATATACCGAAATTTAATAAATAAAATTATAAGGCTTCACATTTGAATTCCTGTTCGGTTTAACCATTCGTAAAATTCAAAAGGAAAATCATATACTACAAAGATGAGTATCTATTTATATTCATGTATATAATCCATTCATTTCACAATCTATTACCATAATTAGGGTATGTACATAACATTTAAAAAAAATATTCATCATAGGCACAAATCCAACACATCCCACCTCGATGTACGCCTATGTAGTGACGTCATATTCGGTGGCGTCGCTGAGAGATGACAACATCTCGTTTTGTGTGGAGACGTTTACACAACGTGTCTGGAGTGTACCGTACAATCTGCGATTTTAAATACGTGTATTTTGTAATTTTAGTGAAGGTATGTCTGCATGTACTTGTTTCTGTACGCGATGTTTGGAAATTGTTTATTTAAAATGCAACACAGTTGCCAACTTAGCTTGACATCTTTTCCAAACTACATCGCCAAGTGACGCAGATTGGCATGTCTTAGAAATACAAACATGTCTAATCTAGCTGTATAATACACCGTAATTAAACGCCAATGAAACATGCAAACACATATTTAAAGGGCTGGAACCCTTTCTGGTCAGCAGGACCCTGTACCGATATAATTTGGGAAGAAAAACTGTAGTACAGTGACTATTTCACAACCGGGAAATTCGGGAAGAGACATACTGAGTTTCAGTAATAAGGTAATTATTCAACACTAGCTTGTATTAAGTGCGTAACTCTTTTCTGTTTTGCATCTATGGTCAGTGCTGACCTGACGTCACAGTGCCAAACTCTGCAGGATGGCCCTGAGCAAGTCGATGCACCCTAGGAACCGATACAAAGACAAGCCTCCTGATTTTGCGTACCTGGCTTCCAAGTACCCGGAATTTCAGCAGCATGTCCATACCAGCTTGACCGGCCGAGTCGGGTGAGTACCGACCGCCGCGTCTTTTCAGATCAGAGTTCATGAAGCAGTCTGTGGGGGTTAATCCTAGTTTATGCTTACTGGATCCCAGAGCAACAGTCACTGTTTAAATAAGGATGTTCAACGTGTTGTTATTTAGCGGAACAGCATTCATCATGCCCCCCCCCATCCCCTTACACAACATTAGACTCGAGTAACAGTTAAAGGTTTTTGCAGGGGAAATTTATTTCATAGCCATATCTCCTCATTGTAATTCCATCACCACCCACAAAACTAAAATTCCATGTGTTGCTGTGGACTCTGATGGCACCTTTACAGATGATCAGAATCTGAATCAGAATAAGCTTTATTGCCAGGTATGTTAACACATAAAAGGAATTTGTTATAGTGACAGAACTTTACAGTGCAACAGACTGACAGTGACAAAGCAAGACACAGGTAATAAAAAGAGTTACAGTATATACAGATATACAATATAGCGTGCAAAATAGCAGAAGACATTCCAGTATGACCAGGTATGATGTGTTTGTATAGGTATGTTGATATGTGCAAATAGGAAAAATAAATAAGTGTGTGTGTTAAATTATTTTAGCGTTGTGTGTACCACGTGTGTTGTTAAGTGTTCATGACATGAACTGCCTGGGGGAAGAAACTGTTCCTGTGTCTGGTCGTTTTGGTGCTAAGTGCTCTGTAGCGTCGACCAGATGACATGATGATTAGATGATTAGGGATTATTTCTTTGAATTAAAATATCCAGCCATATTCATACATTTTCTTTGGTTCGGGGTCATGGAGGCTGTATGTTAAAAGGATCAGACATGACCTCGCTTTTCGAAACCATAGGCTCTAGCTTGTTCTGTAAGATTCTCAGATGTTCCTAAGCCACCTGGGAAATACAATCCCTCCATGGTGTCTTGGGTTGACTTTGGGGCCTCTTACCAATGGGACATGCCTGCAACAACTCATGGGTTGTGACCAGGTAGCATTTGTGTGAGATGCCTAACACCCCTTAGCTGATTCCGTTCAAGCTGAAAACAGTAGCTATACTTTAGGATCCTTCCAGATCTCCAGGTTCTTCATCTTGGAATTGGCAGTCCTGAGGAGAAACCTCATAATGGCCGTTTATACTCTTGTCTTTGTCATTATGCCTCATGACCATAGGTGTGGTTGGAGATGTACCTGTAGGTTGACTAGTTAGGGATGTACCTGTAGATTGACTGGTTAGGGATGTACCTGTAGGTTGACTGCTAAGCCACAGGCTTTACTTGACAACTTAATATCAACTTTGCATGCTATGCACATGCAACTGTCACATTGCAAGATCTGCAATAGTTTGGTTAAGACAAAAAGTTACATAAAAATATTTTTGCTGTGTTAAAACTTAGCAAGTTTTGCAATTTTAATGATGGGTTCTTTTCAGTATTTTCTAGTGTGGGTTTAAAAAAAAAAAAAAAAAACAGTCTAGAGTTTACTGATGCCACTTTTTCATGAGCTCTTCATGCACTCTCCCAGCCAATCACAATCATTTTCATCCTGGGTCTCGGACTCATTCATTGACATTGTGGCATGTTCATGAGAAATTTGACAAAAATCAATGAAGAGGAGCAAAACAAACAAAAACTAGTTATGAAAAGACATTTGTCTTCCATTGTTTGGAAATACTTTGGGTTCCTTAGAGGGGATATTGAGCGAAAGTAAGTGATTGTCAGCACTGCTTTATGTCTGTTGGCACATTATTATTTATTTGACAAACCATTGCTAGATAAGTTTTATTTAGTTATAGTTTATTTTAGTGCTGTCAAATGATTAAAATTTTTAATCAGATTAATCACAGGGTTGCTGTGGATTAATTTCGATTAATCATGGTTGAATACCATTTATTTTGAATCTATATTGATCACATTTCATTTTTAATGAGCAAACAGGCTCAAGAAAAAAGGGAATATATATGCATTTAATATGTTTATTGAACATCTTGAACACGAGTCGGATGCATTCCATCTGCCACAGAACTGCAATAACATATCAAAAAGCAAGATTGTTTGCTTAGCGAGACCACTTGTCGGATTTAAGGTACCTCTGTTTAAATGGTCTTTATCTTCATTCACTTACAATAGTGAACCATAAATCCGACAAATAATCCGGCTAATCGTGAAATCCAATTCTAGCCCGGTTAATTCCCATTGTTAGCAATATCAGTTAATAACACATTATGTGTGGTGCTTTACGTGTAAAACTTCGTAGCAACATGTCCACAGATAAGTTGGATAGTATAGTGTGTGCAACCGATTTAATGAGCCACAAATGAGAATTCGTGCTTGAACAGAATAAAACTACAACTTTCCCTTCTGTTGACAAAAGGCGCAGTCATCTTGGATTCCGAACTCGGGATCCTCTGTGCTGCTTCGAGATATATCTCAGATCTCCGAGTAACGGTAGCGCAAGTCGTCACTTCCAGCTTCAAAACGTTGGAGTTGGAAAGAAATAATCGAACGCACCATAAGACTCGGAATACGAGTTCCCAGGGCAGATGGAACGCACCAAAACTGCCCGAAATGGGTTCACAGAGACATTTCGGGGATTTTGAGTCATTCTCCGCTGCAGATGGGTTAATCACATGAAAAATTTTAAACAAACTAACCATGGTGATTGATTAATCTGCGTTAACCCATTAATTTTGACAGCCCTAGATTATTTCTGATAAATTTAAACTGTTTTTTTTGTTTTATAAATGTTCAACATCCTGTAATTTATGACAGGCCATGTGGTCATATGCCTGGATTTAAATGAAGAATTTCAATGTTTTATCAACATTTTCTAGTACTATGAGTAGCAAGTAAGAGCTTGGTTGTATGTTGTAGTCTTGTAATGTACAATACATTAGTTAATAGTGATGCACCGATAAGGAAACTTATGGCCAACATTAATAGCTGGTTATTTCAAAAACTGCCATCAATACTGATTGTTTGGGATGTTCTGCTTAAATAACATTAAAGGAACACTCCACCTAAATAAATAAAAAAGAAATTATATTCCAAAACTATGAAAGTTTTTTTGATGGAATGCACCAATTCTGTAGCATACAGCAACAGCCCCAGCGCGATATATTTTATTACTGTATACATATTTACAACATTTATAACAGAGAAGGGCTGATCGACAAGTATGATAAACTCTGTAATTTCCAGAGTGAATTTTCTTTTGCTTTCAAACACTTGCATTACTTACAGGCTGGTGTTATTCAGCAGTGCTGCAGCCTTCTGGATTGAAATTGTTTTTTTTTTTCTTTCTTCAGAAACTCGTTAGGGAATTATCGGTGGTAAATATCGGGTCATTTGTAACCATCGACCAGTAATTCCAATTGTTGCCGTACCGGAATTTGCACCATTCTTTGAAAATAAGTTTTACATGATCGGGCTGAGAGAGATGATCTTTGGTATCATGCTTTCCACCCTTAACACTGATCTTGCTGTGTTTTTGATCTGTGACGGTAAGACAAAGTAGAAATATCAGGAACCACTTATTGCATTTGTTATGCATAACGTAAACCAGTTCAGCCCTGCTTTGGGGGTTACTGCACCCGCCCCCCTATCTCTGGTCCCTGTAGGGCTGAAGACCTAGTTTCCACGCAGCCCCTTTAATATCAGTGAGAGAAATCGCACAGCGTCACACCACCAATCTCCACCCACTCTCACTCAGCCGATGCCCAGATCCCTTGGTAGCGCCCACCAGTGGCATGGCCCTTGGCTCCACCCACATCATGATGTCATCACCATCTCCTGATCTCTCCGGACCCTCCCTTACTGATCATTTCCTGCCTGTTGCTCCCACCCCCCCCCCCCCCCCAAGAGGGATGATTTTCATGGACAGAGTATCCCTGATGCCTTTCCCCAGTATAAGGGTCTCCTAGGAGACGCTGATGGCTGTTCTAAATATAGGGTGAGTCAGCTTGTGGTTAGCGGCTATCTGCGGGCCTGTGGCAGGCAACAGTCCACAAGACACTCTCACAGTCACTTGCTTTCTGAAAAGGGATCTAACAGTGCCTTTTGCAGGACGAACCCTTTAAACATTAATCTGGTCCCTCCCCACTCAGGCTGAACTTTAAGGATCCTGAGGCAGTGCGTGCCCTGACCTGCACACTGCTGAAAGAGGACTTTGGGCTGACCATTGAGATTCCACTAGAACGTCTGATCCCCACTGTCCCACTACGGCTCAACTACATCCACTGGGTGGAGGACCTGATCGGAGCTGGCCCAGGCGATGCCCCCCGCCGGGGAATTGACATTGGTACGTTCCACCCTGCATTCTGTGTGTTTGTGATGTTTTATGGGTGCTTTGGTGTCAAATTGGGCATCTCCCCGTTTGCACACAGGGACTGGGGCCTCGTGCATCTACCCCCTTTTGGGAGCCACCATGAATGGCTGGTTCTTCCTGGCCACTGAGGTGGACAATGTCTGCTTCAGCTACGCCAAGAAGAACGTGGAGCAGAACGGCATGTCTGACCTCATCAAAGGTCAGAAAGCACTTTTCTGGGTAGTTGGCGGTCGCAATATTGCGATCTGATTAGATGTCCTTATATTTTTTTGCACCTATGCTATATGGTATAGCCTAAATAGCGATGAAAAGTACATTATAGTAAATACATAAACCAGTATCATAGATGTTTATTATCATTGGCAAGTATTATGTACTCTACATAATTGTATGAGGTATACTTCTATACCAGTGGCAGTGCAATAGGTTTGTTTACACCAGCATCCAAACACATGAGCGATGCATTGCGCTATAACGTTATTACGACTACAATGTCATATGGCGATAAGAATTTTTCTTCTCCATTATAATCCTGTGGGACCAGCGTCATATATGCAGCTTGTTGTTGTCCGAAGCGTCGTCATGCGGCGCATGGCTGTATAGCTCTTGCTCAAGTGCTAACTTGCTTTTGCTATTGGCCACTCATTTCAGACTCAGCCTTGCAGAACTGGTAACTAAGCTGGCTCCTCCATATCTATGTCTTTGCGATTATATGGACAAGTAAATATATGTATGTGTGTGTGTGTGTGTGTGTGTGTGTGTGTGTGTGTGTGTGTGTGTGTGTGTGTATCATATACATATTATTTGCCTCACCTATACATTACTTGTGATTAAGT
>JAABNY020000037.1:10971176-10995947 GCA_015164015.2 Brevimyrus niger
TGTGTGTGTGTGTGTGTGTGTGTGTGTGTGTGTGTGTGTGTGTGTGTGTGTGTGTGTGTGTGTGTGTGTGTGTATCATATGCATATTATTTGCCTCACCTATACATTACTTGTCATTAAGTGTCTACTCAAATATATTGGGAACAAGTGGGGAAAAAAATATATAGTGAAAAATACTGGGCTGTGACTTGTTTTGGTACATAGCTCACACTCTGAATTACAAAATGCAGTGTTTTCAGAGGTGGACATTTCAGGTCCAGAAAGTAACTAGTTTTGTTGAGCCACAGCACATTTTTTACACTTAAAAAATCCCACGTCACACCACCAACCAAAAATATTACAAAATTACACTGTAGCCTAGTAATGACAATATAGTCTCAATTTGTTTATACTCACTCAGTCTGTTTGGATGAACACAAAGCTGATATTCTGGCAGGAACTGATGACCGATACACACAAAGCTCTTCCTCAACAGCTGTCAGTCTCTCTCTGTTTTTAGTTTTTAAATGAGTCGGGCTTGAAAAACTCAGCTCACATAGATATGTCATATAAAATTGGAAAACAGTGATCGCCCGCCTATCGCGGAAGATGCGTTCCACACCCATCAGCGATAGGTGAAAATCTGCAATATAAAAAGACAGTATAAACTTTCTTTTTATAGTTTAAGCCTTAAAGTACCTCTCTCACACACTTTAAATACATGTAAACTTATTAAAACAACACATATGGTATGTGGATGTCGGGCTAAGGATATGAGTAACATACTAATAATAATAATAATAATATGTAATGTATACGTATGTGATTCCATTTTAACAATGGCTTTATGCCGAGGAGTTGCCATCCTCTTAATTCCTGTTTGACTAAAGGAAAGTGATGCAGTGGGGAAAAATCTGTGATATAGCGGGCGATCACTGTAATGTTGAAATATCTTTGTTTAGAATACATAACTTTTAAGCATGGTCCCTCGACAATGGCATATTTGCAAATATTAACTTTTTTTTCCCCAAAAAGTCCTTTAGACCAATTAAGTGAAATTGGATAATTTCCCACTTTACACCTTACGATCTCTCACGACACGCTAGTGCCGCAGCACAGTGGCTGAAAATCACGGACATAATGCGTGTATCTGTAAAGTTTTCATGCATCTTAATACGGGTGAAACATAGGTTACAGTGCTGAGCCAGACCCTCTATCCACCCCATGCTTCTTCATCAATCAGTGGTCAAGGTTCCTCAGAAGACCTTGCTAATGGACGCCCTGAAGGAGGAGTCAGCCCTCATTTATGACTTCTGCATGTGCAATCCGCCCTTCTTCGCCAATCAGCTGGAGGCCAAGGTTTGCTTCGCTTCCTCCTGCTTGACACATGTTGGATAAATTATGCCAACAGAGAGAGCGGAACATAAGGGCCAAGCCGAGATTGACTAGGAATATCTTAAAGATCTACCCGGTGCTGACGCTGGTCTTTTATGTGTTCCCCGCCAGCCTTGTTATTACTCTGGTTTTATTTTTGTGATCTTCAGCACCACTTTCCAACATGGCTGCCCCAAATTTATTACTGACTTTCGGCAACCTTTTCAAACAGCTTAGTGTTACGAAATCTTATGCACTTACCTTATAGATTTCCAAAACAGAGGAAATATTTGTAACATATGGGAGGAAAAACCCAAACTGGCAAGTGCACTTGGGGCTGTGCAGGGTGTGCTAACCTGCTCACTGCTTTAATTCAGGGCGTGAACTCGAGGAACTCGCGGAGGCCCCCACCTAGCTCTGTGAACACCGGGGGAGTGACGGAGATTATGGCCGAGGGGGGCGAGCTGGAATTCGTAAAGAGGATTATTCATGACAGCCTGCAGCTGAAGACGAGGCTGAGGTGTGGCCATGCGTGGAGCTCTGTCTATGTCATTCACTTTTCCCAGAAGCAGAAAGTTTAGGTCCAGAAAGTAAAAATCCAGACCAAGGTTTTGTTTCAACCAACCAGTTGAGTTCTCTGTGACTGTGACTCTTCATGTTCAGCTGGTTGGTTGAAGCAAAACCTTAGTCTGGATCTGTACTTTCTGGACCTGAACTTTCTGCCTCTAACTTCTCCCATGTTTTTGGTGGCATGGGGATGGCGATCTATGCTGGTTACCTTCTTAACCGTGGTGCCATATACTGTACCGGTCCTACAGAATGTCTGTGCCTCCTGCAGGTGGTACAGTTGTATGCTTGGAAAGAAGTGCAGCCTGGCACCTTTGAAGGAAGAGCTGAGAAAACAGGGGGTACGTATCGCCCTCTGCTGGGGATTCGGTGAACATGCCGGGGTTTACAGTGAATTCTGTCTCCAGCACTTGTGCTTCTTTCTTCAGGTACCCAAGGTGACCCACACAGAGTTTTGTCAGGGCCGGACCATGCGATGGGCTTTGGCGTGGAGCTTCTATGAGGACGTCAGTGTGCCGGTGAGGGGCGTAACTTTTTAACACCTAGGAGCCGTTGTGTTGTTGTTATAAAAAAAAAAAAAAAAACCTTTATTAGCGTAGCAAAACCTGGTGAGTCTGGGGTAAAAAGTGGATTGGTAAAGCAGTGCATTGTCAGCTCTGTTCAGTCTGTACATATGACCTCATTTATGCTGCAGCACTTGTGTGTCTCTATGAAGGGACTGTCTCCCTCTAGTGGTCACCTCGTTGATCTTCACCTTCTGGTTTTTCTCATTCCTGATCAGGGCGGCTCTACACTGGGGCAAGAGGGGGCAACGCCCCCTTAAACAAACAGCCTACCCCCTTAAATCAAACTTTTAGAGGTTCAGGAAGAAAATAATAATTACCCGTAAACTGAATATGGACAAGGTTTACTACAGTAGCGGAAAAATTAACTGAAAAAGGCACAAATGAGATGATAAGTTACACTTCTTGTTCGCTCCTTCTCTCTTCGTTATGTTTGTGAGCCGGTCGGTTGCGTCATTCATTCTCATTGAGTGATGTGTTTGTTCTGATTTCAAGATTCTTTATTCGTCACATACATAGTTATAACTAGTACAACATGTATGGAAATGAACCCTGACCGATCCTATTTTTCAGTGTTGTATGTCAAGACTTGGTGAATTGATTTTTTCTTTTTCATAGCTTAGTCTACCCTTTTTAGTTTTGTTAATATTGGCAATAGTGAAAGGTGTTTTGTTGGGTTCAAATATGTTCGATATAGGCCATCCAATTAAGGTAAATGTCATGATTTTAGTCGTTTTAAATCTGATGAGGAATATTTTGTTTTTTGTTGTTATATTGTTCATTTTCCCCCCTGAGGGATTGCCACCTTACTGTGGTCAGGGGGTTTGTGTGCCTCAGTGACCCTAAGAGCTACACCAGCAGTAGCTTAGCCTTCAGGTGGGACACCCAAGTAGGACAGGTCTTAGGGTGGAGGTCTGAAATCCAATCACATGACAAATACAGTCATCCAGAGCACCAGCACCCCACCCCTTTCCCACCTTCGTCGCCTCCATGTGCCCCCTTCACATGTCTGTCTGCCCCCTCATTTATGCATGTCTAGGACTGGCCCCCATTCCTGAAAAGTTTTCATTCCCTCTGACAAATAGGCTGTTGGTGAGCAGATTGCTTCTGGCTGTTGTATAATAAACTGGCTTTACATACTCAGGCATATCAGAGACCCAGATCAAGACAATTATACAGCATCATGGATGATGGGGTTTGCAATAAATGCACCTAAACTCTGTGTAAGTCAGCATAGTAGTCAAAAAAATCTTGGCCAGTATGCATAAAACTTCTCAAAGTAAAATTTTACTCTTAAATGTGACACAATTCTAAGAGCGACATGATTTTGCTCCTACTCCCAGACTTAAGAATAAGTGGCATGTATAAACATTCTTAAGTGTTAAGACTTGGTCTCAGCTCCTAAATTATTTAAGAGAGCTGAAGTGGACTCCTGAGCCAGATAGCAGTTGAATGATGGCAGCTGCACTACGCGCAGCCAGACAGAGACCGCGGACTTTCCGTTTAAAAAAGGACGTGTTGCAGACGTACGACAATGATGAATTGATAAAAAGGTACAGGCTCGATCATGAGGGCATTCTTTTTGTTACCAACCTAACCGGATACATCTCCTATGTCACCTAAAAATGCACTTACAGTTGAAGTGAAGATGATAATGATGCTATGTTTTTGGTAACTGGAAAAATATAATAATAATTATTATTATTATCATTATCATCATATATTATAGCGAGGGTCATAAGAGCAATTTAAGTAATGATACAAACCTGTAGCTTGCATGCTTGCTGTATAAACTGTGATTTCCTTTCACGAGGTCGATAAAACATTATTGCACCCTTTTTCACATTCTCCCGTGAACATCTTGTCCGATGTGACGCAGCATTTACGGAGCTTGCAATAGCCTCCTAACCTTTTCTTGACCGTGCTTGTAACAGCTGGGCCAAACTTTGCTCATACTACCTCCTTCCATTTAAGCACCAACTGTGCCAAAAGAACCGTTTTGTTTGTTGTCCAGTTTGGTTTTCTTTTAGAATCCAATGTCTTGCTATGAATGTTGTGTTTGATCCATAATTTATACATGTGCGTCTACTAGTGGAAATTGATTGGTGATGTGCTAGGTAGATTTTCATGAAACCAATTAAAGGTATGATCACAGAAAGGTATGTTGTATAAAGCTCTACATTAATAGTTTAATGTCACTAATATATTCATCGTGCAGCTCCTCTATTGGTTGAATTAGTACATGGGACGGGATTTTATTTGTAGTCCTCATTTCACGACACTTTAAATGCTGGCTCAGTCAGCACTTAGGAATTGGGCTTAGGCTGCTGAAAGTTACTTTTAGCAGCTTTTTACAGTGCTATTAGATTTTTTTAACTCTTAAACCCAAGTGTACGACCATTCTTAAGACCATTCTTAGGAAGTTTTATACATACCGGCCCGGATTCTGATCCCCAGTCCTGCTGGACCTCCCCCCCTCCCCCCCATGTTATCCACTTTGCATCCTAAATTTGTACATGCATGGGCAAAAAAAAAAAAGAAATTGCAAAACATTAAGCTTTTGATGGTCTCAGCAAATAGCCGAAAGATATTTGGAAATATATAATCTATGGATATTTTTGAACACCCAGACATTTGTTAGTTTGAATTTTGCATGAGACGTTTAATCTGTTCATGGCTGTATCTTGTATACAAGAAGCCTGTGTAAGTTAATCTCCCTGTTTCTGCCTTTTTGGCCCTTCAGTTCACTGCAGCAGTGATCAGTGATGAGCAAACAGTGGCATAGGTCTTGGGAGTGTGTTTTTTTAGTTAGTGCTAATTATCTGACTAATGAGTCTTGTTAAGCCTATTAAAAGCTTCATCATTTGTGATTTTGGATTTTACCTTCTTTTGTCCATGTTTACATATGTTTACATAAGGACATTACGTGATCATTTAGCAGGTAATTCATTCCACACAACTGTAAGCTGCTGTTTTACTACTTAGGTCAACTACCTCCTCTGATAGTTCTATCATATACTCCTCTGATATTTCTGTATCTGTTTAGCCACATAACAGGTCCTTAATAATCGCACCCCTTTACCGAGAGGCAGGAATTGTTCTCCTTTTTCTGATTGGCTTGCCTGTATCCAGGTCAGCACCGATTGGTTCTGCTGAACTAACAGATGAGACACCCTTGTGCTGAGAATGTTCAAGGTTTCAGGTTCAACTATAAGAGTAACTTATAGGATATCATTGCAGTGACTTACATAAGAACTTAACAAACAAGAGCCCATTTGGGCCATCAAGCTCTTTTGGGGAGAATTAAACTAATAGCTTAAACTTATCTAGCTCTGATTTAAAGGAACTCATGGTTTTAGCTTGCGTTACGCCATTTGTGAGATGGTTCTGTTGTCTGGTGTCTGATTTTGGGCTGCTTTGTCTACCGTGAGGCTGCAGTGTCTTGTCATCCTGTGGTTTCAGTCTCCACCATCAAAAAAGAGGAAAATGGAGAAGGCCCGCAAGCCGCTGTCTTTCTCGTTGCTGCTTCCTACCGTGAAGCTGCTGAGGGCCAGGGCACCGTCCATAGGCTGCACCACCCTTGGAAGCTTGAGCGTGGTCACCGCATGGCTGGAGAAAACCCTCAGTGACCTGCGGGTAAGTTGGGGAAAGCGCAACACGCACTTGGAAATGATGCCCTCTGTACAGTACAGCAGGACTTGCTTTAAGAGATTTGTGACCTTGTGTGAACCTCAAAACTACATAGGTGTTGCACAAAAGGGTGCCCAGCGGGCGGGCCGAACGGAGCCTCTTCCTGACGGCGGTGGAGAACTCCTGGATACATGTACGCCAGAAGCGCCGCGACCAGTGGCGACAGCTGCGGGAGTTGCCCAGGGCGCCCCCATGTGGTGACAGTGCAGCAACACACGCTGTGGAGAGTGAACCTCAACCCGAAAACCCAGAATCCCCGGAAAATGACGCGATTGTTGGGGTGGATTTGGAAAAGGGCAAAAGTGAAGTCAACGAGGACTCTGTTGTGGCCCAAGCCACACAGGAAGTGCTTTGCAATACACAGGAAGTGGATACTGATAAGCAGGAAGGGGGCCCTACTCCAGGCTCAAGCATGACATCCAACAGTCCCAGTGCAAGCCAGCCATTCTTGTTTAAGTGCCTGACCAACGTGAAGCTGGAGGGTGCTGGGGAGCTGGCAGAAGAGGACGAGGAGGAGGGAGATGTGATGGTGCAGATGCACTGGGTAGAGGGCCTGAACCGTGACCTGATGAACCAGCTGTGTACCTACCTGAAGAACACTCTTCTTCGACTTGCTTCCAGCCCCCTGTGACACTAATGCATGTTAATTACTCAAATGTTGTTTATAGTACAGAGATGACACCCATTAAAACTACAGATTGTTTATTGTGACTCAGGGTTGACCAGCTTGTTCCAGCAAGATGGATCTATTTTTTAATAAATTTGTTTTAAAAACTGGTGAATGAGCAGCCATTGTCTTTTGAGAAGGGAAAATTTGGAATGTTCTGGTATTTGTCAGCTGAAGTGTCTTCACTTTTCTATGAAACAATTCTCAAGATACTTGTGTCATTCTCACATTGAATCGCTAGATGGAGCCGTAGACCTTCCGTTTGGCACCACAGGCGAGTACTGTAGTTACTCGGGCTGGATTCCCGAATCTCAAATTTACCTAGTCTGGATCAACTAAATGCAAGTCAAATAAGGATCTCTTTAAACTATAGAAAATTATTTTCATTTTACAAATATTCAACTGAGTACAGACAAAAATATGCATGCATGAGTTTGTGCCTATTAGGGTGGAAGCGACTACCACTGTAAATTCACACTGCGAGCGTTGTGATCGAATTTCCTATGGCGATTCAGATTTTCTCCCACCGAGTGAGAAAATATGCAGTTAGACTAATCGATGTCTAAAGTGGCCAAATGGGGGTGATATCCTTGCATCCCAACTGACTTGCTGTACGGAATGCACCGATCCTGACCCTAACCAGGAGAATTAAGCCCAAGGCCCATTTAATTACACTAAACTAAAAGGACAGTGATTTGCCTCTGAACCTATACATGTGAGCTGCATGTTTCCATTCTCCCAGATGGGTGTATTTAAGTGGCATTTGATAGTTATTCCGTGTTCTCGGCAGAGGGTATCCCACAGTTTCCGTACTATCAGATGATGTTCTCAGGCAGGCGGGTCCTAGTAAGTGTGCATGGGTGTCGCTGCTTCTCCGTGGACACACGTGCCCTCCCTTGCCCTTCTCTCTTACTTCTTGGAACGCCGACTGCCCTGGTAACCATGGTGACCACGGACACGTGACTCTTTCACGAATCCGGTCAGACGGCTGGCGGTCCGGCATGACTCCTTCGGACGGTTTTGGTTTCGGAAACCCGCTCTCGGTCTTACGCTGTTTTTTTGGGTTAGTCCCAATTTCTTCCATATTATCATATGCTGTTTGTATTTACCGTCCAGGGAAATTGTTGTATTGGCAGCAAACACCGCTAGATAAGTAGAGGTGGAACTATGTACATTATATAAATGCTAAAATACTGGGAATAACTAGGTTAAACGACATGTATTGAAATAACCGCTTTAGTATGAGAGAAAAAGATCAAGCGAATGTTGTTCCCCTTTAAACTAGATGGTTCCGCCCCCAGCACGAGGTCGGTGCACTTCCGGCATCTCGGCTCGCGCGCCGCGCCCTACTCAGTTTTAAACACCTTGAAATACAAAGAGTTGGGGGCGGGCTCAAAATAATATTAAAACCACACTTAAAAATAAGAATGATGACGGTTAAGTATATATAATTTTTATGAAGACAAAATAAATACAACCAGTAGCCTTTACTTACAGTAGACTTACATTTCTAGAACTTTTCCTCATGTTAATGTGGCTATCCCCCGCTACTCCGATTTCCTCCCGCAGCCAATAGATATGACGATAGGTTAACAAATGTGAGCATGGGTGTATGTGCCCTCTGATGGGAAGACATCCCGTCCACGGGGTCCACTGCCTCGTATCCCGCGTTCCTTGGGATAGACTCCTGGCTTGGAGGGACTCTGCATTAGGTCAGTGGTTATAGAAAATGGATGCATGGATTAGCTTTTATGTCGTTAACTTTTATTATCTCAAAGGATATTATTATTATTATAATTATTATTATTATTGCCGTTTTGCTCCACACTGCAAAATGATTAAGTTATTGAAAAGTGGAGGATCAATAGCAGAAAACAATACATCAAGTGTTTTGGATGCTCACTAGAACAAGCGGAATAAATGCAATTTTTCACAGACACATTTCTGAACACCGTTATTTGGGAAGCAGATTACAAAACAAAAGCCACTTCTATTCTTTACGTTTCGTATGGGATAAGTCGTACAACAAAAAACCTAAACGAAACACCACCAAACTGAAACACATACGATCTCTTTGGCACCAGACTAGAGGGTGTGGCGGCGAATCGGCTGGCTTTGAAGGCGGCGGGTCCGCTCCATGCGTGGACATGCAGATCAGCACGGCCGAGTGGCTGCCCATGTGGACAGACACCATGCCTTGTTGTTCTGCACGGCGATTGGCTGCTAGGCATTAACATGTATAAGCAAATGCAAATTTACCGCAGGTTAGGGCTATTGCTACAACCCGGCAAGGTTCCCCTTCACCTTAAAAACTGCTCGACAGTGGGGAATTAAACATCGTTACAGCATTTGATAAGACAGCGCTTATTAAGAATGCGACTCTGACATCTCACTTGTGTATTAAACAAAACCAAACGTTTCGCGTAAATAAAGTAATGTAATAATGACGAGGAAACACTCGGAACACGGAATATTGGAATATATTTCCACAGCGCAAATGGATAAGTAAACGGGGAAGGGTTTTCTACAGTAAATCTCTGGGTTAATTTTTTTACCATGGTGAACCAAATATAACACGCGATACTCGCCTGAATAGAACGCAATTCTCCACATGTTAGAATTTTTTTCAGAATCCAGTTCATTAAGTGCAACAATCCTAATCCGTATTTTTCCTACGACTGTGCTATCTTGGGGGGAGGGGGTGGTGATAACGTAGTGGTTACTGGGCGGGGATGGGGGGGGGAGTGCTCTCTGAGCGGTATGCCTCTTGCCTTGTTATGTTTTCTGTTATTGCATCGCCATTTTGTTGCAACCCTTGAACGTGCCTGAAAGCCTTTTTACGAGGGGGATCCGGATACTTCTTCCCCATCCCGTAGACCGGAAAGGGGTCCTGCACTACAGCACAAAGCCGATCCCCCTCGGTGCATACCTGCCGTGTTCGCCTGCCAGTCAGGGCCCGCAGAGGTACGAGATGAGCATCGAGACGCTATTAGAAGCAGCCAGGTTTTTGGAGTGGCAAGCCCAACAGCAGGAGATCACACGTGGTAAGTAGAGGGACATTGGGTCAAGGTGTATGCAAGAGGTGTTTCTGAACCGATTCTCCGGGATGGCTGCGGGTCTTCAGCGCTCCAGCTTGCCAAAAAAGCAAGACGACTGTACATATCTAGACTTGTGACTTTTTCGTGCAGCAAGCTACATGTCAACTTGACGGTCAAGCTCTTTGAACTATGCAATTTCGTGAATGACAGCTGAACTACTTGATGTGCAGCCAGTTATATTACGCAGCATCTAACCACCGAGCACTTCTCTGGGGGTTTCCAGTTATTTCGGGCTGCATTTTTGGTAATTGGGTTGACTGTGTCAACGAGCACCCCCCGCGCGCTCGTCTCTGTGTGTGGGTGTTAGGTCATTCTCTTCGTGACACGATTTCACATAGGTTTAGCACCTCTGCGGCTCGTTCCTCCACATAAGCGTCCGGTGCAAATCGGCTTGCGCGTACCCATGAAGTGCATGCAAAGCGACGCCGGGGAGATCTTCGCCAGCCTTATATCACGTTAATCCCCCCAGTTAGGGGAGACTGCGAGCTATCATAACTGGCATTAAGGTAGATATTCCAAGTCTATCAGAGCCATGGCTTTGCGTGTTAGTCGTTTGGAGAGCGGTAGCAAAAGTATATGTATTTTTCACTGTGAAGTCTTGACGTAGGGCAGACTGACGAGCGGTTTCAGTCAGTCTCCCGTTCAGCTGCTGCACACCGGGGGGGGGGACCATGTGCGTTTGCATTTGGATACTAGTGTTTCTTATGTGCCGTTCATGCTATCATGCCGTGCTAGATGGGTTTTCAGGGGCTGATGACGTGTCAGCCCGTCCACTCCTACAAGGAGACACCGCGTGCTCGGGACCCGCCCCGCTCTGCACGTGCGCGTCGTGCCGCGTTGTGCCGCACTGTCGGATCGGTGCCGGGCGCGGGTCACGGAGGGGGGAGGATCTGGGGCAGTCGTGTGCTGCGCCGTTATATAACGCGTCTTTTCTTGCATTAAGAAGGTACACAGGGATTTGTAACCCTGCGGTATTAGGGGGGATTTTGTGCCTGGGATACTTGGTCACGCTGGCCGTGAAGCGTTTGCTGGGGCTGGTTTAGCGATGACGGCCTGAGCGAAGAACGATTTCTTCGGTTCAGATCCGCAGTCCGTGGCTGCGTTGTGACGCACTTGTCACAGATGCGGGAAGGCAGGGTGCTTGTAGGCAGGAAATGCCTCTGCGAAACGTGTTAGGACAAACTTTCAAAATGAGTCCAAGGAAGTAGTTGCCCCCAGGCAGCTTAAGATGCTCTGAAACAATTCAGGGTTTCAAGTCCTATATAGAACTGTCGTAAATTAGAAACATCAAGGAAGTTTTTATTTCAGACGTGAATCGGTGTAGTTATCCAAGGACAAATGGATACACTGGAATGTGGCAGTGACATTTTGAGAGCTTCCCAGTAATGACTGGTCACAGACTGGGTGCTTAAGATCCTGTGAATTTTATTGGGGTTTTTTTTCATATACGAGTGTAATTGTGTGCTTTTTCTTAAGTGGATTTATAGGAAATGTGCTGTGAGCAGCAGTGACCTGTTGGAAGTAGGCATTCTGGAATTCTGTGTCGAGTCGGCAGGATTGGGCTCGTCGCCCCTTGCCTTCATGTGGAGGGCTGCTCCTCTGTGTCGGCTGATTCTTTTGGCACTGCTTCCATGGCAACCCCCATCTCCCCAAACCCCTCTGTTCCTTTTTTTGCCCCCTCCTGTTCAGAAAGCTTGCACTGATTGGCTGTGCTGCAGTAACTGGGTGGGAGTGGAAGGCAGGCCTTCGCAATGTGCAGTGATGTGATTGGCTGCTGCGCTTCTTGGAATTCCGCTGGCCCGCCCCCCTTGCGTCTCCACTCGTGTTGAACACCTTCCTTTGTCTGGAACGTACTCTTCTCCTCCGCCAGTCAGCAACGCTATTCCTCAGGCAGAGAACTTTGGTTTATATTAGGTCTGTTATTCTTTGCTACAGTGTCTCACTGCAACTGGCAGTGAATTTTACTGCCTTGGTGGTTCCGTAAGGTCATATTCATTGCAGGTCCCATTCAGTGTGCTGTTCTGGGCTGGTATTCACGGTCCCTGATGCTGTCATTGCTCTCAGTGACACCCACTCATGTTCCTATATGCTTTGCCTAGTTTGGGACAGCTGGTACCAGGCCTGCCCAACTACGTAAATATAGAAACTGTTTTTCGTTGGGTTACAGTGGGGCAGTAAGCCGAGCGATACGACTTATTTAGACCCCTTGTATTGCTGTGTGCGGGGTGCAGTGTATTGTGGGACAGAAGCTGCTACCCCTTACCCCACCCCGGCAGTGTCGCTGTGCGTGGGGCTTCCCTCAGACTGCAGACACAAAGTGCTGCTGTGTGGCTCCTGCTCTGGCAGCACGTGTGACCTTGGTCTGCGCAGCTGCCGCAGCCCTGCTGTGAAGCCTGGGATACGGGTCCCCAGATGAACTCTGGTTTGCTATGGTAAAGCATACATCTGACTGGTCACCATGAGTCTGTGACTAAAGTATATGCTTCAATATTATGATTATTGCTAAAGTTTGCACAGTTCTCATATTCTGCTCTGTATTTAGACTCCAAAATCTAAATTATTATGGTATAATACTACTACTACTAGTAATGATGATGATGATGACAATGCACCAGGGTGTCTAGATGAATAAGTATATTATTATTATTGTTGTTGTTGTTGTATTCACAGTAATTAAAGTTTACTGAAAATTCCCTGTTTCATCTGGCACTTACCACACTCTTAAGGTTGATATTTTGTAATGTCATTTTCCCAGAATGCTGTCACTGGTCTTTAAATTGTCTCACGTCCCACAAGCCTAATTTGGGATGTGCCCCGTTGTGGGTGCCCAAGTAAGAGGCTTAGTGACGCATGCGTGTCTCGTGCTGCGCCGAACCTGGACCGACGGCGAGTCCCTGAGTTATGTGACCCCCTTCCCCGCCCCCGTTAGTGCTGCTATGATCCAGGATTCACTGCTTCACTGCACTGTTGTCATGTTGCCTAGAGACCGGGGCTGGATGTCCGTCATAATGGCAATATGCCTTAGTCGGGGTTGGCTGCTTATAAAGATTATTTTGGCGCACAGATTGGATGTGATTCATTCAGGATGCCCCCAGGCCTGTAATGCTACTGACTAGGGCTGCACTGACATGGAAATGTTGGCCAGTACTAATAACCAATATATTTTTGTCTAATATTTCCGATAATCGGCTAACCTCAAACCTTCCAAAAATCAGTAGTGAAACTGATGTTGCTAACATTACTTTTTAAGATCTCATGAGCGTACATGGGTACCAACTACATCATGTAATGCAGTAAGTGAGACATCAGCCAAATTGGAGACTGTAATGAGGTTTTAAGTGGTGAATGAGCTGAATAAATCCCTCATCTTCCTTTACGGAAAATGGTTGAAAAATAAATGCAAACACCTTAATTATATTAGTAGTTCTGTCTTTGGCTCTGGTACCTGTAACTCTGAATATAGACTAAAGTCTTAATATTGGGTAGTAATATTGACCAATATTGACACATTGGACCAATGCTGACATCTCGGTTTTGAATCACATCAGCTGACACCAATATTTTAATTGACATATCGCACATCTCTACTACTGACAATTAATTCTGTAGGTCTGTAATGAAACCTATGCTTTTTGAGGATTTTAGCTCACCTGTGCGATTTCTGCTTTCCCCGCTGCCCGTCTGTCCATCTCTGGAAACACACCCCTTGGGTGCAGAGAGGCAGAAGTGAAAGAGAGCTTCTGTTTCCCTAAAAGATGATGTTGCCGCGTCGACCGGCCAGTGCGTCCCAGGCACCGGCAGCAGATGCAGATCACAGGATTGTTGCGGATATGAGTCTCTCTGGGATGGGAATCTGCTGAGCACGCGGACGCTCAGCTTCCGTTTTTGGTTTCACGTGTTAATTCTGTGGGCCGAAGTGCTGCGGGTTGTCAGGACCTCGCGCCCGTCTACATACATGCACCCCTGTTCTGTCATGTGGGGTTTGCACCCGAAAAGACTGCTGGCTTCATTCCCGATGCTTCTGGTCCTGATGGCCTGTACTCCACGCAGGGCAGTGGTGGTCGGGCTTCAACTTGAGAGTAGCGGTGCACCGACTTGGAAATGTGTTTTTGTCTACTATAACCAATACCGATATCCAGCTAACCTCAGAGCCCCTTGGTGGGTGGGGGGGACAGTGGGGGGGTGACGTTATGTCTTTTTTTATTTTGTATGAAAGATGGTTGTGTGGGCAGATTTATTAATGAATTAAAAACAAATCCACAGGCCATATAAAACTCTCCTGCAGGCCGCTACTTTGAGGCCTCATCTAAGTAGAGTTGCCACCCATCCTGTGTCGAGAAATAAAATGCTGTGTCCCATTTTGAACCTATTCCAGGACGAGACCTGTCCTGTATTTTTGGACCAGGCGATCGATCGCCCCTCCCCTGTTCAACAGACGGTGAGACATCAGCCCACTTTGGAGACTCTAACGAGGTCCTGAGTGCTGAACAAGCCGACAAGATCCCTCCCCTGCTGAAAATGGCGGATTGTCCAATGCAGTCACTTCTGTTATTGTAGCAGTTAATGTCTATTGCTCTGGTGCCGTTAACTTAGAATACTTATAATGAAATATCAGTCAAGATTGACACATCAGACTGACGCCGATATCTTGATTTATAACAAATATCGGCATATACCGATATGTTTCCTCTATATATTGTGCACCTCTATTTGAGAGAGAACTTGTCTAGTTTTCTCATTCTGTAGGTTCTGTGTGACAGAGATGATGTGATAAATGACAGACCAGTGCTGACAACGGCCATGCATATGCCTGCAGCCTCCATGGAGAGACTGAGGTCAAAGGTCAGGCTGCATTGCTGCTTTGTGTCCATTTTTGGAACACTCTGCTGGCTGGATTCCCAGATGGGGTTCTGTTAAACACTCCTGTTATAAACACAGGGTTGTTTGGCTCCTAACTGCTTTCTCTTTCCTCAGACGGAGACGTGCGGGAGAAGGTACCCCTCGAGCGGGAGGCGGAGCAAAGATGTTCAGAAGTGTCCTCATTGGTCCAGCCTGTGAGGGTAAACCACGTGACCTGGGCAGAGGAAGCACACCTGGAAGTTCGGCCCTCTCTGGTGCCGCCTCCCCCGCTCCCCCCCCCACCCCCCATGCCCATCGCCGTCATCCCGATTCCTGTGGTGTCGGCTCTCCCGCTGCCCGCCCCTGGGAAGGATGTCCTGTCTTCCTCGCCGCAGCAGCACCCCCTTTTGGCGCAGGTGAAGACGGAGGCGGGGCCCCTGACAGACTCCGGGAGCCCTCAGCCACAGAACCAGCAGCTGCGGCCCCACCCCAGTTCTGTGGTAGCCAGCTCCCAGCATGCCTTGCTCCCTGGCTCCTCCATCATGCAGGGGCAGGTGATGCCGGTGGGGCGGCCCAGTCCAGTGCTGGAGGATTCCCGGCAGCCAGACATGAGGAGGAGGCCAGGGGGGTACGTGAGCATGCCTGTCTGTGGTTGTTTGGTGAAAGCATGTGCCTGCCTCAGATGGGATTCAGATATAACTGAAGCAGTGGGTTGTGGGAAATATGGTTGGCTATTGGTTGGACTTGTTATAACAGAGTGTAGCAGAATCTTAGGGGTGCAGACCATAGCCTCAGATGGTTTATTCATCTGAATGAGCCAGACTCAGGCACAGTGGCACCGCTGAATCGGCACAGTTGCTGTGCAGCTCTGATGCCCTCCTTCACAGTGCGTGTTTGATTTGATGAAGTAATGCCTCGTGTTGTTTCCTGTTCTGGCAGGGCCGGGACTCGTGAAGTGCACAACAAACTGGAGAAAAACAGGTTAGTCAATCCCAGCTTTGTGACCTGGCTTAATGGGGGCAGGTAGTAACGTGAAGTTAGACTTGTGACCTTGTGGGGCTGGTGCTCATCCTAACTGCGGTTCAGCAGCACTGTAAAATGGGATCCGCTAAACTGGTAATTTTATCAGGAGTTTAACACTCAGTTGTGTGTGAACTTTCTGATTGCTGTGTCAAAATAACTGGCTGACTACTGCTGAACCGGATGTATTACAAAAACGAACTTTACTGCAAATTGACATTGCATATATGAAGGAATATAGAGCATAGGGCTGTAACAATTATTTGATTAAACTCAATTGCTTGGTTATTAAAAAGAATTGATTAAAATTTTGCTTCTCGATTACTCAACAACATGGCGGAAGTGACATGACGCATAGTGGATTAGGGTCCATATAAAGAGCAGAAGCACTTTGCATTAAAAGTGAATGAAAATGCTGTCGTTTGTCAGAAATACCTCTTACAAGAAGACAATCAAATCTGCGCCATTAGTGCAAGGTCAGCCATAGGCATGTGCCTGCCTTCAACATCACTTTGACTTAATTAACTTTCTATGATTCTTGTATGTCAAAATAATCGCTGCGAAAACAAAGATTAGACCCGTCGCTTCGCTGCATCTTCTTACATAATACATACATACATACATACATACTAATCGTATAATATTACTTTTTGCAAACTTGGGGCTGAACAATATTGAAAAGTTGGCCTTGCAGTATTTAAAATTTTGCAATATTTAGGAGATGAAAATTAAATATATAGTCATGTACCTACCGATAGTGTCAAATAAGTCGGTGGTTTTGCCGTTCCTCGTGCCAACTGACACAAAGCGGTGCCAACAATGACTTTTTCTCAACATTGTCTGTATGAAATGCAAAGTATTTCCATACAGCAGAAGATGAATGTTTTTTTTGTGACCAGATCTTGTTCACCTTCCTTTTGAGAAATTAAAAATGAGTTAAATGCTGCAGATGCTCAAAAAGTTCAAAGCAGCGCCGTTAAACTTTCAAGTTAAATAATTTTAATAAGTTTTAATAATAAAAAAAATGAATACAATAATGTTAAAATAAATCATTAAAATTGCAAAGATTGCTAAATTTATGTTTTCTTCGACTGAGTTAAAATGTTTTAGCACAACTTGGTGATGGTCTTAACCCAGCAGACTACTGCGGTCCTTGCAGTTTGGGAATTGCCCGTGCACGGGACGGCATGGTGATATTCACCTCGCACGTTGTGCACGCTGAGGGCGGCACAGTGTCACGGTGGGTAGCACTGTCACTGCACGCCGGCTGCCACTTTGTGTGTGTGTGTGTGTGTGTGTGTGTGCGTGTGCGTGTGCGTGTGCGTGTGCGTGTGCGTGTGTGTGTGTGTGTGTGTGTGTGTGTGTGTGTGCAGAGACAGACTGCAGTTTGCAGATCCTCCCCGTGCGTGTGGCCTTCGCTTTCTTTCCACTCTCTGAAAACATGCACTTAAGTGAACTAGAGTGTGACCAACTATGTACCATGCAGTGAGTGGTTGGGTTCTGCCTCGAGCCAATTGAAATATATTATATTATATTACATTTTATTACATTACATTACATTAAATATAATGATTACTTGATGAATTGTCAGATTAATCGGTAGATTACTCAATTATTGATATAATCGACTGTGGCAGTCCTACTATTGAATGTAAAGTTCCAAAATATAATGGCCTTTTTTGTATGGACACAATTGTGTGTCATTCTAACTTTTTAAAATTTATTAATGACACATTTTTTTTGTTAATATTTCAAGAAATATTAACCAATTATTTTTAGTTATTTTAATATGTTGCTGTTCATAGTAGAGTACTAATGGTATTTTTTTGAGGGAGGAGGTTGAATTGGAAAGACAATTATATTAATAGTAGATAAATGTTTTTGTTTAGCTAACAATGTCAACTTTATGTCAATAGCCTAACAGAGGGAAGACATCTTTTAGCATTGTTTGATTGCTTTGCATATATGAGCTGTTCAGAGTAATGTTTTTTTTTAATTTTTTTTATACTTTTTCTGTAGTTGATTTTCTGCAGTGCAACATGCATATCAGACAGACACAGGAGTACACACTGTGCACTAAGGATGTGGCAACAATGTAATACATTAATAATAAAAAATCGAATAAAATGCTATCCGTTCATACAAAAAAGGTTCAGGCCAGTTCTTTAATATTATGCAAATTAAATTCTTGATAAGGTGCAGAAAAACTGATATTTCTAGTTAGGTTTATCTCTAAACAGCACACAGTTTTGGTTTAGCCAACACGCTAGTACGCATTAAACCTCAGAAATTGCATTTAGGAAACCACATGACTTGGTCAAGTTTAAACTTGTAAAACTTGAAACCACGGGTTAGTTAATCATGGAGCAATAGCTCCTGGGAGCCAGAGTCTTAGGACGTGTCTGCTGTTGGGTATTTAGGAGAAAGGGACACTAGAAGTGTTTGGAGCATGAAATCGACTCTCTGAATTTCACTCGGCATATGGGCACCCCAGCCATTACTGCCCAGTTTCTGCTATGGAAGATCCTCTTTGCCTCCCTTTGTTAGAATGTAGGTCACACTTCAGCGAATGGGAGTCTTGTACTTTGTACTGCTGTATTCGGTGGAAGCCGCTGTACTCTGCCGGGTCACGTGGTCTCAAACATGTTTTGTCCGTGAGCTTGTGGGTCATTAGACGGGGCTGCATGGGTGCAGCTGAGCATGCTGGGATATCCCCTTAGGCTGAAGAGCTGCCCGCTCTCCTCCGCAGGCGCGCTCATCTGAAAGAGTGTTTCGAGACCCTGAAGAGGAACATCCCCAACGTGGACGAGAAGAAGACCTCCAACCTCAGCGTGTTGAGGAGCGCCCTGCGCTACATCCAGGTGAGCGGCCGCATCTCCAGACGTTCTCCACGGCCCGTGGCTCTGCTGCTGCGAGGTTCCTCGTCTTCCTCCGGCTTTCACGCTTCCCAGTCCCCCGTCACACTATTGCAAAGGCCCCCTCCCATAAACGCCACCCATGTGCGAGCCTCATCTTTAGCCTAACCGACCTTAATTTCCCGTCGCTGGGTAAAGTCTAGCAGCCGCATTTCCACGCAGGCAGAGTGGGGGTGACGTCGGGGTGATGCGTTAAACGCGTGTTATATTAATGTAACATGTACTAATGCAGCATGTACACGTATAATAGAGGCAGCAGTCATTGTGGAGCCCATGGCTGTTTGACTTGTCGGTGTCTCTCCTAGTTTTTTGGCTTTATTTCTTTTTCCATTCTTTTTATTATTTCCTCTCTCTTCCCAGTTTCATGTATTATTCTGTATAAATGATGTAGTGATGTATTAGAGCCTGCCCATCATTTCTGCCCACAGGCAACTCTGCTATGAAAGGTGCCATATAAACATAAAATTAATTGAATTGAACTGAATGTGCCGCTTGAGGTCAGACACTCTCTCTGTCACCCTGCCCCCTCCCCCTTTGTGAGGGGGGCTTCTGAAGTAAGACTCTGGTTTAACTCCCTGTTCTTCCGTGGCCCCGGTGGGTTGTTTCGGCGTCTCCCTCTGTTACAGAGTGCGATTAAATTGGTGGATTATAAATGTCCCTTGTCTTCTGTTTGGGTATCATTTGGTTTATGGAGGTTGCAGATGGAGGAATACGGCATCGCGTCGTGAGAAACGCCGACCTGCATAAGTAATACCAGCCCCAGGAGTGTCTGTGATGTCGGGGAACCATGTTATGTTGCGGGGTTCCTGTTCGTGAGGCCGTGCTGCCTGTGCGTGTTCACCAAACGGAGTGGTGCGAGTTCAGCGCTGTAGCCCTTTAAGCCTTCCCCGGGCCCCCTTCTCCATGTGAGCTCTGAGCACATGGCTAGCTGCAGACGGGTGACGTCACCTCAGCCCCGCTGAGTCTGAGCACGTGCGGAACAGACCACTGCCGCAGAGGTTAGGGGGGGAGGGAGGCAGGCCTTGGGGAGAGGGGGAGGGGCGTGGACGCATGTGTTTGACAGCACTGGCTTGTCTGCGGGGTCTCTAAGCCCCCATTGCTGTTGGTTGACTGAATATCAGTATTTTTGGTTTAATTCTGTTTATGTTTGTGCTATTAAGTGGCCCAGAGCCTCGATAAGCTGCCTTTGGCCCTCCGTCTTTCACTCTTCCAGGTCGCTGGCTCACTCCTTCTTATGAAGTCGCCCCTGTGGGGCAAATGGACTGTTTCAACAAGGTGATTTCTCATTTAGTTCGGGGTATATCAGCACACTGGTCTCTGTGGGTCGCCCTCTGTCTCCCTGTCTCCCCCTCCCACTTCCCCTTCATTTCTCTCCCTGTGCCTCCCTGTTCATGTCTCTCTCTCTCTCTCCCGCTCCCGGCCCCCCCTCCGTACCTCACGGTATCTCTGCGCCCATGTCCGTCATCGCGGCAGCACAGCTCAGTCCGTCTCTGCAGAGTCTGACCGTGTCTCTGACCTGTGATTGGATCCCCGCGTCTCTCGCATATTGTCAAGGTGACTGATCTCCTGCACCAAACAGAATGTGGCTTCACCAGACTTCTTCCCTCCGCCTCTGCGTCTTCTGTGCATTCCTCGCCTAATCGGCTGATGGCCCCCCCTCCCCTTTGGGGTGTGCTCGCGTCAGTAAATAATCAGGCACCTGGGGAGATTACCTGGTGTGAATTAGATGGTAACAATGGTGAGCATCATTTGGGGGGTGCAGCACCCAGCTGTGAACTGAGGACGTCTGTCCCTTTGCTTACTGTGGTGTTATAAGCGAAGAAAATCCTGTTGTCCCTTATATGGGACAGGAGCGTCTCTTTGACGGGCGAAATGGGGTTTTTTTTAGGCCGTGGGGAACAAAAGGTCTTTTCTGTGATGCGTTCGTTCTGTGAAAGGACTTCAAAACCATACAAGCACTTTGTTCTCTCGGCCCTTTTTGAGAGCACAGATGCGTCTCACTCCTGTTTCCTTCACTGGCCCTCACACACAAAAATCAGTCTGAGACTCTGCCCTCATACGCACAGAATTGTATTGTAACAATTAATATGTAAAATGGTAAGAGAATAGTCTTCATTGTCATTGTACAAGACAATGAAATAAAAAATGCTACTCTCGATTAGTGTGAACTCAACAAACAACACAATAAAAATAAAGTCTAAAGTCTGTAGCTGTTCAATAGCAACATGTTGGTATGAAAGATTTGAATCCGTCTGTAGCAGTTTTGAGTCAAACAGTAAGTATGACATTGTAGGATATAGTATACTCTATATTGTCACTGTTACGATATAGCATGGTAGCTTTGGTGTGAAGTCATGCTCGTAGAGTGAGGCATGTGTTCTGTATTTTTTTGGTGTCCTCTGGCCCCCACCTTGCTGGGACAGACAGGCCCATGGGGAAGCCAGGAAAGCAGTGTTCCCTCCCCCTGAAGGTCGTACGGCTTCTGGCTCCAAATTTTTAGGTTTTTTTTTTGTCTGGTTGGTACTGTCTGCTGGTGCAGTGGTCTCTCGTGAATAGCTGCTACCGGGGCACTGTGGCTCGGGGGTGGGGGGGACTGGGTTCTGTTTGTGTGTAAAGGTTAATTAGTCTGTCTATGTATCCACAGGTGTGTCGGTCGGGGGCGGGGGCTGCAGTGAGATCTAGCTGCAACCTACTCATTGTGAAGGTGGTTGCTGGGGAAACTAGGATGGCTTCTAGTTGTTGTCTTGGAAACAGCCGGGGGAGCCTGGAGTCTCGGGGCAAAGGGCCTGGTGTCATTGGCGTCATTCGCAGTGACGCCAGTGCCGATGAGGAACCTTTTGGTTCTGTTTTACAGTGAGCTGCCGACTGACTTCTTCTCTGATCAACCACGCCTACAGCCATGTTCCTCCTCCTCCTCCTGACAGCCTCTCTGTACGGCTGTGAGAGGTCATTCACGTGTGTGTGTGTGTGGTGGGGGGGAGTTCATCACAGATCAGGCCGCGCTTAGGGAAGCTCTGACACGACCCTCTCTACACCCCCTGAACATACCTGTTTTAGAAGAGTATCTGTGAGCTCCTTATTGCTTTAAGTCTCTTAAACACACATACTCACACACAATTTCGATTTTTTTTTTTTTTATCTTAGCGGCCTTAGCCGCCCCTGTCCTTGCGACATATTTGGCTTTGCGGTGTCAGCTGACTGAAAACTAGGTCATTAGCATAAGGAACATTCCCCACCGACTGCCTGATTCTACATTTCCTCCTCGCCCCGCTGTTTGTTTGGGAGACACGAGGACAGGTGTGTGTCTGTGTGTGTGTGGAAGCCTTAATTATATGTGGAGTTGCCTTGACAAGATCGGTGGCTGGTTTGTAGTTCTCTACAGGGTTTGCCAGCGCGGGAGGTGCAGTGTAGCAGACTGATCCTCCCGTCGTCGAAGTCATGCTGGTTGTCAATCCTCGGCTGCACCAGTTATACCTGTGGGGCTGTGAGATAGTTAGGCAGGTATACATGAACCGCGACACAGGAAAACCATACTGAGGTGTGTTCAGGGTTCCTGAAACTTGCTGTGTAGTCAGCCAGGCAACAGGTGGCGCTAGAGGGAAATCCACCGACCACTCTTTGTGCTTGCAGATGCTGAAGAGGAAAGAGAAGGAGTTTGAGCACGAGATGGAGCGCCTGGCGCGGGAGAAGATTGCCACCCAGCAGCGGCTGGCGGAGCTGCGTGACGAGCTGAGCCAGTGGGTGGACGGCATGGAGATGGAGCGGCTGCTGCGACAGGCGGCGCAGCCCGAGGACGACCAGGCCTCCACCTCCACAGCCTCAGGTAGGCAGGCCTCCACCTCCACAGCCTCAGGTAGGCAGGCCTCCACCTCCACAGCCTCAGGTAGGCAGGCCAGGCGCTTTGGGCAGTGATGACATGGCCAGAGAGCCTCTGAGGAAGGCATCAAAGCCAGTGTGATCAAGGGCAGAGGAGTTATAGACAAATGATGTAATTGTTTTGTGTTACTTGTCACTTCTTCTTTTGCAAAGGTTATTTTCTCGTCTTTTCTCTGGCTGGACTGACTGGGCATTTTTCTGATCTCTCTGCCAGAGGGCGAAGACAATCTGGACCAGGATGAGCACATTTCCACAGCAACCGTTGCCACTGCACCCATCTCTCTCCCCAAAGCCCCCCAGAAGCCACCGGCCCCTGTAGTGGCTGCCGTCTCCCTCCAGCATCCAGCCCCGCCTCCTGGAATACTGGCCCCACCCCCTGGCCCCGCCCAGGCTATGGTTGCCCACCCGCACCTAGTCGCCCAACCCACGGTGATCGCCCATGCGGCTTCAGCCTCGCACGCTTCTGTCATTCAGGCCGTGAGCCATGTGATCCAGGCTGGTCCCAAGCATGTTGCTCACATAGCCCCATCTTCCTCCTCTTCCTCATCCTCCTCTTCCTCGGCCTCCACCCCCATCGGTCACATCACGGTGCACCCGGTGACTCACCTGGGCGCCACCTTGTACCCGCAGCCCCCTGCAGCTGCAGCCGTGGTCAGCCATATCGCACACACACTGAGCCATGCCCAGGTGAATGGTTCGGGCCCCGCCTCTGGCCCCCAGGCCACCGCCCTCGTAGGCAAACAGCAGGTGGTGTCACGCCACCCACAGCTGGTAGGGGGAGCTGTGCTCAACCCTGTCACCATGGTGACCATGCCCTCCTTCCCTGTCAGTGGCCTGAAGCTGGCTTAAGGGGGAGGAGCCTGAATATGGCCTGAGGGGGAGGAGCCTGAATCTGGCTTAAGGGGGAGGAGCTTGCAGACTTTAGTGCACGTAGATTTACTTCCAGACAGATGGAACACACGCACGCACACATCGACTGGAACTGATGGAAATTCAAAAACGCAGATTTGGATAGAATCACAAACCGCATTAAAAACTTTACATTCCAAAAAAAAAAAAAAAATCTATTTTTGTCAAAGATGTATATGAAATGATCTGTGCACACATTTGGGATTGTGACGTGCATATGTGGAGTTGGATGCCTGTTATGGGGACAGGTGAAATGTTACCCAGACTGGCTTGTTTGGCTCGTTTCGTGTCGTATGCTTTCTGCTCTTCATCATTCTGCATTCGGTTACATGGGTTTTACGGTGTACAGTGGCATGGTATCTCCGTTGCATAGTTTCACTGTGGGCAGTCATGTGATCTGAGACTCAGGTGGTTTCACTGTGCATGGTCACATGATCTGTCAGGTCATGATTCCATGATTTTTTTTTTTTTTTTTGACCAAGGTGTGTGTAATTTCTCTTGGGTTGTTATCTGGGTAAGCAAATAAAAAAAAATACAAAATATATTAGTAAATGTTAGATGCAGGTTGAATGTTGAAGTCTGAATGAAGACAAAGTCTTGATAATTGTACTCCTTGAAAAAGATATCTGGAGTTAATGTGCCTCTGGCACAAGCCTTACCCTCGGCCCACAGACGCTGTGTGTCGCCCTCGCGCCTTCAGTGTGACCAATAATCATGACCAGATTGTTGGTGGTCACAGCCTGTGGCCATGTGTCGTGGAGTGTCACGCTCCTGCCCTCTTCTGTCCAGAGGGTGTTACTGCGCCTCATGTGGCACATGGTGACCCTGAGTTGGTTTTAGGGGTACGGAACAGCTTAATCGCGATGTATAGAGGTCTGACTGAAGGGACACTGGTTCCATTCAATTTTAAGGCTGTTTGCCTAGCTCTGTAAAGCACTGTTTCCCAAACCAGTCCCCACGTTTTTGTTGCCTCCCAGCTCCTTGCCAGACAGCCTGTATTTTAACGGGAAGTTGAGAGGGAGCAAAAACGTCAACTGTCAGGGGGTCCCCAAGGGGCGGGTTGGGAAACTGCTGTAAAGAACCTTGACCTGCAGACTGTGCTGTGCTGCAGATGCCTGCGTTTGACTGCCTACTGGACTGCTGATAATGGACACGAGGTTGTAGGCTCCTCCCCCCCCCCCCCCCCCCCCCCCAAGGCCCCCCTCCCACCCCCCCCTGGGGAAGAGTCAAAGGCCCACCCCCCGGGGGGGAGGAGGGACAAGGGTATATTTCCAT
>JAABNY020000037.1:11011486-11033137 GCA_015164015.2 Brevimyrus niger
GGGAAGGAAAAACAGTGCTATACGAGGGGGAGAAGAAGAGACATAGACTGAACTGGGGAGGAAAAACAGTGCTATACTTTCAAAACAATGACCCCTGAAAGGAGTGATTTAGTACCGCTGGTCCGGGTCCAGGTCACAGCATAGAGCAGCCATAGGGAAAAAGGCCATGGGGCATTCAGGAGAATAGTAGCGCTCTAGAAAGTCTCTGATGTTTAGGCCAAAGTTTACTGTCCGGAGCAGATAATCCGGGTCAGCGTTCACCCTGCCGATTATCTAGAAGCAAAAGTTGACAGTCGTCAAAAATGTGCCAAAGTGAGATCCGGAACAAACACACTAATTGGTCCATGGTAACAATTCAAAAACCAATTTAGTAATCATTTGCAGGAATGAGTCAGCTGCAGTGCTAACCTCACACAGCATTATTCCAAAGGAGAAGATGTCCACATGCTCATCATAACTTTGACCTGGCAATGAAACGTTAGTGAGCAGGCTGGTTTACAATTACAGTGCTACCTAACACTGATGATCAAATGGTGTTTCATGAACTATTTGTGGTATTTTTTAACCCCACCAATATTTTTACTGAATTAAGCAAGCCCCCCAATACTTTCTGTGAGCACTGTATATGCTGCAAAACTGCACCTACTTTCTCTTATTTCTACGTGTTTAACTAACACTTATCACAGTTGCTTCCCTTCAACTCACCGAGGATCATTTCCGGCGCCATCCAGTAGGGGCTACCGACCACTGTGTACCTCTTCCTCCGGTCTGATTTCTGCAGGCCTGTTAGCCCAGCTTGGGGGAGCCTGCCTGGATTCCGCTCTTCTACCATGAGGCGGGCCAAGCCAAAGTCAGCCACAACCACACTCTGGTCCTGTGGGGGCAGTACTAACTCAGCTGAACCCTACTTCCCATCCTCCAGCCGAAGGCCCGGAACAGCCAGTAGTGTGATAAGCAGGTGTCAACATCTGTGCCTTCTAACCCTTGATTCCTGAAGGACAGGATCTTGCTCCATAACATGCAATGTACACACGTGGTACCCACCTCTCTGACCAGACAGTTATTTGAATTCAGATCCCGGTGGATGATGTTCATAGAGTGCAGATACGCCTGGATACATGTGAACAAGAGCAAAAAATGATGCTGAAGCCACTGAGAGTGAATACTACTAAATACCACATGGCACCAGTTGAACAAACCCATAAATAAGACAGGTTCTCTTCGTTTTTCTTAGTACAAGTATACTTAGTACAAGTATTCTTGCCAAAGATTTACATTAGGACACAAAGAGTCTTGCGCGCCCCCAATTTCTCTACCTTCATTACGTCTAGGGGCCCAGGAAACTCCTTTACTTATGAAACCGGATTTACTTCATTTATACAAAGAGCAACAAGATCATAGAATTGCAATTGCCTTAAGTTAAACCACTATATTACGTAATTTCACTAGAGGGCAGCAGAGCACAATAAACACACAAAGTGCTTGACACTAACCATTCCAGAGGCGATGTCCCTGGCAAATCCTATTCTCTGATTCCAGGGGTAATTACTGTCCTGTTTGGGAGGAAAATGGACAGACTGGGAAATATTCCTCTTCCATTCATTTTTATGTTCCTCAGAGCCACATGTGCACAATTACTTTAACTTCCCTCCAATGACAAATGTTTTTTGCATGTATTCATGGCTGTATATTATATTTTTTATATTATTATATATATTTATATTATTATATTTTTTAAATATTAAATATCAGTGTATGTTGTACAAGATGCACGACATCGAGAACAAGAATGAGAAAACTCAGAGACACACACATAGAGAAACACAAAGATGAAATGAGAAAGTAAACCCTACTGGGTTCTCACCATGTCCTGGATGATATCCTTCAGGGTTCCTCCTTTGATGTACTCAGATATTAAGTTAAGCTTCTTGTCCTTGTAAAGGATCCCAATGAACCGCAGCACATTGGGATGGTCTAGGCACCGCATGACCTTCACCTGGAGGGGGCAGCAAGAACATTTCACTCATCAACACACTGGGTCTGGTCAGGCATAAAAGTTAAGTTGTACTGGACTTAAATCGGCCAGGCTGATCTCCATTACTGGGTGGGGGTAATTCAGCCATGTGATGGACCCAAAGGCACAGAAGAGAGTCTGAAATTGGGAGAGGGGCAGCTTCATAATGTAACTGGAACGGGCTATTTATTAACAGGGGGTGAATTAAGGAAAATTAAATATTGTGGGGTACATGGTACCTCCCCCCCCCCCCCCATTTCCTGCACCGCCAGACGTACCTCCTTGAGGAAAGTCTTTTGGCTGTCTTCATCAAAGCGGAGGAGCTCCTTCATCACCATCTCTTCACCTGTTTCACGATGTGTGACCTATAGACAGCAAATGATGTCATGGGTGCATTCCAGTGATTATCCGAAAAATCTACAGATACTGGATAACAGGTCTTTATAATGTGCAATGATGTACTGAATGCAGTGGACGCTGTGATCCTAGAAGGAAAAACACCAAATCATAAACAAAATAGGCTACATAGAATGAAGAGAAAATGGCTGCCCTGAAATCATCCAAATGGCTGTCGCACAGTGGGGGTGGTTAATGTGGCTCCCCACTGGTTCTTTAAAACGCTTTGGGTGTCTTAAATTGAGGCTATATAAATGTAACATTCACTCATTCATTTATTCATAAACAATCCACGTCACTCACTATGAACCTTTGATTCCAGTTCACCGCCTTTATACCCTGCACTACTATGCATAAATTTCCTCTAGAGTCCTGCCTCTCCTGAACAGCTAGACCTCAGTAAGTTGCATATAAAGAGAGTCCACTAATAAATGGTCAATGCCGTGGTGCACATGCATGGAAAAGGGCGACTGTGGCACAGAGGCCGCTGATGAGGCAGCACCTTGATGACTTGTCCAAAAAAGCCTTTTCCCAACAGCTGGCCATGCAAGAGGTCAGAGGGACGGAAAATGCGATCTGTCCGACTCGTAGGCACAGCTCGCAGGGACTCTGAGCGCCCGATGTCCCTCCGGTGGGACAGGGGAGAGGAAGAGCCATGGGGGACTGGGGATTTATCGATGCTGCAGCTGCGTCTGAAAGGGCAAAGCAGCTGGCGGTCACTTTTGGATGCCTTTTTATCAGTCCAGGTCCAGAAAGTACAAATCCAGACCAAGATTTTGTTTCAACCAACCAGCTGAGTACATATATAGAGTTACAGTCGCAGATTTCTCAACTGGTTGGTTGAAATAAAATCTTGGTCTGGATTTTTACTTTACTTACTATCTGGCTGGACTAGCCACCTCTGCTTACTATAGTCTTTAAAATGAAGCATGGGAAAAGAACTGTGAAACTCCACTAAGCAGCTATTATAGTCAGACAATGGTAGCTCAATGACTTGAGTACTTTGATACCAACACAAAGGTTGTGGGTTCAAATCCCAGTAAGCATAAATTATAACCCTTTCCTCTGGTCTAAGTTACTTTAGATAAAATGTCAGACTGCTATAATGTAACATGGTGGTCATAAAAAATTGCTACTTTATATGAAGAACATGCATAACATCTGATTGGATTTTGTCATTGTTAAGCAAGTTAGAACTGAGATACTAACATCTGGGCCCACTAAAGCAGCAATGCTGGGTCATTTTAGTATGAGTATAAATCCCACAAAAGTTGGGTGAAGCACTGGGCTGATAGCTACACCCCAATAGTCACTTTGTAGAGCTCTTACGTGATGACTTTAGAACGAACTCTGTTGGCAATTGGATGGAGTGAGAGTTCAGAGCCAGGGCTGCTTTTGCATTGACCCACTTCTGATGGGCTGTCGACCTGATCCCCAAAATCTCTGAGGTCATGGGGATTCCGCTCAACGGTCAGCTGCAGATTCCTGCCGGTCTCCTGAATCAGCAGTTCAATCTAGTGCAGACAGTGTGGTTCTAGGTCAAGTCTGGACAAAAATAGAGTGACCAAGGTGGGGAGAGTTTCACAGGCTGAGCTAGGTGGACGTTTCTGTTACCTCATCCAGTGGAACATTCTGAATTGGGGTTCCATTGATCTCCAATATGCGATCCCCAATGCACATGGACCGCTTCAGGTCTGGACTACAGCAGTTCAAGTCCACACTAGACAGAAAGACAAGATATTTGTGCAGGAGACCTAGCTTCATTCGGAACCACAGCCTGTTTCCTACTACCATCTGGAACCACAGTTCTCTAGCCTCCAGTCAGACAGGCTGATGTAGCGTTTGCTCTTGTTTTTATATTTCCTAGCTTTTCTGTTATCTTAAGTTCATGAAGGTCCATTTGAACAGTCCACCTTTTACTTATTTGGATATATTTTGAACATTCCCAAAAAGAAGAACGCATCTCTTTTGATTACTTTTAAATATTCTGCTACTGTTTTATCAGTGGTTTTAGTGAGAATTATAAAAGTCATTCCCTCTATTGAGTTTAGCAATGATAAGCCTGTGCATCATCTAAAAACCATGAAGAGAGCCCCTGGCTGACTGATAAGAAATGTTTCACACAGAAGCACATAATTTGGGCCATTTCGCTGCCTTACTTTCACTTTTGATTCAAGAATTTTCAGTGCTTGCCTTGTTTACTGTTTTTAAAATAGTGTATTCATAGATAATGTCCAGTCATCAGCATTGCTGTGACTGGATGAGTTAACAGCCATGCAGACCTGCGGACTCACCTTGATACGCGTACAGTAGGGCTGCACTCTGGCCCACATGTGCTGGAGCTGCAATCCGGGCTGATGGATACTGAGAAGCCCCGGTTCCCCTCAGGAGAGGCTGGTATGGACACCAGTGTCACTACGTGTGGGACCTTGGAATCTGGAGAGTCCGGCGGGGTCACTTGACTGACGACATTCTTCTGGTAACATTGTCCACTGCAGAGAAAGAGCACAGAACACAACGACCAAGCATTAGAGGGTGTGGAAGATTAGGGCCTTTGCCTGGACCCCTCTGGTCTTAGGGTGTGCTCACACTTGGCCCGGTTTTCTCACACCTGCCCCCCCCACTCCCCCGCTAACATTGTGTTTGGAATTCCAGACCCAGATCATGATTGAAGTTCTACTTTGTGGCTTATTCGTTTCGGGTGCGATGACACAGGGCTCTTTTATAGATTTATCGAGTATCCAATGCTAACCCTAACCCTAACCAATGCTATTTTCACTTACGTACTGCTGGTATAAGAAGACAGTCCCACATTTTACCACATCTCCCAGAGTTTTTGTATGTTCCTGGATACTCTCCTTAGCCCAAATTTCCAGCAAACACTCCACCTCTGCTGGAGACCAAAGTGATCCCTATGCCACCATGTTCGTCGATACCCAATCCGTTCCTTTCGGGTCCAGGTCACGCATAGTGCATACGAGTGCATGCATGTGCTGGTCGTGTCGTCCACGTCATATAGCACATCCCCGTGCTTGAGCATGGTCAGCGATCACACTAGACGCGTATGCCTCTTTGAGCAGGCCGGGGCGCGGTTAAGTGGACTGTGCCAAGCGATCACATCAATCAAACGACCTGGACTTTGGGGGTCAAACATGTTTGGGCACAGTACGGATGGCCTAGCGTCAGGACACCCTTATAAAACAAGCTAAGTGAACAAACTTATCCAGGGTCAGCTGCAGACGCATACATCTGTTTTCCCATCACTTTCCATACCGCCATTAGCAGACTCACCAGTAAAGCTTGGAGCGCTCCACCAGGGCGTACGCATCCCCATCACCGATGACCCCGCCGCAGCACAGGCAGCTAAAGCACTCGGGGTGGTACTTCTGTTCCCCAGCAACCTATGAAAGGCATCGGAGAGTCAGGTGACAATTTCAGTAGGAGACCTTTCGGTGCAGGAGCCCACTTTCGGCACTGGCTGAATTACACATGCAGAAGGTTCCTTCGCGCCTCTAGCTGAAGTCGTGGGACCGATGTGGTGAAAATAAAAATGACAACATTTAGACCACAAAACCTAGCTGTGCACGGTGCTTGTTATGAACCGTGCCACACCTACATGTGCAGTATCTCATCACTCGCCATCGTTCTGCCCAAACCGCTCAGTAACTATGACAGCAAACACTTCCAAAAGACCAGTCTCATGATCAGTCACCCTTCTGCTGCAATATGTGCAAGACTTCTGTGCAGATTTCAAAATGAACGAGCAAAGCATCTGGTCTCTGGACCAGCGCCCTCAGCCCAGAGAACAGCTGATGACATGCTGCACCAGCCATGAAGCCCACCCCCTTCTCTGCAACACTGATGCAGAGACACCGTTTTTGGGGTCTTTGGGATTCAAGGGGGGGAAATACATTTCAATGGTAGGGGCACTGTGACCAGAACTGATCTTTGAAGGGGAAAGATGAAGTGAGAGTAAATTAATTGAGAAACACATCATTTACCAATAAGGAAGCAGACAGGGTTACTGACTGGGAGGAAGCAAGCTTTTGTAAGTGCAAAACATTTTGCAAACAAGGTCCCCATAATGTAATACATACCTGTTATTTTGACATTGTGGGGACCATTTTTTTATTGGATAAAAATCTGTGACTGCAATCAAAAAAACTAAAAACACAGAAGTCTTGTATTTTGTTTGATTACTCATGCTTAAGGACAGGGCTAGATAGGGGTCACGGTTGTCATTGCTGGGATGTGTAAACATGTGTGGTCTGAGTGAATGCGGAGTCTCTTACCATGACAAGGCCTGTGGTGATGATTTCACAGCAGCCTCTGCACACCTCCCCAAATCGAGCCCAATAGTCCCGCTTACAAAAGAACTGACCATCCTTCTCATAGTACCAGTGCGACAGTGAGTCCAAGCACTCACAGCACCTACTCCAAGGAAAAATGTTCAGAGAGAATTTAGGCAAAGTGAAAGCAGTGGTACTCCGAGGGTAGAAACAAAATGTCAAGTGTGGATATAGTGCAAGTGCATGCCCCCCCCCCAACACACATTTAACCACATCTCTGCACCCATACACCTAAACATGGTGTGTTCAATTCTGTATCTCTCATATTTACCCTTTGCCTCATTCAAATAAAGATATCTCATGAAAACCGTCATCTGCCAGGAAGTCACGTGTTATAGGAGAGCAGCTCACAAAAATAAACTGGATAACAGTTTTTTTTTTCCGCACATTTGACGGGAAGCTGTGGCTCTGACGGACTGGCAGTCACTCTGAATTCCCATAGCAAACTGTCAGGCCAAATGTCCACCGCTCTCTCTCTTTCTCCAACATGCACACCCACATCCCAAACTCTACCGGCCTCAGCAGGTCAGATCCAGAGCAAAAAAAAGCATTTAACAAGATACAAAGACAAGGGACAAATAAAAATATATATAACTTAAAAAGTAGCTTCTGGTTAGGTGTGAAATCCACATCGCTCAGAACAGAATTACGCACAGTGATTATTTAGGTTATTAACATCACATGTAAATCTAAGATCTCTAACGGAGCCAGCATCTCCTGACCATAACCATACAAAGAACTCCCAAAGACATTTTACCACAACAGTTTCATTTGGTTATTGGTTACAGCATGAGTTTTACTCCACAGCCTTACTTCCCCTTGCTCAGCTTTCTGTACCGCTGGTCTCTCCGTGACATTCCCACCACTAGCAACCAGAGATGAAGCTTTGGTCCACTCAGTCACTGAAAAGTCTAATGGAAATAGCATGACAACTATTCAAGCACACTTCTCTATTTTTCACTCTCTCTCTCTCTCTCTCTCATTTCCGTGAGCTGATTTCCTGGGGAGACATCACAACCTCTACAGAACAGCAACTACTGACTGACTTCCACCCATTCAGGGTTTCTGGAAGATCAGTAACCTACACAGCCCAGTGCAACACAAGATAAAACAACCATGTAACAATAGACCCCCTGTCCAAACACAAACAATCAACCCCAAAGAATTTATTTTGTGCAAAGTCACACGTACACAGCTGACAATACACTTGTCAGAGTGTTTTTTCACTATTTCAGAAATTCCAGCCAAAAGCAACACCCAAACACTGTCATATGTGCATTCAGAGATTCTATAACTCATTCTACAAAGGTCAAACCACCTGGTCAGGAGGAAAAATCAGTGTTTCAAGTGACCAATGACTCTTTGAGGTGGGTGGGGGAGGGGGGTGTCATTATGATGATGGATACCATAAATTCTCTTTCTTATTCGGGAGTCCTACCAGATAACCGTAATTTAAATAGCCCTAAGACAGCTTGCAACCATAGATATAGTGTTAGATGTTCAATAAGCCAAGTTCTAGAGGATACTTGATGAGCTCTGAGCATTTATGACAGGGTGATGCACAGTTCAGAGAGGCTGAAATGTCACAGTCGCTAAATATTCTCCAAATGAAGGCTGATGTGTAACTCTATATTACATATTTGATTAGGGGTATCGCAATATTCGCCACAAGATGGCGCTTCGAACGCGTTCACACCATTGGTTTCCTAAAATGTCATGTTCTTAGCATTTTAACACGTGACATTTCAGAAGATGCTAAAACAATACTGGGACGCGAAGCATACAGTACCAGCATAGTCCTGTTTAGATTCTCTGCACGGGCAGTAGGCTGTCTGTGAGCTAACAGCTATTATTTAACAGACAATAAGCAGAATTATGTGTTCAAAGTAATAAACAGCAGGGCCATCAAACATTCGCGTGGGGTGCAAGACACAGCATGTTTTCTTGTTGGGTTTGGCCTAATTAAGTGACTTAAATGCAAGCATAAGAAACATATTTAAATGTTACTGAAGAGAAGTTTTAAAACACCGTATGATACAGTCATAATTTGGGTTGGATGAATGAAACGATCAAATTAAACCAGAGTACAAAGTTTGTCAGTTCCAAAATTCTCCATAATAAGTTGGCTATTCCTTTCCCTGATCTTATCACTAGTCATGTTATTTGAGCTTTTTTGTTTTTCAGTATGATAACTATCGAAGTGCGGGACTGTACATCACAAACTCGTGCAGACCGAAACTCTTACCGGAAACAGCGCGCGTGCCAGTCGGAGTCCAGCGCTTGTACGTAGCGGAGGTCCTGGATCCGCCGCCCGCACCCTCTGCACACGAGAAAACTGCCTCCTGCTGAAACACACAGCCAAAGGTGGTAAAAAACCATAACTGAACTAAGTGTGCACAAGGTTTTTTTTCTTTTCTTTAAAATCTGCTGATTGTTAAAGATTGACCGGTAACGACACCGAGAAGTGACGATACGTTTGTAACTTATTCCAAGAAGAAAATGTTGGTACCAGAAAGCAATTTAACATTTTTAGAGAAAAATACACATCCGGTTGTGATTAATATATTATTATGATTGTTGTAAATACTGTTACTAGTACTGATGATACTTTACTATTACTACTAGTACTCATATGTATTTGGCTTGCGATGGATTTGACCTTATTTAGGGTGTTCACCAACTCTGTGCCCTATTGTGCTTGGGGCCCCCGTGACTATGGGGTAAGCGGTTAGAAGATGGGTGGACACTGCTGTCGAGATTCTTAACTGGCCTACAATTAATCAGCTAACATTACTTTCATGGCTAATACATACATATATATATAACGCATAACTATTCTGCATAGTTTTATCAAATTTAAATAAAGTTAACTTTATTAGTTAAGGAGTTTGGTGAAGTTTTATACACGAATAAACAATGTGGCCGGGAGCGCGCATTCCAAACGCGCTCGATCCCGATCTGCGATAACTGCATCGATGGTCGTATGATCGAAATCATATTCCTGACCCACCTTCTACCTGTGCCATAAGTCCGTCCCTCACCCGGCGATTAAGGGGATTCAGCCTTTTCACGGCCCAGCTGGGTGGGAGTCCCTGGGCATCGCTCTCCGCAGAAACCCTAATGTCCCCGAAACCACAGAGTGTGTTGGCCCGAACTGGAAGGGTGCAGTTACCCAGCCTAAAGAAGACGGAGCCTGTACGACTAGGGCCGGCCGATCGCACCGATTGCATGTAGCGTGCAGAGTAGAATAAGGAGGGGCTTGCTGGTGTACATCAGCATGTGAGGGTGGAACCATTGTAATTACAGAAAGTACGCCGGCGTTGCATAATCATGAAGTTGACCATTTTCATTTTCTTTTTTTCTTGTATACGCAGTATACAAGTATGCTGTATGGTATAAGCTACTATTGCAAACAATACACATAGATTGAGGAAAGGCTGCATTGTGAACAAATTCAACCCTTGGAAAAATTCACGCTGAAAAATACTTTATTACGTTAATTTCTTATCAGTTATAATGCTGGGCGATTCCAACAAATGATCAGAAGTATTCAACAAAAACATGCATTGATCCTTCCCACCACACCATCAGTATTTACCCGGAGGAAAGTCTGCAATGCACGACTTTTACTTGCCTAATAAAACTTGTTTTCAAACAATGAAAATGTTAAGACACCATCCGCTCATAGCTGGAACAAGTTAAGCCTGTTGGCCTGACACATTTCATAGTACAGACCTCGAGGGTACGCTCCGGGGACACCCTTGAATGTTAATAATATTATTAAAAAACATTATAAAAATGTTATTATTATTATTTTTGTTAAATAACGCAGCCTAATGAGCGATTTAAAAACATGACTAGTCCTGATTATCACAGTTAACATTGCTTAGAACAAGAAGATCACAAATGTTGCACACGTTTACCATACAATTGAAAATGTTAACTAGAACGTTGTCAAAAACATCTCGATTCCTATTCGGGAATTGCATTTAAAAAATCAGAAAAGCACTGTAGTCACGCAACATAAAACGTGGTGGTTTTGTATCTCTTCCTATATACACTTATTCCCTATTTATTACTCATGAGGCATTGCACTCATAAAAAATCGTTTAATTTCACCGTTACATTAATAAAATAAAAAGCGTATGTGTAAAACACAATTTGAAAGTCTAATGCCATGATTGCATAGGTACCGGCTTATACGTTTATTGCAGAAAAACGTCCATATGACACGCACAAATTGCCGGCGAGTTAAACGCTAAAATACGAAAGGCCAAACGGGACACGCCTACTTTTACGCTGCAACGCCTTCACTTCCACAGTTTTTAAAGTAGCAGCCACACATCTTAAGACACTGTGTGTCTAAAAAAAACAAAAAGGCTGGTAAATGCATTGCTTGTAAACTGGCTAACAATCAGCATGGTATTATACAAACATACATTGACTGAAATCTACTGATTTTTAAAAAAATTGTTATTCAGGAATGTCAAACGCTTCTTTACATTTGTGTGCTTGCAAATGAATTTTTACTCAAATACAGTACAAAGGAAACTTTGGTACATGGAAGCAGAACAAACATTTTTGCTTTTAAAAATGTACATTCTGGATCAGGAAGTAGCACCATAATGTCTTGAGGTCTCGATATGCTCAAGTTCTCTCACTTTCTTCTCCCACAGGATCTGCCTTGACATCCAGAACCCTCTAGAACACAAACATGTTAAGTTTACAATGTTTTCATGATTTAATGCTCATTGTTCTTAAGACCCAGGAATATCTTCATTACCTGATACCACTCCATATTCCCTGATGTCTGTCATTATTGCACTTTGTCTACTGATTTGAATAGTTATCTTTCAATGTTCTTGCTTTGTTTGAAATATACTGTGCAGTCACAGGTTATTCTACAGTAGATCAGGGGTGTTTCTAGCTACTGAAAAAAATCAGGGGCCAAATCAACTTTACCCAGGGCTTGACTTTATTTTTTTGAAGGAAGATGGACATTGGGGGTGAAAAACTTGGGGCTTTGGACCTAACGTCGCCGTACTTTAGCACCCACAGCGGGATGGGATTGGACCTAACGTCGCCGTATTTTAGCACCCACAGCGGGATGGGATTGGACCTAATGACGCCAATGTTCTGGCCCCTAATAGGGGGGCTTCAGCTGCCTTATTTTTGTTGTCTCAGCCATCCTAAAAAAAATCATTTTTTTAAAATCATTTAGTAATTTGTCCCAGATCTTCATTCACATTTCCTACCCCCAGCTCAGGACTCAGGAGTCTTTATTGTGAGGATCTCCCTCCTCCCAGCAAATTTAATCAGGGTGGTGGTGTGTGTGTGTGTGTGTGTGTGGGGGGGGGGGGTGACCACCGTGTAAAGGTCAAATCCTTGACTCGCCCTGTGTGTGTGTGTGTGGCTCGCCCTGTGTGTGTGTGTGTGTGTGTGGCTCGCCCTGTGTGTGTGTGTGTGGCTCGCCCTGTGTGTGTGTGTGTGTGTGTGGCTCGCCCTGTGTGCTGTATGTAGCTTCTGCTCCAGTGCCGCTTATTCATATACCTGTGCTATTTCCCTCACATATATGTCGCTTTGGACAAAAGTGTCTGCTAAAATGTTAAATGTAAATGCGAAATGTATTGTTCTGGAAATAAAGAGTGAAAACTAGTGAACAGGCATGCAGTATAGGAAGAGAAACCACAGTGATGTGGACACATGGCCAGAGGTCATCCAGTAGTAAGGTTTGTTACCTCCATAGCTGCTTCCTCCCAGTAATCCCCGGAGGCCACTGTTTTTGGCTAGACAGGGGGCAGATACATTAGAAATACAGAGAAAGCCTTTGTACTACATGCTATTTCAAAGACTCGCAAGCAGCAGTAATTAATCACTAAATACCAAATGAATCGTGAACCATTTGCTGTATTTTCTGATACCACTAGATGGTGCTCTCTATTCAAATATTCATTGCCCAAGAAAACTAACAGCACCATCTAGTGGGGTCAAAAAGTATAGAAAATGGTTCCTGAAGCGTCATTTGGCCAGCACTAGCAATAATTACACATCAGGTTAACAATTCATTTTCTGCCTGGCAGGGAGATCAGAGTTAAATTTTGACAGCCATCTCAGTTCCATGTCTAGAGCCTGGGAATTCTGGGTCGTCACTAGCTAACCTCAGTGTTGGTTTGTACGTAATGAAGCCTAGTGAAACAGCACTTCATCTAAATTACCGAAAACTATATATTCCTTCAGAAAGACACAATCTGCTGCAATCTTGTATTTTTTGATAAAATCATCTGAAAGTCCTTTACTTTTAAGTGATTTTCTGTGAAAGACAAGCATTTGCATTTTAAAAAACTTGCATTTCTTTATCTTGTTTGCATTTACATTATAATCTACTTCAAAGGGACTTGCTGCACATAAACACTATACATTAAATAACAGACAAGCGTCGTCAGCACAAATACAGTGAGTCTGTGTGACGTTTTTAGGCCAGAAGCCCAAACAGGAACGGATCTCACCTTCTTTTTGTAAGTTGGCTGTTCCCTCAGATCCATCGGCTAAAAGAAAAAAAGAAAAAAAAGGAAAAGCCAGAAAACGTCATTATTAAGCACCAGGCTCCAGCATCCAAGACTGAGAACAGATTTAACCTATTATTTAAGGTTGTCAGTGGTCGAGTGATCAGAAGAGTTCAGTACATCACATCGATCATTGCTCATTGTTATACAAGGTGTAGTCACGGAAACCAGCTGTATTCTGAGTGAACAGCACCCTGACACATGCTGAGTCTATCTTTCTCAACATAAATAATTCGATAACTCTCTATGTCTGACTAGGACTTACAGTTACCTACAATCCAATGGGACCATGAGGCAACAATGTGTCTTTTGTTGGTGACAGAACATTACAGTCTCCGATATAAGCCTTTGCTGTTGGCTACGAGTTAAAAACCGAAGGAGAAGAATAACGTTTCTACCTAGGTAATTACCAAACCACAGAATAGAGCCATCTGCAGGAAAACCAGGGAAATTACATCCAGATGATGAGACTCCTTCATACGAGGAATGTGTTTGTGCTGTGTGCACATATTCATTAAGCATAATATCAATGTATTAATAACTGTTTCTACTTAAACTGTTGATTTGTGAAACTGTGAATTTTGCATTGCATATTAACACTAGTAATACGTTATTATAAATGCATACAGTATAGCATACAGTACAGGATACACTCTCCTTACTACACCTATGTTAGCGTTTTTTCCCCTTCCAACAGCAACAATCCAGCCACAGTCACTAACTCTTAATGACATTTAGGCGTCTCTGATGCTCCCTTCCACACTTAACAAACTAACCTGCTAATCCTGTTCAAATTATACTCCGCCACATACCCTGCGGTGTTTCCTTTTTTAGCAGTCATTTAAAGCAACATACTTTCGTTTTTGGAGAAAATATTCAAACCTGCCATCTTCTTATTTCAGAAACAGTGTGCTAATCTGCTGAGCCACATAGCATTCACTTATTGGCAGTATCACTAAGGCAGATGGATAACTTCTGAAGTTGACAGGTGTCAGATGCAAGATGGTGCAGCTTCAGCAAATTCAAGAAGCAATCTTGGCACCAAGTCACCTACCATCCAGTCATGCATGGGACCGTTTAGCTTGTTTATGCATGATTTCCTCACACTTTCAGCTGGACGGAACAGGCAGAACAGCCTCCAACCCAAATGTTTACCATACAGATTCATCAGTGTTGAAAATGTCTGAAGTGCACTTCTAGGGTTATTTGTGAAAGGCCGATGAAGTTATTCACTTTAGCAAAAGAGTGGGACTTAGCAGAGGTGGAGCAAAGCTTGCTACGCCAATCTCTCCATCCACAGCTGACAGAACAGGGAATGCAAACAGAGACCAGATCTTCAGGCATGAAACTGCCTCACTGAGTGTTTCACCTGGAGATTTTAGAGGCTTGGCTTTCGGCAGTGATTCGGTTCCACTTCCAGTACCAGGACCAGCACCAGGACTAACACCAGGACCAGCAACAGTGCCTGTAAAAAATGTAACTTTAATTTCTGTGATGATTGTTCTAATTGATTGTGTGATTACATTCACCAGTTATTCTTTTATCTGGATTTGACCTATACGAATTGGTTTAATGCCTGTGTTAACTATATTAAAGGAGCCCTATTATGCTTTTCTGTTTTTTCCCTTTCTGTTACCGTGTTATATAGCTTTATGTGCATGTAAACGGTCTGCAAAGTCTCCAGACTGAAAGTACATGCCAAAAGTAGTCATTTTCACAGCAAAAAACCACTCTCCACTAATATGCCTGAAATGCTTCATTGGAATTCCAGCCCTTACTTTTTGACATAGTGAGGTCACCTCATTACACATTTATTCGACGTCTACCTATTCATATCATACTATTACACATTACAATATACTTATATTGGGCTGTTACTCCTAATTTTATAGTTTATTCTTGCCCCATGAGAGATGTTTATAAGTATTACTTATCCTATTGATAAGCAAAATTAATCACCTGAAACATAATTCAGCTCAAACATTAAATCACTTACCACTAGGCTGAATAATTCCTGCACCCACTGTAATAACAGTTAATAATGCTTAATAAGGATCTCTGTTACTGAGGTGTAATGACTCTTACATGTTAGTAATCATTATTGCAACCCAACTGCAAACATATGAGCTTACCATCTATTTTCAGTAGCTCTGTACCTAGAGGAAAAAATAATTATATAAATTCAGTATTAAATCAATAGTTCTGCATGTTTTTGGTGTAAATCAGTGATTCTGAAACCATACCGCTCCATTGATGATGATGTCATATCCTGTCTAGCTTGCACAACTGTTAAAATATATCAGGCTCCCATCCCGCTGTGGATGCTAAAGTACGATGAGGTTTTAGATTGTGTACCTTGAGGTACGCTGGTCACTCACCTGCCACAACATCTCCAGCACCTGTCAAAGGGAACGGATAGGTAAAGTCAGCCTGGAAGTGGAACATACAAAGAACCACTTTTGTGGGGTAGGAGAGAGTGGAAGTGAGGGAGTGTGTCATTTCTAACAATGCAACTGTGTGACAAAGAGGTGACGGTTCACAGCAGTGGTCACTAATCCTGCTCCGGAAGATATACCACCCAGCAGAGCTTAGTCCAGCCCTAATGTAACTCACACCATACAGATACAGCACCCATGGAATGTCTCTTGTGACGCGTGCTTAATTCACTAATATTTATTTATTTATTTTTAAAGTAAATAGTAGTTTTAAGTAAAACATTCGTTTAAATAGAAACCTAAATTATAATTCTAAAAGGGCTGTGCTGAGTTAAAATGTTTATTGACATAATAACATAAACTGAGTCCAGTTGCAATAGCATAGTGTGTGTAGTATCCCTTCGGGAGCCGATGACTATTGGAGTTAATAATAAAATGGCAAGAACACAGCTGAATGACAATATATATATATGTACAAGAAAATGTATTGCTTGGCAATGGACTTTTGTTTTGATATAAAACCAATAAATCTACAACATTTTTAAAGAATTAAGCAAAGCGTCCCAGGAGTTTCTGTGAGCAGTGGATGTACTGGAGCCAACTACACTGAAGCTAAGTTAGTACTAATACTGTACTGAGACGCCCCAGAAGGGCCTGATTATCTGTATCAGGTGTGTTAAATTAAGGCGGCACCTAAATTCTGTGGAGGGGTAGATCTCCAGAAGCAGGGTTAGTGGTTTACAGGGTGTTTAACAGGTTCCTTTATCTGGGGAAACCCATCAGGAAAGGGGAGGGGCACCTGCTGACATGGGGGGGGGGGCTGTTCAGCATTAGTGGGAAAATGGTGCAACAGGCACTTCTGAGCTTGTGGTGGCGACCATGACACTAGTTATCGTGGGAACTGCATGCGTCCACTAGGTAAGCCTTACTGGGGGATGGGGCTGTGTTAGCCACAACAGGGGCCGTCGCTTCTGCCAAAGAGACAACAGCATTCAACATTTGCCACATACGTATTTTTAAACCCCTATAGCAGGATTCCCCAATTTCTGCAGGGCCAGTCTGTGACACAGTTTGCAGATTTCCCTACTTTAAAATGCCTTATTCAGCTCACCAGCCTGGTTTAACATGTGTTTCTGAGCAGGGAAATATGCAGACTATGTCGCGGACTGGCCCTCCCGGACCGGGATTGGGGATCCCTGCTTTATAATATCTGCACATACAGTATCCGTTTATGTATTTCTACACTATTTTATAAGCTGTTTTTATGGGTCTTGTGACAAAACAAGGCTACAGTAGCAGCGAATTGCGGCTTAGTATTGTATAGCATCCAAAAGATTTTCCTCAGGTCCTCACCCTGTCCCCAGCTACAAGCCCCTGAGGTTTGTCTTTGCAAGTTAGATACGGAAAGAGTCACCAATTAGCACTGGTGCACCAGCATAGGGGGGTTGAACTGGGGATGCATTGTTTCTAACATCTTTGCATTCATTAAATCTTATTTATTAATATTTAATTATTTGTAAAATGTCCTTTGGCTTTATTATTTAAAAAATGTGACCAATAATTTTTGACTAATAGTTTTATATTTAGATTTAATCCACCTCCCTAAAAACTGTTTCTGTATCTGTGCCATATTGATTTGCGTAGCGTCATATTATTTTTGTTGTCTCTCGTCGAATTGCATTGTGTTGAATCAAACTGTATCTAATCGCATTGTATCGCAATAGGAGTGAAACATATCGCTTTAGTAGTTGTATCATATGTGCCGTTAATGTATCGGATTGTTGGCAATGCATCAAGATGTGTATCTCATTAGGCTCGGCGAGGGAGATAAACATCCCTACTGCAAGTTTTATAGCCCATCGAGACGAAACAACGACACAAACAAAAGTTTGACTTTTCAGCCTTAATGGGGACCACGGGGCTAGAGGGGGGGCATCTGGGGGATGACTTATGTTATGATGCAACACTTTGCTATGGAGGAGGGAGAGCCAACTGGGGAGATTTTGTCCTGTGATGCAATTCATAGGCACACCCTTGGCTTGAGAAGTTAGGAGCATGAATGAGAAAGTACCATTTCTATTTAATTTAAATATAATAAGAACAGACCTAAGATTTTAGTTTCTCCAGGTGCCTCCGTTGGTCCCTTTGCTGTAAGACATAGACAATGATAATGAAACAGTAAAACGATGCAACCTACATCACAGCTGGGCTTAGTAAACTAAAGAACAGATCCCCACTGTCTCTTGATTACTAATGTCCAAAACTGTTGTTTTTACAGGTTTCAACCAAGTATTTTTACTGCGCAAGATACATAGCATTTAAAACTTTGTATGTACTGTACTTAACTGAGCTACTGATAAATGTTAAACTAAAATGAAAAGTTATTTTGCAATAAACTTGCATATGAGTGATTGGTCTAAACAGGCCCTTAACAATGGAATGTGCTGCCAGTTCTCCCTAAATGCATACCTCAGCGCAGGTCATGTGAGCAACATAAACCAATGCAATGCGTGGTTAAGAGAACGCAGTGTGTGCCATCGAAGGCGGCGAATCGGATGCAGCAGCAGTCAAAATGCACCTGGCTTCCCACTGTCAGCGAGTGGTGCTCCAGTGGTTCCCGGGACCCTTGCTGCCGCACCTCCAGATGCTGGGCTAGAGACTCGATCCACACCGATTCCTCCCAGGACCCCTTCGCCGACAGCGGGGACACCTACAGGACAGGGCTGAACGTGTTATACTGATGATAGCTCACATTTTTGCTGGGAGCTGGGAGGGAGCAGAAATGTGGACTGGCTGGCTGGCAGGGAGCTGTGAGTGGGGGGTTGGACTGTGTACCAAGTAGGGAAACACTACACTAGATCTCTTACACCAGAGGTAGGGAACCTGATCCATGGAGATCTGGTGTGGGGTTTTGAGATGACCTCTGTCAGCACTGGAGTTGAGAGCCACTGTTTTATTACTGGCTGATTGAGAGACCATCCCACAAACTTGCACCCACATCGGCCCACAATGTAAGAGGTTCCCTACCTTCAGCCTTCAGATCTATGGTTTTTTAGAGGAAGCAATATTCTATTAATAGACATTCTACAAACAACAAGATGGTCTTACCAGGTTTTGGGGGCTTAACACCTCCACCATACCCTTTAAAACAAGGAAGCAACACAAAACATTAGTACTGTACTGTAAGTGATTATCCCCACTAGTGATTACTGATTATCGTGGTGGATCAATATATAACAAGGTGCTCTTACCAGGTTTTGGGGGCTTACCGCCTCCACCATACCCTTTAAAACAAGGAAGCAACACAAAATATTAGTACTGTACTGTAAGTGATTATCCCCACTAGTGATTTCTGGATATCATGGTGGGACAACACAACAGTCTAATAACTGTATACCACACATTATTTCATGGCTATGGTGACCCCTGCATGGCTTTACACTCTTTACACATAAACTACAGTCTCTGCATTGATGTCTCCCAAAAACAAAACAAGCAACGCTACACTAGTGGTAAAGACTGTGGAAGCACTTTAGGCATTATGCTTTAAAAACTGTTAAAGAATCTTACTAATATCATACATTGGATGAATAAATAAGTAACTGGGGCAACAGCTAAAGTTCTGCAATCTCTATAGATTGTAACTGTTTCCACAATTTTGCCTCCCAATGTGGACGCTGCTTCAGCTCAAACTCAATCATAATTCCAGTCCTTTTGCCGCTACGCACCTGCTCTGTGTTGCAGGCTTGGCGTTGACTGTGATTATAATTACAGTATAGGAATTCATTTTATACTTACCTCCGGGCCCAACTCCGAATCCAATCTGGGGGATCCCCACAGAACCTGGAACTCCTGCGACTCCTGGGACGGCTCCAGCACCAGGGACGAGTCCAGCACCAAATCCATATCCAAGACCTGGAACTGCACCGGGAATACCAAGTCCTCCACCGAGTCCACCTGGACCTGCGTGCAGAGCAAGAGCGCAAGCACAGTCAATCTGTATTTGAAGTTGGTATTAGGGAATCCATTAAATGTGTAAGAGTGAATGAATGTGGCAGAAATTACGTTAATTTTAATTAAAAGGCATTACCATATTTAAGAGCTTTGAGCCCACCAGGATACCCTATGACACAAGATACACACGATTGACTGCTATAGAAATGATAAACATGATGTTTTTATAAATAATTCACATGTAACAGCCATTCCAGATGCATTGACTTGTTAACTTGCTATTACTGTATCTTGACAATAGTAACAGAAGGACAGCATCCTATATTTAAGAATATATAAAAAAAAAATGCAAAAACATTTGTAACTAAAACTTCTACCCTATGAAGAATGCTAGGAAAGTACAGATAGCGATGGCTTAAGATTAATGTTATTCATGAATTCTGTGATTATAAGCATAGGCATTATTCAGTGTTCAGGATTAAATACTGGCTCTGCTTTCCACACCCTACGCACTGCATAAAAACTATAATATATACCTCCAGCACCAGCCCCTGGACGCCCTGGTACCCCTCCTGGTACCCCTCCTAATCCAGGCACTGCACCTCCTGGGATTCCTCCATTAGCTCCTACTGGAATGACGCAGACACAAGTTTTGGTACACTCATAATCATTAAACACTCCACAAGAGTGTTTCCCAAGAAGAGAACTGATAGGTGGAAATCTGTCAGTGGAAATTCACTGTTGAATGAAAGTCAGTTGGTGGAAATGCTGTTTAAATAATTCAGATTACATGTAGGTATACACTATTAAGTAAAACTGACATCGATAAAAATATATATGTCATTTTAATATATTTTATATACCCCGCCCCACATCTAGGAGGGCGGCACCCGAGCGCCCCCTATGGGCCAGCCGCCACTGCTCAGAGGTACAGTTTTTCCCATTTATTTGATCCCATATAATTTTGTTGATACACTGAAAACTGTGATTTACAATTTGCTCAATTTTGATTGCAGAAAGACCTTTGTGGCATTGGTCATGTATGACTTACAGCAAACAAACTGAATTGAGTCAGCACAGCCCAGGGATATAAACTTACTCGCTCCAACTCCAAGACCAGAACCAGGCACCCCCCCAGGAAGTCCTCCAGGAAATCCAGCACCCGGTACAATGCCAGCAGCTATAAATAAAGGTCCAAAAGACTGCTCGTAGGTCCATATACTGCAGTACACAAGCTATAATTAATAATTATAATCAGTTATAATTAATCAGTTACAAGAACATAAGGCTCCGCATACTAGGAAATCAGAGGTTCCCTGTAACTACTGGGATATCGAGGTCCAATCCAAATGTACACAATCACAGAGTCATAGACTTTGAAAAGGGTTCCTGTTAAGTCCTTGAGGGCTTAGGGCCATCCCACTATCATATCATCAAGTGCATGAGGGCACTATCACACTCTTTGCCTGTGGGAAGTACCCACAATTCCTAGAATTTTGATATGCAACACAGGGTTACCAGGGGAAGCTCAGAAGTCTAAATGGTAAACAAACCATTTCTTTTAATTTTTGGTTAATGATGTTGCTTTGACAAAAAAAGAGTAAAACAATTACAGTGGTACCTCGGTTCTCAAACTTAATCTGTTCTGGACTTGAATCCTAAAAAGTTTGAGTTATGATCGAAATAAGAAATAATGGAAAACCAATTAATTGGTTCCCGGCCTCCCAAAACCACACCTAAATATGTTTTTTTAAGAATTTAAACACAAAATGAACAGGATAAAACTAGTAGAGCATTTTTTCCTAAATGGCTTCCAAAACGATAAAAATCTTATCCCAATATTACCCCTGTCCTGCCCCGATCGTCCACTCCTTCCGTGTGCCACGCCCCCTCATTAACCTCGTGTGGGATCCCCATGTGATCAGCTGTTTCTGGTTGTT
>JAABNY020000037.1:11053091-11075580 GCA_015164015.2 Brevimyrus niger
TCTTCAGGGTTATGGCAGGTCTGGGGTCTAAGGGCTGCAAGGTAGGAAACTGCAAGCCAGGATGGGGTGCCGGCCCATCGCAGGGCCTCACACACCATTCACTCACATATGCACACTTACTGGTGATTTGGCAACTCCAATTAACCTCAGCATGTTTTTGGACAGCAAGCTTGGGTGCCCCCATAATGACATACGGAGAATGTGTCAACTCCATACACTTGGACACAGGACCAGCGGATCACATAACAGTTAACGTCAATCCCCCAACCTTGATCTTGGTCAAGGAACTTTGTGGGGACATTGTAGATTAGTGAAACATGCTGCTTGGTTCTAATGTCAGATTAGAGGGCATGTCCTCTAGAGGAGAAACAGGAACATAGATATGTTTTCTTTGCTTCCTTCAAATATGTCAGTGAATTTCCATGCAGACCTCACTTGCCAAACTGCTGAGCTGTCTGAGCTGTATGATTACTGACTGGACAATGGGAAAATTATATCTTGCAAGTTACAAGCTCATCTGATCAATCAGAGCTGCTAAAGGGTTTTGACTAAAGAAGAGAAAGAAATTATATGCCTTTATACTTGGGACATTTGGAATCTCTGGGGTATGGTCAAGCAAATCTAGATTACAAACTATATTTATCATAGACAAGTGACATGACATCTTAGTACAGCAATGCATCACTAAATGACGGGGATACATTCTCAGAAAAGCATTGTTTGGCAATTATATCATTGTGTGAACATCACAGAGTGAACTTAAGTCTTACTGGACTCACAGCTTGGTCAATACAGCTAATGAAACAGCTCTTACATTTGAAAGGACAGTTTATGTGGGTTATAAATGATTAGCAGCTGTGGTATCATGTAGGAGGGTCCTGCATTTGAAAAACTTTGTGACTGATTTTAAAAATAAAGATTTCTGCTGTAAAATGAACACGGTGTTTTGCAAAAGAAATGAATAAAGAACAACAGAACACGCAAGACAAAATTATTGTGTTGCACTAATAAGTCATTCTCTCAGTAATGACTTTTGTTAATTGAAAAGGTACACATTAAAGCACATAAACAGGCAATTTGCTGCTCACACTCAAAACGATGAACCTTGAGCTGTAGCTGTGCAAAACGAATCTGAGAAGACAGGTGGACAACCCCCCCCCCCCCAATAACATTATAGCTCAAGACCAGAAACGTCCCTGAAAATTGCTGCAGAACACATTTTTGCTAACGCATACTAACAAACCCAAAAAGATTAAATGAAAAGAGTAATGTTTCAGAATTATTTAGCATTTGTTTCAGTCAATTCTGAATGATTTCCCGATTTAGTGTACAGATCCCACCATTCTCAAGTCCTGCATCAGCTCTTGTAGAGGTTCCCGACAGAGAAATGAAGGCCATGCAAACAGGAGACAGTGAGACACACAGGATACCACGCTGCCTTTCCTTACCTCCCTGTAATGTGGGTCTGCACACGGCTAGCAGGACCAGCAAGCCAGTCAGCAGCAGCGCCATCCCGCTCAGAAATGGCCAGACTGACTCCCGCACTCAGTTTTATCCTCCCCCCTGTCAATTACCATGTGAAAAAACAACACAGGCAATACTGGACACGACGTAATTAAGAGGGAGCGAGAGATGTTAGTCCGGGGGATCACTGACTTTTTTTAAAAAACAGGCCAGCATCTGGTGTTGCTTTTTTGGATTCTCATAGTTCTTGCCAGCAATATAGAGCTTTTTGGCACGATGGGAGGGGGAGAAAGAGCCCCCCCAAGCACAAACACTCCAAACACTCTCAAATACATAGCCCATCCCTCCAAGCGCACACACATATAGGCACCTCTCAACCACTTCAGCCACAAAGCTTCACACACATACACCCCAACACTCAAACAGCTATTGACTCCTCCAACCTTAAAACGAGACTTTTTTCCCCCCTGCCAGGATTACAGCTCTCCAGGCCAGATAAGGTAATCCCTTTCCTCATTTTTAATGCCTGCCCGTTCGCCTGAAGTCATCAGAAAACCTGGCTAATGGTTTTCCCCGTGCTCATCTCGCATTACTCTGGCATGAGACTGAACATGAATCACTGAGACCACGCAGAGCATCACACGCCAAGGCGACGGACCACCTCCATGGGTACACGGGCAAGCAGAGAAGGCAGGCTTTCATAAACAAGGTAGGGAGCTTAATCATTAGATGTGAAGCATTTAGCACCTGGCTGTGGTAATGACCCCAACACTTCACTTAATCCCCTTAATGCTACATCTCTGTGGGATGTAAAACCACTGGGGCATTTCTTAGATGTGTTTCTGCTACAGAAATAAGCAGGATCCCTCCTGTAGATCTGCTCATGTTAGCTCATTCACTTATTTTTTTATTTCCATTGCCACTCTGTCACTCTGTCCCTTTTACCAGCTCCTATTCACCATTAGGACTGATGAACCTTGAATGCTTTATAATGGAAATTGCCTTCCTGCCCCCTTGCATTGTCAGGGAATGCCAAGTATGACCTACTTTAAGACGTACAGCTCCAGGGGCTTGGCCTTCATAAAGCTCAGCAGTTGACGCGTATGTCAGCTCATCATTATCATCATCTGGCTTTTTGACAGTCATTCCCCTGTCCAAGGCCAGCTCACCAAGGCCAGCTCACCAAGGCCAGCTCACAAGGTCAACCAAGCATTTTAAGCCCACTCTATGAGATACTGTGCACACTATCAGTCAAATGTTTCTGCACACACTGAGATTTTCTACATTTGCATGTTGCTTAACATTTATTAAAAATGCACTGAATATTCCTTGCTTAAGTACATTTACGGCATGTTCACCTGAGTATCTACAGTATATTAGCAAGAAAATGTAATATTTTTTATTCATCAAAGTAATCTCTTTTAGCAGTTAGAACAGCAGAGAAAATTCAAAACATTCCTTTCTACATGGGGCATTAAATACTGCTCTGTTTCATGGGATGAAACAGTTAACTAGTGCATTTAAAATTAAAGGACACTCTAGAATTTGACTGTGCCATCACCACACAATCAGTTAATTGGATGTGAGACATGCACTCTTACATACTCTTTCAATGTTGTAAAGGAAACGTGTTTTATTTGTTTTATCTGTTTTATTTATGTTCTTTGGCATGGAAGTAAGAGTATATAGGGACCCTCATCGCTTTCCACTTGTTGCTGCAACACAATCCATTTCTAGAACCCATAATGAATGCAGGGCAGGGAATTTATATTTGTGAAGGCTGGTGTGGCTCCTAGGATCTCCTCTAAGTCATTGTTTCTTCAGCCATGCTGCACTAGTGGACAAAATTGTGGAAACACCTAACATTTTTGGCATTACGCTTTAAAAAGCACTACACAGATATTGACAGTAATGTTTATAAACAATCAAAGAATGTTACAAATATACATTCGACAATTAAATGAGTAACCAGAGCAACAGTTGAATAAAGTTGTGCAATCTCTAAAAACTGGAAGTGTTTCCAACATTTTGGCCACTTGTGTATGTAACAGTGTCCTGTAATTGTGGGGGGATTAAATCAATTGTGCACTACATGACGTAAGAAGAACCAGAGTATCAAACAATTTCAAATTGCTTGAATGGATGTTATGAAGACATCGTTGACAAATTCAGTTTCATACAATATGATTATGACCTCGCTGCAGTAGGGCCAGAAATGAGTGCAGTGTATTCAGCATTACTTAGCTGATTGTAGAACCACTGTCAGCTAATTCCACCTTGACATGATCCTCTCTCCTTCTCTAAGGCTGAGGTTTCATCCGCTATCCTGCCTGTCACTCCAGCATGGCATTATGACATCACAGTTGTGATGCAGGACCACACTGCATGGTATACACGCCAGTAAGGGAGTCACTATTCCCCTGGGCTTCAGGTGGGGGATCACCTATATTTGTGTGTCTATCACTGCAATCTAGGGAACAGGAAAATAACAACATATTAAATAAAATTTATTGGGTATCATTTGCAAAAGTATATGATTAGACCCAGAGAGGTTTTAGCTGCTAAACATAAAACCTGTACAGAACAACCTGGAATGTAGACAGTCTTTAAAAGAAAATTAGTTTTAATCACTTGTTACCATAGCCAGATTGCACTGGTCGAAAACTGGACTAAACCTTTGCCTGACTCAGCTGTATTCAATGGTGAGTCCAGACACTACCTGCAATCCATAATTGGGCCGAACTATCCGCTTTTATTACTCTGCCAGCTCAGTTTGCAGACGGCTGCATTTCACTGATGGAGTTGCATAGCTATGCAGTGATATACATTTTTTTTTTCTCTCTGTCCCGTGGCAGCTGATAAAGGCGAAAAGTGAGACAGAACATGACTCTATAGTGATTGTGCTAAAATAGGAAACAAAAACATAGACGCCGTCAGCTGAAGACTGACTACGCCTTAAGCCTAAGAACAAGAGGTGGACCTAAGAGGCCTGACAGCTACAGTACACTGTACATAAGTATTTGCATCCCTACAGGTCACTTGAATGAAAGGGTGGCCATGCTAGAAATACAGTTAGATGTATCGAAACCGGTCTCAAGACCAGCTGTCTTGGTCTTGTCACAGTCTCGACGGTCTATGGTCTTGGTCTTGTCTTGGTCTGGGATCCCTCGGTCTTGTCTTGGTCTCGTTGTCTTGGTCTTGCTGTCTCAGATCGACGTAGTGGCTGGGAGATTTGGAACGGAAAGTATCCATGACACCCAATGTGTAATGTAATGCAAGATTATTATTATTTCGTCTTCACATCCTTCAAATGCAACCAATCAATGACATACATGCATTTTGTTGTGATTCAGACATTGGCGCAAAATAAGTGTAGCACTAGTTAAACGTTAAATGTGTAATCACATGCCACTGCATGTCCTGATTCTTATTAATGCACAAGTTTATATTGGTATATAGTAACTTAATCCGTTCAAAACTCCGTTCAGTTCGGATCGAATCTAAAAAAGTTTGAGTTCTGATCAAATTTTGCCCATAAGATATAATGGAAAACCAATTAACTGGTTCCAGGCCAAATTTTTTTAGCATTTAAAGACAAAATGAACCAGATAAAACAAGAAGAGCATATATTGTACTAAAGACATCTATGCATATTTATAAAAACAATAATTTGTATAGTAGAAAAATAAATGTATCCAAAAAATGTGTACAGTTAAAAAAAACGTGTCCTGCTTCGATCGTCCGCTCCTTCTATGTGCCAAGCCCCCTCGTTAACCCTATGTGGAATCCCTGTGTGATCAGCTGTTTCTGGTTGTTGTGATTAGTCCTCTGTATTTAGTCCATCTTTCAGTTTGTTTCCCCAGTCCAGTCATTGTATTGTGCGTCTGCGTTTTGCCTGCCTTACCTGTAATTAAACCCCATATTTCCTGATACCCTGATGTCTGCACCTTTGTCTCCGTTCTGTTCTTGCTTGGCACGACAATATTATTATAATTAAATCTATTAATGGTTTATTATAAATATTAAAATTATTCATAAGAATTCTTTATTTTTTAAATGCATATTATTATTAAATAATAATTACTGTTACTGTCTATCATTGTCTAAATGTATTTTTACTGTCTAAATATTTGTATTCTGCTAGTGTAAACATGCGTGATGCTATCACAGCGAATGCGAGGCTGAGACTGAAGCGTTACCCTTTGATTCCGCTGAGAGATGTGCTGCATGACTCATTTCCCTGCGCGTACAAGATATCTTAGGTCGGTGTTCACGGATCTGAGATTCAGATTGAGTTCTAGGTATTTTTTTTTTAACTGGTTGGTTCGACTTTTAAGAAATTCGAGAACTGAGGTACAACTGTATTTGTAGTTTGCATTTGATTCATGTGACATGTGCGCATGTCTTTGTATTGTTTGATTACAGTATTTTACTTAAAATGGTGTTGTTTGACTAAATAAATGTGACCATTCAATTTCATGTGACAATTTCATTTCCAAATGAAGTGTCACATTGTTTGAGCGGCGAGCAAACAGGAGAGCGGAGAGCAGCCGGGTGGACAAGTAGACTGGGGTTTATTGGGAACACGGGAACCAACAAGGACGTACTTCGACTAACATCAACGAACATCAATGACCGATCTAACGGGAACTAACAGAGACATGGACTAAATACACTGGACAAGGCAAAACAACGAAAAACAGGTGATAACAATCAGGCAAAACAAGAGGTAATGAGGTGAGCGTGGCACACGTGAGGAGCGGACGGCGCTTTGCGTGACATGAAGTATAATTGAAATCAGTTACATATTTCCCATCCTTTAGACTGTTGTTGGAGGTGTTAGCTGTTTTGTCAGATGACAAAACAGACCAGTCAGTACCCGTCATGTCAGTCCTCAACAGCACACAAAAGTTAAGGTAGGCTCTTTGTTTTGTCTCAGTCTCGGTCTTGGTCTCGTCCCATCTTCGTCTTGGTCTTGACTCGGTCTGTCTTGGTCTTAGTCTTGGTCTTGTCTTGGTCTCAATACCTTCTGGTCTTAATAGTGTCTTGGTCTTCGTTTAGGCGGTCTTGACTACAAGTCTAGCTAGAAATTACTTATATGGTTAGCAGACACCTGGGAATATGAATGACAGGGGGCCCCATTTGTATGGTTCAAATCGCACTTAAAAGGCTTACTGGTCCTATAGCTCAGTGAATAGAGCATTGTACTAGCAATCCAAAAGGTGGTGGTTTAAATCCCAGGACATAAGTTGTATGCAGAGGTGGACATTTCAGGTCCAGAAAGTAAAATTCCAAACCAGGATTTCATTTCAACCAACCTGCTGAGTATAAAGATTCACAGCCATATAGTACTCAACTGGTTGGTTGAAACAAAATCCTGGTTTGGATTTTTACTTTTTGGATCTGAAATGTCCACCTCTGGTTGTATGTCATCCCTCTACTGTAGGTTGCCTTGGGGGAAGGGGGGGGAAGCATCAGGTAAACCTGCTGTTTCAGAAGGATCTGAGCTTTTTTGTGTTAGGTGTACTCTAGATGCAGTGGAAACGTCCTAAGAACATAAGGAATTTACAAACAAGAGGAGGCCATTAGGTCCATTAAGCTTGTTTGGGTAGAACTCTGAGTTGTTAAAATCTTATCTAGCTCTGATTTAAAGGAACCCAGGGTTTTAGCTTGCGCTAAACTAGCAGGAAGACTATTCCATACTCTAACCACATGCTGTTTAAAGAAATTCTTTCTTAAATTCAGTTTAAAATGTTCTCCTGCTAATTTCCACTTATATAAGCTAACATTAAAGTAGCCATTTGGCTGAACAGCGTCCAGATCTGTTAGAATCTTATATACCTGCACCATGTCCCCTCTTAGTCTCCTTTGCTTGTGGCTAAACAGATTCAGCTCAGCTAACCTCTCCTCATAAGACATTCCTCTCAGACCAGGAATCATTTTTGTAGCTCTACATTGCACCGTTTCCAAGCCAATGTCCTTTTTAAGATATGGTGACCAAACCTGCATACAATATTCTAGGTGGGGACTTACCAATGAATTGTATATTCTTAGCATCACCTCCCTTGATTTAAACTCCATACACCTAGAGATGTAACCCAACACCCTATTGGCCTTTTTTATTGCTTCCATACATTGTTGAGAGCGGGACATATAAGCAACAAAATACACACTGAGATCTTACCTTCTGAGTGAAAGAATTTGGGCTCTCACAGCTGTTTTTGTTCCTCTTTACTGTGAGGAACTTCCCTGCCTTATCTTAGGAGCAGAACCATTTATTCTATATTAGTGTTCTTAAAAACTTCTAGGAAATATAGCGTCAGTTCATGGAACAGTAACAGCAGAATTAACTTTAAATCAGAACACCTGCATAAAATGAAGTAAAAAAACACACATGTACAATAATACTTATATGCTCTGGCAGGTTATGGCGGTTGGTACAAACATTATGATCATCGTTTTTTATCCACGCTCATTAACATCAGGTCAAACGGCTGCAGCTGGACATACTGGGAACATTTCCCAGTGTGACATTTTACTGGAGATGGTCTTAGGTAGAAACGTCTTTGTAATTGTCCTTTAACATTCATAAAACTCAAACTGAAGTGAAGTCACAGAATTCTAGTGTCTCACCACTTTTATAGATTGCATTAAAGTAACTGTATACAGCTCAGCTAGGTGCTCTCCTATTAACTTGGTCCATTGTCCAACCACTTATCTGGTACAGGGTTACTGGGGTGTCCTGGAATCTGCCAGACCCAGCAAAAGGCAAAGGCAGGTGTTCATCCTCACAGGATCCCTGTTTGGAGTCTTTGAAGCGTGGGTGGAGATTTGAGTACCCAGGGGAATTCCGCGCAGCACTGGGGTAACTGGAAAATCCCACCCATACAGAGCAGGGGCAGGATTTTAACCCCCAACCCCAGCAGTGTAAGACGGCCCCCATTTCATTGCTATTATTAACTATTAGTTGCCATTATCAAAGCTTCCCAGCATTTAGAGATCACCTCTTTGTCTTTTTTACTTCTCCATAACACTGTAAACTTTTCCCCGGGTTAGTTTCAAGGAAAATATACAGAAGAAAAACGATAACATATAACACACAAGATAAACACATAAAGGAAGATGGACAAATCGTGCTAACAAACTGTAACAGATCCGTCTCCTTTGTAGACGCCAGCCGAACGACAGCCTGCCTGATCAAAGACCAACAACGGCATCAGATGACTTTATCCAGGAGATGAGTTTCCCCCAAGAAAGCGCTCATTTCCCCACAGTCAATGAGAGCGACAAGACTTTATTGCCTGTCATGTTCGGAGAAGAGATTTTGAGACAAAAGTGATGAGGGAGTCAACTCTATTGGACAGGGAACAGTGGAAGAACATCAGAGGAAATCTAGCTAATCCAACAAACAGCTGTGACAATGGACACCGGAGCCCTTCCATAAAGTCAAAACAGCATCTTGTAAAATGTTGTTTTTACATGAAGTAAAATGCATTCTTTAGTTTTTCATTTGAGACCAATACCTACTGTATAGATTCCATAAAAGGACTGGGCCCTTCAGCATTCCTGGCTACAAACTGACCACGCATCTTATAAATATTCCATATCGCCATCCCTCTGTAAAGGACTGGCATGGGAATGGCACAAAATAAACACAGAAATCTAATTACGAAATATTATATTTGGCCTTTGAGCTCATGATATTGAATTTGAAATGGGCCTTGCTGACCTTGTAAATCAGCATGAAATAAATGAGCGGAATGTGAGTTTTCTGCAGTAACGTAATTACAGTGCCTGTGACAGAGTAAACGGGCCACCCGTCCACACTGTCGGGGGTGTCCTGTTTCATCTGTTGCAGTCTGTGGCATGGAAGGGGCCTCTTTGTGGGGCATAAAATAGTCACTCAGGGAAGTCAGTTGGATCACAACCCCTTATTGTTTTTGAGAAGATGGAACCCATTGTGCTCTGGTGAGCCAGGATGGAGATTGCAGGGCAAGAGATGGCAATGACTCAGACTAACTGCTAGGGAAAACCACTGAGCAGCCAACTGGACAGCAGCTGTTAAGAATAGGATCGAGTGGAGAAATCAAACCCTGGTTCTTTGACTTGGACCACAGTGTCTCCAGGATTTTCTGTTACCCTATAAATCTCATGGCCAGCCCAGTGATGTCACCATTAGGCCCCAGAGCGAGGCCCTTAACCCCCAGCTGCTCCAAGGACTGGCTGACTCTGCTTACTCAAATGTACTGTACGGCGCTCTGGATCAGTGCATCCACCAAATAAATAAATGTGGCAACACTTTCTATGAGTGTCATATCTATAAGAATCTATGAACACATTAATAAGACATCATAATGTATTCGTAAAGTGTTATAACCACGCCTATGAATATTTATAAAAAATACATAAAACATTATATCCATGTTAATTGTGCATTATGAATGCTGCATGAAGCTTTCATCTATAAAGCACTGTATATACCTTCATAAAGCAATAAAAGCATCCTTATTTCTTATGCTGATCATTATAATGGATTATGAAGGTATCTATAGTGCATTATAGATGATAGCTTCATTGTAACTTATTAAATATAATAATCAACACTACAATGCCTAATGACTGTCAAGAGAAGATGCATTAATGGTTAATTGATTCTTATACTGAGCATTATAATGCATTACTAAGGTATCTGTAGTGCATTATAGAGGAAAGCTAATTACATAAATGTAAATTAGCAGATGAATTACACAAAATGAAGTTAGATCTCATGCGCAGGAGCAGTTAAGAGCTGCTGCAGAAACTCAGTGGCCTCTGTTCTTGACATCAGGTGTAATGTCTCTAGCAGAAAGACGCTTGAAAATAGCTCTAACTCACAGATTCAGAGCAACCGCAGTTTTATCAGCTCACAGGGTTTGCATGATCAGCCAAATAAGAGCTACAATTTGGGCTTGATAGAAGGAAACAACTACTTAGCTGCTTCAGCAAAAGCTACATTGATTCTCTTCAAAGTTTTATGATACAGAAATAGACATTTGATATAAATGTTTTTAAAAGAGACCCTATTATGCTTTTCTGTTTTTCCCTTTCTGTTACCGTTTTATATAGCTCTATGTGCATGTAAACGGTCTGCAAAGTCTCAAGGCCCAAAGTGCACGCCAAAGGGAGGAACTCTCACACCAAAAACCACCGTTCTCTAATCTGCCTGAAATGCCACACTGGAATTCGAGCCCTTACTTCCGCGACATAGCGATGTCACCTCGTAACTCAATCCTTATTGGCCACCTACCTAAAAGGATCTGATTGCAGACAGCAAGACAGGACTGGAATGTGTTGGGCAAGCTGACCAAACAGGCAAGTTGAAACAGAACACAAAGGGCTCATCAATGGTACGGCTTAAAGCTCAGGGTGTTTCAGACAGAGGTATAGACAGAATGAATAGAAATGTAGAAATGTATGAGAAAAATAATGTTTTTTGGAACACCGAAGCATGTAAATCTACTCTAGTATACCCCAAAAATAAAATCATCAATAGTGACAATTAGCATAATAGGGCCCCTTCAATGTAAATGAGGAAGCAACAGCTTGTGTGACTGTGTTTGTTTTTACATCACAGCTTGTGTGACTGTGTTTGTTTTTACATCACAGCTTGTGTGACTGTGTTTGTTTGCATTCCAGTGCAAAACATGTGGGACCAGCTGCCAGTTAGTGAGCTAAAACACCAAAACAGAGCGTTGGAAGGTACCTTTTTTTTCTTTTTTAACACGGCTGGAATGGAGTATAGAAGACACAGTTATATCAAGTTGGCCAATTTTAAATTGTGAAGGGATCTGAGCATCTGTGAGATGACTCTTAAGACTCCCAATTTACTGAGCTGATGGTCTAAAGCAGTAGGAGGTTAGGGACCTAAGCCATAGAATTCTGGATGATTTCTGCAAATTGAACCCTGTGATGCATGTGCCATGACCACCAGAGGCCTCTTTACCTGAAATCCCCTGCTGGTGTGAAAAGGCACCATCCTTACGCTCAGCGTCTAATGGTCCCCTTAGGCCACAAAGCTGTCGACTGTTACAGTTGGGTTTATCAGGTCTTCATCTCTGTATACATCTTCATCTATAAATATAAGTGTGCTGGTATCCATTATGGCAATAATCACATCTCCTTTAGACTGGTGCTGATTTGGTAAAAGTTCTGTCAAGAAAAAGGAGCATGAATGAGAACACCCTGGAAAGGATACCTAATTCAAACATGAGCAGAGTAACCAGTTAACAGAGAAGAGAATGTTCTCTGGGGCTGAAACTACACACAAATACAGATAACACACAAAACAAGACATCCAGGGTGGAAATCAAATATGCAGAGCACACGTAAACTCACATAAACTGTCATAAACTGAGAGGTTACTGGTTCCATGGTCTTAGCCACTGTAATACTATGAATTATCTTCTAGTTAGTCTCTCTAAAAAGAGAAATTGGGCTCCTGGGTAATACTTTACTTAAAGGAGCACAAATACTTTGTAGTAACTCAGTGACCACTGAAGTACAAATTATGAGCAAATATAGTAACTGCTTGGGATATAAGATGCATCACAATTCATTAATGAAGAAACATGAGATCGGTATTTCACTTGTGTTATTCATGACTTGTTCCTTTAATAGTTCACAAAGGTTTACAGAATTAATAGATATAGTTACAAATACAGTAACTGCTTGTTGTTGTGCTTGTCGTGCAAGCGAACGGGTAAACAGGCAAGTTGAACCGCAAGTGCAGGCAGTTTATTAGCACAGACAGGGCTGACAGCGAGGAACATCAACAACTTCAATGACAGACCTGGGGATACTAACACAGACTAAGTTAACTAACGGACTAAATACACAGGACAAGTCAAAGTAAATAGGAAACAGGTGATAACAATTAGGAAATAACACGAGGTAACGAGGTGGGCGTGACACACAGGAGGATCGGATGAGCTGGGCGTGACACTTGCAATAATAGATGCCCAATTCATTAATGTCGAACAAGCATGAGATCAGTATGTAACTAAAACTTAGTTTGGAGTTAATTAATACATAAGTAAGAGAATAATGCTACATAGTTTGTCTCCCCTCAAGTAGTGTTACCAATTCTAGGGTTAGGCTGGCTTCCTTAATAAGGTGCTATGCTCTGCAGTTGTTGCAGGCCTTGGATTCAAACCTGACCAGTTACATCCTGAGGGACACTTTTATGATCATGTTTATTACCTGAGTGCAGTGGCTTGCCAAGACAAACAATCCCCAACGTCTTCCACTCACGATAGAACCCAAGTGAAGTTCTAGAGTGGACGGTGCTGTTTCTGCTCAGACAACCAAAACCTCCCTGCTGAACTGGCATCATCCAATGAAAAGTCATTATAGCTGATTTCAAATGTAAACATTTTTTTCTGAGCATGGTCCCCTGCTTTGAGCTTAATTGTGTCCCATCCAAGCCCATTGTGTGCCAGTGGGACATGACTGACCCTGTTTGAAATAATTTTCTTTATAAACAAAGATCTACAGCACAGATGTCTGTGCATTCTTGAGGGATGGAGGTTCAGTAAAGATGAAAAATAGCGATGAAAGAGCACGACATGAAAAAAGAGTGAGACAAAGCCGAGTGAATAAAAGAAACAATGACAAAGGAATCAATTTTAATTGAATGATCCTGATAGTGTGGCACTTTTGATGACCGAATAATCCTAATGTTGTTGTCTGGATTGTGCCTGTGACAACTTCTCTATTGCACTACCTGAATTTGCACAAACTACTGTATATATCACGTCTTGCATTTACGCCTCTCTGTTGTGTCCCTCGTGTCTTGTGCTTATTCTCCATCTGTGTTATGTCCTAATTGCTAGTTGCTCTGTTACCATGGTGTCTCCAACGGTAACGAGCCGTGCCAACAACGATTTCCATCCGCCTTGGTCGAGTGGCAATAATGATTCTAATTCCGATTCCGATGTAAAGATCTTCAGTTTGGCCCCAGCAGGGAGCTATTCAAATGATCAAAGTCTTCCTGCAAAGTCTTCTTCCCCACAAAGCCTGGATCTTGATTTAATTAGCATCCTGCCCCAGGGCAAGCGGATATCACCACTACAACCCACCCACTCTTGTAAAACTCGGCGTTCCTTTGACAAAACTAGGCGGGGGTCACCTAAGGCTGCTGTTTAAGTCAGTTTGTAAACAGCTGAAAATTATCTGGAACCGTTGAAAACGCCCCAAATAGACAAAACAGTTAATGTGCTTGGGCCAGTTTGTGTGTTACATTAGGACTTTCCTGAATTACAAACAAGTCAGATATACTGTAAGTTGAGTTTTAGGTTGGGACACCTCAAAAAAATAAAAATCAGTGACTGAATTTTTGAAAAATCCTTTGTAAGAGACCTATAAAATACCATCCCGTTGTTTCCACATAGATAACACTGTAATGTAAACATTGAGATGTCTCGTTAAACATCCAACATAAAGGCATTATACTCAACCTGTGTTAAACTTATCTTGCTAAGGGCTCATTGGTGCCAGTTTAATGTATACACATTGGTGCCAGTATGGATGTTGTTGGACCTTTCATAGGAAACAAATGTTTGCATGCGAAATTGCATGAACAGTCAGTACTGTATAGTTTCTGTAGAACACTGTTGGATCTCTCGGCCACTTACGTCTTATTCACTCCTGGCTAGTTCAATTAATAGCGTGAACAGTTGGTGGAATCCATGCGCAAGTTTTGGCTGGAGCAAAATGTTGAAACAGTGATGCGATAAAAATGAAACGAGTGAAAAATTAATTGCAGATAAGAGCTCAATGTTCCCATGGTCCCATATGCCATTATCAGACACCGGCCGCCGTCTCGGACTGTTACCTTGATAGCAAGAATACTGGGCTAAAAAATGTCTGAAAGCTGTTCATACGTGAAGGTGTTTGAGAGAGGCCGTGCTTCATCACCTTCATCACCATGGAAACCTGCCCTGACAATCCCCCTCTTGCTCTCTGGATAACACACTACCTAAGGGCTGCTGTTGTTGCTTTGTGTGATTCATACTAATGGCACCATCGACTCCTGCAGCTGTACGCCCGTACGTACTGTGTGTACCCTTGGCTCAGAGATTTCTTATTATTCGACAAATGTTACATTTTTTTTGCGTCATTATGTCTGCAAAAGAAGCATATGAAGAGGAATAAGGCTACACGCTTGTGGGTAAAATATGAATCATGATTTTTTTTTCCGCACAGAATCAAGATTGTGATTTTCTCTCATTCTTGAGCAATATTATTTTTCCTAATTATTGTTATTTCCCATTACATATTATAATAATCTGGAGCTGAATGATAGCTTGGTTAATATAGCGATATTACCGGCTAATATTTAAACATTACCAATAGGCCCAAAGTTAGCAGCTCAAGAGCTAAAGAAACATCTACTGAGATAATAGAGATTGCATTAGATGATCAGCCGTTTTCCATAGTGGACAACCAGGGATTTCATTAGGTCATTCACTAGTTATGACATCTTGTAGTACCTGCCTGTGGCATGTTCATAATTCATTATTAAATCTAGCCGGCAGATCGATCTTTTGTTTTCCTCAGAATGAAATACCATGTGATGTCATTCTGCTAACCTGCGTGACAAGGAGGTGGACAATCAGTATCATATAGGTACGAACCTCCTTGAAGTTTATCTTATGCCATTAAAGTGGTAACTAGACTGAAATGACAGTTTCTCTGATGGCCTCATATTTTCTCTGAAAGGTTATTTTCATAAAATGGTGGTGATGTGATTTACTTCCCTGTTTCTGACAACCTCAATAGAGTAGGCAATTCTGAATAAAAACAGAGAGCTTGTAGTAATTTGTATTCTTGTCAAAGGTATGTAAACCATATACTGAAGGATTATATACACAATATTGAACACATATGAAGCTTATATTAAGCGCATTGATCTTTTTTTTTACATATTTACCCCTTCTGGGTGTTTGTGTCTAGGACTGTGTTAAAATGACAAGCAGACTTACTGTGAGATCTCACACAGATTACTCACAGAACCATGGAATCAAAACACCCGAGACCCATGGTGATGGGCTGGATGCCAGAAAGGCAAGACGGGACTCATTTACTGCTTTTTGTCTTTCAGGTTTTGTTACATGCATGAGCAGCATGTATAAAAGACAAGGCAGAGGGCAGAGAGGGACAAGCACTATTCATTACTGGAAATACAACTATCAAAACCTCTATCCCACAAATACAGTGACACCTGTGCCTATAAACATGATTTTGACAAGCAACCCAGACCGGATATAATTCTCTGTTAAAAAAAAAACCTGTTGCTGTCTATGGGGGTACCTGTGTGGATGCCCCCTGGTTTTTGTAACCTTGGCATTCTGGGTTTCCATAATAACAATAGGTATACATGGCATGCATAAAATTACAAGTACAGTAACAGAATTTCAAGCGGTTTTCATTGCTCAAGTTTTGCTTGGGGGGAGGGACATTGATTCAATGTGAAAATCCCATAATGATCGATAACCGGTTAAGTGTGGGTCACAAATATGCGGTTTAAGAAAAGCAACATTCAAAACTCTAGAAATAAAACACTTTGAGAATCCACTTTAAGCTACTTACACTGAAATGTATCGTAATCTGGTGCCCATCAGACTTAATCTTGCTGTTTGTCATTAGTTTGGTTATTTATAATAAATATAAGCACTCGGAAATTCTTAGAGGACTAATCCTGAGCTAAAAGGGACCCTGACTGAGCAGGAAGGTTTCCAAGCTTAGCTCAGAGGATGCTGTAATGGATTGACAGCCCCACACCCTGTGCTAATCAGTGACCACACGCTGCGTGACTCACAGACAGAGCACTGCGCTCAGCACTGGACCAGAACCTACAGCAATCGGCAACATCACTGGCCTGTAACACATTGTTTCTCATTGAAGTCAGAGGAAAGCCAAGATCTGCCCTAGAGATTTTTCAAAGCATGATACCAGACCACTTTTATGTCTGCTCTGTCTTATTGGGGGCCTTCGAAGAGCCTGTGACCTTAGTATCAGACCGTCTGCTTGGCCGAGGGGCAGCCATACCCTGATCAGATTCATCTACAGCTTATAGATCCAACAAACATAGCAGAAGCTACAACCACACAGCCCAGCGATAAAAAAAAAAAATCTCAAGAAACTCATCGCATGGAACTTTCTCTCAGACATTCGTCTCATCTGGAGTGAAAGTTCCTGGTGAACAGATCTCTGGGGAGAAGCTAAGTGATGCAAAACAAATCAGTGTAGCTGGTCTGGAATACGATTACCAAGACTTACCCCTGGACCCAGGCCTGCTGAGATGCTCAGCACCTGATGGTTGGGTCACCCCTGTGATTCAGCCAAGTCCAGCCCGAAATAGCTTGGTGCGGCGATGTTGTCAGCTTACCACCCGCAAGATGAAAGACAAGGGTCTGGTTCAGTGCCATTTGGGCGAGAGGAATCACAGGAAGGACTCGGATAGATCAGGCTTTGGCAATGGACACTGGCTTTGAGAACGTGGAATGTTACTGCTCTGGTGAGGAAGGAGTCCGAGCTATTGCAGGATATAGAAAGGTACTGGTTAGCAGTTGTGGGCCTTATCTCACTGTACAGTCAGTCTTACCTTCATGCACAGTGTGGGTTCCAGAACCAGACCTCTTCAAAGGGGTGGAATCTCTCCTTCGCTGGCATCCCCCATGATGAAAGACTTCAGGTTGTCACTCATCCCATATGTAATGGGACCATCCTGTAATGAAAAATACCGGGACACGATTTGTCCAATATTTCCCTACCCCCCCCGCCAATCACGGGCTGGAGTCTGGCTGGACATTTTCCTGGGGGGGTAAGTTGGCTGCCTCTTCGGGCTCTGAATGACTTCAACGCTCATGTGGAAAGCAGTGGAGATCCCTGGTAGAGTGTGACTGGGAAGAATGGCCTCCCAGATGTAAACCCCAGTTGTGAATTGGACTTCTGTGCAGGCAGTAGATTATCCATAACTAAGAGTATGCTTGAGCTGAAGGACGTTCATTAGTACATGTGACACCAGAGCATCCTGGACTGAAGCTCAATGATCGAAATTAGTACAATGTCATGCGTCGATCGGAACAACCACAGGGAGTCTCTGAACAATGGCAGGGCGGTTTTTGGTTTCTTCATACTCTCCTTATTAACTATTAAATATCAACCTTCCGATATCAGTGACACAAGATAAAAAAACATTACTAACAGACCAGTGGTATGGATTTTGAAGGAAGTGATGATAACTAATAATACAGAACACAGGAAAAATAAGTCATCAGACGTAAAAATCACATTCTATAATGTACCGTTTTTTTGTTGACATAAACATATTATATGTCCATCAGTATAACCTACAGCTAAGGCTCATATCTCAATCCCGTCATGAGCTGTTATTTATCTATTGTCTGAAGGAGATTGGTTTTGGAATGTGGCCATTTTTTTGTCGCTTTACATGGAATAGTAAGACAAAGCAGACAGTCAGGCTTACAGAGCAGATGTTCTGGTCAATATCTTTCACATTTCCAAAGCACCAAAGAGGTCATTATGATAATGACACTTGAGACTGACTTGCTTTCCTTGGCTTGTTAAGACTTTTTAACAAACCCATGGACACTCCTACTCTCCTAAGCTTTTCTAATGCCCAAAATCTTAATATTTCCCAAAAGAATTCAAAATAAGTTCCAGGGGAGCTCAGGAAACCCGTCCTTCCTATGAATGGTTAAAAATCAGTGCTCCATTCTGCACCAGTGAGCTAACTTGATCCATGTGGCTCCGTCTCGGTTCTGAGGTAAAGCATTCCCTTATTCTGCTCGACTCAGGCCTGGCTTGGCCTGCCGCCCCCCTTAATGTTTTTATTTTCTGATCATTTCTATCCTGGGATTAAAATATGTCTTTGTGCAGAAAACTATGTTAAGGCCAGTGTTGAATATCAGAATTTGGCAGCAATACCTTTTCTTATTTCTACATTTAGCACAGCACTAAAGATTAATTGTGCAGGTTTATGCTTGAGTGCCGCACCAACAGATCACCTAGAACCTTATCCACAAAGAACCAGTGTGTCTGCAGACTTTTGGGATAACTTTAAGGTCAACTGTTCAAACCCAGGTCTGAGGACTCTTCGGTTAATCTGTCCTCTAATCAGTAATCTAATTAGGGAGTTGCAGCAAAAATCAGCATATCCTTTCTGGATAAGATTGCCCACCCCTGACCTACAACCTCTCCTACCCTGGGCCACATTGAGCCACATAAAGATTAGCCAATGCTTCACTAGAACATTCTGTCTGATATGGGTCTAGTTGTATTTAATAGTGTGCAAGGGCACAGATTTGGGTATGAATGGTAGAGACATATTCCTATCAATATTGTGGGAGAAACATGTGTGTTTAAGGGGGCAGGGGGGGGGGGGGGGGGGGGGGTTTAGGGTGAATTAGTCCCCATCAATGTCAAAATCAAACATATGCTCTTGTGCTGCAGACAAGAGTTGGACCATTTCACAAGCAGCATCAATTAGCGCTCATATGGCAATAAATCACCCCTGGCAAATGTGTTCTCTATATTTACTAGTCCAATCTGTCATTAGAACTTTAACTTTTTGTGGAAGTATACTTTTTGTGTATAGTTACAAAGGGCCAGTTGGAGGGGCGTTTGACATTGTAGAATGAATGTGAGACTTGCCCGGGGTAACACCTTCTTTTTTTATGTCTCATGGAAGTTTGTTCGCCCGTCTGACCAAGTAAGGCAGTAAGACCTCTTCAATGATATCATAGCAGCTGAATGAGATCGTTTATCCATACAATACATTTCTGGAAAATGTTCAAAATACATGAAGACTTGGCACAGTGACTGTATGCATGGTGTGCCACATGCTTCAAGTGTATTTGAGATGACATAGACTGGACCATCTGGAGAACCAAGACTGACTAGGGGAGTCTGGGTGATAACCTGTAGTCTCTTCTGGATATATCTCACACGCTCTCTCTCTTTCTCTCTCTGTCTCACACACACAAATACACACACACACACACACACACACACACACACACACACACACACACACACACACACACACACACACACACACACATAAACATAGTCTTTTGCCCCAGCAGCCAATACTCCCCTGCCGTACTATGGTATGACCCCATGACCCAATGACCTTTGGCCATGTTTGCCACAAGTGCCAGAGCTCTAACAACCTGGGATTCTAGTATCCAGAGCTATGTGCAGCTTGGCTGGGAGGCTGGGCCTCTTGTTCACCATCCACTTTACAGTGTGACCATAAAAGGCTAAAAAAGGCATTTTTCAAAAGGCAGAGAAAAAATAAGACAACACTTATACTCTTATTGTAGACTCTTATGGTAGCTTGAACATTAAATGCCATGCCTGGCCAACTAGATATCCATCCATCATCTTCTGCTTCTCGGGGGTTCGGGTCGTGGGGGTAGCAGCTTCAGGAGAGATACCCAGACCTCCCTCTCCCCAGCTACCTCTACCAGCTCCTCGGGAGGGACGCCAAGGCGTTCCCAGGCCAGCCAAGAGATATAATCCCTCCAGCGAGTCCTGGGTCTGCCCAGGGCCTCCTCCCTGTAGGACATGCATGGAAAACCTCTCCGGGTAGCCGCCCAGAAGATCCGCACCAGATGTCCAAACCACCTTAACCGGCTCCTTTTGACGTGGAGGAGCAGCGGTTCTACTCTGAGACTCTCCCTGATATCCGAACTTCTCACCCTATCCCTAAGGGAGAGCCCAGACACCCTGCGGAGAAACCTCATTTTGGCCGCTTGAAATCGTGATCTCATTCTTTCGGTCGGGGCCAACTAGATATTATTATTGGAAAAAATAGATGGATCAACTCAAAAATAAACTTCTCAATAAACTTCTTAAATATCCTCAAAAGGTTTATAGCAATAACCAAATACACTATAGTTTTACCATTCTTGATGGCTTATTACACATCCCTTTGGTTATGATAGTGTATATCATGCTATATTACATCAGCGTTATCTATATTAGTCCATGCAGTGTCTTAATGACTGGCTCAGAAACATGAACTTGATTAAGTTGTTGCAAAACAGAACCAGATTTTGGAAATGTCTCTGCAAAATGAAGACGAAATGCTATTCTTTGCGTTGACAGTTTGTGACGGTGAACTCAAAATTACTCTCATAGTTCCAGATGTTAATTTCTGAAAAAAAGTCGTTGAGTAATAAATTGTATTTGTGCGCCTCCTTGTGGTTCAAGTGGGAACATCATCCATTAGCAGTGTTAAACCGAAGTATTTCAGGTTACATTGATTTTTCTATTTAACATTATAGACCGAAAAGACAGTACCCTTCGAATATAGCCTAAAGTTTGTTAATTTGTAAGAATGTTTTGCTGTAGAGGCATAGAGTCATTTGCTAAGCACATTAATAAGTTTATTTCAATTATTATTTGTACATCTATATACATTGTTCTGACATACATTAATGTGCACTGTGCCCTAATTAATTAAAAACAAAGCAATTGCACAGTGTACGTGCTTCTTCACTACCGAACGTATAAATGAACATTCTAAGCAGAAAATTAAACGCATATTCTTATTGCGTTCTGTTTGTCTCGGTTTGCCTGCCGTCATTTTAGCGTCATCAAAAGAAGCCAAGCCAAGGCGTCGGAAGCATGGGAAACAATCCTGACCTTCCTGAAACAGTTGAGAAAACCAAGTATTTATTTGCGCTGTACTAAATGCCAACTTATTTTTCCACAATTAACGAAGTATAGGTATGTAGCAAAACATGTGTTTTCTAACTTGTTTTCTGATGCTAAAACACGAAGCTAACTGTTTTTTTTAGACCTGACTTGTATCAAGATGACAGCTCTGTTTTGTGCCATTTAATGCAGCAGTTCTGTTAATGCGTTTGCTAGTTATATATTCCAGAGCAAATCCGTGTTTTACTGACACTTTGTTTTTTACTTCTATGTGGAGTTATCGGTCAGGTTATGTATAAATGAGGTTAAAAAATAAGTAAGTAAGTAAATATAGCAGTCCCCTTCTAAATCTGTCCAGGACCCATACACCATGTCTGTGAAAACTGCGACTGTACACGCAACGTGGATAATAGGAAGAGTAATAGGCACCAAGATGCAGAAGACCGCTAAGGTCCGAGTGACTAGGCTTGTCCTGGATCCGTATCTTCTCAAGGTAACGCTGCCTTCATAGGAAATGAGCTTCACACTCAGTTCATTTTTTAATGGGCAGACATATATGGTGTACTAATTGTACTCGTTATTGCTCTCATCTATTTCACTACAGTACTACAACAAAAGAAAGACATACTTTGCACATGATCCCTTGGAGCAGTGCGGTGTGGGAGATATTGTCCTCCTGAAAGCACTGCCAGAGAGGAGGACCAAGCACGTGAAGCATGAACTGGTGGAAATTGTACACAAGCTGGGGAAGGTTGTGGACCCACTCACTGGGAAGAGGGTGGCTGGAAGCATGTTCCTGGAGCCCATTGTCAGCTCAACTGAGCCGTCTGCTGACTCTGTAATGCAGACATTGCAGAAATTGGATATTAAAGACCCTGTGGCCCCAAGCCAATGATGTCTCCCAGAGAATCGCTTTTCCTTAATCATGTTGTAACTTGTTTGGTAAACCTGGTAACTTGTGTGATTTTAGTGATCAAAATAAAACTTTTCCTTTTTAAATGTACTCATTTATGTCTTATTTGTTGTTTGTAAGCTGTGCTCTGGAGTCACTAATTGCCATTAACTATAAGCATTATGAAAATTGCAGGTTTGTCTCACAGTATTCGTGTTACAGTGTTAATTTGCATGTGTGTGTAGTAAGGGGAGGTTTAGGTGAAAAACTGATAGGATAGAAGCACATGACCCCCCCCCCCCCCCCCCCCCCCCCCCAAAAAACCAAAAAAAACAAAAAAAAAAAAAAAAAAAAAAAAAAAAGAAAAAAACAAAACCAAAAAACTAACACATCGAAAAATTCATG
>JAABNY020000037.1:11123573-11139541 GCA_015164015.2 Brevimyrus niger
TCATCTCGCGACCCCCCCCTCAATGTCTCACGACCCCCCAGAGGGTCGCGACCCCTACTTTGGGAACCACTGATTTACACAATAATACACATTTACTCGAGAATCTTTCACTGGTTGTTCCATTTTCTTGCTTTTCTATTCCTCCTCTTTGTTTTAACAAGGTCACTTCTGATGGTCTGTATTTACTGGAACGGCAAGTCTTTGCACTGAAGCCAGTGTGAAAACACATAAAGCCGCATGCTGTTTCCATTCCTCTTTTCGGTGGAGCGGAGGCCCTGCAGACGTGCGTGCGCCCTGTGACAAATAAGACTGGGCTTTGGGACGTGCTTCCCAAAGGTATTTGTAATGCATGACTTAAATTACAGTGCATTCTGTTTGTCCGAAAGAATCACTCCGGGCTGGCTGATACACAGAAGCACCATGCCAGGGGGAACGGGAACATTATTGGTGTGTAGGGGTGAAGATGACCTTAAGTTTCAGCAGAAGAGGAAAAGTCCACACACCCTACAGTATGGATATAGCTTGTGTGGGGGGGAGGGGGCTCAGACAGTGAAGCCTGGATGTATGTTCTGGGATTAAGCAGAGGACAGGTGATTGCCCCCCAACTACGTAGTTTGTTTAACAAGTCTAAGCCCAAACTGATGAATTGTCTGAATATAATATATTGTGCTTATAGTATTTGATAAGATATCAGAGTAAGGTAAATGTTTGCATTTTCACTGTATAAACACCAGATCAAAGTCGGGATTTTATATTATGAATACTTTCATTCAATGCAGTAGTCCAGTCTCACGCCCAGGACTCAGTTTCAGTCCCCAGTCCCCAGTCCCCAGTCCCCAGTCCCCAGTCCCAGTCCTCCAACTGGTTCCTTTGACCCGTGACCTGACAGGAAAAATAGAACATAAGCGGGTACAGTATTTGTTGCAGGTGGGGGCCCCCTCTCATTTGTAAATTTCTTATGGTCTTATGTTCTTCTCCTTTACTCCATCTCTGCAAAGCTAATGTCCATCATCCCAGTCCTTCCAGTAATGAAATGATGGCTTTATTGATCCCTATAGGGACACTCTCTTTTTGCCTACCCCACCTTGCTCTCTTTAACACACAGACACGTACGTAGGTGAGAGCGAGCTTGGCAGTGAAGGGCCGATGGCTGCAGCATCCCCCACGGGTTAAGGGGTTAAGGGGTTAAGGGTCTCGCTCAAGGGCCCACAAATGTGACTGTTCTGCCAAGACTGGGGCTCAGACCAGTGACGTTCCAATTACAGGCACAGATGCTTGGCCTGCTGAGCCGCGCTCTGCCCCCAAATATGGAATGCCTCACAAATCGCCGTGTCATCCTTGTGCAAGGGCGCCGCCGGTAGGCCTTGTATTGTTCCAGTTTTAGTGTTTGTGCAGAGTCACAGCAAGCAAATGCACACAAAACGCAAAACACGATGCAGCCCCTTGCAAGATGTGGCCAGACCGACCTCTGAATGTGCCTAATGATCTATGATTGGGATCCCATTTGTGTTTGTGGATGTACATGGGTCTTGTGAATTAAGTGTGTGGTGTAACACTGAACAGATCTGGCTTATACCACTTAATTATGACTGAAACTACCAACAGCTGAAATATAAAAGGCATATAGTTCTAGTATATCACCCTGACCTTAACCATTGAAGTCTTACTTTGGTATAGAAATGTAATATTTGCAGGTTCACCATTGTTTAAACGCACCCCTGTCATAAAAGGGGCCAGCCAAGCCTGTTCTCTTGTCACGGTCAGCTGGTTTCCATTTTCCATGAAAAGACACATCCATCTGCCTCATTGTTGATTTTGCTCTGATTCCTGCATAGTGCTTGGAGGGAAGCAGAGACACTTGGCAAATGTGTGCTAAAAATAAGATGAGAATCTGATACAATAATGGCATAAATACAATGCTGGTATGTGACTGTAAAAAAATAACTAAAAAAACAGACACGGATATGAAATCACTGAAGTCTGCCCGGTAGGCTCCGCCCCCTCAGTGTTGCTGTAACCTGATCTGTGATTGGTGTTGCCGGGCTATTGTCCCTGCTGCTCCACCCATATCTGCTGCCCAGGATGTAGCCAACCACCTGATCCTTAACCAGCCCTCCCATCCTGGCCCACCCACATAACAAACACTGTCATGGTGCTTAAACCTCTTGTTGGTTGAGTTCTCTTGAGTCCTGTAACTGGTCTTGTGTGAAGTGTCCACACATGCACAGTGGGTCATTTTGAAGACCCTTATCTTGTATGTGTGAACACATTATCACGAAACAACCTCTTATAACAGTCTAACATGGCCGGCCACGCGACAAAACCAATAACCAACCGATAAGATAAGGACTTGGCCAGTGTTTGTGAAGTGAGGCTTTCTGTCCCACACGCTTGTTATTGACACTGATTATTCCTGATTATTAATGTCACATTTGTCCTTCTCTTGGCATTTGGCTCTGAGGACGGGCTTTTCCGCAACTTGCAGTCCGCACGACCTTTCAGATGGAATAGCCCCCAGCACAGCACAAAGCACTGATGAAATAGACAGGCAGCGTTTTTGACTAATCAGAAGGAAGAGGGGCAGCTTCCTTAGATCAGAGACTCGAGCCCCCAGAGGTGTCGCTTAATTACCTTATAGGCATTTTCCTCTCATACCCGAAACTAAACTAAAGAGTTTCCAGTTGAAATACCAGCTGGGAAATTGTTAATGTAACCATCAGCAATCGCCTTAATGTAAAGTCCTTCAGTTACTTATTAGGGCTTGAACTAACAGCAAGAACAGTATGACTATTTGAGTCCCATGCTTATAACCATTTATGAACTTTATTGCAGCAGTCATACATGTCAACCTGTAAACTTGTAAATCACATTAGTTGTAAGCAACCATGTATACACTGTTTACAGCAGTCACTGTTTGCAGCAGTAATTTGTAATTATTCAAATGTGCCCCGTCCTCCATTTGTATATATACATCCGGCAAGATGACTCAGTTCATTTGACTGCTGTGCTTACATACATAGACTCAAAACTGATATCTGTTGAGGCATATGATAACAATCACTATTTTGACCCTGTTTTGTCCTCTTGGATTCCTGATAGGACCACGTGGGACAGAAGGTTCCGGGAAGATGTGGCCAATGGTATCATGTGATGATGTGAGTGGCTGGTCTGAAGCAATCTTCTCTGTGCTGCAGCTTAAGGCGTGAGCCTGATGTCAGTCAGTCGGTGAGGGTGATGTCATGCCAGGTCACGCTTCCTGTATGCTTACGTCAGATGTGGCCACAGGCACAGGTAAGACACACGCTGAGCGTCAGTGTGGTCCTCCAGGAAAACATTGCGAAAGGACATTTTCACGTCTACTGGAGTGTGTTGCTGCTTCTTGGCTCCTGGCTGGCGCTTGTCCTCTATGTCTGTCTCCTTCTGGAAAGAAAAAATATGAGCTTTTGAAAAGGGAAGAGAGGCAGACCGAGGGGAACAAAACATCCTTTGAAACTTCTTGTTCAAGCCGATACTGGAGGCCAGTATTCCCCTGCCCCCTCCCCTCCCCCTGGAAGGCCATGCAAATTCAGTTTCTGTCACCCGCCTCTTTTGCAGAGGGAGGGGTTTAGCGAGTTTCTGTTGGCAGCAGGGTGACCTTCCTGCCTCCCTTACGGCGTCACGCCTTGAGCTTCTCCGGCTCCCTGCGTTGCCATGACATCCGCATACAGGCACCTGTCTGTGTCACCGGCACTCACACCCGACCGCTATCGCTCATCCCGCACCACACGCACTCACATCAGCCATTCCCATCCACAGAAAAAAAAAGATACCCGTCTGTCTGATTTGCGGACCTGTTGTAGTAAACGTAATAAAACGCCACAATCCTGTGATACACACCTGTGTTTTTTCATCGTCGGCCACAAGGGGCAGTCTTGGTTATGTTTTCAAGGGTGGGAGGACCGGCGCGACAGGTTTCAGTATTCGGTCGTCTGGGAGACGGCTCCTTGTTGATGCTGCGTGTCCTTTCTGGCCAGCAGGTGGCCTGATGCTCGACGACTTGGCCTTCCGAACAAAGCATTTCAGACTGTACACTTTAAGAAACAGGTTAAGTGGCTTCAGAACTGCTACCAAGACGAAAACAAACCCAATTTGCTGTGTGAGTTGCTTTGAAGAATCAGCTGTGGAAATCAGTGAGGCCCATTGAGCAGGGTGGAGGTGAGGGGGGGGGGGGGGTTCAGGCTTGGAACAATCTCACAGATTTATGGGCCATAAATCTATGACTTGGGGGTTTCACAGAGCAGCTTTTGCCCACTTCAATGAGCTTCAGCCTTAATTTATGCTGTTACCATGGAGACCACTTTGCTGCTAAAAAGTCCATCCCAGCTAGCCAGTCATTCTTTCTAACTGTTCTTGTTTTTTCCCCTTTGCATTTTTACGTCTCCGTTTAAGCCTGGAGAACGAACGAAGGCGTGTTTACTGCTCTCTGTCGGGGCTGCGGGCTTCACGCAGGAATAGCTGAGGGTTGTGAACGGGTCTCAGGGGCCTTGATTTCAGGGAGGGGTAGGTCTTTCTGTTTGCATTGCCATTGCAACAGGGAAAGCCAAGCTTTGACATAGTTAATGTTTACAGACTGTTTCAGTGGTCAGATCACCCATCTTGCTCTGGTGTGTGGGGGGGTCATCTCCACCACAAGGTAAGAAAACAGGAAATCTGCCTCTGAGCTGTGTGAAGACGGAGGAGGTATACGTCGACATTGCCATCTGGCCATGGATTAATCATTTTGCTACTCTTCATACAAATTAAAGCAATTAGACCATTTATCCAGCTCTGTCTTTTCTTTGAAGGTCCATTTCGTTGGCTGCTTTTTACCTATAATTCAGGAGACTCTCAACCCAGTTCTGCAGCTCCAGGCCTGATATTTGCATGAGAGTGATGTAGCCAAATACACGTGTGCAGCACTCTGCCGTCTGACTGTGATCACATTACAGAACATAATCTTGTGTCTTTTTCAGTTTATTAACTATCGCGGTGCCAAACATCCGTGGTTATTTCGCTCTGCTCTCTGAGGAGGTCTGTGCGGCGTGTCACACCAGCCCCTTCCATCTCTTTATGTTTGACCTCAAAGGCAGCCCAATAATCGGCTTTTACTGCACATGTGAGACGTGTGAACCAGCTGGCTATTGCCTGAAGAAGAGCTATCGAGGCCTGGACCTTGTCAAGGTTGTGGCTCAGTTTTCCAAGTGATAATTTTGAACAAAGCACAGGTCCAACTGCTCAGTCTATAACTGCTCCATGTTCTGGAGGCTTATTTAAAGGAATATAACACAGCCAGTACGGCTACAGTTTTATCTTGTTCTTTCTGGTTACGAAACTTTATTTGAATGTGATAAAATGGAGAATCACATTCTGTTCCAAATTCCGCCTCTAGTTTCAATTCAATCAATCAGTCGAGATAAAATCCACTTTGTTTGGAAGGCTTTTATGTTCTGGGCTGTGTTCATTTTTCAGAAAAGCAGAGAAAGCAGAGAACACCGACGTGGGGCGGAATCAGATCGGAACTCGTATCATCACCTTTTAGGAATCTCGTTTTCGGTTCTGGTTTGGGTGTCTCTGCACCAAAACCTCTGACTGGCTTTGGCCTTCAGTAACGTACTGTTGAGATTGTGCCATTGTTGACTTGCTGACAGAGCAGTAAACGTGGGGAATTTCAGATTTGCGCCAGAGTACTTGACACACCGCAGTATCACACTACAGGGCAAACAAAGTGTAGATTAACTGTCTCACAGCTGGGAACGATCAGCGCATTTGTGGAAATCAGCCGAATGAATCTGATTACAGCCTGTTCTCGGTAGTGTGCGAGGGAGAGGCTTTTCCCCGTGCAGAAGTGAAAGACACTAAGTTCCTACCTGCTCTGCCCGTCGACCGCTAGTTTGAGATGATGACTTTGGCTGCAGTATGCAATGTGACAACAGCCTCTCACACATGGCAGGTGGAACTTTTACTAAAACAATGACCAGAGACAGGAAGCTGAACCCAATAAACACCAACCATGAAAATACACAACATCAGGAAGTTTCAGTCGCTGGAACAGAATGTGCTGATGGAAAGTCTTTTTTAAATGTATTTAAAGGAAAGGCACATCAAACAGACAAAGCAGAGATCTGATTTTCTTTATAAGACCAGAAACACTATCTTTAGTAAGTGGATTTCACATGCCCTCGGAAATAATTTAGAAAAGTGAAATTATGTAATGCCTGCTTGTCATCCTGATTTGATGCAGATACTTTGAAAAGTGACCACAGATTATAATTTTATGCAGTTCAGGGTGAAGGAAGGAAGGTGCATATCTCTATGTGGGGACAGTGTGTGGCTCAGTGGGCTAAGCCTCTGTGCCTGTATTTACCAGGTCACCGGTATAAATCCAGTCTCTACACGTCTGTGGGTCCTTCAGTGAGGCTCTCCAACAGGTGGCTGCCCCTTGTGGACATCTTGCTGTACAAAGAGCAAGTTGAGAGAGGTATAAAAAGAATTTCCCCATGGGGACAATAACAGATCCGTTATTAAATCTGATGCAAGTACATAACCCTATCGGCTCACCATAATTCTGAAATGGGAAGCTTTTGGCCCAAGTTCCATACAGACTGTGCCTCATTTGAGGACAAAATGTTATTGCATTCTTTCATTAAATATTTAATTTAAACCGCTTCACCTTGTACTAAATATATCAGTCTAACGATCATACACAGGGACCAGAGGTCTGGAATGTTCTGTATCTGACAACCATGGATAGCTGAGAAAGATGGAGACGTAGATTTTAAAAGAAGCCAGTAGGTTTCCCACTGCTCTGTGAGTCCCTGCCACAGGCCAACGCCCAATGAGCAAAAGGGCCTGTGGTAAATCTTAAATGACATGCACTGCATCATTTCGGTTGGTCCATTTTGAAAGCCAATGTCATTCTTCCCAGCCAATGAGCGCTGTGTGCTACAGAGCGACAGTAGTGCTGATTCGTAGACCATGATTTAATCGAGGAATGCAAATGGGTGTTCCTGCTGACATGCTGGTTTGGAGAGGTTATGTTTGCACCTGACCCTACAGAAACCTGAAAAAAGAAGGATAGTTTAAATCTTGGATTTAAATCTTGCTATTCTTGGTATTCAGCTCGTGTTCACGAGTCCTTAGAGAACCTGGTAATAACTAGATGACTGAAACAGTCTCTAATGCTACATTTTTTCACGCTCAATCAAAATCACACTCACCAGGTCTGACATGATCTAACACTTTGTGCATGAATTTGTGCCAGTTTTTGTTCTCATGTCTAGATCCATCTAATGGATTTGTTTCATATTTCGTTGTCAGATCCTGTTAAGTATCAGGTAATCCTCTGAAGGCTGAAATATTTCATATATATATAACAGATGCAGAGCTGGATTGTTCAGGTCGAGTAAGTAAAAATCTTGACCAAGGTTTTGTTTTAACCAACCAGTTGAGTTCTCTGTGACTGAGACTCTCTCTGCTCAACTGGTTGCCTTCTGTGCCTGAAATGTCCACCACTTGAGAGATGTGTTCAGAAACAGGACAGGGTACCATGTTCTTCGTACTTTATGGAAAACCTCCTTACTGCAATGATGATGCTACAAAGGTGATAAAACTCAAATGATACCACAATGTCTTACATCACTAATACCTGCAAAAAATGACAATGAATCAGATGAGTTCATGTAGTACGGAACTTAAAATGAGGAGCTGGTCTTTATCATAAGATTTACAGTTTGCTTTCGATTCAGTTTCGAGTTAAAAGGTTATTTATAGTCGTGTTTCCCAATCCGGTCCTCGGGGACACACAACCAGTCCACGTTTTTTCTCCCTTTGAGCTCCCTGCCTGACTGTTCACATTTTTGCATGGACAGCCTGTGGGCCCCCGAAGATTGAGAAACACGAATCAATAGTGTCCCTGCTTAATAGATAAAGCACATTTGCAAGGCAAACAGCAGGATGTAAATATGTGGGTGTAATTAATTAGTTCAGCGGCTCCACAGGACGATGAGTCTCCAGAACCCCACCCTAAATTCACGGATATGAATTGAGATCGTTGAAAGCCGAGCCTGAAATTTAAAGACATGCTGTTCTTTACGTGTCAGTATACACACATCTTGTGTCTTTTACAGCAGGTTTTCCCAACCCAGTCCTAAGAGACATGCAGACAGTCCACATTTTTGCTCCCTCCTACCTCCTACCAGTGGATTGTTTGGGGGTCCCTCAGGACCAGGTTGGGAAACCCGGCTGTAAAAGGCATAAGATGAATAGGGAGCTGGGAGGTAGCAGAAAATGTCGACTGTCTCAGGCTCCCCAAGGACTATGTTGGGAAACACCGTTTTACAGCACTGTGCAAAATTCTTAAAATGTTTAAGCTTATGTACCTCTGTGGTAAGAGTACATTTGCTTAGAAAAAAAAACACAGCTTAATATTAGTACATGCAAATGAACAGTAGCAATCAAATAAACCCAAATTTCTTCTGTTCTCCAAAAAGTTATTGATACCTTGTTGGACGGCTAGATGAACACCGCTTTGGATCCCAAACCTCTCCTCTAGGGCACCTCAGCCGTTCCACGAATTCCATGAATCCAAATTTAATTTCACCACCAGCTCAATTAATTCATTAACTTCATTAGTTTAATAGCTCAATAAAATACTGATTAGGCACACAAGGTGAGGTAGTAGTCAAGTTGGATGATACATGGGTGTATTGAACAATTGCTGCAAACTCTGGGGTGACTGTAGGAGAAGTTTTAAAATGGCAAAGCTGACGTACTTTGACAGACATAATGCCATAGTTTGTTGAAGATCATTTTCTTTGACTGCCTAAGACTTCTGCGCGTGTGCAAGCGTAGGCTGTAATCCAGTATTTTCAGCTCTGCTCTGATCTTCACAATAAGACTTGCCCCTACCCCACTTGCAGTACTCTTTGTCTTTGCTGCACCCAACGCATAGTAGACTTTGTCAATAAAACTGCACTGAATGAATTTCTCCCAGGGCAAAATCCATGTGGGGGAGGGGGGAGCAAGCTAATAAAAGACAGGTAAAAAAATAATAACAAATAAATCTTCCCATGGAAAATCACAGCAGGTGATTGGCTCGTTCGCCCAACGCTGGGAGCCGCATGAGTGGGTCCCTCCTTCACCTGCTGTGGGAGCGGGAGCTGGACAAACCTGTCAGGGTGCGGGCTGCCGCTCTCTCACCTCAGCCCTTTCGACATGCCCTGGCCCGCATCCAGGCAACTGTCACCATGGCGACAGCACACCACCTGCTGAAAGGTCCTATGTGTGACTCACGATGAAGGGCTAATATGTTGTGCAGGGAATACTATAGGGAATTATGTGGTGTAATTTTGTCTTTAACCCCCCCTCGTACTTGACTCTTCGCTCCCAGTGCAGGCTAACAGACACTGGGCGTACTCTTCCTAGGGCTCATGAGCAACGGAGTGTCTCTTTTTGTGTTCACAAGGCAGATTTCCAGATTGTGTGACTTGGCTAAGGAGCCCGAACCGGTCTAAGCCAGTCCAAAGACACAAATCTGTGTTGTTTTGACCTTCACTTCAACATCCATTTCTCACCTGAGAAGCCAGGCAGTTCAGAGTGATACTGCAACTTCTGTGTGGCAGACAGATTGGAGTAACCACAAGTGGAAGCAGAGTACAATGATATTATTAACATCGACCATCCCAGCTAAGTGAGATTACTGAAGATCTCCTTTTCAGCATCCATTTTATATCCAAGAACCATAAATAATAACATCTTTATAGTACACCGAAGCTCACTATTGAAACTAGTCTTTCAGCAATTATCTTCAATGATTTTGATCATATTACACCTTCACAGGACCTCATTCCTGTGTTGATAAATCATCCATAAATAAATCAAATAAACCTCCCAAAGCAGGATTACCCTATGAGCCAGTGAACAAAGCAGTGACCCAGAGCGCATTCTGGCATTTACCACCACGCTGCTCACGCTTAAACACTGACACACCCAAACCTCACCTCCAGAGACTTGGGGGGGGGGGGGGAGCCCCAGATGCACGTAACTCGGGGGCGGCTGTCCTAACAGCCAGGAAAATATTTTGTTTTAATGTCAGTAACCTGTCACTGAGAAAGACGGTTCATAGAGCAGAAAGACACCACAAAATTACATGTACTGGTCTGCTGCACGTCAGAGTGGTCTGAAAGATAACCCCCCCCCTTAATAGATTGCTAGCTCACATTGCCTGAAGTAAATGTGACAGAAACGTAACTCCCCTTACTGCTGCAGCCTGAGGCTATTCACGTACTGCGGTAAACAAAACAACCTGTCATGGCGTTAAAGGAGCGGTTCCCCATGGAAAATGATCCTCTTTTTGCAGAGCGGAACATGGCTGAGCCTTTCTATTCCCACACTTACTGTAGAAGTACAGCCTGAAGTGTGTTGCTGTTAATACTGTATTCATGCATTCATCTCTCATACACTCTGGAAGCAACCGAAACACCTCTGAGATGCAGAATGTTTTGCATTATTTCATGCTTCTGGATTTCAACTTGGGATCTTTATTACGCTTTCATAATCAGCTAATCTGAGCAAACAAACAGGTTTCTTCTGCCGTCCGCGTCAGATACATGTGAATTGTGCGACTCGCCCTTTTTTCTGTGTTGTGGCATGTCCTGTGTGTGCAGATCTTTCCATGAAGTGTGGAACAATAGATGAGACTCGAAAGTGCCATCAGCTAATTTCTCCTTTAAAAGTGGATGACAAGACCACGCGACGGTTTGGCATTTCAGGCTGCTTTGTTCCCTTACTTCGCTTCCTGTGTTCCTGTTTTCGGCCAGGATGGTCCTGGGTTGATTGAGATGCTTGGGTAGGTGGTTAATGACACGCACAACTGTGGGTTTGTGAGATCGAAATTTAGTTGAAGCCCAACTGCTGGTGCCTTCAGCTAATGGGTGGGGGGGGGGAGGGGGGGGGCACAACTTAATAATTGAATGAGAAAGTCTGTTTTTTGGGGGGGGTGGTGAAATAAAGCCAAATTAAATACTGGGAGATGTACATATTTACCCCTCCCCTCCCCCACCGGTTCCTGCTCTCCTGTCCAGAATATCAACCTCCAAAACAGATCAAGTGGAGACATTACTTCTGAAAGGCCGAATTCGGCTCCACACAAGACTACAATGAAATCAGGATTAAAAACAGGTTAACAAGGTCCCTAAATGCACATATCATACTTTGGATGCCTAATCCTGTTTGGTTTCTGTATAACAGTTATTTTTGCTGTAACAGTTCCTCCCGGATAGGCTGTGGAAGGGCAACCTAAAATTGGACTGTTTTGTAAATGTTAATAATCATTATTTAGAAGAAGTTTTGTGTTGATTAAGAACAGGTGCATGAATGTACGTTGATGCACAGATGTAACAGGATGACATGAGTCATAGTATCTCTGCTGTCTTGAAATATTTTCTATTTATAGTCTAATTTGATTCATTTTTCCCCCATTTTTAAGAGAGCTCCTGTGGACTGTAACCAGATTTGGATAAAGGGAGAGCTGGTTGTTGTGGTCTCCCTACTACTCCTGTCTTTTATCCCCCAGTGGTTTGTTAATAAGCCATTAAAATAACATGCATATTATATATATATTCAACTGGTACTAACTGTTTCACAGACAAATGGCTACCTGGTTCATTTATGAATAATTTATACTGTTTCTTGTTCTTTGTCAAGGGGGCTGCTCAGAAGGCGATTGAGTTGCGCAGGTCATTCATAACTTTGATTCATACAGCGAAGTTAAAGTGACGTATATGTGTGTGTGCGTGTGTGTGTGTGTAGTCTGATCGCACACTCGTGTTTTGGGGGAAAGGGGGTAGGATTTTTTGTTTCTTTTTTTTTGTCTTTCATTGTGGCAGTAAATTCGAGTGGAGTTATGAGTCTGACAAATGTCCCCAGGGCCGTCACACACAAATGAACACCAATATCTAACATATACACAAAAAATGAAAACATTAGGAAAGGCACATTGTACATAATTGCAGTTGTAATTAAAATGCACAGGCCTGGCTCAATGGCCGTGATTCCCAGCGACTCAGGAATGTATTTTAAATAATGGCTTTTCTTCACCTTCCATGGGAGCAGCCGAGTGTATTAAACCTCCTTTTCCTGGCAGACAACACAAAGACTGGCTGTTTGGGACGGAATGCGTGTTCTGCACCTGCAAGCAAGGGCTGAGCAGGTGTGCTGAGTGGGACGACGCCTTAACCAGCTATGGTGGCTCTGGTCATGACAAGGGAGCAAAGCACAGACTGCCGCTACTGTGGAATAACGCCTAAGCGGAAAATGAAGAGAACTTTATGACTCGAACTTCTCTGGCCGCACTTTATTTATGTGTTATGTATTCTTCAAAATGAAAGGAAATTGCACAATTTTTTGGACGTTACCTGTGGTAACTGTTCTACCGCTCCCATGAATGGAATCTCTAAGTTCTTAGTTCGTCCGCTATTAAGCTGAGTGTATTTCCGGTTCTTGCAAGCTGCAGTTTTGGTTGTGATGGTCATAGGGCTGAACCGTGACATGATTCATATAATTTCTTCTTGCTGCTGAGCGTTCCCTGTGTCACTCCAACGATGGTGTCATCAATGTGAGGGTACATATGAATAAGTAACTCTTAATACACACAAAGCTATTCCCCACACCGCCAAATACCATTATCCTGCTGAGACCCCACCCATTCATTTATGTCATTTATGTTTTGGCATCTTTTCATCGATGTAAAGAAACATATTTATTCCTGTTGTACACTAAAGAGGACATACTGTGAAATTAAAAATAAAAATACATTTGAACTAATCTAAATTGTCTTATTTCCTCCAAAGACAAATAACCTAAAATGGAAGGACACTTTTTTCCTTGGGTCTCAGGTGGAAGTTTTTCCTTTTATCTCAGGTTAAGATAAAATCCTGTTTCTGTTTCATCAATGGCTAACCGGCAGAATGACGCGTCCACGGACCTGAAACCTCTTACATGATTTCCGCTATACCTGCCAGTTAGGCAGCTACGATAAACTTTATGGGTGTATTAACCTCTTTAAAAAAATATGTTACTATGGCTACAACATAACATTCGAGTCTAAGGAAATAAATAGGAGGAACAAAAATTAAAATGCATGTGTTTGAAGGTCTGAATGTACACATAGACATGGCGCTTAATGACCTAATGTTGTTTCTTAGAAATTGGGTGGTTCTGAAATAACAGCAAGACATGTTGATTGCAGGATACTCATAGATACTCTTAGAGTAGATACTCTTAGCTAAAGTCCTGTTGGGGAAAAGACTGACATTTGGTAATCAAGGAAGCATCCATTTATTCATATCCAATGATATGTTTTTCTGTGGAAAAAAAAAATTATTCAGAATCATCAGTGACTCAGGTAGATACCTTTTCGGTGAGGGGGATGGTGATAATGCAACGAGGAGAAAATAGAAGAACCAGTTTGTTTAGTTTTGGTTAGTAGTGTCAGGTGTCAAGCCCCGCCCTCTCAGAGAGCTACAAATACCAAAGGAGCCAGGCCTGGTAACTCACTGAGAGACGAGCTTTGGGACGAGGCATCGGCGACCTACCTTTTTGTGTGACTCCTTGTGTGATTTGTTTTCCCCCCTTGCTGCGGCGACAGAGAAGAGAAGCTTGAGAATATGGCATCGACTGGGCTGCAGATGTTGGGCATGGTGCTGGGCATCATTGGCTGGATCGGCGCCATCATAATGTGTGCGGTCCCCATGTGGAAGGTGTCGGCTTTCATCGGCAGCAACATCGTTACGTCCCAAATAATGTGGGAGGGTATCTGGATGAACTGCATGGTCCAGAGCACCGGGCAGATGCAGTGCAAGGTCTACGACTCCATGCTGGCGCTGCCCCAGGACCTGCAGGCCGCCCGCGCCCTCACCGTCATCGCCATCGTGATCGGAATCCTGGCCATGCTGTTGGCCATCGCCGGCGGAAAGTGCACCAACTGCGTGGAGGAAGAGTCTTCCAAGGCAAAGGTTGCCATCGGCGGCGGCGTGGTCTACATCATCGCTGGAGTCCTCTGCCTCATCCCGGCCTGCTGGGCGGCTAACACCATCATCCAGGACTTCTACAACCCCCTGGTGGTCGCCGCGCAGAAGAGGGAGATCGGCGCTTCCATCTACATTGGCTGGGCTGCCGCCGCCCTCATGATCATCGGAGGAGGCCTTCTCTGCTGTGGATGTCCTCCCAAGGAGAAGAGCGCCTACACTGCCAAGTACAGCGCTGCCAGGTCGACAGCTTCGGGGGCCAAGGAATTTGTGTGAGGGGATGACGGCTGGATTCTATGCCTTTTCGACACGGCCTCCTTTGGACTCCATTGATCACGTATGTTTGCCTCGACCAAAGGATCATTCCAGAGCCTTAAAATAAAACGAGACTATAAGAAAGGACGGTCAGAGAGATAACTACTGGTTACATTCCATATTAATTACAACAAGGGTGTGATACTGTGTGTATGTGTGCCCTGACTGGGACGGTGACTGATGTGTTTCAATAACTAAGCAAATCTTAAGTTGCACAGGGTTTTATGTGCAACTGACTTCTTCACTGTATATAGTTTTGTAATTTTTAACCCTGGAATGCCATTATACTGAGAAAATGTTTACATGTTTGTAAAACACCCGAAAATTGGTGTCATAAATATGCAATATTAATTTTTTTTTACATTCTTCAAGCATTTATTGGTTGGTTAAGTGGCAATAAATGTAAATAAATGTTTTTTTTTCTAAAATACATATTTCACGTCTATATTTGTGATGCATCCATTGTAAATCTAACTGTAACAGAAGAAAGGTAGGTCTCCAATGTTTTTCTAAAATGGTAGAAACAACATTGTTTGATCCAAAAGAGAATGGAAACAAAAATTATTGTTTCACAGCAATTGCATGGACATTAAAAACACTGCTTGTTGAAAGCATGAAAAGTATGAAAATACATCGAAAGACATCAGAAGTATGTATCTCAAATTCCAACCTGATTGTTACATAATGAGCTCATTTTACAGACCAGGGGTCTCAAGTTACCAACCCCTTCCTGCTTAAAAAGAGCAATACGATTGGCGGCGTTGCCAAAAGAAGTTTCAGGGGTTTCCGTGAATGATGGCAGTTGTCCACTCCCAGGGCGGGGCCCCCAAAAGTCGGGTTCAGGTGAACGAAACAGTGTCTCATTTCACAGCGTCTTGTCAGAAGTATGAATGCTTAAAAAAGTGTTGGAATTTTGCACAACTGCTGTGTGTCTCTTCTTTACATCACCCCTTTCTTCAAGCTTTGGTGAAGGATCACCAGGATTCGGTCAGAAATGCAGCGAAATAATGTGACAATTTTAAACTTAAAAATAATCTTGCATGATAAATTCTTTACTAAAAGACCATTTCAAAATTATACCTGTATTTTAAATATTGTTATTTTTATTGTAAAAATAAAAGGCTGATGCTTTGCTGGTTAATCTTGAGTAATTTCTTTCATATTAAGGAAAAGACTAGTGTGAAATGGCGCCATCTATAGTTAATACATTCGATAGAACGGGACAGCGCTGTCCACTTAGAATTTGAAATCTTTTTGCCCCTCCATACATACATTTACTGTAAACAGTTATGCAGTGCTGAGTTGTGACCAGGCATGCAGCCAAGTGGTAAAATTATGGGTTTGAATCCCCCCAGAAATTTGTTTGTTATCTTGTTTGCAAGATCTAAGGAGAGAGAGAGATCCTCTGCGGAGAAAAAGCCTGGAGACTATGCCAAGGACACCCTAGACACAAAACAGGGTACACACAGAACACAATGCCAAACAGCTACCCTCATTTTCACCTATCCTAATCCTTCCTATAAATGTTTCACTTTCCATCCATCCATTTTCCAAACCGCTTATCCTACTGGGTCGCGGGGGGTCCGGAGCCTATCCCGGATGCAACGGGCA
>JAABNY020000037.1:11156376-11169373 GCA_015164015.2 Brevimyrus niger
CAAATAAATAAGTAAATGAAAAATAAATTAATTCATATAAAGTAGTCCTCCGCAGAGGGGGGGTGGTGGAGGGTTTATAAAAATAAAAAAATAAATCCCTTGCGGGTAGCTATACACACTTTATATGACTTTGCTGATTGGTTAGAGTATGTGCTTCAAGTCCAAAATGACACTACACAACTAAGTACTTGTCTACATAGGAAGAGGGGTGGCCACCGAGAACCAAACCCCCCAGTAAATCATCTACCTTCCTGGTGGGTACTGAGAAGGCAGAGGACAGTAGCAAACATGATTTGGAGGTGAAGTTACCCACCAACAGTAGGCAAGGGAAGCCACAGGCATACTGCCCTTACTGTAATAAAGAGAGTCACTTTCTCAATGGGTGTGATAGCTTCGCACAGTTGACCAGAGAGCAGAAGGCAACTTGGATTAAGAGTAATGCTCCCGATCAAACTCATCATGCAGCTCAGTGCACCCTAAAAGCCCTCTGTAAGACCTGCAGCAGGAAACATCTGCTTATACTGCATGATGTAAACGAGAGAACAGAGGGTATGGGTACAGCTGCAGAAAGGTCCTGTCTAGTGAGCACCACTAACGAGATCCTTTACATTGACCGCCCCATTTATAACAGGAAGGTCCTCCTGAAAGTCAGCAAGGTACTGATACAGAATGGAGAAAGGTCTATGAAAACCTATGCTGTACTTGATGATGGATCTGAAAGGACCATCATCCTTCACTCTGCAGCACAGAACCTCAAACTGCATGGGCCACCTGAGGACCAACAAGCTCTACATAGGGCAGCTGTATCATTCATGGTGTCCCCAGTGGCAGAGCCCCATAAGAAGTTCCGAATTCATGGAGAGTTCACATCTGATCTACTTGGCCTTGCTGAGCATACTCATCCAATACAAGCCCTCCAACGAAGATACTCGCACCTTGATGAACTGCCCCTGCAGCAATTACATAGGGTGCAACCGGTTCTGCTGATTGGATCCGACTGTCCACATTTGGTGACCCCCATAGAGCTTGTGCGTCTTGGTCCTCCAGGTGGGCCTGCAGCTGTTAGAACACGTCTGGGCTGGACTCTTCAAGGCCCCGCACATTCCCTTAAGATTGGGCTGGGTCCCCAACAGTGCCTTTTCACCACCACTGCATGTCCAAATGCTGAGCTGTAATGCTCATGTTGAGAAATTGTGGAAGATGGATGTGCTCCCTTATTGTAATGAAAAGTTAGTGACTAGGTCAAAACAGGAACAAGAAGCAATTCGCCTCCTCCACGAAGAAACTGTGAGGGTGGAAGTAAATGGAGTCAAGCGCTATGCCACACCCCTTCTCAGAGTTCAGAGCATGCCATGCCTGTGGGCCATGTGATGAGAGACTGTGCTGCCTCGGCTGAGAAGAGTCGAGAAAAGGTTGAGCAAATCACCCAGCCAAGCTGCTGCTTATCAAGCAGAGATTGAGAAGTTAAGGCAGGCAGGTTACGTTACTTAAGTTGGGATCAGACCAGGCGCACCAGTCAGAAGAGTTATGGTTCATACCACATCATATGGTGCAACATAATGGCAAAAAACAGTTAGTATACAATTGCTCATTCCAGTTTGAGGGCCACAACCTGAATGCACTTCCCTGCTGGCTGTTTTACTCCGTTTTTGACAACACACTATTGCCTTTAGTAGCGTCATCCGTGGGATGTTCCATCAGGTCTGACTGCTCCCAAAGGACACTGCTTAGGGACCTGAAAGTAGACCAGGCACCTGATGTGTACCAGTGGGAAGTATTGCCCTTTGGCACAACCTGTAGTCCTTGCTGCACCACTTATGCCCTGCAAAAGCTTGTGCTGGATCATAGCCAGTCAGAAGAAGACATGAGGCAGGTCATTGAGAAATCATTCTATGTGGACAACTGTCTGCATAGTATGACCTCAAAGGATACTGCTAGGGCTCTGGTAGATAAACTTTGTAAACTATTAGTTGTTGGAGGGTTTGAACTAAGGCAGTGGGCGAGCAATGACTTATCTGTTATAGGCCACCTCCCCAGGGAGGCAAGACCAGACAGCTGTGAATTGTGGCTGAGTCAGGGAAAACAGGATGTCCAGGAGTCTATGCTTGGATTGGCATTGCCAGTCGGACCAATTGCATTATCAAAATAGAGCTATTGACTGTTCCACTGTCACAATGCATAGCATCTACAAGATTTTGGCCACCCAGTATGATCCTCTTGGATATATCGTTCCATACAGTACCAGGGGGAAGGTAATTGTCCAGCGTTTGTGAGATAAGAGGTGCGACTGGGATGACCCACAACTACCGGAAGACTTGCTTCAGTCATGGATCTCATGAGCAAGGGAATTACAGGACTTACCAAAGATATCGTTGCCACGGTGCTATTTTAGTCCCAAGATGGATCAACCATGCAGTAAGAGAGACATTCATATTTTTTGTGATGCCTCTGAGCAGGCCTATGGGTCAGTTGCCTACCTACGGACTGAAAACCTTGAAGGTTGTGTCGAAGTGGCCTTCTTAGTGGCAAGATCATGTGTGGCACCCTGAAAACAGCAGTCGATCCCCCGTTTGAAATTGTGTGCTGCACTCACTGGTGCCCAGTTTGCCAAACTTCTGAACATTGAACTGACCATGCCTATCTCTTCAGTCACACTCTAGTCTGATTCCACTACGGTTCTAACTTAGTTACTGTCTAGGTTCTGCCACTACAGGGTCTTTGTGGGAACATGGGTAGCGGAGATTCAGGAATTGACAGAATCCGCAACATGGCGTTATGTCCAAACTGGAAAAAATCCAGACGATGACATAACCCGGGGGAAGTCCCTCTGGGAGCTTGGGGCTATCAGTTGCTGGAGTCAGGGACCCCCATTTCTTAAGTTGGATTCGAGCCAATGGCCAGCGATGCTTCACTTACCTCCTGACATGCAAGATGCAGAGCTGAAGCAGCCTGCTTTCTGTGGATTGACCCAACCTTGCCTGACCCCCAGAGATATCAGACACTTAGCGAGTTTATTGAAGCCTGTGCTCAACAGCTATAAGAAATGGCAGGATCAGCAGGTAGCCCGTCCGACACTGATTACCAAAAGGCTGAGTTGGCAGTGCTTCGCAAGCCCAGAAGGATTCATTTCCTGTTGCAGTGCTAAAGCTGAGGTCAAGTAAGTCAGTCCCGAATTCTAGCCGACTAGTGTCATTAGCACCAGAGTTTTACAGTAATATAGGACTTATCCGTGTTGTTGGTCGTCTACAACTCTGCAGCTCATTGGACTCTGATATGATTTACCCATTTGTCCTTCATCCCAAACACCCAATCACAAAACTTATCATTAAAGATTATGATGATTGATTGCAGCACCTGGGATCAGAGAGGGTGTTTGCAGAGCTACCGTAAGGAGGAGGTACTGGGTCTTAAGGGGTCATGAAGCAGTACGCCGTCATAAATACAATTGTGCTGACTGCCGAAGGTGGAGAGGGCATCTTCACCCACCAAAAATGGCCGATCTCCCCCTGTGTAGCAAGCGATTCTTTAAACCAGTGTTCTACTCCACTGGACTAGACTGTTTTTGTCCATATACCATCAATATCAGACGTCGCAATAAAATGTGGGGCATACTTTTTAAGTGTATGACGTCTAGAGCAGTCTACATCGACCTCTTAGCAAGGATTGATACAGATTCGTTTTTGATGGCTCTGAGGCGATTCATTGCCAGGCGGGGGAAACCCTTTGAGTTATTGTGTAACCAGGGAACCAACTTCAAAGGGGGAGAATGTGAATTAGAGGAGTCATTTGCTTCGTTAAAGGGTGAACTGCAGACTCTCCTAGCCAGTCAACAGATTAGATTTGTTTTTAACCCACCGGCAGCACCACATTTCGGAGGCTGTTGGGAAAGGGAAATACGCTCAATCAAGACGGCATTACGGGTTGTCATTGGTGCTCAAACTGTGACCGAAGAAGTACTGAAAACTGTCCTTATTGAAACAGAGGGGATTCTTAATGCAAAACCACTGGTTTATGTGTCATCCAGCATTGCTGATCCTGACCCTGTCACTCCTAACTGTTTTCTTATGGGGCAGCGGGATGCTTCCCTACCCCAAGTCATTAACCAGGATTCTAAGCTGTTGGGTCGTAGGAGATAGTGACATAGGCAGCTCCTAGCTGATCATTTCTGGAAGCGTTTCATCCAGTATTACCTTCCTGGCCTCCAAGCCCATCAGAAATGGAATGCTGAGGCCTCTCCCTTGCAGTCTGGAGACATTGTAATGATTGTGGATCCTCAATTACCTCGGGCGCTTTGGCCGGTAGGGAAAATCATTCAAGTGCTACCAGGACCGGATAGCCGTGTGAGAACAGCCCACGTGCAAGTCAAGGAGAAGACCTACACACAGGCCTGCTACAAGACTCATCCGGTTGCCAGCCTTACCTGATGGGGACTAATTCTAGAATGTACTCACCTTTATTAAGTATTATATCTTTTGGTAATGTTCACATTTTCAGGGAGAATTTTGGGGTGGCTGTACAAAAGACCCGGTCATTATTATAATTTCTTTATATTGACACGTACGAGGACTGGTAATGCGTTCTTCAGACATATAACCGGAAGAGGGTAGACTGAGGATGCAGCCAGCTGGCACAAGGAAGGCAGCGTGTATAGTTTGGTTCTTTAGTAAGTTAGCTTCTCAACCGAAAGCTCCCCTTTTGTTTTGTTTGAGAGTGTGCATGGATATACAAGTACGTGTTGCATTACAGACGATTTATATTAGTTTCTTGCTCAGTTACTGATGACTGCATTACTTCCCTAAGTTGTGGACGCGGTATTTAATTGTAATTCTCTGATTCCATTAATACTTCGTTTAAGTTATTCCTGTTAGTATTGGCATTCCACTTAATTTACGAGTGTCTTGCATTTAACCGAATAAATATTTTATTTGTCCTTTATGTTAATATTTTATGCTAATAAAAATGATGTGGTGGTTATGGGGGATTTTAATCTTCCTGGGATACAGTGGAACACAGTCTCTGGCTCTTCTGTAAATGAACTTGAGATGGTGGAATTAGTACAGGATTTTTTTTTACTCAGTTTGTTAATATTCCTACCAGGGGAGAAGCCCTTCTTGATCTTGTTTTCTCCAATAACCAGGATAGGATTGGAAAATTAGAAGTTTTAGAACCATTGTACGGTAGAGATCATAACAGCAAAGTTGAAATTAAAAGTATACAGTGTTAGGAAGGCTAACTTTAATTGTATGAGACTGAAACTGTAAACTGGACGGAGTTAAATAGCAAAACAGTTGAAGAGGCATGGGAATTTTTAAAAGCACATTGTTGCAAGTGCAAGGGGACTTTATACCTATTTCCAGCAAAACTAAATCTTGTGATGTGATAGTTTTGCACCAGACATTGCATTTTCCTTGGTGGGCGAAAAGTTAAATTTTAGTCTCATATGACCAAAGCACCTTCCTCCATACATTTGGGGAGTTGCCCACATGCCTTTTGGCAAACTCGAAACGTGCCATCTTATTTTTAACATTAACTAATGGCTTTTTCTGGCCAATCTTCCATAAAGTCCAGCTCTATGGAGCGTACAGCTTATTGTGGTCCTATGGACAGATACTCCAGTCTCTGCTGTGGAACTCTGCAACTCAGGGTTACCTATGGTCTCTGTGCTGGCTCTCTGATTAATGCCCTACTTGCCCAGTCTGTGAGTTTTGGTGGACAGCCCTTGGCAGGTTTGTTGTTAAACCATGTTCTTTCCATTTGATGGATTTAATGGTGCTCCAGAGATCATCAAAAATTTGGATATTTTTTTTTAACCCAACCCTGACTCAGGCGCGGATCCAGAGGGGGTTTGCCGCCACCGCCTATTTTTCCATGAAGAACAATTATGAATGCCTACAGCACTCGCTCTAGTGGCTGCACGCCCCCCTTTCCAAAAATCCTAGATCTGCCCCTGTGACTTGAACTTCTCAAAACCTTGTCCCTGACTTGTCTGGAGAGCTCCTTGGTCTTCATGGTGTGATGCCTCTTGCTTAGTGGTTTTGCAGCCTCTGGGCCTTTTCAGAAAAGGTGTATTTATATTGACAGATCATGTGACACTTAAACTGCACATGGGTGGACTTCATTTCACTAATTATGTGAGTTTTGAAGGTAATTGGTTGCATCATGACTTTTGCATATGCCAATTTTCAGTTTTTATTATTTTTTATATATATATTTATATTTTTCTTATTTCACTTCACCAACTTAGACCAGAGTCCTGCACGGGTCCACTTTTGGAGACCTGCAACCGCCCAGTACAGCACCCCACCCACCCGTGCACCCGAGATTATTTCAAAGTTCAATCCGCACCCGCCTGTGCCCGTTAACATTCCGCCCGTTACCCATTCATACCGGTGATAAATTACACACAATTATTTTTTTCTATGCCCCTCTCAAGGTGACAAGCGCTAGGCCTTCTGCATTAAAACGAAAATGTCTGTTTAACATAAAATCAAATCAGATAGAACTAAGCTATCCATACTGTGACGAGCGTGAAAGAGAGAGCATGACAACATGCTCCAGCAAGGATTCAGACGTGTATGTGAATGTTTGTTGAGGCGGTTATCTAATGGTACGATCGTTTTTCTCTCGGAACTTGGAAATTCCGAGTTGAGTGACATCACGTCTAACAATCTCCCGTTCGAGCTACCCACATCTCGGAACAAACATGGCTGCTTCCGTGAACACGTTGCTGTGTGTTGTTTCTTTATATTTTATCAGATTTTGAGTTTTCCAAATGAAGAAAATGGAGAAATTGAGATTTTTTCCAAGACAAACAAGAAACACGTACGAACTAGTCAAACCACATTAAAAGCTTTGTAAAACATTTTAGCACATTTATAGCGATATTCTTTTTTCGAACAGCAAACAAACTACAAACCGTCACATTGGCCACTCAGGCAACAAAATATTGTCCGACTTCAACGTCATAAAAGAGGCGTGTTTCCGACGGGAAGTGACGTTTATGTGACGTTTTCATTCGAGGTTCGACTTGGAGAGAAATAATCAAACGCACCACAAATCTCGGAACAAACATGGCTACCTCCACGAACATGCTTCTGTGTGTTGTTGCTTTATATTTTAGCAGATTTGGAGTGAGTTTTTTTTCCGAGAGACAAACAAACAAGAAACAGGAACTAGTCTAGTGGTTCCCAAACTGGGAGGCACACCAACGGAAGAGCCTCAGGGACAAAATAATCTATTCACAGACTTAACGATTAAACAAATAAAGCAGCGCAACATTACAATAACTAACAATAAATGAACCACTAACTTACGTGTACTATTAGAACATTTAAGTAATTTATTTAAACTTTATTTTACCAGGTAAATTAACTGAAAACCAGTTCTCACGACTTTACTTGACATTCGGAAGAAACAGCTCATAACGCATCGGTATGGAAGGTCTGTCATTAACGTTCGTTCTGTGCTGCTCCCTGTCTGCTTTAATAAACCCTGTTTACCCGTATTCACAGTTTCCTTAGTCTGATTCTCTGCCTCAACAACTTGTATGTAAAAAGCCATTTATACATAGATAATAAGACTTCAATATAGACACCGTTAAATACCAGCAGTGCTGGGATAGCTGAATTAATATGATAATTAAAAAATGAAATACAGTACTCAATTAAGGGACGTTTGTGGACAGGAGTTGGTGGTGCTTTTATTTTGAAAGGGTCGCTTTGTCGACATCAGCACACGTTGCAAAATGCCGCCTGTTTCTGACGTCTGAGGTGTAAAAAATCGACATGTTTATTTTTTGCATGTGAAAAATCGACATGTTTATTTTTTACATCTAAAGGCGTGCAAATTTAACGTATCTGGTCGTTAATATTTGACGTGTTTAGGCGTAAAGTTTTAAGACGTTTTGGCCCCGTTGGCCTTCCATACATCGGAACTTCCTGGGATGCAAACGTCATACAAACGTCATGTTCTTCAGCCAATAAGAGCAAAGTTGTGTCGCCACAAAGGCAGTTCCAGTGTGTGCAGCCAGCTGAGAGGTCGTCTTGCTCTTGCAAGGTTTTTGTACCGTGTGACGTCATTTTGCAGCGCCGGACAGAAAATCTAACCATATCATGAAAAACGAGGTTTAAAATTTTCTACATGAAGTGCAGGGAGACTATCAGTTAATTGGTATGATTTAGTGTTGTTTTGTGCTATAGTGTGGGCTGAAACCTGCGGTTACCATTAAAAACAAAATGCGGTAATTGTAAAACAAACTTTGTGTTTACGCTAATGAATATTAACCGAAACGTTAAATCTGTACATTTGCATAATTTCAAACTTATGCTGAACTTTTATTTTAAATTTATTACTCTTTTTTTCTCCCACAGTGGTGAAATTACACCATTTGTATTTCAAATGTAGTTTGAATCTTAACCTATGTAGTTTGAATGCGGGGGGGCTCAATAATGTTCCTTTCTAGAAAAGGGGACCCCTGCAGAGAAAGTTTGGGAACCACTAAACTAGTCAAACCACATTAAAAACTTTTTAATTCGGACAAGATTTTGTTGCCTGAGTTGCCCCTGTGACGTAATTTCAACATGGCGACTTGGTTGGGGGGTTCTTGGGGGGAGGCGGGTCTCCCCGGGGCTGGCGGGGCCCCCGCAGGGTGCGCGGGCGATCCGGGCTCTACCTGCGCCTGCACGGCTCGCCCCCAGGGGGGGTCGGCGCGCTGCCGCGGGTGGCCATGGGGCTCCTGGCTCGTGCTCGCTGGTGGGGGGCACCCGGTGCCTCCCCCCCTGTCTCCTTGGGGGGGGGGCGCGCGGCCATCCAGTGGCAGGGGGCCCGGGTACCTGGCCGCTGTGGGACGGCTGGGTCCATGATCGCTCGGGGCTCTCCAGGCCTCACATGTTAACCTGCACACTCATATATACACTCACAAACGTCATGTTCTTCAGCCAATAAGAGCAAAGTTGTGTCGCCACGAAGGCAGTTCCAGTGTGTGCAGCCAGCTCTCCTGGCCTCACACACTCACTGGTCAATATTCCATGTTAACCTGCACACTCATATATACACTCACAACACACAAACATACACACACACGCACAAATACATGTACATATGCACACGCACACACATACACATCAGCACACACACTTAGAAGGTGCAGACACATAGATATGCAAGCACACACACACACAAACACACGCACTAGTCTCTCTTGCCCTATTTTATCCCTCTTTCTCCTTGTCTGGGTGTGTGTATGTGAGAGAGTATGCGTGTGGTTTCCACTCCCTTCTCTCAGATGCAGATACAGGTGTGACTATATTTTGACAGTGTTCCTGTATTATTTTTTTTCCTTTGGTAATAATGTAATTAATTCCAGAAGCAGATACTGGCACAAGCGTACTCCCTATCATAGTGGTACCATTGGTTTCTGTGTATGTATACTTCTTGTGTGTCCCTGGTTCTTATTTTTCAGATGCAGCAGCTGATGTGAGGATACAATGTCCAGCAGTAAGATGCAGAAGCTGTCCTTTTATTACTCTTTCAGTTTTGCTCTTTTTGTTATGTATTATTTCTCTTTCCCTGTCTTTTTCTCCCCGGGTTACGATCCTTGTGTAGAACTGTGAAATCATTGTTCCAAACATGAGCACACATTGCCTCTTTCGGAAGTTCCTGGAGTGTCCTGCCAATTGACAACAGCTCCATGTCACCTGTGAATGATGCAAAATGTCCCTGATCAGTAGAAGGAACCATATCTGGTATCACAGCCTAACCTGCAGAACTGCACACCACCCCCATTACCGCACTAGTTCATCGTACTTCATCGTAGTTCATAGTACTCGTCCAACACGTTCAGTCTTTCAATTGTTTCTTCAGCTCCATAGTGTCACATGCAAGGCTCCGGCTGCAGCGCCCCCTGCTGGCTCATAGTCGGTGGTTGCTGCTATGGGGCCCCCTGCTGGCCCAGAGTCAGCGGTTGCTGCTATGGCACCCCCTGTTGGCCTAGAGTCAGTGGTTGCTGCTGCAGCTCCGCCCGCACCCACGGCCCGCCTGCCTGCTGCCCGCTGTTTTGCCCGAGGCGGCCCCTGTTGCAGCTCCACCCGTCCTGCCTGTCTCGCCGGCTCTGCTTATCCTGCCTGTCTTGGCAGGTGGCGCTCCGGCTCCTGTGGCCAAGGTCCCGCCTCCGCCTGCTGCTGCGCCCGCTGTCCCGGCTCCGCCTGCAGCTGCCCCCAAGGCTCCTAGGCCTCCACCGCTGTCTGAGGTCCCAGCTGCACCACCACCTCCTGCTCTACCCATCTCTGCTCTGCCCGAGGCTCCAAGGCCTTTGCCCACTGCTTTGCTGGAGGCCCCAGCTCCCCCTACACTGAATATCTTGGTCCCCAAGGGGGACCCAGACTGTGTTATCATCACTCCCCCTCCCTTAGTGGAAGGAGAGGAGGAGCTTGAATGGGGCCCTTCGGGATTTACCTACTGAGCCCCAGGGACTCCAGTGGTGAACGGACTCCTCCACCATCAACCCAGCGTGGTGGAGCCTGACTGCATCCCTGACTATCTGTGTCCCGGAAGGGAAGAGGACATAAACGCAGGGACCGTGCCCTACCCCGCCCCCTGACTTATCCTCGCGCTCCCGGGGTGTGGCTCGGTAGCTGCCTGTGGGTCCTTTGGCTCCATTCCAGCCGTCTCCTGCAAGTCCCCCACCAGGGCTCGTTGCCCCCTTTGCGGGCCCCCCTCCACCGTCTCATCGGCCACCTCCAGGTCCTCCTGCCTCGGCTCATCAGCCGCCTGAGGGTCCCCCTCTGCGGCTTGGGGTCAGACAGCACCTTCCCTGACTCTGGCTGCCCTGTCGCCAGCTGTGGCTTCCTTCCTCCTTCTCACCTGCACCAGGGTCCCCACCACTCTATCCTGGTGCCCCCTCCGTCTTCCTCCTCATTTCCTCCATTAGTTCCTCAGCCTGTCTCCTCCTCCCCTGTGTGGTCCCCTTCTGGCTTCTTCCTCCCATCGACCTGTGGCCCCTGCGGCTGCCTTCTCTCACCACGCCAGGGTTCCCTTGGGCTCCCCATTGTCCTTGCCTTTGTTCCACCTCCTTCCTTCGTCCCACCTGTTTCTGCTCCTCATCCATCAGTGTCTCCTCTGTTCACTCCTGGTCCTTTTGTTCCTCTGTCCTTTGTGCCCTCTGTGTCTCCCTTCCTGGTCTGCCTGTCTGTGTTCCCTGTTTTGTGCCAGGTCTCCAAATTTGTTTCCTGTCCCTGTGCTTGTTCTGTGTCTCGGTTTTGTTCCCTGTGTTCCATTGATGTTTTTTGCTCTTGTGTTTCAGGCCCTGTTTTCCCAGTCATGTCTCATCTGTCGCCTCCCCTGAGGCGCACCCAGATTGCGCGCCTTTGGGTTGGGGTACTGTCACACCCTGCTCGTCTGATCCTCCTGTGTGCCACGCCCCCTCATTACCTCGTGTTAATTCCCGATTGTGATCACCTGTTGCCTGTTATTTTCTGCTTGTCTTGTGTATTAAGTCTGCGTTCAAGTCTGTTTCCTCAGATCAGTCATTATTGTTGTGTACCGTGTTTCCTGGTTTGTTCGAATAAACCCCGGCTACTCATGATGACTGTCACACCCTGCCCCGGACGATCCTTCTTGTGTGCCACACCCACCTTGTTACCTCTTGTTTTTGCCCAATTGTGTTCACCTGTTGCTCGTTCGGTCTAGCCTGTCTTTTGTATTTAGTCCATGTCTCAGTCAGTCTTCCCCAGCTCAGTCATTGTTATGTCAAGCTGTCGGTTTTCCCCGTGTGTTCCTGGTGGCTATAATAAACCCCGTCTTACCCGCCAGTCCGGCTTCCTTCGCCTGCTTACCTGCTCGCCTGCTTGCCTGAGTGTGACAATTACGGCTAAACTCCTTTGTCTACCCGCTCGTCTGCACTGCGGATGTGACATTTTCATTAGACCATGATTATTATAAAACATTATTTCACATATTACTTAAATAATTCAAACCATATTTCACAATAATGTTCAGAATTTTTTTTTAATTTCCAAATGACGATTTTTGAAACATCTTATTTCATAATACTTCTTTTCATAATAGTTTGCTCTGTCAAACACTTCACTGAACTGCTTGTCTTTTTTGTATGTTTCTGTTGCAAAATATCTGCCCCCAATTGATGGAATATCACGACTGTATCCATGAACCAACCTCGACCGTCTGCGTCTATGAGCACAAGATTCTACGCGCATAACCGGCCGAAATTATATACTCACAAGCACGCACACACACACATACACATGCCTGCTGACCCAAGTTGGTAACTTTTAAAATGAGCAGACTTTCCAAAATTAAGGATGGGGTTAAGGAATTGATTATGTGAATTAATGCTTGCTGGTCATTACCTGGTTTAACCATCTAGATTACTTTATTGATTTGCTTTATCTGTTTAAACAAGCTAGTAACAACAATGCATTGTTTGAACTCCAGGTACGTCAACTGATTATAATCTTACTGGTTTCACTGCAAATAGGGAGAGCAAAAAGAATGAAGTTCAACAGGAAGTTCCGTCCAAGAAGCCATTTCATCTCGAGGAGGTGGAGAGAAACTATCGTGGGAATATATAACAGAAGTCAGCCGAGGGAGGGCAAGACTCCTCTCTGTTCTGCTTCCTGCGTTGCTCCTGAGAAAGCTACAAGTTGAAGAGAAGATTCATAATGGCATCTATGGGAAAGGAGCTTCTAGGATTGGCCCTGGCCATCATCGGATTTCTCGGGGTCATCATCGTGTGCGCCCTGCCCATGTGGCGAGTGACTGCCTTCATCGGAGCTAACATCGTGACGGCGCAAATCATCTGGGAAGGTCTGTGGATGAATTGCGTGACCCAGAGCACAGGGCAGATGCAATGTAAGATCTACGACTCCATGCTCGCCCTGCCCCAGGACCTGCAGGCTGCCCGCGCCCTGGTCGTCATCTCCATCATCGTGGCCTTCTTCGCCATCCTGCTGGCTGTGGTCGGAGGAAAATGCACCAACTG
>JAABNY020000037.1:11185735-11196385 GCA_015164015.2 Brevimyrus niger
TTGGAGATTAAGACAATTATTGGTATTTTCTTAATGACAATTGAACTATATGTCAACATTTGTGATGTCAGCGGTTCGCTGCCAGCATGAGTTTCTAACTTTGCCAGCAGCCATGGTGTTGCTCTTCAACATTATTGTGCTTTTGAATTCTTCATATTTCACCATAATTCTCTGTTCCACTGCATTGATATATGTAGCCCTGTCACAATGCCGTGTCACAATTACGTGATTGGTTTAATGTTGCACACGGCACACTTTTATGTGCACGCACACGGGAGGTAATCTTGAGCTGTGTCTCAATTCAGGGGCTGCATCCTTCTAAGGCTACATTCAAAGACTAAATGCATCACAGTGAGGCAATAAGGTCATCCCATTTGGAAGGCTCTTTCAAATGTGGTCTAGAAATGCGTCCTCTTTTTGCCGAGACATAAACGATGCACGCAATGGATTCTTTGCAGCCCAACATATCCCAAGATTCACAGCGCAGAGCTAAAGTGGGTGTGTCCCAGCTAGACCACAGGGGCACTTTGTGACTAATTATAAGGGGAGTGGCAGCTGGTGGTGGCCAGACTTTCTGATTGACCATCGAAGAACGCAGCCTACAAAGGCTACACCTTCATGAAGTGCACTCCTTGAAGGATGCAGCCCCTGAATTCAGAAGGGTCTAAATGAATCTTGGGATAAGTTGGGCCACTAAGGATTCATCAAATGGATCCTTCGTGGCCCAGGAAAAGAAGGACACTAGGTTGCATTTGAAGGAGCCATCGAAACAGTACAGCCTTCTTGTGGCACTATGATGCATTTGGCCTTTAAATGCAGCCCTTTAACTGGGACACGGCCTTAGCTTCAGTAAGAAAGCATGGCTTAATGTAGATTCCTGATAGTCAGTGTCACCATATCATTTATCTCAGGTTACATTGTTGGGTTTTCTTAAGCTGAAACTTATCTCCTAACGCTGAATTTGTTAAGCCAGTTTTGTGATACAGGCCCCAGAATCACACACTGGCCTGCACCATGGCACACTTGCTTTCATGTGAATTTTGAACCTGTCTTTAAGCGAAAGAACACGGTATCTACTTTTCACAGCTGCATCACAGGTTTCCCGAAAACAACTTAAAATGTGTTGATGTATTTTCCTTCCTGCCAACACCATATTTACTTAGGTCATTGTCAGTTGTCCCCACAAACCATTGTGTTTAAAACGATGTGTTTCATTTAGTGAGGGCAAAAATATATTTAGTCAGCCCTGTTGTCCTCTCCCCAGTGGAAAACATAAGAATAGCAGTTTTAACTTAAAATAAATTGTGGATTTTTAAATAATAACAATAATAATAATAATAATACATTTTGTTGCGCCCTCTCCAGTGGAAAAGCTAAGAATACAAGTTTTAACTAAAAATAAATTTTGGATTATTTTTCACAAATTAAAATTAATATTAAAGTCATCTTGCTGGCTGGATTTGTGATCATTTGTCAATCCTCCTTATTTCTCATGGCTCTAATCTGGAAACAGTTACCTGGTTAATATCCAGTGAAGTCGAGAAAGTAGCCATAAGCAGCAACAACCGTTTGGGTGGCTAGTTATCCACGGTGCTCCGTTTGAATGCGTCTAACATATATAGTGTCACATATATAGCCCTTGCATTTCTTGCTGTGTCATTAGTCTTGCCTGAAATTCCATTACAGAGCTCAAGTACATGTTGTGCTGTTCACAACTGTACTAATAACCAAGCCAGACTAAATGTGTGGGTAAACAATGTTTTGACCATGTACCAAAAAGACAGAGGGGCTGTCAGTCTTTAGCTGTCAATCTTTCCATCGCCTTCCAAAAGATGCTGAATCAAGATTAAATTGGCTAAAACCTAAACTTAGAGGCGACTGAAAATGCTCTCTGTATCTTCATATTAACAGAGGCACGGTTGTTCCCTACTTCCTTCAACAAAACATGTCCAACCTTGTTGCTGTGGAGATATTGACACACCTTGCATCTTTTAAGATCAGCCTTTCCAACGACTTATGTATCTTTTCACGGCAATTTTACATTGTGCAAAAGTCACGGTATCTGTTCGAGACTCAGATTAACTTTGGTCTGTTACAGCACTACTATGTATGTTACTGTATGTCATTCTCTCATCTATGAACCGTAGAAGGCAGAGGTATGACAATATTTTTGCGTCTCAGGGTTGAAAAGCCTTGTTCCCTCGTGTTGATTTGTTATTTCTCACTGAGAAATGCTGTTTCAGTGTTCAGTGGTGCAACAAAGTGGAAGGCGTGCTCATAGTTCATGCAAGGTATCTTGGGAGCTAGAAATATGGTGGATGTTTTTTGTAAATTCACACAGGGCGTATCCAGCCAGGTAGGCCTTAAGTTTGACAACAGTAACCTAAACTAAAACAGAAAATTCCATTCCCTAATATAATGCTGGACACAATAGGCACAGAGACGTAGGCGATGATTAATACAATGAAATGATTACCAGACTTGTCATGAGCCTGGGGCAGAATCCAAAATGAGCCTTGAATGTTTTGTATAGCTCTGATGTTTCATGGTCTCTGGGCTAAGCTCTGGATGTCTTAAGATCGTAGCAACACCCGTGATAATTACTCATTTGTCTTGCAACACCAGGGCAACTTTTTGTATCTCACAGGGAAGTCAGAGTCATAGACATTTGTGCTTGAAGGGTGTTTCATGGAATATTTTATAGGATGGAGTGAAAAATTCAACAAGGCTTATATGTGGGCTTCATGACAGACCCTACAGCCAGGGTAATAATAAGGAACAGTTCTGAGTGTCATTACGTAAGGAAACCATTATGTTTATTATTTCACTTTATGGTTCTACCTCAAAGCATCTTGATGCTATCTCTTCCCACAAGGAAGAAAGTAGTTAAGCCTTTTCTCCATGACAACCACAAACCAGCATGGTCTCAACCTGGCTGATGGCAGCTTTGTTGTTCATTGGAAGCCAGCCATGAAATGGCTAACTAATGGTGCTTTTCCACCGAGAAAGAATTGATTTTGCTCCAGTTCGCGAACCAGTTCAGTTTGCAATTAGGTGCCAACTAAGAACCAACCTGTGTTTCCTCCAGTTTTTGTCTCAACAGTCAGCACCATCCCGTCATTAATGGCGGGTATAACTCAGATGATGGAGTTCAGAGAACAGGAGGAAATCTGTTGTTTTTTTATTATTAAAAAAAGGATGGTGTAATAGATTTTTTTCTAAACGGTACTTTAATTTCAATAACAATTATAAAAAAAGACATCTACCTACTGCCATGATTATCTACCCCCGCGTTCTTTCTTGAGCCTCACTGTTACCTTTTATGTTCCATTTGGTAGATAATGCCGCATGTATTAGTATTAGTATTAGCACCCATATACCCATATATGTTCAGTCTTTCAATCATTTCTTCAGCTCAGTAGCACTACATTGACCCAACACATCCTGTAAGGGCTGAGGGCAAACCAGCTCAGGGTACATGTTTTAATATCACCATATGTTGTGTACATATGTGCCTGACTAACTGATTATGTGATTTCTGGAAGGGATGGTTTTTTTGAAGGAAAAAAACAAAGCTGAGATATAGAATAGTTCTGAAGTAATCACATTTTTAAATGAAAACTTAAAAATCAAAGGAAGGGAGAACCCATGATTTGAACTGTTTTTTGCTGGTCATTACCTGGTTAATTTGTTGGCCAAGTCAGATTAAACCAGGCAGTAATACATTGTTTTTAACTTAGCCAGTTACATCATCTGATTGTAATTTTACTAGCCTCATTGCAAATAAGAAACGACAAAAGAAGTTTGACAAGAAGTTCAATCCATGAAGCTGGTTCACCTAAAGGAGGTGGAGAGAAACTACACCCTAGGAATATATAACAGAGGTCAGCAGGGAGGACAATACGGCTCTCGGTCCTGCTTCCTGCGTTGCTCCTGAGAAAGCTACACATTGAAGAGAAGACTCACAATGGCATCTATGGGAAAAGAGATTCTAGGATTGGCCCTGGCCATCATCGGATTTCTTGGGGTCATCATCGTGTGCGTCCTGCCCATGTGGAAAGTGACTGCCTTCATCGGAGCTAACATCGTGACGGCGCAAACCATCTGGGAAGGTCTGTGGATGAATTGCGTGATGCAGAGCACAGGGCAGATGCAATGCAAGGTCTACGACTCCATGCTCGCCCTGCCCCAGGACCTGCAGGCTGCCCGTGCCCTGGTCGTCATCTCCATCATCGTGGCCTTCTTCGCCATCCTGCTGGCTGTGGTCGGAGGAAAATGCACCAACTGCATCGAGGAGGAAGCTTCAAAGGCAAAGGTGACCATCGGCAGTGGCGTTGCCTTCATCATCGCTGGTGTCCTCTGCCTCATCCCAGTCTGCTGGTCAGCTAATACAATCATCCGGGATTTCTACAACCCCCTGCTGACAGAAGCCCAGCGCAGAGAGCTGGGAGCCTCACTGTACATTGGCTGGGGAGCTGCTGGTTTGCTGATCATAGGTGGTGCCCTGCTGTGTACCTCATGCCCACCAAAGGAGGACAAGCAATATACTGCTAAGTACTCCCAGCCAAGATCTACAACTACTAGCAAGGCATATGTGTAAGATTGACAGGAAAGATACGGGAGATAATGAAGACAATCGGCTCTTTGTTCTCTTCTGCAGCCTATTAGACAGTCAGCATTTTGGATTGTAAGTGAACATTGTGTTTGTCAAAAAACAGCACAGAAGTGAAGCAGCTCATCACACCAAATGCAGCACTTCATCTGTCTTTGAAATCTGCTTTTAAAATATCCTTAAGGAATAGCAGGAGGCCTTTAAGCTGCCTTTATGCCTGACAACACACCTAACAACAGTTAATGTCCCCTGGCTCTACGTTCTGTTAAAACTAAATTACTCATCAAATGTATTCATGTAACTTCACACCACAAACATTAAATGTTTAAATATTCATACTACAAACTACATAAATTAAAATCAAAATGCTGGCCAATGTTATTACATTTTTATTTTTAGGAACACCAGGCATATGATATGCAATATTTCTCTTCTCTTGCTTGTATTTTTTATTTTATTTTATTTTAGCAGGAATTTGTTTTAATTTTTATATATATTTTATATTTTACTTAAATTTGTTTGAACTTCTCTATGGATGCATTTGCTAAACTGTTAAATCTGTTAAACTGTTTGGAAATAACTTCCACAAATTCAAATATACATGTTTTTTTTTTTACATTGAAAATGTACAATTATTTGTCCATGAGCTCTTTTTAAATTACCTAATTAAACTTTACCTGTAATGCAAAGGAGAGGGACTGACTTATTTACTGATTTGATGTTGACACCAGGGTATTTGAACTGCTTTTGGGTATTTTGTTTTTTTCCTGGTTATTGGATACTGGTCAAATTATTAACGCAAGTAATTTATATATTGTGTGCTCTGTTAGTCTGAGATGTAAGTTTTATTTCAGTCGTTTGGCAGTGATAATAGCCCACTCTAGACAGGATAAATGTAATGTACAAGCGTTGAGTATATTGCCTATTAAAAACATTTTTGCAATACAATGGTTCATTTCATGAGGTGTTCCCCGCCTTAGTGTAATCAGTGAGACCGGTCCAGCTAGTTTCCATACATATACCTTCCTCGTAACTCACCCACTAAAACATCCCAGAAATGTTAGTTGTTGAACCAGTTCCTACTGTGAGTCTCACTTAAAGGCTGTTATTCAAGGGATTTTTATCAGCAGCACTTTGAAATGCAGTCATGCGCCTCACAACGACGTTTCGGTAAACAACCGACCGCGTGTGCGACGGTGGTCTAAGATGATTATAATGGAGCCGAACGATTCCTTTCCCCTAGTGACATAGCGCAACGCTTTACGTGTCTGTGGTAATGCTGGTGTAAACAAACCGACTGCACTGCCAGGCGAGTAAAACTATGGCACATGCAGTAATGTACAGATTATAATACTAGTAACATAATACTATGTTACTGGATGATGTATTTGCTATACTGTACTCTTTTTTTGTTATTTAGGTTACACCATATATGCTAGGTGTGTAACAGGCTATACCAGTGACTCCCAACCCGGTCCTCCATATTTTTGCTCCCTCCCTGCTCCCAGCCAGACAGTCGACATTTTTACAAAAAGACCAGGTTGGGAAACTCTGACCTTTACCCTCTAGGTTTGTGTAAATACACTACGATGTTAACAAAGTGATGAATTTTCCAACCATTAAGAGACAAATTACAGTATTTGTTGTTTTTTTTTTTAATGTGATCCCACAAAACACACATGGTTTTGAAAAACCCTAATCTGTTCTGGTCTGTTTTCAGTCCTCACTAGCAGTTGTAATACCCAGTACAGGTATATATCCTATCTGTCGGAGCTCTGAGAGTTCCCGTGGACTAGTGACTAGTAAAGTTTTTCATTGAAGTGACAAGTTCCTTCAGTGATCCACTGTAGCCCAAACAATCACATAATGCAGTTTTACTACTGGATTTGCTGTGCTGATTTTATATTTCAATAGATGCTTTAATCCAAAGTGATGTATTGTTGAGAAAGCCGGATCAATCAATTAAGTCAATCAATAAATTAAATCAATCAATTAGGGGCAGTGGTGGCTTGATGGTTAGGTAAGCGCACTTGTAATTGAAAGATTGCAGGTTTGAATCCCCCAACAGCAAGTCACCACTGAGGTACCCTGAGCAAGGTACCATCCCCACGCACTGCTCCCCGGGTGCTGAATTAGCTGCCCTATGTCACGAAAGTCACATATGGGTCAAATGCAGAGGACACATTTTGTTGTTGCACACTGTGTGCTGTGGTGTGTTAACAATGACCACTGATCACCAAATTCTAATTCTAATCCCTTGGATGAAGGACCCACACAAGGGCCAAATGGTAAAATCACTCTACTTTCTAATCACAAGCACAGCAGTCAAACCCACAGAGCCACACCTGTTAAAAACTACATAACACTTCACACAATTTTGTGTACTGGGTTCTATCCATTCTGAAGAACACTACTACTGGTGTGCTCACCTAATTTTATTTTATTTTTTTTTAATAATTTTTCTTACATGTGTAATGTAATGTAGTGGTGTAATGTAAGGAACCCTCTCACATTGTTTAACTATCGACATTCTCGTGTTGGATTAATTCACAAAACCATGTGAACAAAGCATCCAGAACTTTGGTTAAAAAAAAAAGGAAATGATGAAGTTGTATATCTCTGTTGTTGTCAACACAGCAAACATCTCCGGGAGAACATAAGGCCACTCACTCCCTTTGACACAGGTTTTGTGTCCCGTGCAACTCATCTTATACAAAAACAAGATCATCAGGAACAAAAACAAAAAAGGAGAAAGAACCGGTTTTTCAAGGAGACATTCTGAGAAAACATGTCACCGTCCTTTGCGTGCCCTTCACGTGCACCTGAGAGATCACAGCTCATCTCACTAACATTTTTGCTCACTGAAACCAACGGTGACCAAGTGCTTAGACTTGGCTTTAGCTAAAGGCAACCAAGCCTGACATTAAGTGATGTTTTTTAGTTTTATTACAGATTGGTGTAAGTCAATGGCCTCTGAGTAAGACCTATTATGAAAATAAAAAGCATTTTATAGCATATGTTATAGTCTAGATCAACACTGAATGAGATTTTAAAAAATGAGATTTTCTTGCGGGTTTAAACTCGGGAAAACATTCCTGAGAAAACTCTTTAAAAAATGTCTAATCTTAAGCAGTGCCTAACATTTTAAGGCAGCCTTCTGGATAAATGCGATTATATGAATGAATCATTAATTAATTTTACGAACTGCTAATTCGCCTATGTTACAGTATAGTGTTTCCCCTTGTTTACATGTAATAGACTGTAAGGGGGTGGAAAGTACTGAATTTACTAGAACAGGACAGAACAAAACAAACAGGATGGTAACCTGTCGAGCATGTTTGTGTCTCTGCGGTCAGATTATTAAATCAACTGGGAGCTCTAGTTTGTTTTACTTGTCACACTGAGTATTTGTGGTGTGGCTCAAATTGTTCACTGCAGAGCCATATTTCACTCTCAGCTGCATTTAAAATAGTATCGACTGCAGCTGTACAGGATCTAGCTGCACAGTTTCAACTGCATTTCGACTGGAAATCAAAGGCCCAGTTCAATGAGCATGTTATTTTTCAGTATCTTTGATATAGATAGATTATATACAATAGATAGAATAGGCAGACTTTATTGATCTCAACTCGGAAAATCATGTGGCATTATAAAAATAAATATTTGGAGAATTTGAAATGCACTGGTCAAAGCTACATGTGGAAATACACATGAATGTCTTCCCTACGTCACATAACAATGAATTTAGCAACAAACTGAAAGAATGTCAGTTATTAACATGACTACTACATGACTGCTTCCTATGCTTCCTATTAAAACAAATAACACTGGTAACTGGTATCATTCTGTGACGAACTGTACATACTTCCAACTAGACTCATTTCAAATGAGAAACTGTTTAGTGTGTATTACACTGAAAATTTTTCATTTTCATTTCTTTAATCTTCAAACTTGAATGAACAGTATGATCTACCCATACATCCATTTTCTGTACCTGCCTGTCCCACGTAAGGTTGTAGGAATCCAGGGCATGTGCCGGAAGCTGAGGGCGCAAGGCAGGGAATGACCCAGGGCTGGAGGCCACACACGCACACGCACACACACACACACGCACACGCACACACACACATAGTCATGTAATCATATTTTTTTGGAGACCGCTCATTCATTTCCATGGGAATAATGCTATTGCTAACTATGACAACCTTAACCACTACCCACCCCTAACCATAAGTAACCAAACAAAATACAAGAATTTATTTTTTTCAGTACAGTCACAGATTTTTATAAAAGAGTTTTCCTATATGAGTACCAGGCAAAAAACACATTACCCCACAAAGTAAGGTATGCGTGGACCACGCAAACCACTCAAACATCTATTCACACCTATGGATAATTTTGTACCTCCAATACAAGAATGGTTTTGGACTGGGTAGTGTAGCCGGAGAACTGGAAGAAACCTCACATTGACATGGGAAGAACACGCTAACTCCACACAAGCAGAGATGGAAAGAACACGCTAACTCCACACACGCAGAGATGGAAAGAACACGCAAACTCCACACATGTAGAGATGGAAAGAATATGCAAACTCCACACGTGTAGAGATGGGAAGAATACGCCAACTCCACACACGTAGAGACGGGAAGAACACGCAAACTCCACACACAGGGCTTAGCATGATTCATTTATCAAGACTTATAGGTGGTTTCAACACAGTTACACATCACTAAAGAATGAGTAAACACTTGCAAGCATATTGCCTAACATTTTTATGAAGGACCTAAACATCATATACCCATGTTGGGTCGAGAGCTCCTCCTATTGTGGACCAGCTATGTCCTTGGGTATACTGCCATCTAGTGGCAGAAATTTTACATGTACCACACTGCAACATTCCACTGTATAGTTTCAGGTAAACACAGCAATGACGTAGTGAATCGATGATACCATAGTAAACAAAAAATGTAGATGGTACATGTGATAATGTCAATTGACCAATCCAGGACCGTTGTTACATCGTGAGGCACAGACCAAAATCTCATTGATGTCACACCATTATTAAACCTTAAGACATCGCAAAAGATAATAAAGAATGGCAGATTACTGGGTGATTGACACCCTGGATCAAACTCTGAATCAATGCAAACTTGACTTTAATGACAGCTAAATGCACAGATGGTCTTACACCAGGGGTAGGAAACCTTGATCCTGAAGTGCCAGCATCCTGGGATAGAAAACCAGCTGATTACCAGCACTCCAGGGTCAAGGTCGCCTACCTCTGGTCTACATCAGCCCCCTCACAGTGAATATGTTCAAGTTTGTAAAGTTTCTTGTAGTCTGAGTGAATTTTTCATAGTGATGATGTCAGGATGCAAGGCATTGTGGGTTTTTTTTGTTATGGTCGCCATCTTTGGAGCATAACTTTCAAGAGATTTGTAGAAAAAAAAACTCCCTTCTGTTCCCATGACTCTTCGCCACACCAAGATCACAAGCCCCTGATCATAGTCCAATGATAGGAGATGTCACACTCAGAACTCCTTGTTGATAGGTCACCTCAGTCTGATGACTTCCTGTACAGGTACACTACCCCAGGGATGTGCTCCGCCTCCTTATTTGACACCGCCCTCTCCCATTGCTCCACTTCTCTCACATCCACCTGCACCCACAGCCCGTCCTGCTCCATGCTGTCGATGGTGTTTTCCAGCTCAGTCTTGTACTTCAGATTCTCCACATTTCCCCTCGTCGTCATGCACACGTAGCCCCCTGCATGGGCACATCAATGAAGCATCACAGAACGTACAGCAGGAACATCATTTTATGCACATATGCGAAACATGCATCTCCAGAAATCCATTATCTCAGGAAACCTATCAGTGACTAAGATGCACACTAATCCTGGTTTATATTTACAATTACATTAACAATGATGTTAGTCGCTACCTATGCAACTACACTCAGCAAAAATATAAACGCAACACCTTTGTTTCTGCTCCGATTTTTCATGAGATGGACTTAAAGATCTAAAATTCATTCCA
>JAABNY020000037.1:11196612-11210045 GCA_015164015.2 Brevimyrus niger
ACAATATTTGAGAGAAATTAGTCTTTTGTGTATGTAGAAAAAAATTCCGATGTTTGAGTTCAGCTCATGAAAAATGGGAGCAAAAACAAGAGTGTGGCGTTTATATTTTTGTTGAGTGTATGAACATGAAGTAGTTGCAATTAGCAATATAAAATGATACTAATGTTAACTGGTACGAACATAAATACCAGTTAAACAGATGATGTTATACAACATCTTTTTATTGGTCAACTGAATTGTTAACCACAGCCAGCAGACAAAGTAGACTGAGTGATTCCATCTATAATTAAAAGCAATTGTCAAAAAGTGGACATATATGGTTTACATCAGACAGCAACAATATTATGGTTCCCAGGAATGACTTAATTTGAAGCATTTGTACTTTTCCATTTACCTTCACTCTGATGGCCGCAGACACACCTACCTGGCTTAGCCACCTGCCACAACTCCTTGACAACAGCGACAGGCACATTACCAGCACTGAGGGCCCCAACAATAAGAACTGCATCAAATGACCCTGTGGTGGAAACCAGGCCATGGGGAGAAAGTGGGGGAATGGAAGCTCAGACCAGGCTGCAAGGATTGATTGTGGATTTCTTACATCACAACTACGTGCAAAAGCATTGAAATACAAGGAACATACCAGCTTGAACAGGAAGTGGTTCCATTCCCAACATGCACTGCTTCAGCTCTTTGTAAAGGCCTTTCCTTTTGGCTATATCTAGCATGGCGTGACTACCGTCCACCCCAAAAAAGTTACGGAATCCCATATTATGCAGCTGCAAACAAATAATACGGGCGGGGGTGGGGTAGATGACAATATGCATGGGAACAAATGCCCCCCCCAATAAATCAAAACCAGCCAATACAACCACTCCAGTAATCATGTTTAATCCATAATTCCCCTGGAGAACATAATTCCCTGTTCCAGCCAAAGTTACACCCTTGTGGGAAGGTACAGAGTTTTAACGCAATAATTGCATGGTGGGGGCGTTCATTCACGTTTGTACTGATGACTGACTGATGCCATTATGTGGAGTATTAACGCGATCAACAAATGATACTAAGAAAAGCTAAATGCTTCATAAAAATACACACCTCTGAGCAAACAAGCCCGGTTCCGCAAGCAACGTCTAGTACGTCCGCTGTGTCCCTTTTTCCCCGATAGGCGGCAGACAGAAGCTCCGCTGCCAGAGAAGGAGCTCGATATTCCAGAATGCCGACATCCTGGACACACAGGAGGGGATGAAGTAGGGGCAATATAGGCTCATTCGGCATGCGTTGCGCACATGACATCCTCATCTTACCTGCTCATAATTACTAGCCCAGTCGTTGTAGAATGCAACCTTTTCCTCGGCACCCGCGCTTTTGTGCGCAGATAGAATTACTTTTCTTACGTCGCTGAAGGTCCTGTTCATATCCATCATTATAGCTGTCAAACAACATCACAGGTACTTGGATGGCACACGTCGTTGATCGTATACGATCTTGTACTTTGATCGTAAAAATGGTTTCCATCACAATGTGTTTACGTCTTTAACAAAGTCACCGCACGGAAAACTCACCACTATTGTGTTTCTTTTGGGCCGAACCGTACCTTACTCCAGAACTACTTGACCCTGAATTATTAGACCGAAGCTGCAGTAATAGGAGAGAAGGTGCACACGCGAACCGTAAGAGAAAACGGGCGGTGCAGGCTTTCAGCTGCGGTGGGTGGAGGTCCCGCTCAGGGTGGAGGTTTCCTCTCACTTGAATATCCCGTCCGGGGTAAGACGGTCGAAGTGCTTGGCGGTCTACTTTGATGTCGTGTGTTGGCCGGAGATCCCACAAGGCCTTGTAGCAGGTTGCAGCCCCAGAGGGAGCCTGCAGACCAGGGAGAGGCGGAGCTCCCAGCCCGAACGGAACCTCCAAGGCTGCAGTCTGTTTGCAGACTGACTCCCTCCCTCCTCCAGCTCCATGAATCAGTGCACGTTCACTGTCCCACCTGTAGAGCTAGCCGAGCTAGGAACAAAAGCCGTTTCTGAACTTAGAAAACTCAGATGAACAGCCGAGTTATTCACACGTATCTTTTGTTCTTATTGCCGAAAAGTCTCCCTTAAGAAAACATGGAGGAATGGGGAAAGTCGTGGCATTCTCTCAGTTTTAGATCGGTTTCAATCCTATAGACGGACTGCTGCCAAACTTTCCTACCCGTCTGCCGTTCCCACTGGGCGGTTGTTCCGTGTAACTTTAACCCGGGGATTTTTCGGCCTGTTGTTTATTTATTTTTTATTTTTTTAAAGTAAGTATTACTTTTTGTATTTTATTAATATACAATTATCGGTAATATTTAAAATAAGTTCGAAGTATACAGCTAACCCTGTTATAATGGTGTCGTTACAGCATAAATGGTTAACCAGTTAAATGAAGTACTTCGCGTAGTTTCCAAACTTTTACGGTAACAATTTGCTGTTAAGGATATAAAGCTATTTTTGTGCTTGTGTTGTCCTGTGTGTATATATTTGTTGAGACGTGTGTACGAACCAAGTTAAAGTCGGTGTCAGCGTTTACTTAACGCTTTCTAAGTAACTCATACCTTTCTAAGTAACTCGTACCTCTGTAGCCAAGGGTGGATAACTGTTTTGTGTTTTGTAGATTTTTTTGTTTGTTAAAAAAAACATCGATGAATAATTTCTAGTTCTGTGAAGGATGTTAATGTACAACATAACTGGTATTGTGCAGAATTATGGATTCTGTGGAGCTCTCTAACACCTCTTTATGTTTTCGGTAGATAGAAACCCTAGAATGTCGATCTTGGGCTTAAAGAAGAAACAGCCGAAGACTTTCAAAGTGAAAGTCATCACCATGGATGCTGAAGTGGAGTTCAGTTGTGAGGTATTGATGATCGCAGTGGTCTGAGCAATTTGGCTTAAGCCAAACCTTTGGGGTCACATCATAATGGACCATTTTGAACCAGGTGGCTTTTTTGTGCAAATTCTCTTTTAAAATAAAATTTTTTAAATGTATTATGACAAAGATGAGAGTCATATTTATTTTTTACTATACGGTTTATAGTGATGTTTTGTTTTGGTCTCTGGAACAGATTCTATATCACCACAACAACTGCTGGCTTTACAGTTAATGAATAATTGAGCATTTCTCATATTCTTCTATGTTGATTTGCAGGTTAAATGGAAGGGAAAGGACCTTTTTGATCTGGTGTGTCGCACAATCGGACTGAGGGAGACATGGTTCTTTGGGCTCAGGTATACCGTGAAAGATACCTATGCTTGGCTGAAAATGGAGAAGCGGGTGAGTTATTGTTTTGATGTGAGATGGAGCAGCAGTGTCTGCCGTAATGTTTGCCTGATGTTGAAAGATTGAGTATCTCGGTGATACTGTGTGTTTATTTCTTATGCACTGTGAAAGGGTTTTGGAATGTGCACCATATGAAGTTGCTTTATATTCTTGTATATGTGTTTAAAGTTTGCCCTCTCCTAAACACTAAGTTTCAGGGGGTGTTTTCCAGGTTTTAGATCAAGAGGTTCCGAAAGAGTTTCCTATCACGTTTCATTTCCTAGCAAAGTTTTTCCCGGAAAAAGTGGAGGAAGAGCTTGTTCAGGAGATAACGCAACACCTATTCTTCCTACAGGTTGGCTTCTTTTTAATCACTTTTTCTTGGTAGGGTGGATCGCTGGGCTTTAACTAAAGTAACGTGTCCCTTGCTAAAGCTCAAAGCTGCAGGAATTTTAGGAACTGTGGTGGCTTGGATCGAAAACTGGTCAACTGACAGGAAGCAGCGAGTAGTTATGAGAGGCACAAAGTGGGCCTGCGTTCATAGTGGGGTACCGCAGGGTTCAATTTTAGGACCACTATTGTTCTTAATTTGCAATAATGATGTTGACACCAATACATACAGTAAACTGGTTAAATTTGCAGACACCAAGGTGGGTGGTGTAGCAGATACTGATCTAGCAGCAGAGGGCCTACAACAGGATCTAGATTTAATTAGCGACTGGGCTGATACTTGGCAGATGAAATTTAACACAGAAAAATCTAAGGTATTCCATTCCAGCATAAATATAAAGTACAGATATTTTATGGGTTCCACGGAAATAAGGGTAGCTGATTTTGAGAAAGATCTCGGTGTGTATGTTGATGCTTCCATGTCCAGTATGGGGAAGCAATAAAAAAGGCCAATAGAATGTTGGGTTTTATCTCTAGGTGTGTGGAGTTTAAGTCAAGGGAGGTGATGTTACATTTATACAATTCCTTGGTAAGACCCAACCAAGAATATTGTGCGCTGGTTTGGTCACCATACCTTAAGAAGGACATTGCTGCCTTAGAAAAGGTGCAACAGAGGGTTACAAGAATGATTCCTGGTCTTAGAGGAATGTCTTATGAGGAGAGGTTAACTGAATCTGTTTAGCCTTGAGCAAAGGAGAGTAAGGGGGGACATGATCCAGGTCTATATGATTTTAATGGGTCTGGATGCTGTTTAGCCAAATGGCTATTTTAATATTAGTTTAAATATTAGAAGTCATTGCCATAAGTGGAAATTAGCGTGAGAACATTTTAAAACAAAGCACTTCTTTACACAGCGTGTAGTTAGAGTATGGAATAGTCTTCCTGCTAGTGTAGTGGAAGCTAAAACCCTGGGTTCCTTTAAATCTGAGCTAGATAAGATTTTAACAACTCTGAGCTGTTAGTTCTCCCCAAACGAGCTTGATGGACCGAATGGCGTCCTCTCCTTTGTAAATTTCTTATGTCCTGTTATGCCACAACAGAGGGTTTTGACTGTTGGCTTCTCCCCTTAGGTGAAGAAGCAGATCTTGGATGAGGAGATATTTTGTTCTCCGGAAGCAGCTGTTCTCTTGGCATCATATGCTGTTCAGGCCAAGGTTAGTCCTTCAGTTTTTGGCATCAACTTTCCTGACTTGCGGCTTTAAATATTATAATACCTTTTGTTTTGACCTTTTATATGTCATGACATATAAAATAACTACCTTTCCAGTGTTCTTACATATCATCTGTGAGCTTGTGGAAAAGGATGTCTTGGTCTTTCCTTGAATAGAAAAAGAGTTTCACTCAAGCATCCTAACCTCCCATTTCCTGTTTCAGTATGGAGACTATGACCCCAATTTTCACAAGCCAGGATTTTTGGCCCAAGATGAGCTCATGCCTAAGAGAGTAAGCACCTCCAAAGCTGACTTTGTGTGTCCCCGTCCGGCTCCCTGGTCTTGGCACGTGTGTATTGGCGGCTCGAACCCATTTTCTGTGCGCTCTTCAGGTTCTGATGCAGTATCAGATGACTGTGGACATGTGGGAGGAGAAGATAACGGCGTGGTATGCGGAGCATAGGGGCATCGCCAGGTGGGGCCGCCTTAAAGACGTCACACGTGCTCCATTATTTTCCCCCGAGGTCCACATTCTTTTCAGGCATGCAAAGCCAAGGTCCACGTTTTGGTCACATGGTGTAGATTGCGCTGTGTTTCAGGTCGAATGTGGACCAGGGTCTGCCGTTTCAGTAGCCCTGTTTGCGCTCTCATGTATGAGGTGTTTTTACGCGGCCCGGTTCAGCACAGCGCAGCGTGTTTGGTGTGTCTCCCATTCTGAAGTACGCAGCAGCTGCGTGGAAACTCGGAGAAACTTGGATGGATTGTGAAACTGACTCTGTCCCCTGTTTTGAAGGACGCAGATCTTGAGTAGCGTCGTCTCGTTTGTCATGCCGGCTGGAGGTGGGCCTGTATCCGTGAAGGAAGAGCGCACTCCTGCTCTCAGGACTTAATGGCTTGCTTTTGTACTCTTTAGGGATGAAGCTGAAATGGATTATCTGAAAATAGCACAGGACCTTGACATGTATGGAGTCAGTTACTTCTCAATAACTGTAAGGCACTTGTTCTCTGTCTTCTAGCTCAGGGGTCATGATTTGGTAACTACTGGCAGTCTTTGTTTTTTGAGGGCAATATGAAAGCCACTGTACCTTATACCTAATCACTACCAATGCTGGACTGCTGTTTAATTGCTGTTGTAAATGTAACTCAGACCCAGTTCTCAATTACCAAATATGGATTTCTTTATTTCTATGCTCCTAATTGCATAGCTAAAGACGTTAACTGGTCAGCTTGTCAGTCTGTACTTGAGCTGAGGTAGTCTTCTAAATCCTGCAGCAAAACAAGAGGGACACAGAGCTTCTCCTTGGGGTGGACGCACAGGGGCTTCACATATACAACCCCAACAACAAGCTGAACCCTAACAAGTCCTTCCCTTGGAGCGGCATCCGGAACATATCCTATAGTGAGAAGGAGGTAGGGCAGCCTGTCTGGGCCTCAAACACTTTGAATGTTATTGATGTTTTCTGTTCTATTGGTTGCTTAAACGTGCAAATAACTTCTTTAATGTTCTCTTACAGTTCACAATAAAGCCATTAGACAAAAAGAAAGAAGTCTTTAAGTTCTATTCATCCCAGCTCCGAGTCAACAAACTGGTGGGTCTTTTTTGGGTTGAGTGGCATGACTTGAGTGTATATACAACATGCAGAACTGCGTTATGGAGCTGCCCCCCCCCCCCCTCCCACTGGCATGCAGATTCTGCAACTATGCATTGGAAACCATGACCTGTTTATGCGGAGAAGGAAGGTGGATTCAATTGAGGTCCAACAAATGAAAGCACAGGCCAAGGAGGAGAAAGCCAGGAAGAAGGTCCGTCAGGCTGCTGGTCGCACGCTCATTCCCCGGGGGAGACTCTGAAAGTGGCTTGAACGTCATCAGTGTAAGGAAGCAAGCGTGTGTTTGTGCTCTGCCCAGATGGAGCGGCAGATTCTCTCTCGGGAAAAGCAGATGAGGGAGGAGGCAGAGCGTGCAAAAGAGGACATGGAAAGGAGACTCTTTCAGCTTCAGGATGAAGCGCGGCTGGCCAATGAAGCACTGGTGAGGAATGGGGGGGCATTCCTGACCCTGAGCTATGATGTTAACGGCTTGTTTAGATGCTGTTTATAAGGTAGTTGTTGGTTTTTTGGAGTTTAAGCTATCCTGTCTGTCTGTCTGGATTTTTTAGTACAGTCGACCCCTCCACATAGCAGGGGGGGGGGTTAGAGGCACAGGCCCTCTTCACATGGTTTTCCCAGATCGCAATGTTTTGGTTCATGGGTGAAGCAAATGGAAATGCACTGTACTGTATTTTGTGGATTTGTGACTCTCAAAACTTTTTGTTTGTCATCTACGGCTTTCACAAAACCCCCAAAAATTCACATTATATCTCAGACCCTGGGAAGGGTCAACTGTACACTGACCAAATTGAGGCTTTTTGTGCAACACAGAGATATTTTCTGGTCTAAACATTGAATTCTTTAATTCATTGCCACTTGAAAATGTATTTATTGTGGCCGTAATCCATTTTTTAAAGAAAGTCCTGGATTTTCGATGTTATATCTTGTTTCCAAACTGCGAGTTCATGTGTCACTACAGCCAGCGGATTGTTCCCTCAGCTTCGCTCGGAGGAGACGGCGGACCTGCTGGCGGAGAAGGCCCAGATCGCGGAGGAGGAGGCCAAGCTGCTGGCCCACAAGGCGGCCGAGGCGGAGCAGGAACGCCAGCGGCTGGAGGTCACGGCGCTCAAGACCAAGGAGGAGAAGCGGCTGATTGAGCAGAAGATGCGGGAGGCGGAGCAGCTGACCGTCAAGCTGGTGGAGCAGTCAGAGAGGAGGTCAGGTTATACCACCATTTACAGTCTTCATCCGGTCCATCTGATGGCAAGAATCTCACCAGATGCCATGAGCCAACCAAGTGACCATCTATGGAATGAACATAGCAGCATCCTGTGGATCTCTGATGATCTCTGATGTTAGCCTTCATTTATGATTCCCATTTGTAAACTGCTTACTAGCTGTCTTGTGATCTTCATTTATGAACTTTCTGGTGGATCCGTGCTTGTAGAATTCCTTGATCATGCTCCTGTTAAACATGCATATGTGTCCCTCAGGCTGAAAGAGGCTGACCACCTAAAGCAGGACCTGAACGAGGCTAAGGATGCAGAGCGCAGGGCCAAGCAGAAACTGCTGGAGATCACCAAGACCACCTACCCGGTAGAGTCTGCAGGACCACAATATGCCCCAAGCCTTTGCCTTCGGGCTGAAGTACACCTTGGCTTTCCTTCCTCCTCTGAACAATGTCATTGGGCACGTTTTGTTTTTAGATCATGGCGGCTTATTCCAGCCCCCCTCCGACCCTTGAAGGAGGGGACCTTAACCTTGATGCAGGCCCCTGCAGGATGGACTTCAAGGACAGCGATATGAAGAGGCTGTCCATGGAGATCGAGCGGGAGCGGTGCGTGTGGTTCTGCCACCGTACCGTAGTTTTGGGTGCCGTGTCGTTAGTCAGTGCTAATGGGACTCGTGCGTTCCAGGCTGGAGTACATGGAGAAGAGCAAGAACCTGCAGGAACAGCTGAAGGAGCTCAAGTCGGAGATCGAGTCCCTGAAGCTGGAGGAGCAGCAGCAGAGCAGCTTGTTTGCCCCCCGCACTGACCCCCGCCTCTACTTCGAGCCGCCATACGTCCCCCAGAGCAATGTGAGTATCCTTGTGTGACACTAACACTGGAGTAGAGCTGGCACGCAGTGACCACAGTGCAGTGCGCACCAGAGCCGGTCCCCCCACACACTTCACCAGCACAGTGAGCTCCTGCAGGTCATAACACTTTAGGCCAGTGTTTCCCACCTCAGACAGTCCATATTTTTGCTCCCTCCCAGCTTCCAACACATCTGTGCCAGGAATTTGGTTTTTTTATTGGCTGGGAACTGGGAGGGAGCAAAAGCGTAAGTTCCTGAGGACTGAATTGTGAAACACCGCTTTGAGAGAGACTCCCAAATCTCTCTGAATTCTTATCTGAAGTCTTATCCAGAGGTCTAGCTCACCTCTGGTCTTGTGAGGGCTGTGACATCAGGCTTTTCCTTTGCCTGGTTCCATTAGGTCTGGCTGCCCTCCAGTGTCTGCTTTATGGGGGGGTCGGGAGCGTTGCCATTCAGCATTCTCTTGGGGCTGGAGACGACCACCCCCACCCCCTTTCTCATCAGTCCCTCAGGATCTCTCCAGGGACATACTGTACCACTGATTTGTTATGCCATTTACTTACTGAAGAGAGTGCAGCTCTTATATCTGGTTGTTAGAATATCAGCTTTGCACATGTCACCACCCTTGCTGCGGCAGTCTTGCATGCTCACACTGTATTACGTGAGCACAGTACAGCGCTGCACTGTTCACAGCAGAATGGACGTGCTGGTTTCCTGCATTTTAATTCCCTGTGTGCCGGTCTGTTGCTTTGACTTTAGGTCGGGCACTATGGTATGGAGGTTATCTACATTTGAGAGGCCCGGGAGGATAATGAAGCAGTCTTGAGGTGAACAGCTATGCTGCTCTTCCCCCTTGCCCCCTCTCCCTCTCCTTAAACGTGACCGCCCCCATGTATTTGACCAATCATCATGTGCAACAGTGCCCCCAGTGTTAGGAGGATTAACAAACAGGATCAGGGTTGAAACGTAATGATATCCCTTATATGAATATACCAGTTTTCAGTTAGACGGATGGATTTCTCAGCTTTGCTGGAAAAATTAAGCAAAATCCTTATGTGTGAAAGATGTTTCCATGTGGTTAGGCTGAGGTACAGTGACTGCCTGCGATGTGGAAATGCTGGAGGCTTTGTCCAGCTCTGAGTGACTCCAGGGACATGCTTTGCTTCTTGCAGAAAGATGCCCAGGTCCCTCTAGTGCTTCCTGTCCTGCTCTTCTGTCTACTTCCATGCTGCTTCCGGTCTGCTGCTGAAACTTGTAAAAATGTGTATTATTCCTGTATATGATGACCCCTCCCCACTTTATTGGAAATTGCCTGGCATACCTACTCCTATTGGCCATCAGATCACAGCGGTGCAATTCCACTGGTCAATTCTAAGAACAGAATTTTCGGCTCAGCGGTTTCCTCAAGTATGGTTTCCCATGTCTTAGGTTGTATATCTTGCCATTTCTGGTTGGTGTAGTTTCTCTCCGATTTGCTGCTGGCCAAGTTCAAGCACCTCTCTTTAAATGGCGCCGTAGGAGCTCACTTTGAGGTCCTGACGTTTTGCTGTCTCTCTTTCAGCGAAACTCCGCCTACCTGGCTCAGATGGCGTACTCCGAGGAGGTGTGACGAGGATTAAGGGCGGGTGACTGGCCGCCTTGCGCTCCAAGCATCCCTAAAATATATGTACATTATATATATATATAATCACTGCCTTGCATTAATGACACTCAATCTATTGAAATACCTCTGCAGTAATGCAAAGTCATTTAACTTTTATTCTCCACCTTTTATGACATGTGTGTTCAGTGAAACACAAATGCTGCAAATGCTTTTTTCATTTTCCTGATTTCAGGGACCACTGCTACCACTGCAGTGAACAGCTCAGCATTTAGCCCAGCGTGTTTTTCCGTATAACCAAGTACCTTCTTGTAACACTTGGTGTTTTGCATGTTCAAATGGAAGTTGAATAAATACTTTGTTTTACAATGTAGCCTGAACAGTACCGTAACTGTAACACTAGGAAGACTAAAGCGGCCTCTGACCTGAAAGGGGGGTTGGCTTATGCTTGGCTGTTTCATTGGAAAGCAGATATTTTTCTTTGTGAAAGTGGAGTTTAGTACTTTATTTGAAGCTTTTACATGCAGAAAGTCTTACTAATTGGTTGTGACAAGCAAGCTGTATATTTCAACAGTTTCGGTGTTTGTCGGATTTATTTGGTGCTTCCGTTCAATGTGGTTGATAGTTTTAGGTTGGTCCACACTCCTAATTGCGTTTTTAATTAAGCACTCTTAAGATATAAACGTTGTCTCTTCTGTCTTTTTCTGACGATCGAATGTTCCATGCCTTGAAACCCCAGCGCCCACTTGTCAGCCATCTGTTTTCCCATCATGCATCACAGGTCACCTGGGCTTCACTCAGTCATACTCTACAAGCCGAGCACATTTCATTGTATCTTTCCTGCCAGCAAATCTTAACAAGACAACAGGCCGTGCTGCTGCACACGAAATCTAGCAGCTAATTATAATTGTAACTTGTGGCAACTGCCAATTTTGACAATTTTACTAAAGCCACAGTATTGTTACTATAGTGTATCATGCAGTCATATTCCCCAGGCATTCCGGATTAAATAGCTAATTTCGTGGATTTGGACCGCTACACAGGTCTAGTCTTATGTCTGATGTCTGTTTGCTTGTTCTCTTTTGTGGGCTCACCATGCAGTATTCTGTCAAGCATTCCTACAGCAATGCATTTTGTTTTCAGCAAGGGTGGACTTTTCAGGTCCAAAAAGTAAGACTCCAGACCATGGTTTTGTTTCAGCCAACCAGTTGAATACACTGTGACTCTTTAGGCTGAACTAGATGGTTGAAACAATAGCTTGGTCTGGATGTTTTCTTTTTGGACCTGAAATTTCCACCTTCCAGCTTTCAGACAAACTGTAGGGTGACCAGTCATGTTTTAGTGATTTATTACAAAGCTCATTTTAAAAAAAAAAAATCACTATGGGATCTGTATTTGGTCTTTTATGAACACTACTAATAAGGAGCCTTAGGGGGATGGAGGGGGTCTCTTAATTTAGTGCCGTGTTTAAGGTGTGAGTGTAGGTCAGTGTTTCCCAATCCGGCCCTCAAGGACAGCATGGACGGTCCACGTTTTTGCTCTATCCCAGCTGTCCACCGGAAGCTCAGAGTGAGCAAAAACGTGGACCGGCTGTGGGTCCGGGACCAGATTGGGAAACACTGGCTTAGGCCGTCTTACAGGCAGCCCTGGCTCTGTACACAGGATGTTCACTGCTCTGACATTTCAATAAATTATGTCAATGCTTTGTTTTTTTCTGCTTCTTTCCTTCTAAGACGAGCCTCCGTTTCTACACAAATCCCACATCTTAACCTCAACTAGCCACACTGCTGGAGCGGCAAGCCGGGCCGCCTGCTCAGCCTGCTTCCGTCGCTCTGACCGGGGGCTTTTTTCACTCTGTTTTTAGTGACCAGTGAGGACAGCAGGATGACTCAAAGCCCCAGTCGTTCCCCGGGAAACGTGTACCAGTGTAGTAATAATGGCAATGATGCATTGGTAGGGAACTACTAGGCTGTGTGGGCGTTTAACCCTTGATGCATCATTTTAGTTACCTTTCTCTGCTGCCACAGCTCACTTCAATATTGGGTCACTTTTCTCAGACCTATTGGCTTTTGGACAATAACCCCACCCCCACTGTGCATGTGTGGAGTTTGCATGCTCTCCCTAAGTCATGCCAGTTGCCAAGGAGCCAATTGCTCAGTGGGAGGGGCAGTGTGAGGGGGGTTTATAGTGATACCCTAACTTTTGTTATAAACCCCTAAACTTAACGCTCGGCTCCTAGCTGCAGCGATATATATTTAAGCCAGTTTCCATGAGCAGTATAAAAGCATGCAGTTAAACCAGCTGGCACCTCTTAATTGCTTTGTGTGTATGTGTCACGTACACATGCTCTGTGATCGGCTGCCATTCCTATCTTGTGTCCGATGCTGCCTGGGATGCGCTTTACGCCCCTGACCCTGTCGTTTTTTTTTTAGCTTTATGGTATAAAGGCTACATTATGCCCATTCCTTCAGTGTTCTGTTTGACCAGCAGAGGGCGTGAGTACTCAGCATTTAATTCTGGCGTTTTCAAGGCTGTCCTTGTTTAAAGCAACAGCAATGTTGCCTGCTTGCATGCTTTTTCATGTAGGAAGCTTTTTTTTTTCACGAGAGGATTATGTACTCAAAATGTCACAGACGTCTGCACTGCGGCAGAACGAATGAACCTGTTGTTTCAGCAGCTTTTCTATTTTCTGTTTAATATTTATTTATATTTCCTGTTTAATTGTATTTGCTGATGTGTTGCATAAATTCATTGTTTTCGAGGTCTCCCGTGCCTGTCTTTTCCCACACACACACACACACACACACACACACACACCATAAGCATTGTAGCTGTTAAAACTGTTAAACCTGCTGTTTGACCAATTCGTAATGTTCTCCGTTAATTTTAAACAAGCTTGGTTTAGGCTTTCTGTAAATTGATCAAAGGCTGTGAATCATTTTATAGACACCGTGCTCAGCGTTATCACCCAGCCACCACCAAGAATAATTAAAAGATCTCCGTGTGTTTGGGGGTCACCTCCCCTTCCCCATATGTCTAAGTCCTCTGATGAGATAAAGCCTGGCTCATTATCGGCTTTTCTGGAGGTGAAACAAAGTACCATTTATCACCAGAGGCTTCCAGATCTGGCGTTGGCGGTAGCTTGCAGTTAATGCTTAAGGAAATGGCTTTGTGCAGAACACGAGAAGCATAAAGGGCCTTGTGTGAGGACAGTGTTACTTTAGCCCTCAACCCCAAAGGGCTTCCTTGCTCCTGCACAACCTTTGCTGTTGGGGTTATTCGGAGAGTT
>JAABNY020000037.1:11249366-11276695 GCA_015164015.2 Brevimyrus niger
TCTTCCCAGGCCTTTCTGTTATCTGTAAGACCACTAGTGTATATGCATGTACCTCAACGGACTGAAGGTTGCTAATCTTGGTCTCAGCCAGTCCTATGGTGATATGCTCACGCAATGTACTTTACCTGAATTCCTCCACTAAAATAACTAGATTAATGAATTGGTACAACCAGGTGAAACAGAGGGGAGGGGGTTATGAACCATATGAACTTTGGTACATAATTGGATTGGGGGCTTGTGGGAGTTTTAATTATACAAAAATATTCTGAAGGCAGACGGGAAAATGATTGGTTCAGAGAGATAACCAATCAGAATGTAGAGCAGGTGGGTCCAAGCAACTAGACTATCTCTCTTAACCAATCATTTTTCTTTCTGCCCTCGGGACATTTTTGTGTAAGTCAAACTCCCACAAACCCCCAACCCAGACCAAAATGTGGCCAATAACTCCAATGAGCAGGTTGAGGGCCAAACATGGTATGTTTTCATGGGGCCCCAAATCTCTAGCAGCACCCCTGGGTACAACTTCTATGCTGTGTATGAAGATCAGCACCAACCACAGCAAAAAAACAAACTTCCCATCCTTCTGAATGTTTACAGAAATAGCACAGGTTGAAGATGGCAAATTGAGGTCCCTCAGGAGTTTTCTGTAGGAAATGTAGAGCTGTGGCCAATTGGAACCAGCTTAGAGCCCCAAAGAGGGATTTACAGGATGCCTGTCAGCAGAAATTACCATCATAGGAACAGCCTTGATTAATTAATGATGTGTCTTTAGGCACGGATGAGCAGGCCAACAGCTAATTAAAAAATATATATGATATACAAATGGTTCTTTGGAGACTCAAAAGGGCACTTCTTGGTTTGTCTGAGAGCAACATGATGTCAGCTGACAGAATCTCTGCAGGCAGCTACGCCCGGCTTCCGTGCTGAAAGGTTCTGTGCGACTTGGAGCTGGCTGTCCTCTATAGTGAAATGCCCTTTGCTTTCCCTCCACTTGACTCTTGGGACAGAGGACAAAATAAAGGTCAGATAAAGGTCAAGGCAGCTCACAGCGTGGCTGCTTTTAACGAGAGCTTTCCTGTTCTCTCCAGAGTGACCCCCTCTTCTCTCCCCCCCACTCTTTTACCCCCCCCCCAGTCCACCCTAAGAAGAAGAACCGACAGACGTGTGTGAGGAAGAGCCTCATCTGTGCCTTCGCAATGGCCTTCATCATCAGCGTCATGCTCATTGCCGCCAACCAAATGCTGAGGAATGGTATGGAGTGACCACCGGATTGGGGGGGGGGTCACACTTGGCAAGAGGAAGATCCCAGCCAAGTGAGGTCACTTCCTGTTTTTGAAGGAACATTATCAATAGACCAAGAAAAAAAATCTTCACAAGGGGAGAATAAAAGGATCTTGTGTTTATTTTTTTTTGGGAGGGGGGGGGGTTATCTGGGGCACAGGTGTTGGCCCCGTCTTTGGGGGACATCGCAAGGGCTGCCTTTTGCTCTGATGGGAGCAGTTTTCTTAACGCAATAATGTACAGGAGCCCTGATATCCTGGGCATGCTACTGTCACACTGGCGGGGAACACGCTTCAGGCTGAGAACACGCCTCTTAGTCCCGCCTCACCAGTGCAACAAGATGAGGAACATGCTGGCGTCTTCTGATCCAGGCTGTGATTTTGGCTTTCCTTAGTCTTCCAGAGGGGACTGTCTCTCCGATGTGAAGCCACGGCTTCTCAGACCCTTTGGCCGTAATTTATAAGTACATGTCAAAAAATATACGTGGAATCTGGAAGGTGTTTACATGAGTGATTGACATCAGAAGTTCAGGTGCGTGCGTGTTTGGTGTGTGTGCGTGAATGTCTGTGCGTGTGACTCAGGGCCACAAGCAATGCGTTCTCTATAGCACTCATTTTCCAAGCATTACGCGCACGTGGACAGCATGCAGGCGCACAGAACACTTAAGTATGGGATAAAAAACTCATGCCTGATCCCCAGCAGGTGGCGCCAGATCGCAGTCTCACTCTCTCCAGGCATTTCGCAAATGTTTGATAAATGTCAGTGGGTGCTGTGCTCCCACATCAGCTCCGCCGTCAGCTCATTCGAAGCTCGGCTTAGTGGTCGCCCTTTTAAATCAGGTGGGCCCGGCCCAGCTCTACACAGTGCCAACCCAAGCTGTCTGAGAATGATACTTAGACTTAGTGACCGGATCGTTTTTACATATCTGCTATATACACACATTGGGCCTGGTTTTCCAGGACATCTTTGTTTTTTGTATATCCTGTGGCTGGGAACACACAGATCCAACTTATTTCTTATTTTTCTTCTAAAAAAGGTGTGATGATACTTCCACCAAGAACCAAGCTGTACCCAAGCTGTACCCGAGCTGTACCCAAGCTGTACCCGAGCTGTACCCGAGCTGTACCCAAGCTGTACCCAAGCTGTACCCGAGCTGTACCCGAGCTGTAACCAAGCTGTACCCGAGCTGTACCTGAGCCGTAACTCAGCTTCACACGAGCTGTAACCAGCCTGATATGGCCTCGCTAGTAAGCAGGACAAAAGTGTGGTCAAACCCAATTGGTTGCGTCACCTCCATCGGATTGGTTGAAATGCACAGAGATACCGGTGTTCTGAGCGTGTGTTACCTGAGGGAGAAAAGGACATATTATGTATATTATTCATTATGAGTAATATCGCATTCCCATTTACTCAGAGCACGGAACCTTTCAACCACTTACTTAAAAAAGTACTATAGAGCAGCTGAATGGAATGGATACTTGTGCAAATTCACACACGCAAATAACGATTCCGTTAGCATTTGACGCTAATATAACGCGGGATTCTCACAGTGCTAGTGAAAATCTGAAAGTGCACCATGCGCACAGTAAACAGGCGCCTTTTCGGTTTTATATCACCGTCGCTCTCCAACCCGGCCATGTCTGTACCGAGCTAAACCTCCTGCAGCGGAAAACCACAGCGAGCTGGAAACATGCTGGTGGCTCTTTGGCCTTTGTGCTACGTGTCCAGGAGGGGGTCGCATCCTATATGCCAGTGGAAAAGCGCCATAACTCAGAGATGGGGGGGGGGGGGGGGGGTCAGAATGATTGTACTGGGGCCCTAAAAAAATTGGAACATAATTAGATTGGTTTCGGTTGGGGTCCCAATATGATTTGCTTTCATAGGATCCAAGATCCTTAGCGGTGCTTCTGGGAACAGTCACAGGTATGGGGGAGAGTTTCCAGCAAGGCCAGTCATATGCAGTGCATGTGTCCCAGCAGAGTGCTTGTAAATGTGTGTGTATGTGTGTGACTAAGGTACCATAAGGTTGCCTAGAGCCATGATGACCTCCATAAGCAACACCTGTGTAACAACCACTGCCCTTGTGTGTCTGAGTTCAGCCTGGAGAAACAGACCCTGCACACGTCCATAAACTCTGAGTCAAGCCATAGAAGACAGCAGGGAATCTAAACCTACAGCATCATTTGTACAGAACTGATGTACACGATAGTGTATAGATCTTTGTGTGTGTGTGTGCGTGCACGTGAGTGTGTATGCACGTGCGTGCCTGTACACACGGCAGGACCCCACACAACACCCTAGTGACCTTGAGCACCGAGCCAAAATGTGAAGAATTCTGAACGTACAATATACGGAACCCCAAACCCATTTGAAATGGATTTTAAACACTTAACAACTAAAAATGTGGCTAATATTCTATTAAATATTTCATAATTGAAAGGCTTTGGCATGAATTATTCTGTAAGTATTCCCAGGCCTTGAATAAATGCACGTTTCTAAATTAATAGCAATTATACTAATTGGCTATAGCGGTAATTAAGTGAGAGATGGCTTTGTTTGACTTGGGGAGGTTCAGCCTGCCTTGTGCGAGTGTATGCGCGTGTCTGACAATTATATGTTCCACGCGGAGTATTCAGATTCTCATAGGAAAACCGTGTCTGGAGACGTCACGATAAATGTCAGAGCTTTTATCCGTTAAACCACCAAGGTGGGAGTTTGGCCACCGGTTCGTTACTTTAATGTTTTCAAATTGCACTTTTTTTACGCTGCTGACACAGGAAACATTTTAGGTTGTGTCTGTAATTTTATTATTTGAATAACGAACCTTTGGAAACGCTACTTTTTAAAATCATTATTTTTTATTAATGAAGTTTTAGACACAAAGAAGGTTTGTATGTTGTGGTAGAGATTAACACAAGTGAACAGTGGTCTTATTTCAATAGGCACAACCTCAATCCACGCTATTTCGTTAATTTTTCCATCAAACGGTTTAAACGAAAACCGTATCGTTAATGTGCCATATAGGGGGGTTGCGACAATTAAAAACATTTGATGGTAACTAAAATAAGCCTATGTACTCAGAACTGCTGTTTACACGCCTTGGGAAAGTGGCCGTGTTTCTGGGGGTTAGAGGGTCATGGGAGATGGCATGTATTGGGTGTATGTGTGTGTATATATATATATATATACATAAGTCTTATTATATAATATTATAGTATTAATAGTAGCAATTATATGGTTTTGTTACCAGAGATGAAAACAGTTGTTTGTGCTAAAACAGATTCAAAAGGAGTCTGGATATTACATTCCTACTTTTAATAAAGAATCAATAGTAAAATGGAACACAGAAAAAGAAAGCAATGTAATCTTATTACATCTGACCAATTATAGGTTCTATTTGGTCTGGTTTTGGATACTACGCATAAAATACTTAGTACTTTAGACTTAAAATCAAATCACTTTACACAAAATAGTTCAGTTTTGTTTTATTTATTTACTTATTTATTTAATTTATTTAACAAAATGTGCCAAAAACCAAAACACTGGTAGCACTGGTAGACTGAATGGTCTAACGTACGGAGATTAGTTATTGTCACCTTTTGTATCGACTGGTACGTTCTACCACATAATTTCCTAGTTATTTAATTACAAGTCGTCTGGGTCAGCTTAATAGTTTTGCAAGAAACGTGACAGACATTTAAACAGCATGGTGGTTTATTGACATACGTACATAAACGCACACGGTCGTTCTTCTGTTCATGTGTACATAGTACATACCTGTAAATACATGTAAACTTAGCATGCTGATTAAAGTAATAGAACATCGGTAATATATCAATGCCTGAGTGATGTAGCTGTAAATATGTAAACCTGTTCAAACGTAAATGGAAAACATTTATGCAATAAAAGTTTTTAAATGTCAGTGTACTTTACCTTGTTAAATCGCTCATTAGGGCAAAACAATTGTTTGCTTAGTTGATCAAAAGTATTTTTTCTTATAACTGGATAGGCGACCCTGGCCAGAAAATATAGCTTGAGACGGACGGGTGATCTAACGGGATCATTTACTGCAGTAGTTACCCTAGAAAAAGGTCCAAGAAAAGATTCCCCAGTGAAATTTACCGAATAACTTTATAAGTTCGTGCCCTTTACCGAAGAGATGACAGTTTACTCGATGCTGTCAGAGCTTTGCGAGTCTTACTGAAATATGCGATGTGCTGTCACATCTCGCCTCCTTCCCGGAGGACTCACTCTGGCGCTGGCTCACTTAGAATGAAATTCCCCGTTTATGGGGACTAAAAAACGCCGACTTGCGAACCGCAACATAAAAATATCACCCCTTTAACTGCAAAGCAGTTTGAGTTCGAGGATCAGTGGCGTCACTTTGCTACTACAGTGCACGCGAACCAACTCATCAATTCTCCATGTGAAAATGACTACCGTAAAAAATGCTGTTTAATTTTCCCCCTGCATATTACTCTTCCAGTTACGTCATCGCTTAGATTGATTACTACACAAGTTCGCGTTTTTTTTTTTTACTTTGCTTAGGCAGGTTATCAGCTATATCCTGCCCCGACCCTTTTACTTTAATTCATTTTAATCCCATTTAAATGCTCTAATTTATCTATGACCTATTTGTAATGCAGATAAATTTTAAGTTAACTATTTGGGAATGGGAATACTGTATACACTTTAGGCTTAATTTGAATATAGATTGCTTCCACAAGGGGGCGCTGAAACACTGCTTATGAATTGCCTTTTTTCGCTAAGACCTGTGAACCGCACTGTTATCCCTTACGCTAGAATTCCCAGAACCAAGCATGATCCTTGGATTTAAAATTCCAAAAGCCTTTGATGGTATACGACCAACATCTTAGATTAGTATTTCTATATATTAAACCAAGCTGATGAAGCACGCAATGACAAAGGAAATAGGTTTGTAAAGATCAAGGGCGTTTCTTTGGTTTCAACATCGGTAGGGACCAAATCAACTCCGAACTTCCCGCTATCATAAAAATACACGATTCTCCCACAACATTTATAGGGACACGTCCCTACCATCCATACCCAAATCTACGCCCTTGGTAAAGGTTAAATTACGTCAAGTCCTTGTAAATGCTTTGGGGATTCCCATCAACTAACTGATTACATTCAGTAATTCATAAAGGCTCACACATATGTCACTCAAAATTTTCTGTCTTCCATTTTCTAAAGAAAAAAAATGGGGCTTTTTCAGAGTCAAAACATTTAATAAAGGCTAAAAAACATTTTTCTGAGGTATTATTTACATTTTCTGCTTCACATCAACTTCTCATCAAAGCCAGGGACCCAAAGCAATGCAACCGCCAGGTCGAATGAAGGAGAAGGGATCTGTTTCTGGGTGTGATTGTCTGAAACGGCTGGATTGAATTGGGCCATTCTGAAAACACTGATTATGTCTCACTATGCAGAGACACTGATGTAGTTTTTCCTGCCTTTTACAATAATACTGTGTGTCGTTTAAAGGTCATAGTGAACTGGTCATAATGTTGTGCTTCTTTTAACATTAATGAAGCAGCACTGTAAACAAGACACTAACCCGCTGTTGATTAAACAACCAACCTCCATGGATAGGTAATCGAAAACGATGCACCAGAAATACCAAATACAATAATAAACAAATGGTGTATTTTGCTTATTCAACCCTTTGACACATACAAAAATGGCCTTTGGACCCTGTCCAGGGACCAAAAAACAGTCCATAATGGATCTGTGTTAAAGCCTCTTCTCAGAAAAATATAGCATATTTAGTTTTACAAATGAATGTAAAGCGAAGAACAAATGTGCGTCAAATTCCCCATCTCATGGAATATTAAATATGTTTTATAAATCATTTTAGTGGCAAATCCATGAAAATACTAAGAGGGACATCACAAAAATAAAAGAACTTGGTGAACATCACTACCTATATTCATAATAGTTGCAAATATAGCTCTCTATGGGGTAAGAAGGCATTAGAAAGCAGAATCTGCTTCTCATCCAGGATTCCAAGAGTTCCATGACAGAGGCAAACCAGAGGCAAAGTGGGATCTAGGACTTTCCAAAGCTCTGCTAACACCAAGGGGGGCAAACCCAATTGCAAATCCCATAATGCCTTCTACACTTATAGTACACAAAACAAATGGTTAACCTGGGTAACCTGGGCTGGTTAAATCTATGGCCACCTGCCTTGGTAAGGTGACCAAGGCACCAGGACTGGATCATAAACTGATACTAGGTCTTTACGGTATAGTATTTCGGCCTGCCACTTGTACACACCCCTCTTTGCCACCCGAGATTGAGAGCGCAGTGGGAGGAGGTTGGCAGTTAAAATTCGGTATGGACTGGGCCATTGCCATTCCTAGGTCCGGGCATATCACTAGGCTTCATGAAAATGCCCTCCATGGCCTTCCAGTAGCTGTGCTGGCTGGCAGCAGACATGGCGTGAACCTCCCGTTGCCCGTGGATGGGTCGCCCGTACTGCTCGCCTGTGACAGACAGCAGGGCCTCCGTGGCGGTGTGCCTGAAGAGCACCGACTCTTCTCTCCGCCACAGTGAGCCGCCGCACACCACTGTCCACTCATCCAGGGAGTCTCCCTCTCCGTTCTCCCCAAAAGCACTGACCTCCTGTTGGGAAACAGCAGAGAAAAACTTTAAACAGGTCAGATAAAACCTCACAGGCGCAAACACAAACGCACATAAAAGCAAAGGGAAAAAAATCACTCGCCTGATTCGAGGACAGTGGCGATGCAAAGTAGTGGCTGTGCAGATTGCGCCCAGTATTGAGGTGTGTCAGACGAATGGTTTGTCCGCATCGTATTGGGGTACCCCGCAAGCACGCAGCATCCCTTACACCCCGCACGCTCCAGTAACTGTTGCTGTCTTCCACGGCGGTCACTCCAGTTACTGACTGTTGCCCGCTACCTGGAAACACGATCAGGATCACGTCGTCACCACTAGCAAGGGACACTAGTGCATGGACGTTTGCAAAGCATGAACGGCCTAACGATGCCGGGCACCGCTTCCCCGGTCATTTTGAACGGTGTTCTGATCGGAAGACAATACAAAGACTTAGTATTGGAAAAAAACTCACAAACTCATACTGGTGACAATAGTTTGTCTGATGTAATAATCGAGGTGGTTAACTTGTAATAACACTAACGATTAACATGACAAATAGCACATTGCCGGTTTTTTCAAGCATGACTGCTCAGCACTCACCCGAACCATACCGTACGTCATGGGAGTGCAGTCTTACGTTGTGTTTGACGTTCAGCAGTTTAACCACCGATCCGCACGTCACGAAACTAATCTCGGTACCAAAAGATAGAGACCACAAGCAGGAGAGCAGAATGCTGTTCCGCAGAATGCATAATGTACAGATTCGGCCATCCATCCCGGTCACCACTGTCAGCTCGTTCTATTGCCCCAGACGCGCAACGTTGCAATCATAGGCAGAAAGGGTGGCGTGGTGTTCTCATCATACGCCCCCTGCTGAATGGGCATAATCACTGCAGCTTCGACACGAATGTTTTAAATTTGAATTTGAATACCTTTTATATTTACCTCACTTTTAACTGCAACTATTGTGATTTAAACTATGCAATGTTACTTGTGAATTGTCCACTTAAGTATTCATTTTTCTCGGTTGATTTGCACTGAAAAAGCGACCAGCTCTTTTTGCGGCCGCCAGGCGTCGCCGCAGGAATTTAAGCCGCTGAATAACGGCGGCGGACGCTTGTCTCGCTCACGTTCTAGGGTAGGCGACGCCAGGCCGGCGGCCATTTTCACAGCTGCGCTCTCCTCAAACGCAGGTACTCTTCATCTCTCCTGCGTTTCTTTTTATGCTTTAGGAGTTTGGGGCCGGAGGACTCGGCGAAAAGGAGTGTAAGTACGAAACGCCGAACCCGGGTACCCGCCGGCTGACGTCGAAAAACGGCGTACAGCGGGTCGTGTTTCGTTGGAATTCGGTGCGTTTTTTTGCTAGGCTCTTAGGCCCGGTTGTTTTGTTGTTGGACGTAATGGATGCCCACTCTCTAGCCTTTTAAAATATACTGTCGGTTTTAATATTTAAGTAAGATGGAATTTTAACTTTCCTGAGGTTTTTGGATTGTTATCCGTCCTTGTCGGAGATGAAGTTAAGAGTGTGTGTGTGTCAGCGGTGGTAATGAGATTGCAGCCTCCATGGCCGGTCTTGTGGCTGGTGGCTTTTTATACTAACCGCTGAGGGAAGTAAGTGCCACCGAGGTGTTCTTGTTTCCGAGATGCCTATTAGGTAAAATTATTATTAGCGGGTCAATCTGTTCTTCCATTCGTGGGCTCAGTAATGTTTAAGTAGTTGTGCGACAGCGGTTATAATGTAGGGGCGACACAATGTAGATCATAAGATAATGAGTTTGTCAGATGCCAACTTGTCATTTAATGTCAGAGACTCTGCTTTAAGGACCTTGTGGACAGCAACAGTTATTACGCAGTCATTGATAATACTGAATCATGGTGCTGTCATTCTCACGGCTCCGATTCTGGATTGGATCAGGGTGGGGTGGGCATTCTGTTTTAAAATAGCTAGCTGGTCTTACACCCGTACGTATTTTTACATGGATTTCACATATAATAAAATTGTAAGCACCGTTAACATATTTTATTGCCGCCATTTTTATGGATGTAAGGTGTGACCATTTTAAAATAAACTCCCTAGTTTAGTTCGTTTTGGCCAACCCTATTTCATTGAGCCCTATTCTGCTGAAATGAGCAATGGTGTGTTCCCTAGAGTATGCTGATGTCACAGAAATTGCCTAAAATGTACAGTAAAGGCAAAGTAAATCCTTGACATGCAGAGAGATTCATTGTGCTTTATGCTGTTCTGTCACCCTTCTGTATCCGCTTCCATTTTCCAAACTCTTGTCATTGTGCCTCTCCAGCTGGTGCCCAGTGACTGACAGGCTGTGGCAAGATGTCCGACTTTATCGAAAGCGAGGCAGAGGAGTCGGAGGAGGAGATTGAGGAAAGGGACCTGAAGCCCAAGAAGACGCAGAAATTTATGGAGGTGGATGGTGGGTGATTTTGGAGAAAATGTTAAGTAGCTTTTATGCTTCAGCGGTGATCTGCTGGGCCAGTTTGGATGGTGTTATAAAGGTTGGATTTTTTTCAGCACATAATGTCTCGGATGTTGATAGAGATGTACCCTGTTTGGGTAGTTTTATTTCAGGTAAGGTTAAGGATCCTGAAATTCCGCATGGGCTATTACGCTTGAATGTGGCCCTCTTTAGAGCATTCCCACATTGCCCCACGTACAAACATTTGCCCCACTTATCACCACCGCAGATGAAGAGGAGGAAGAGGAGAATACCGAAGACCAGGACGAGCATGGAAATTTGCGCGGCCTGATCGATGATGACGTTGAGGAGGAAGAGGATGAAGATTTGGACGCGAGTGGTGGTGGAGACAGTGACTCTGGGGAGGAAATTGGACATCGCAAACGAAAGCGAAGTAAAAATGAATTTTGGTTTTATACCTAATATTAAATTGGTGATGCATAGTAAGTGTATCCCTGTGTAATGTTGAATATGCTGCAAACTTATCTGAAATGATTGTGATGAATCGACGCCATGTGTAACAGTCTTCATGCTCCTTTTATGAACCTAACATCTAAAAAGCATGTCGGTGTTATAGAATGGGGTCAATAGTGTGTGAAAATAAAAGGTTGATCTCCTTTTTCCCCCAGCCTACGATGATCGCCTGGACGATGATGACATTGACCTCATTGAGGAGAACTTGGGAGTGAAAGTGAAGCGGGTAACTGTCAGAATCAGAACTGCGGGTTTTTCAATGACAGTTTATGCAGATGCGTTTTTTCCAGTTCTGAAATAATAGATACAAGTATCTTGGTTTTGGGCAGGGATGTGCATTGTTAATCCTGTAAATGTTCTGTTTGGATATAACTCTGTGTCAGAAGAAATGGCGACTTGGTCCTTTTATAATGGGTTTGGTTTTGGTGTTGATATTTACTGGGAAATGTCATCTGCTGCACAGCAGAAGTTTCGACGTGTGAGGAAAATGTCCGACGATGAAGATGAGGATGACGACGATGGCGGCAGAGAAGCCCACGAGAAGGACTTGATCGCTGACGAGATCTTCACTGGTGACGGAGGAATCGAGGATGGGGAGCATGTCGACGTGGCCCTCCACCCAGGTGATGACGAGGAAGAGGATGATGAAGAATCAGGTGAGATGACGTGATGTCTGTCAACACTGGCATTTTTCACCGGTACTTCCAGCCTGTTTGTTCCTGAAGTCCTCATAATGTTTCTGTAGATATTGATGATTTCATTGTGGACGATGACGGACAGCCACTTAAGAAGCCGAAATGGCGCAAGAAGCTCCCAGGATACACCGACGCGTAAGTGTCCGTCTGCCCAAAATGTTCCTGTTAATTGCCATGTATTTCTCGTAATTCCTAAGAAAAGTTTCCCAGTTGGAACATTTGCAAAATTCCCCCACTTAACTTCCCATAGAGTGGAAAGTTTCTGGAACTTGACCCGCTCCTTTGCAACCCTAATCGGATGACATTTTGGGCTCCCCCCACAAACAGTGCCCTGCAGGAAGCCCAGGAGATCTTCGGTGGCGACTTTGACTTTGCAGAGTTTGATGCCGAAGGCTACGACAACGTGGAAGAAGAGGAGGAAGACCAGGATGAGGAGTCCTGGGATCGGCCCAAGAAGCAGGCCAAGAAACGCGTGGGCCGGCGCAGCATCTTTGAGATTTATGAGCCCAGTGAGTTGGAGAGCAGTCACATGACTGACCAGGACAACGAGATCCGCTCCACCGACATGCCGGAGAGGTTTCAGGTGTGTAACCTCCACGCACTCTGCATGTGCTCCCGCAGTGCTGTGGATTTGAAGCCGAAGCTATAAACCATATGGTGAAGGACAGTAAATTTGGTGTCGTGACTGACTGAAGTGATGGGCGGGGTTGGTTTACCATTGGTGGATGTCTTCTCAGCTGCGTTCCATCCCAGTGAGACCTGCAGAGGAGCCAGAGTTGGAGGAGGAGGCAGAATGGATCTACAGGAGTGCTTTCTCCACCCCCACCATCTCCATGCAGGTATGGGAGGGTGCCAACAGTCTGTCTGCAAGTCCCATTCCAGGGCGGGGAAGTTCACAAAGAATACAGCTTTGAAATTCATGGTAAATTGTTTTAGGAAAGTACTGATTACTTGGACCGGGGCACAACAAGCAGCTTCAGTAGGAAAGGACCCAGCACCATCCAGAAGATCAAGGAGGCCCTGAACTTCATGCGGAACCAGCACTTTGAGGTTAGAGACGATTCTGGGGTGCAGTGCCTATTGACTGGCCCCCAAGTGGTAAAAAGACTCAGTGTATTTGTGTGTGTTTTCCAGTGTCTTTGAAAGATACTTGGAAGTTTGTTTTGATTGCTTTAGCAGTACTTAATGTATAAAAGGCTTTGTGATTGTTTATGTTAACATTAGAATTTAATCTTTTTAAATTGAAGCAAGCACTTAAAATTTTACTGCTTTAGACTTGTCAAACTTCAGTACAAACTTTGCAGTTTAAAGAGCTGGAACATGTATTCAGAATCAGGAATAGAAAAATTAGGGTCATCTCCTTTTGACGAAACATCACTCTTCCAGGTTCCATTTATAGCCTTCTACAGAAAAGAGTATGTGGAGCCTGAACTCAACATCAATGACCTGTGGAAGGTGTGGAGATGGGATGAGAAGGTAACATGCAGTTAGACCTTTGGCCTTTTTGCACGACTTGTATGAGTTAGCGTGTGTGTGCAATGCTAGCGGTCCACACAGAATTCTTTATTGTGTCCAGCTGATTCATCTTTTCACCTTGTAAAAAAAACATGATGTAACGTTGTCCTACTGCTAAGTATTAGGCAGGTTTCACCACCGGTACCAGTGATATTTGAATACATTGGTTTTCGATCAAATTTTCCAGAACTGAGATGCAGGGAAAAAGGTTTTCATTTATATTTAATGTAGATGCAATTAAACATAACTGCTATTCTCTGAGGCATCCATGTTGTCATAATTGCGTCATCGGCGACTAGCTGCCGTGAAACTTGAAGCCTGCGCAGCCCCTAGTGTTTGTGTGCGATTCAGTTTTATTCAGGGTTTATGCAAATTGGTCCTTTACTCCACTCGTTGATTTTTCCCCCATTTCTCACCACACGTTCTTTGAGCAGGATTCTCTCCCCTGAATTATTTGGGACACTCGATGCTGGCTGACCCTGGTCTCTGACCCCAGATTGTCCTCAAATACACATTACTTTGAACAAATGCAATTGTCAAATTTAATCCTGTCCTTGGTTTCTTTAAGGTTTTGTATGGCTGGTTTCTCCCAATTATTGATTGTGCTTTTTCTTTCTTTTTTTTTTTTTTCTTTTTTAGTGGACCCAGCTGAAAACTCGCAAGCAGAATCTAACCCGCCTGTTTCAGAAGATGCAGGCCTTCCAGTTCGAGCAGATCTCCGCTGACCCAGACAAGCCCCTGGCAGATGGCATTCGGCCGCTGGACACCGCGGACATGGAGCGGTATGTCGCCTTCCGTCAGCCGTCCGCTTCCTCCGTTTAATTCTGCCCAACACATGCCTTTATGGTAAAACGCTACTGCCTTCCTCACCAAGGCTAAAAGACGTCCAGTCCATCGAGGAGCTCAGTGACGTGTACAACCACTTCCTGCTGTACTATGGCCGCGACATCCCCAAGATGCAGAATGCTGCCAAAGCCAACAAGAAGAAGCAGAAGGTAAACAAGGAGATCTCAGAGGATGATGGTGAGTCCTCTTATATTAAACCTATTGAATTTTGCGTTGTGTTTCAGTTTGTGCCACGATTGCATGTGTTGAAATATGTGATTTCTGTACAGGTGAGCAGGACGCTGAGGCTGAGGAGGAGGAGGAAGAGGAGGAGCAGAAGGGTCCAGACCTTAAGCTGGCTTCTCGCCGGGACATGTACAGCATTTGTCAGAGTGCCGGGCTGGGTCAGTAACTTTACCCTCGAAAGGATGACGGAAACCCCCCCCCCCGTCCTTCTCTCTTTAAACCTCTTATTGTTTCTCTTACCCAGATGGCCTGGCCAAAAAGTTTGGTTTGACCCCTGAGCAGTTTGGAGAGAACCTGCGTGACAGCTACCAGCGCCACGAGACAGAGCAATTTCCCGCTGAGCCCTTGGAGCTCGCTAAGGACTATGTGTGCAGGTAAGGAGCACCCGACCACAAGGGGTGCTGTGGTGACAGTAGGCGAGTATGGATGTCTTACCCCAGAGGGTTCGATTACAAGTTAAAGGGACTTGCTATGCTATTCTGGTTTTTCACTTTCCATTAGCATGTTGTGTGGTATGTCTGTGTACTCGGTCTGCAGAGGACGCCAAAGGGAGTATCTCACCACAGAAACCACTGTCTGCCTGAAACGCCTTCATAGAATTCCAGCCCTTACTTCAGTGACAGGCTTCCAGTAACCATAGCTGCCTCAACCCCTTTGCAGCCAGTTCAGAACCCCTGAGGAAGTTCTGGAAGGTACACGCTACATGGTGGCTATGCAAATTGCCCGCGAGCCCCTGGTCAGACACGTCCTGCGGCAAACCTTCCAGGAGAGGGCGAAGATCAACATCAAGCCCACTAAGAAGGGCAAGAAGGTACGAGCGAGCTTCATCTGGTCCTGCACACCTGTGTGAAGTGCTAGTATCCAACGTCACTGTGACACTGATGCACAATCCCTGACCTCCCCGCCATGCAGGATGTGGATGAAGCACACTATGCATACTCCTTCAAGTACCTGAAGAACAAACCTGTGAAGGAATTGAGTGGGGACCAGTTTCTCAAGATGTGCCTCGCCGAGGAGGAGGGTCTGCTGACTATTGATATCTGCATTGACCTGGTTGGCGTGAAGGGGTGAGTCCGCCTTTGGTAGGAAGTGAATTGTGACCATTTTAGGGTTCTGATCATTTGTACAATCGTGGCTTTCATTTAACCTGTAAAAGTGCACGCTTGTGCCAACTGGATCATGATTAGTTGGATATATATATTGGATATACAAAGGTGACCATGTGTTTCCTTTCAGGTATGGCGCTGACCAGACCTATTTTGAGGAGATCAAGCAGTTCTACTACAGGGACGAGTTCAGCCACCAGGTGCAGGAGTGGAACCGGCAGCGTACGCTGGCCATAGAACGCGCTCTGCAGCAGTTCCTCTACCCCCAGATGGCCAAGGAGCTGAGGAACAAGCTGCTAGCTGAGGCCAAGGACCATATCATCAAGGTACCTGCCTTCATGATGTGGATTGTCGGAATGTGGTTAGCCATTAAAGATCAGTTTGGTGGCTTATGTCCTATAATGAATTTGGAAGGCTGATGGGCCAGTTCAGATTAATGTTGGTTTGTTTCTAGAAGTCTGGATGTTGTTCATTGTTCAGGCATGCAGCAGGAAGCTGTACAACTGGCTGAAGGTGGCACCATATCGGCCGGACCAGCAAGTAGAAGAGGATGACGACCTGATGGACGAGACCCAGGGGAAGGGTATTCGTGTTTTGGGGGTGGCGTTTGCATCTGGCAGGTAGGAGACTCTTATTTTAATCGGACTCGGTTGGTTGTAACCCCCTATCCCAGAATATGCCATGGGCAGTGGGTCTTGTATTGCTTTGGATGCCATGGCGTCTCGTGCTTTGACAGGGATACCCCAGTTTTCTGTGCACTTATAAATGGTGAAGGGGAGGTGGTTGACTTCCTGCGCCTCCCACACTTCCTGAAGAGGAGAAATGCATGGAGAGAAGATGAGCGGGAGAAGAAGGTTCGTTAACCATGCATGCACACGTTTCCAGGTTAAAATGTCTTTTTTTTTTGTGTGGATGATGCATGATATCAAAACTATTCTGCGTACCTACTATTACAAGCTTGAGGATGCTCAGTTGGTCAGACCTTGTCGGTTTTTCAGTGAGTTTGTTCTCTGAACATCTGCTCTCTTCAGATCCAGGATATTGAAAACCTAAAGAAGTTCCTGAGTAGCAAGAAGCCACACATAGTGGCTGTGGCAGGAGAAAACAGGTGAGCTCCGGTCTGCCGTCATTTGTTGAGGGTCTGTAGTGCGTTCAGAATGATTAAGGCCCCTGCTGGTTAACCCTCCGGAAGGGACGCCCAAATGGTGATCGAGGACATCAAGCGAACCGTGAGCGAGTTGGAGCAGGAATCGTCCCTCCCTGCAGTGGGTGTGGAGCTGGTGGACAATGAACTGGCGACACTCTACATGAACAGCAAGAAGTCAGAGGTGAATGTCGGTGTGGTGAAACCAGCCATCTGCATGTAGACGCTGGAGCCTTGACAGCAGGTCTGCATCTTACTCCTGCCCCTCCCCGTTTAGGCGGACTTCAGAGACTACCCCCCTCTCCTGCGTCAGGCGGTCTCCGTAGCCAGAAAGATCCAGGACCCCCTCGTGGAGTTTGCCCAGGTTTGCAGCACTGATGAGGACATCCTGTGCCTCAAGCTTCACCCACTGCAGGTACTGATGCCCCTGTACTCGGTGTCTGCCTGCACCCCTATAGCCAGATCCCCTTTTCATACCCTAGTTCAGTGTTTCCTAATCTGGTCCTCGGGGAGCCACAGCTGGTCTGTTTTTGCTCCCTCCGTGCTCCCTGCCAGACAGTCCCGTGTTTTTGCTCCCTCCGTGCTCCCTGCCAGACAGTCCCGTGTTTTTGCATTCTCCCACCTCCTGCGACAAAATTATAGGCTGTCTGTGGGTCCTCAAGGACCGGATTGGGAAACTCTGCCTTTGTTAAACCGGTCATTAGATCCTGCTAAACAAGTGCCTCAGTTCAGTACAGTATTAGCCATTGCTAATAATTAGCCAGACTAACTTAATTTGTTCCTTTGACCTTCCCCAGGAGCATGTGGTGAAGGAAGAGTTGCTGAGTGCGCTCTACTGTGAGTTCATTAACCGAGTCAATGAGGTGGGCGTGGATGTGAACCGGGCCCTGGCCCACCCATACACTCAAAGCTTGGTACAATACGTCTGTGGCTTGGGCCCCCGAAAGGGCTCCCATCTGCTTAAGGTAAACCGTCAAATCGGCTTTTTGCGAGATATTGTCCTGTCGCTGTAACAGTGTATTGTAAGGAGACAAGCTGGCGTTGATCTTCGATCGGTTTGCTTGTACAGACATTAGTGGTTTGGTTGGCTGTTTGAAATGCATCCTTTTCTGCTGCCAAATTTCAGATCTTGAAACAAAATAACACTCGCCTGGAGAATCGTACCCAGCTTGTAACCATGTGCCACATGGGGCCCAAGGTCTTCATCAATTGTGCTGGCTTCATCAAAATCGACACCGCCTCCCTGGGAGACAGGTCTGCCACTTCTGCTGGTCACATCAGTCTTAGGTTTTGCTTTAGTGTTAGTATTGTTGCTTTGAGGGCTCTTGAAATTTCAAAGATTATGTATAGACTTGATGAACATAATTTGCCTATCTTTTCTGTGTCTAAAGGGGTAAACGGTTGATATATTTATCCTTTCTGCAGTACGGATTCGTACATTGAGGTCCTTGATGGATCTCGTGTGCACCCTGAGACATACGAGTGGGCTCGCAAAATGGCAGTAGATGCATTGGAATACGATGAGTCTGCAGAAGATGCCAACCCCGCTGGTGCTCTGGAAGAGATCCTGGAGAATCCAGAGAGGCTAAAAGACCTGGATCTAGATGCCTTTGCTGAAGAGCTTGAGAGACAGGTCAGGATCGTTTCTGGTCTATAGAACAGTCAGAGAACCTTTAGGTTCTCAGATTTTTTTTCTGTTCAGTGAGACCGCCCACCCCCACCACAGCATGCTCCATGTGTGACGGTTGCTGTGTCTTGATCTCCAGGGCTACGGGAACAAGGGCATCACTCTGTATGACATCCGTGCCGAGCTCAGCTGCCGCTATAAGGACCTGAGGGCACCTTACCGACCACCCAACACGGAGGAGGTTTTCAACCTACTCACAAAGGAGACGCCAGAGACTTTCTACATTGGTAACTGAGAATTATTCACTTGGATTTCACAATTAGTATGACTAGCATTTTATTTAGCATTGTGTGTTCAGCTGCCAGACCCCTCTTTCACTTCCTTGTTTTTTCTGTCCTTCCCTAGGCAAGCTAATAACCAGTGTGGTGACCGGCATAGCTCACAGACGGCCGCAGGGGGAGAGTTATGACCAGGCCATCCGGAATGATGAGACTGGCTTATGGCAGTGCCCTTTCTGCCAGCAGGACAACTTCCCTGAGCTGAGCGAGGTGGGGTATAGGGACCTAAAACGGTGCAGAGGGGGTTGCACTCTGCTGAATTAATGGCTTGTAGGCCAACTTGGGTTTCCTTTTGACCATTATCCTTAGTCTTGCATATCTTTTCCCCTGCCTGTCTAGGTATGGAACCACTTTGACAGCGGCTCGTGTCCTGGCCAGGCCATCGGCGTACGGTCCCGCTTGGACAATGGTGTCACTGGCTTTATTCCTACAAAATTCCTTAGCGATAAGGTGGTGAAGCATCCTGAGGACAGGGTCAAGGTAAGCCCATTGTGGGGGAGATGCTATTCTGCCCAGGACCACACTATATCAGCAAGTACCTTTTTGAGTCTTTGTTTTATTGTACCATCATCTGCGTTGTAAAGCATCCTTGAGTGTGAGAAAGGCGCTATATAAATAAAGCTTATTTTCTTACAGGTCGGAATGACAGTCCACTGTCGGATCATGAAGATCGACATTGAGAAGTTCAGCGTGGACCTCACGTGCCGAACATCCGACCTGATGGACAAAAACAACGAGTGGAAGCTGCCTAAGGATACCTACTACGATTTTGACACTGAAGCGGAGGACATCAAGCTGGATGAAGAAATGAAGAAGAAGCAACAGAGGACCAGTCAGTATAATGGAGGGTTTGGGTGTCCTGTTATAAGTAGAATCTGATTATGAAGACGATTTGTTTCTCAGCCTGGCTAAAAGTTACAAACTCAACAGTAATCCAAGACTAGTTACTAGTTAATACCAAGTATTGAAGTAACATATGAGAGTTCTGGGGACTTTGCAGCGGGAACATACCAATGTGTTTGTTTTTGCCCTCTTGTGTTCCATACAGCCTATATCAAGAGGGTGATTGCTCACCCTTCCTTCCACAACATCAACTTCAAGCAGGCTGAGAAGATGATGGAGTCCATGGACCAGGGAGATGTTATCATCCGGCCTAGCAGCAAGGGTGAGAATCATCTAACGGTCACCTGGAAGGTTGCTGATGGGATCTACCAGCACGTTGATGTACGGGAAGAGGGCAAAGAGAACGCCTTTAGCCTTGGCCACACACTATGGATCAACAATGAGGCAAGTAGCCATCTTTCTGTGGGTTATATGTGAATACTCCTGAACCAGATACAGCATCGTGTTACTGTGCAATAAAGAAGGCTAGACTCTTTGGTAGTATTTTAGTCTGCATGGTTGACTTGCATGATCATGAAGCTCATTGGTTTCCATTAGTCATTCCTCCCTTTGTGTGACACCCAATCATTTTACTTTTCCCTTCCCTAGGAATTTGAAGATCTGGATGAGATCACGGCCCGCTATGTCCAGCCCATGGCTGCATTTGCTCGCGACCTCCTAGGGCACAAGTACTTCCAGGACTGTAATGGCGGAGACCGCAAGGTACAGGGGTAGAGGGGCTGTTAACAGATGTAGTTTCATCATTTAGCTTTACTTTGCCAGTGGTTTTCCTTTGGACCGTTTGTCTTGGGTTCAGTTGATCGTTTTGGCTAAATGACCTAATTGGCAGTTATTGATGATTTTTCTATGGAAATGACAATGATGCAGTTAATCTTTTCATTTGGGCAAAACAGAAAATGGAAGAGCTGCTGTTGAAGACCAAAAAGGAAAAGCCAACCTTCATCCCGTACTATGTGTCAGCATGCCGGGACCTTCCTGGCAAGTTCCTGTTGGGTTATCAACCCCGTGGGAAGCCAAGGTGAGTACAGGACCCTTTCTATCTACTTGCCCCCTATGCCACAGTGCCCAATGTGGACCGTCTGGGGGTCCCTGAGGACTGGTCTGAGAGAGACTTATCGGAAGTCATTTGTAGTACCAGTGTCAGATGTTAGTATTGAATGAGACATTGTCTTTCCCCCGCATAGGATAGAGTTTGTGACCATCACACCCGATGGATTCCGGTACCGGGCCCAGATATTCCCCACTGTAAACGGGCTCTTCCGTTGGTTCAAAGACCACTACCAGGAGCCCGTTCCAGGTGGGTGACCCTGACCACCATTTAATTTTTCCTCACCTCCAGTCTCCTGTGGGACTGCAAATAAACCCCACCTCTTTCCCCGCCCCCAACAGGCATCACTCCCAGCAGCAGCCGAACCCGGACTCCGGCATCGGTCAATGCTACACCTGCTAACATCAACATCGCAGGTGAGCTGCCCTGCCTTCTCAAAAAAGCCTCTGGGTTTGTCATGTGACCACTAGGAGCCTATGCTGGAGCAGAAATGCCTAATAGGTTAATTTTGTTAACCAGATCCACGTACATAAATTAAACTTTGTCGCTGTTGCTTTTTCCAGATCTGACCCGGGCAGTAAATGCCCTTCCCAGAAACATGACCTCCCAGATGTTCAACGCCATTGCCGCGGTGACCGGACAGGGCCAGAACCCCAACGCCACGCCAGCACAGTGGGCCTCCAGCCAGTATGGATACAGCGCAGGCAGCAGCGGTGGTGGCGGGGGCAGCAGCGCCTACCATGTGAGTCTGAGGGGGGAACGGGTTTGCCGTCTTGAGGAATCTGATCAGTCTTTGACTATTTGCCTGCTTGCCAAGTGCTGTAGACCAGTGTTACTGAAATGAACCTTTTCACTGGTTTTATACTCCGATAGCCACACCCCTCCTCAAACCCGAAACCCCCGCTTTTGTTTGTGTTAGTTTTGTCCTGTCGGTCTCTGACCTGCCTCTCCCTCCACAGGTATTCGCCACCCCTGCTCAGCAGCCCATGGCCACACCCCTCATGACCCCAAGCTACTCGTACACCACACCCAGCCAGCAGCAGCAGTCTATGACCACGCCCCAGTACCCTAGCTCCACCCCTCAGTCTTCACATGGTCATGGACATGCCTCATCCACGCCTTCCTCATCGTCGTCTTCACGTGTCAGGACACCACAGCCGAAGTGAGTGTCTCCCTATCCCAGGGGTCTCCGGTCCCGGAGAGCTACTATCCAGTCAGCTATCAATCCTACCTGGCTTCTGATGAGCTACACCTGTTCCTGGTATTTACCTGAGATAAATGGCTTATCAGAACATTCTAAACGTATGTGGTGTTGAGGAGTTAACTGCACAAGCGCAGCTCAGCAGTCAGTGCCCAGGTACAAAAGCAAATCGTATTGAAGCAGAAGTTATACGACTTCCAACAAAGCAAGAACCCTAATGAAACAATTCAAGGAGCAGTGCAAGTACAACCTTAAAATTATGAGAACAGAGGCAACTAGTCGATCTAGAGTGTTTTGGAAAGTAATAGTTTGACTTGTTGGTGCTATAAGTGTGACTTGGTTCAAGTAGGGCATTGTGCTAACAATGGTTGTAGGTTCAAATCCCAAGGAGCGTGTACAAATTCACACTTCAGATAAAAGTGCCAGCTGAATGAATAAATGTGACCTGAGGTTGTCACTAAGGCCACTCACTTTGCCCCTCTGTGCCCCCCCCCTCCTTCTTGCAGGACCAGCAGCCACACCGCAGTGGACTGGGGCAAGATGGCGGAACAGTGGCTGCAGGAGAAGGAGGCGGAGCGGCGAAAGCAGCAGCACCGCGTGACGCCACGGCCGCGGCCCTCGCCCAGCCCCATGATCGAGAGCACGCCCATGTCTGTGGCTGGGGATGCCACTCCTCTGCTGGACGAGATGGACCGATAGGCAGGAGGCCCTGTCCCTCCCCAGCCCCCGCTCAACTCCCCACCTCGTCCTAATGACCGTGGACCGTGTACCTGCATGGCGGCCGTCTTCATGGATGAGCATCCGGAGATGAGAGGCTGGGCAGGGTGGGGGTGGATTCGTTACGCCTGATTTTATTTGTTTCTTTTAAAATAAAAGCAGAGAATAGGAGGGGCCATTTCTTTATTTTTAAGAAAATGACAGAATTAGGAGGGATCCAGTATCCGTCTTGGGGTGAGTGGCTGTGCTGTTCAGGACTTCGGTCTTCGAATCCACCAGCACAGTTACGGCAGTCCCCCCCCCCAAACAAAAAGCTGGGGGCCCATGGGCCTTGGCCAGAGTTGGTGATTCAAAGCACTCAGAGCTGTTAGTTTTGTATGCATGCAACAAAACAAACTTTTTTTTTTTTCTTCCCCCCCCCCCCCTTCAGTATAAATAATGTGATGCGTATAACTGTTACTGTGATGGGGGACTTTTTAGCATTCTGGACGGGGCTTATAGCTTGAGTTGTTTTGATGTTTGTTGCCTGGAGGCGGGCCTTACAGAGGAAGTTGTCGAGTGGTTTCTGCTGGAAGCTCATTGGACAGTTGGAGTGCGGACAGCAGGAAGTTCACACAGGCTGGCTGGAGCAGAAGATTGTCTAAATCTGGCTGCGCTGCCCCATTTTCAGAGTTGTAGGAGAAGACTTTCAGTCCATCCCCCCACACGTTGGTATGCCCCCAAAGTAGTACTTATTAGTGCTGGGGGGATATATTTATGCCCTTTGTGTGTTTTTTATTTTTTGTACCCCCTCCCTCCTGAAGCCTATATATTAAAATGGACCGAGGACCCTTGGTTACCCCATGTGTCAGTTCAGTTTCCTTCAAACAGGTGCATTGCACAAATAGGATGTTGTGCATTTGAGTAAAAAAAAAAAAAAGTAGCCCCTGCAACAGAATGTCCAGTTAGTTTTGTTTACCTAGTCATTTGTCCAAAGCATCTTCTGTGTAATCCCCTCCAGAATGTCAACATTGTTGCATCGTTTTCTCCCAGATCCTAAGCTGTCGCCTTTGTAATCATGGTGCCATCTGCTGCCAGCTGAGCACATCAGTATTTACTGTCGACTTTGGTTACTGTTTGTGTTACGCTACCATGTTTTTCTATATTGGAGGCTCCACACATTTTCAGACATCAGGGTTCCCTGGCCAGGCTGGAACGGGTATGGAAAACATGGAGGATAATTCCTTTGGTCACACTGTGCCCTTGGCCAGGTTTATGTCGCAAAGAGTTGATGGGTGCATCTCCTGTCTGTGTTTTCTGCTGGAAAAAAAAAAAAACACGCAGGGGTTTGAGGGTGTCCTGGGGAACAGGTTGTCATTCATTCGGCCTACTGGAGGCCTCATCGCTTAAGCCTGCCTGAGGGGGAAAATGTAGAAGGGAAAAACTAACTGTTCAGACTTAAAAGTGCTGCTTTGGGTATCTGTGTTCAGCACCTTTGTGTTTCCAAATAAACCATATTCTGTATGAAAAAACTGAGAGCCATCCAAGTCTGCTCTTCCTGCACCTGCTCACCTGAAACCTGCAGCTTCACCGAGACGTTCACAGGCTCATATCCACTTGTAATTTTTTTCTCTCTCAATGTTGCCTGTAAACCTTACATGTTTCACTGCACATGTCTGTAATCTTTTTTTTTTTTTAAAGGGGCAGTTCACCTCAAACTGATATGTTTTAAAGTCGGGGTCTCAAACTCCTGTAAAGAAGAGCCAGATCCCTGTGTATCTTGGTTATTTTCCTGTTCCATCACGTCTCATGGGGGGGAACTCAAATGTACAGGGCTCTGGCTCCAGGACTGAAGTTAGAAATCACAGTTCTAGTGCTTTCTGTCCATCTAGCCCGTTCTGCTGGGAGTTGGCAAGTTTTGGAAATACTGGCCAAAGAAATGTTGTGCTTTTCTCAAATATAGTGGGACTGAATGGCATTCTTTCTGTGCTGGTTAAAGGAGCGAACTGCCCCTTTAAGGCTAGCGGCAGTTTAGGGGCTGGACCGTCTTTGTACTCAATTGTTTCTCAGACACATTCTGCAAACCCATGTGGAAGTAGAACTGTCAGTGAACAGAATGCTAAACATTGGCTTATAGTGGGGCAGCCCAGAAAGATACTCGTGCCATTGGTAGAGACCGGAGGCCATGATGGAGCCGACCAGCCAATTGCAGAGCATGTCACCTCATTTTCTTGTGTCCCACACAGGCAGACTGAAACCTGATCAGCCTTACCGAGTTTGTAATTGGCTGTCGAGGATCTCTCTCACTCTCTCTCTTTCTCTGGCCCCCACCATGCAAGAAACTTTCTTTTTCCTCCCCCTTCAGTCCATTCCTTCTTTCCATCCACCTCAACCGCCCTCTTGGACTCTCCATGGACGCGCTGGCCGTGCCAGAAGACCGGCCAAGGGGCTGGTATCTTTCTCTCATGGCTCCCAACACCAAGGGTCCCAGGTTCGCCTGGCTGGATCCGTCTCGGCTATATTGCAACCACCAGGTGGGCAGACGGATCCTTCCGGTGCTGTGAAGGCTAATACCACTCGTGAGTTGGCTCTGCTAGTGTACAATGGCTCTTTATGTATCTGCTTGGCTGTAATCCCAGGTCAAGTCAAATCCGTAGCATGGACTACAAGCCAGAAACAAAGCCTCTCGTTCAGAGGTCAGCTGTCCAACGTGTGTTTGCAATAGGGAGGGAATGTTCTGCTCTTTTGGGCTGGTTGGTTTCGAGGATGGGAGTCGTGGTCGAACTTGGCACCAGTCACGCCCGTCTGCTTTGGATCCCCATCTAGGCTCTCTCCGACTGTGTGACGGACCTACTTCAGCCTTTCCAAAACACGTCCATCGATCTGGTCGCCGGGATCGATGCCATGGGGTTCATTCTAGGTGAGATGGGCCCTGATGGGCCTTTAACCTACACTAACTTATATGGCTTAAAACACAACTAAGTGCAGTGGACTTTCACTCCCAGACAGGTCTGCAGGCTCAGGCACCCCAGTATGCAGAGCAGCTCTCAGCAGCCACAGAGGGGAAGGTCCAATGGCTATTTTTACCACAGATCAGCTGACAGGGCAGGACATACAACTACCTCTGAGCCAAGTTTAGAAAGTGTTACAGACCACAGGACAGATTTAATCAACAGAGTCCGAACCTCGGTTAAGATCAACACACCTGAATTCAGCATGTCTGGTTCGGCACTGCTGAAACCAGGGGTTTGTTATAAAACAAACTTTATGAAAAGTTGGTTTTCATTGTACTTATTGATTCAGGTCCAGAATCTATGGAATGCTGATTTAGCTTTAATTCATTTCTAGAGGACATCATACATTTAAGTATAACTAGTCAGAATGCAAATTCATGATATCAGAAATTTGACTAACTGGAAAAAATGCATATTATTGATATCAGAAATTCAGTTTTAAATTCTTAAAATGCCATTACTTGATACTAGATAAAATACAATGTTTGAGATTCAAAACGTTTTTCACATTTTTTTTATGGGAGTTGGATTTTTTTAGTTAGTTGAAAATCTTGAAAATATCTGTATCAGTAATTCAGTTGTAGCTAGTTAGAATTCAGTTTTAAGTATAGTTCGTTACAATATAATTCATGATATATGTAATTGGTATTTTAACTAGTTTGATTTCTAGCTCCCATTGAAATGAATCTCACTAGCTAAAACAGAATGTCTGAGATCAAGAATTGGCATTTTAGCCAGTTAAAACTGAATTACTGATATCAGTAATACACATTTTATCTAATTAGAATTAAATTTATGATATCCGCTAGAAATTAATTAGTTTGCCATAACAACCTTGTCTTCACACAACTTCCAACCAAAGGCTTAGAACTATGGAGTTTTTTAAATAACAAATTTCACCAATAATATTTTGGAACCCATTGATTTGTTTTGAAGGGTCACTAACCTACCCCCCACCCCCTCAGGCTCAGCCATAGCCACCCGCCTGGGTAAGGGCTTCCTGGCTATCCGGAAAGCGGGTCACCTCTGTGTTCAGACGAAGGAGCAGGTCTACAAGGACTACTCCAGCTGTCAGAAGCTCATGGAGGTGCGTCTGGATGTGCTAAGAGCAGGTGACCCCCTTCACTCTCACACCTTCCATTCACTCTCACACCTTCCATTCACTCTCACACCCTCCATTCGCTCTCACACCTTCCATTCGCTCTCACACCCTCCATTCGCTCTCACACCTTCCATTCGCTCTCACACCTTCCATTCGCTCTCACACCCTCCATTCGCTCTCACACCTTCCATTCGCTCTCACACCCTCCATTCGCTTTCACACCTTCCATTCACTCTCACACCCTCCATTCGCTCTCACACCTTCCATTCGCTCTCACACCTTTCATCTTAAAACACACACACTCCAGGACGGAGAGTTCTCTCTTATAAAAGTCAAGTCTACACCAGCCTCACCTGTCACTGTGTAACTGGCAGTACCACTCTGGCAGAGTGATGGTTTTCAAAGCCAATATGATTACTTACCAGCTTAATAGAATGGAGTAAAGGTACACTGCCCCACAAAGGCCAAACACTGTAACTACATATAGTCAAAATTGAGTTCGACCAAAACTGTGTTTCTTAGGCTCTCTTTTATAACGTGACAAAATATCTTATACATCTTATGTGGCAGTGGGAAATAAAAAAAATAATAATAATACATCTTCCTATGCCTGGTGTTGAGGAAAACAGTGTGAACATTACAGTAACTACGAAAGGCGCACTAAAATCAAGGCAAAACAACCCTTTTCCTCAGTTTCAGTGTTGGGGTAGTAATTATTTTGTGCCTTAGTCGTGCAGTATAATCACAAAAAGCATGGCAATATTTAATGCAGTTATGTGTGTGGGGAATGTTCAGCTGTGAATGAATTAGCAATTAGTCAGGGAATGGAAGGATTATGTGTGAATCTCAATATGTCTACTTGACTAACTTATGCTGTCATGCACCCTTTTAACGTCATCCTCCATCGCCGAAGACCAGCTCCAGTACTAAGAACACAAGTGCAGAGGATGGTAAAAATCCCCAGATGTTGTTCTTGCTCCATCCGAAATGTCAATTATACA
>JAABNY020000037.1:11319302-11330734 GCA_015164015.2 Brevimyrus niger
CCATTTCTCTCTCCAAAACCAACCCCACAACGGGGCCTCTCCCCCCCCCCCCCCCCCCCCCCCCCCCAACCATGAATACCTAAACTTTACCCTCCCACCTCCTGGCCCTGTTTCCTGCAGCACTGAACCGTGGGTAGCTCCCCCCCTGCCGTGACCAATGAAAAGCCTGGATATGTGAACATGTGACCACGCCCCACCCTGTGTCCTTAGTCCCTCTGCATGATTAGGGATTCAGAGGCCATTTCTTGCATGGCTGGGCATGAAGGAGCCTCATTATGCATAGACATGCACAAGCAAAGCATGTCGGTACCGAATGAAAAAACCATTACACAACAGGAATCTGCTGTTCCTGTGAAGTTGCTATCTCTGCACATGGCGCAAAGTCTGGAGTGGCGTGAGGGAGCCAGTGATCCACAGGCACCAGACAAGGTTCTATCATTCAGACTCCAGGCATAACCCACCTAAAAATGAATGATATCTGCCATCCTCCTGCAGCCTGACCTCAGCGGGCAAAGCCTCGGTGCCTCTGATCAGAGGGCCGCTGATTCACACCTTGGCTTCAGCAGAACAGTCATATATTCATGAGCCCTTGAGCAAGGCCCTTAACCCCCAACTCCCAGGCTGCGGCTGACCCTGTGCTGTGACCCCTAAGCTATGGAGAGCAAGATGGGGTCGGCAAAAAGAAGAATTCCCATGTACTTGTGCAAACAAAGGATTTTTCATCGATTTTTATTATTTATCATTTAAAGGCTGCATTCCGCATGGCTGAGACACAAACTAAAGAGAGACCAGGGTCCTCACTGACTGGGCCACAACACTGACCTTCTGCTGCAAGAATTATTTTGCCAGCAAGACCCATGAACACCTACTCACCTGTGTCCTCACTGCGGGAAATTCCAAAATATTTATTTTTTTCCTGGAAGGGGTTAACGGATACCAGGGTCATACAGGGACCACATTCTCAGTACTGTCTCCTTGAACTCCTCGCAATAATGCTCCACAAACATGCGATCACTGATCCTGACAGAATATGAGGTTTCTTTTTCAGAATGAAAACTACACCTATTTAATGCCAAAATTCCATTTTCCAATCAGGAGAATGACACCTGTGCCAGATAAAACGGACTGGATCAGGCAGAAGCTAATCTTTAATGTAAAGAGTTTTGCTTTTTGGACAGGGCAGGGGCAGTGAACCCATAATGAAGACATAAGAAGGAATAGATCCACAGATGGAGGAAAGATTGTAATTTCCTCACACATGTTCAATCATACTGTCAGACTTAATCTTGGGTCCATAAAGGGTGGAAAAAAATTCCAAACCGTTGTATCGTTGAGATGTGCCGCCATGTTGCTGTGTTTTCCCTTCCCTTCAGTCTGGAGGGATTCATCTGACCCACCTAATGTGAAATCTGTAGTTATTTATTGTCACACAAGTTAAAGATGAGACACCCCCTCAGCCGTGACATGTCTCATCTCACGTGTCCCCTTCACAAGTTTACCTGCTCCTTCGGTTCAAATCAGGACACTGGAGATGGTGCCTGACCAAAGCCTGTAATGCACTGGACCGGACCAGACCGGATCAGACTGGACTGAATGGCCAAAGCAAAGGTTCGTACCAGAATCATCTGGTCTAGACTGGATGATGGTTCCTCATCAGACTGAAGATCCTCAGATCACCGTATCTTGTCTTAAAAACAGATTCATACCACTGACGTACCAAAAATATTATGAGCACTCCCATATGAAATGAATTATGTTCATGTAGGAACAACAGCGCATGTAATGGTCTGAGATACATTACCTAGTAAGCTAACATTTGGTACTCGAAGTTAACATGTTGAATGCAGAAGAAATGGGCAGAGATTATATGCAAGTCATTATAACCAGACAAGACGACCTGTTTAGTGGTTTGTGGCTTTTCCCTCCTCGGACCACTCTCAGTAAGTACTCACCACGGCTGACTGTGAGCACTGGAGATGTTCTGACCCAGTCCTCTGGCCCTAATAATTTGGACCTTGTCAAAGTCACTTAGATTTTCATCTCTGCCAATTTAACAACTCAATTATGAGTACCGAATGTTATCTTACTGTCTAAAATATCCCAGACATTGACACGCACCATTTTTATGAGACAGTTATCAATACTTGTTTCACATGGGGGGGGGAGTTATAGTGATTTGGCTCATCAGTCTAACCTTCAAAAGTCTAGAACCTGCCCCAGAGGGCACCATTCTAACATTTTTGGGGAGTAGCATTTCAGAGCTGTTTAGAGGGACGGAATGGTGTTATTAGCCAAGCATATCAGTTATGCACAGTGCCCAGGTGTAGATGCTCGGATCAGCATAAATGCAAGACATCAGCCTCCCTGGGTCATGGACTCTGCCCTTAACCACCAGCCTCCATACCACCCTGAAATCTGCCTAAATCACAGGGGGCATCCTGGAGGAACAGAATTAACGAGGAACGGTGAAGTCCACACCAACATCCCGTCGAGCACATATTTGACCCCTCTGCCCCTTCTCCCCTCACTTCTATTTGCTCCACCCCCCATACTGTGCTTTCAATGGCTGAAGTGCACCCAACCACAAAAATGGCTGCTTCATTGACCCTGCCTGGCCCTAACTCTGATTGGCTCCATTCTGAACGGCAATACGTTTCCCATAGGAAAAAGGCTGTCAGTACTCAGCTGGGTTCATAGGCCTACTCCTCACCAGTCAAGGCTCACCGTACTTCCTTCCTGTCATGTCACACGCTTACGCCCATTCTCTGAGATAGGGTTCTGCTCGTAGTGTCTCCAGTTCCCCCATTGCTAAGCTGTCTGCCTTTTATAAAGGTACGGTGAAGACAAAGTACATTACATACTCAGGCCTGTTACTCCAAGTCACAGCAGAGTAGTAAGAGCCATTTTTAACAGCAGGTCCACAAAGCCAGAATTAGACACATAAACCAAGATGATTACTCAACAAATCCCTCATACTTACAAAGAAAACCATATTGAGAAAGACAACCATGCATTTGTCTTAAACCAGAACCATGGCAATACATAGGAAACACGGATGTCTAAGGTCTTACCAGTTCTGCATATGAAGCGTGGATTTCACTGCACAGACCACCTTGTTCTCGTTGAGTTATGAGGCAAAGGTTAACTGAAATTCAGTGACTCTCACACAAAATCGTACCAGTTTCATGTTTTTAAATGCTCTCTACCCATCAGCCCTTCATGCAGAATAAGGGATTTTAAGATACATCAATGTTTATAGCCTGTAATGTTTTATTTCTTCTCTTTATTTCCCTTGCTGCTGTATACATTTACGACAGACTTATCTTCCAATCGTAAAAGAGAATTCCTTGTGTGTGTAGAAGTACTTATCCAACATTTCCCAAATGATTTTTCTAAAAAAAAAAAAAAAAAATACTTCTGAATCCCTTCATACAGCTTAAAGGGTCTGTTTGAGTATTTCATGTACAACGTGCTGGGCCATGGAAGCAATGTACCATGATCACCACCCATGAAAGTTTGATCTGACGCACAGACACAGCATTCGCTTTCAATTCAAACACTCATACAGATTTTTTTCATTGAAATGGCAGGTATTGCATGTTTTGCAGCCGGTCACATGAGAGGCACCAAGGTGCAAACAGACTCAGTCTGAATGACATTTATGACACGTGACGCTTTCTGGCACCTTTGCAGGCCTCAGGGACGGTGCTTTTATTTACTTCATTTTATTACATTTCATGTAATTATCTTCAGTCACTGCCTTTTTTTCCCTTACACTGTAATAAAAAAAATTAACAGATATGTGACAATCATCTACAGCTGTCAAGGAGAAAAAGGCACATAGATGGCGGGCTTCAAAAAGAGCCATAGGACATTAAAAACGCAGTCTAAAATGTTAGCAGGTCAACAGCTCCCTCTGCTGGTGAGAGTTATAACAACATTGTATTGCTCTCTGGCAGAGAAAATGAGGGGGAAAAAAAACACAAAAAACAATACTACAAAATAACACACAAAAAATAAAATTAATTTAAAAAAGGGTCACTCACAAAGTGGGTTTGTAGTGCCACCGGAAACACAAATAAACAATAAACCCAATCTGTACTTTATATTTAGATAAAAGGGTCAAAGAATGGTGGTATATGCAAGTATGGAGTTTGACATGACAGACTGTAAGGAACTATCCATGTGGGGAATACCGGACACTACCAGGAATATGGACACAATGCCAGAAGCAAGATGGCTGACAATGCGTCAAGAAGACGGGTCCTGAAGCTCAGAGCAGCTTCTCAGCACGTCGTTCAAGAAGGTCAACACCTGAGCCTTAGCCTGCTCTGTGTTCCAGTCACCCCCAGGCAGCAGTTGGAGCTGCTTCAGAACCTCCTGCAGCTCCCTGAGCCTCTCCTGGGGCTGTGCCGCACCCGCGGGCCCGTCTCCCTCCCCGCGGTCACTCCCGTCCAGGTGGTAACGCACCAGGTATCCGTGCAGGGTGGGGCCGGCCTCCCCTGCCAGCGGAGCAGCTAGGGCAGGCAGGTCATGGGGCTGCGCAAGGCCAAGCAGGTGCAGCATGGAGAAGCAGAGCTGCCAGCGCAGACCAGCGCAATAGCGGTACTCCAGGAAGTCCTCCGCTTCGCCGCTGTGCTCCAGAGCCTGTGTTAGGGCCTGCCACACGTGGGCGAACTGAGCCGTGTCGCCGTAGCAACCACGCCCGCCGGGCACCGACAGGGCCGCCGCCGACTTTATCCGCACCTTAAAGTTGCGGCAGGCCGTCACTGCGTGGCACAGGGCAGAGAAGGCATCGGGGGTCCAGTTGGCTGTGCCTGGGGACGGGGGGGGGGGGGATAAGAGACCTTAACACCGCGAGTGTTAATAAGAAGCCTCAACACCGGGAGTGTTAATAAGAAGCCTCAACACCGGGAGTGTTAATAAGAAGCCTCAACACCGGGAGTGTTAATAAAGAGCAGAAAGGCAGCTGTGGGTGACACTCACCGAGGGGCAGGGCAGGGTTCCTGAAAGCGTTTCCCAGGGCGTAGCAGGCGTTCCAACGAACCTTCATGGTGCAATCGCTGCGGACAGTCTCAATCAGCGCCTGCACCGCTTCCTCGACTGGGGCCTCGAACCCAGGCCGAGACAGATGGGCTGCCCTCAGGAAGCGAAGCAGATTTCCCAGGGCACGCACAGCATTGCTCTTAACCTGTAGGGGGCAGGATAGAGCATGAGTTTGATGGGGACCCTGAAGAGCCCATCAGACATCATATCATAAGATCATATATACAATGATCTTAGTATATTTAGCTTAACTGAGTAAACCTCAGAAGACCTTTTCACAAATAAGACCTAGAACTTCTAGCAGGGATTTAGCAGCCCTAATTGATAATAAACCTGTTACTATTCTCACAAGCACAGCAATTACAATATATTTAGCAAGTAGTTACTGGTATCCAAAGCGAGGTCAGACAATCCCTGGAGCTGATAGAGTTCGGGTCTTTGCTCAGGAGGGCCAAAGATGAAATCATTCTGCTAACTCTGGGTTTTGAACCAGCAACCTTCCAATCACAGGGAGAGTGTCCTAACCTGCTGAGCTACACACTGCCCCTCACAGGAGGTCTTACATTTATTATTTATTATACATTCTGTTAAATTCTTCTGAAGGGCTTGGTGTTTCTTTGTTTAGAAATCTCATGTGTTTCTTTATTTAGAAATGCGGTTACTCCCGAAATGTCTTTATTTGGTAACCCGAGCATCACGTCCTTCCCAATCCTCACCCTGTCCTTGTCCCTCGATGCACGGGTGGCCGAACAGAGCATCTGGAGCAGCAGCATGTCGGAAAACTCCTCCTGGAAGTCGCGTCCCACTGACGCCCTGGACAGCAGGCAGAAAGCAGGACAGACACTGAGTGAGAGGAAGCAGGAGGATACCCTTACTGGGCCATGCAGACCACAGCCACTCACATGTTAACAATGAGCGTGTCAGTCAAGTTGCCTAGCGACCAGGCAGCCTTGGCGCGCACGTTGGGTGAGTGGTCGCCCAGCGCGGTGAGGATGGCGTTGGCGGCATCAGCTACAAACATCACATCCTGTGTGAGATGAGGAGACAGAATGTGTCACATGCAAGGTGTCAAAAAGTAAAAACTGCGTCCTGGGAAACCTGCGGGGGGCGCACCTCTCGAAGGCTGGGGAACAGCACGTACACGCCCAGGGCCCTGACGGCCGCAGCCTTCACCAGCGAGTTCTCGCTGTAAGTCAGACCCAGCAACACAGTAAGGCACAGGACCTGGGTTCGATCCTGGGAAGGAGAGCAGAGGAGCAGATACAGTATGAAATAAAATGTCATATGACTCTACCAATCACCTGCTTGCTAACCAGCCAGCCAATCACCAGCCTGCAGGAAATACTTGCATTCTCTTCAACTTATTCATCTATTGTTCATCACACAGTCAATCTATTCATCTATTTATTTATTGTTCATTGCAGTCAATTTGTACTGCATATTCTGCACTGTGACAGTCTAAGTATCCATTTTGCATTTGTAATTATTCATCACTGAACAGCACTGTTGGCAGCACGGCTTTTTTGTACGTTTGTATTTATTCCCTGCATAGTGAGATTTAATTTCTAATGTTTAAGAACCGCGCTGTGATTTATGTCCCCATGTTTTTCCTATTTGCTTTTTTAATGCCTCATAGATAGAGGTAGAGTGATAGAGAGATGGAGAAATGATGGAAAGAAGGAAGGATGGAACCATGTAACTAACACTTTTCCAGAGCCCACGCACGGTAGAGATGGATGGCTGTGTGTGTGTATGTGTGTGTGTGTGTGTGTGTGTGTGTGTATGTGTGTGTGTGTGTGTGTTTGTGTGTGTGTGTGTATGTGTGTGTGTGTGTATGTGTGTGTGTGTGTGTGTATGTGTGTAGCTCACCGGCAGCTGGCTGAAAGCCTGGGGCAAGATGGCCGACAGGGCATCACAGGAGCTGGTCTGCAGGGTGGGGTGATGCTCGCTCTGCAGGGCTCCACTCAGGGGGCCACTCAGCACCTCTGACCAGAACTGGACCACCTGTCACAAGACACAAAGGGGTCTGAGGCGGCTGCGCAGAGCAGGCAGACGGGCAGCCGCCCGCCGTCGATCACGGTCCCTGCCGCAGACAGACGCGCTCAGGCGGCTCACCTGGCTGACAGGCACCCTGGAGGTTGGGGCCACGGCGGACTCCTCTCTGTGTTGCTGGATGACACCTGAACCCAGCTCCTCCAGCAGCTGGGGGCCGACACGGGATATGGGGGGGTTAGGTTAACGTGACACTAGCCACGCCTCACCGGGTTACTCCAGGTAGCCACCTTTGCCTTCTCAGAAAGAGACATGTACTGCGAGGCAAGATACTGCTCAGTTTGAATAACCCAGTTTTATGAGTGTGTCTGCGGTCAGAGAGCAGGGCTAAAACAAACTGCAAAAACTAGCTGCCCGTCAAAAGCATCACTGAAATATATCCTGGTAAAACTCCATGCTGTTGGAATGAGAACAATGTATTCCCCCGGACATGTGAGGCATAACTGTAAAGCACTTTGAGTGCTCGAAAGAGTAGCAAAAAAATGCGCTATATAAATGCAATCCATTTACCATCCCCGTCACCCCCTCCCCCCCATCCAGTTCCTACTCCTCCCGTACCCTCAACCCCTACTATCTCTAGACCCTACCCTCTCTTCAAAAAAATCTTTATTCAAAACCTAATTTTGTAAAACTTGTCCCAGTGTAATCAGGTTTACCAGATCTGTGCCTGTTGCCCTACTCTTTGCTACAATTATGTGCACATAACAAAACTACAATTAGTCTCAGAATTTGAGCACTAGAAGATCATCACCAATAAAATGTGTCTGCAAAGTTTGAAAAACATCCATCAAATACTCTTTGAGTTATTGCGCTAACAAGAGTATCTTCTGCAACGATGGAGGGTTCCAAATCCACATGCATTCCCCATCCGTCCCTCCTGAAGAGGGTGCAGTAAACCAGACTCCATTTTCTTCGAATGCTGATGTGGCTGCAGTCTAACCAAACCATAGAAACTGTGTCCCAGTTCAGGGGCTGAATCCTTCGTAGGTCATGGTCTACGTAGCCTTTGTAGGCTGTGTCCTAAAAATCTGTGTAATGCATCTTGGGATATGTGGGGCTGCAAAGAGTCCAGTGATTGGACCCATCACAACTAGACAAAAGGACACATTTCTAGACCACATTTAAAGGAGCTTTCAAAATGAGACAACCTTGTCCTGAAGCTGTGACATGTTCATTCTTCAAATGCAGCTTTAGGAGGATGCAGCCCCAGAATTGGCACATAGCCAAAGACTAACTGACTGAGCTGATCCAGGGTCAGGCATGGAGGAAACCTCACCTTGGCACCATGCAGCTGGATGGAGGGATCCGCTTCCTGGAGGCACTGAGTGCAAACCTCCCCCAGCTCCAACAAGTGACTCTGCACCAGGGCAAAGTAGCCCCTGACTAGGTGGGCCAGCACCTGCTCTCGGAATGGAGAGGGAGGAGTCATGCAAAACATTTACTTAAAAAAATATCAGTATTATTTCATACATTTAAGCAAAACAAACTAGTTTTACATCTTGAGTATGTAGCTGTGGAACTGATTGCAACTACAAACAATACTGGTTAAAAACCCAGGACTCAAGCGACTGTCCTGACACCCAAGTAGGGCACCGTCACCTGGAGGGCCTCTAGCCGCACAGGGGGCGGCTCCATGGTGCCTGAGGGGGCGCTAGCAGCATCGCTGTCAGAATAGGGCTCCTCCCGGGGCTGTATGACCAGCGACACACACAGCTGCAGCAGCCAGCACTGAGCCCCAGGAGTCGCGTCTGCTTCTGCTGGGGCCGGTGGAGGTGGGGAGTCCTTAGCGGGGCCCCTCCTCCAACTCTGATGCTGCTCCTGAGGGGTGGCACCCCCACTACTGGTTCCACCCAAAGTCCCAGTGATTCCTCCAGAGCCAGCAGGCTGCTGCAGAAGGAGCTGGACCTCGGGGAGGGGAGCTTGAGCGGAGACCACTGCCCCCAGGAGGGTGAGGCAGGACACACGGACATTCACATCTGGAGGAGCAAGAAAAAGCGAGAAGTAAGGACTTTGATAACGGTTCAACCAAAACACATCCATATTGCCCTCTGTGCCTGGCATTACCATTGGCTATCAGTGGTGGGATTTACTGCACAATCCTCACCTCGGTGGCGGATGTAGGGGCGGATCTGTCTCCAAAGGGGAGCCAGCAGCCCTGGGCGAAGGCGACTGTAGGGGACGTTGGAAACTAGGTGGGCCAGGCACTGCGACACATGGGAACACATAAGTCAAGGGTCAAAGGTCAAGCCAATATTAAGCATGGGGATTAGCATAATCCTTGACGGCTACGCCGACGCCAAAACCCCAGCTACCATTCCCGGTATGTGCATTCTAACATCACCAAGCTAATGCTAAGATACAGTCACAATAGATCAACCAAACACGACAAAACAGGTTAAATGAGAAGAGTTGTGCATCTGTGTGCGGGATCAACGGAAGGTTGCCCACCTTGATGACCTGCGTGAGGGTCTGTGGAGAGGACTCAGCCAGCAGGGCCAGCAGCAGGCAGCGGTGCAGCTCCCGCAGACTGGCGGCCAGAGTGACGGAGAAGGGAGTGAAGGCCTGCCGTGGGGCGCCCGTGTCCTCGGCCGCCGACAGGAACTGCCTGGAGCCCTCCAACAGCGCCGAGAGCACTTGCAGGGACCCTGCCCTCACCTGCCAGTTCAGACACGTGACAGACAGCACTGTAATGAGCTCACTGTAATGAGCTCACTGTAATGAGCTCACTGTAATGAGCTGCGCTGGGTTACACCGTAACCATAGTGTTGGAAGAAATGCCCAAGATCTTCGCCTCTCTTCTTTCTTCATTTGTAGAAGCCTCTCAAGTACAAATCACTAAAGTACCATGATGATAAAATGATTGGCAGATTAGCTGATGAAGGAAACATGGGATTCCCCCCCCCCAAGCTGACCTTAGGTGAGGGATCCTTAAGGGCGATGGTGAGCAGAGTCAGTGGAGGTGGCCCACCCACACCAGGGGCATCAGGTACGAAGGAGGACCAGTAGCCATACAGGACACGCTTCTCCACGCACCGAATGACCGACAGGAAGCAGTGCAGCGCCCCCTGCCGCACGCGGGCTTGGTACAACCTGAACACAGACAGACAAACAACCTGGGATTAGCACAAAGCCCAGCTCAGAGAGTTCAACTTGCTAAAGGTTAGCTCTGTCAGAAAGTTGCCATTTTCACATCTGGGAGCAGACCAAAGCAATCAATCAGGCTCGCTCATTAGTATCGGAGACATACACTTCTCAAGGAGGTCCAGCAGATCACTCAGAAACATTTTCCTGCACGTGTCAGAGCTGATTCACGCAGCCCTACCTGAGCTTACTTTGCATCCCTCCTTCTGGGTCAGAAATCTCAGAGTCGGAACTGCTCTTCTTCCAGGAAGAGTAGAAGGCCACAGCGCCCTCTCTGGATGCCTGGGAGAATAGGTGACTTGCGCCCCTGGAATCGTGGATCCAGCGGCCTGGGGCTTCACCCACACGCAGCCTGCTGGGCTCCGCCCCCGTGTCTGACTCCACCTCCTGCCCCTCCTCCCCATCCTCATCCCGCCTCCCTTCTGACCCAGCCTTCCTGCCCCGCCCACGTGATTTGCGTTTCTTATTCTGTAACGAGACATTTATTCAGATTAGCCGTACAGATACACAGTCATAGCGACGCGGTGACAGCCATGCATAAACAGAGCGGCAGAGACACACCCCAGGTGGCCGGTTCTGAACTGGTGGGTTCCTCTGTACTTCGGTCTTGGTGGGAGTCCTTCCATCATACTGAGGGAGCGGTGTGGGGTACAGGATCCCTGGCATCTCCACATTCATTCCAGGCAATCCGAAGAACATGTGTTTCTGCCGAAAGAGCGAATCATTCCAGGTGATTACACAAGCAAACGACCAGCATCTCTAAGGTTGGGCTGTACCAACAATGTACAGGAACACTAATCCGTTTATCTTCAAACTGCTCAACGGGGGACTTGATCGCATCGAGCCTATCGCAAACAGTACAGGGCACAATTATTTTATGGAAAACTTTGAAACACCCAAACTGCAAGAGATCCCAGTATGACACAACATGGGAAGAACATGCAAATTCCACATGAGCACAGAGAGCAGAGGTGGAGACTGAAACCCCAGACCTGGCGGTATGAGGCAACAGTGCAACTCACTGCCCCACCCAGCACTGATCAGGAGTGACTTAGGGCTACCCAGCACTGATCAGGAGTGACTTAGGGCTACCCAGCACTGATCAGGAGTGACTTAGGGCTACCCAGCACTGATCAGGAGTGACTTTGGGCTACCCAGCACTGATCAGGAGTGACTTTGGGCTACCCAGCACT
>JAABNY020000037.1:11330834-11345730 GCA_015164015.2 Brevimyrus niger
GGGCTACCCAGCACTGATCAGGAGTGACTTTGGGCTACCCAGCACTGATCAGGAGTGACTTTGGGCTACCCAGCACTGATCAGGAGTGACTTAGGGCTATCACACTTGGCCCAGTTGGCTGGTACCATGCCCACACATGACTGCCCTCCCTCCCCTGTTGGTTGGCGCCCACATTGCGCTTAATGTTCCGGACCTGAGCACGCTTTTGTCATCACCGTGCGACTTTTCGTGTTGAAATGCTATCACACAGCACATAGGAGTCCATGATAAAATCCTGTATTTTACCAAACAGCTCAGTTTTTGTGCAAAATGTATATTAAACCTAAGGAAAAGCTGGCAAGCAGTCAAATTTTTATGCCTGTTAAAAGTTTGTTGCTACCCAATCTGTACAACCAACCCAATCCATTCCTTCCGGGTTCGGTCCATGTACATGTACGCATGCATGTGGCAGTTGCCCAGTGACTCATGTTTGTGTTCTGTGCTCAGACGCGGTTAGCGATCACAACTCAACCGTGCCCAGGCCCACCTCATCATGTGCACTCGAGCACGGTTATCGATCACACTAGTTAAACAAACTGGAAATGGGGGGGGGGGGTCAAATATGCTTTGGCACAGTTAGGATCAGCTACTGTGAGTATTTCAGTCTCAGACTCCTTCTGTATTGGAGGTGAAGACATGCTACACCAGTCACTGGATTAAGCTCATGCAAGTCATGTGACCAGTGAACCCATCCCTTTGCTCCAGGGTCCAGTTTCAGCACCTTGAATACTGCCAGCAGGGTGCCCAGCTGCTCACCGACTGCCAGCTTCCCCTTCTCACTGCTCAGGAAGTGCTGCATCCCCTTCAGGGCATCCTGGAGCAGCTGGAGGAGGGCAAGAGACACAGTCAGTGAGAGATAGAGGGTGAGAGATAGAGAGATAGAGGGTGAGAGATAGAGATAGAGATAGAGAGAGAGAGAGAGAGAGAGAGAGAGAGAGAGAGAGAGAGAGAAGCTTTACTGACCGTGCAGAAGATTGCTTCATCCACATTAGCAGGTCTGGGGTACTGTAGCGTCTGCAGAAAGGTCTGGAAACAGACACTCCTGTATGGCTCTTCCAGGTGTGACTGTCCAGGTGCCCTGACAGGACACAAGATCACATTTAGTCAATAGTGAACCACTGCTGCATGGCATGTACAGAGATTCTGCCTGAAGTGTCCAGTTCGGTGTATATGTGCGTGTGTGTGTGTCTATGCCTAGTGCCTCACCCCAAACACAGGTTACCCATGCAGTGTATTGCAGCTCGCCACAGCTCCAGGTCTGGCTGCTTTAGGTCACTGTAGCGTAAGAGGATCCCTCCTCCACCCAGGAGGTCTGGCAGATACTGAGAAGTAGTGACAGTTACAGTTACAGGTGACTAATCTCACAGTAAACGGAGCCCAGTTAGCCAGCATCTTGGGCATACTCAAGTGAATAGTCTTAAATATTTTATTTGCTTTGTCAAACAGCTACCAAAGGAGGTGTAAATCATGTAGGGCAGTAAACTACATATAAACCACTTTCAGACTTGAGAGACACAGAACAAATCCCTGCTCAGAACAATAAATTAAGAAATTATAATTATTCAGTATTTAAGTGAATTTAATAGTATGGGACTTAAAAAAAACACACAACGTAAAATGAAAGTTAATGAGGGATTTACCTTCTGACATTTTGGCCCATTTCCATAGAGCAGGGCGGCCAGTGCCTGCAGGATATCAGTGCGTGTCCAGCAGCTGCACACAGCCAGGGCCTGGGTCACGTATGACACCAGGCAGTTCAAGTTCTGCTCATCCACAATCACCTGCAGCACACAAAAACAACCCTTCTGAATGCCCCTAGTGGCACTTTCCGGCCAAGCAGGAACATCAGCCAACTGTCTCACTATACAGGGAGTAAGGATGTACTCCATGCCATCAATAAAAATGACTCCATCTTGGGTGCCACAATCTGAACACAGAAACACATACAGTACTGTGCAAAAGTCTTAAGCAGCCAAAGACAATGTTTAAATAATTTTCATATTGGTGTAAAACTATATTATGTCCGTAGGTTTGGGAACTAAAGTGTTATTCACCTGGCCATTCAACAAACATATCAGTAACTTTTCAGAGAACAAGAGAAAGTCTTGTTTTTTTTTTACTGTCCATCCATCCATCCATATGTCCTATGCAGAGTTGCAGGGTATCCCATAAGTTACAGGCACAAGGCAGGGGATAACCTAAATCGGGGTGCCAACCTATTTATTGTGTTACCGTTAACTTGTGCATGTTCTAATGTTAAATTATGTTACACAGCAAATATTCATGTATTACCCAGATAAATAGCCTTAAACACTTTCTTTGAGTGCCTGAGACTTCTGCATAATACTGTACTGTACTATCTGGAAACAAAGGTGGTCTGTATTAACACTAGATGACCAAGTGTACCAAGAGCAAGAGCAGGAATGAAGAACAGAGAAGGGGAAGAACACAGGTGGGTAGTCCAGGTTCAGAGAGTAAAAGTCCAAACCAACGTTTCATTTCAACCAGCCAGTTTATACTCAACTGGTTGGTTGAAACAAAACCTTGATATGAAGTTTTGCTCTCTGGACCTGGACTACACAACTCTGAGGAAGACCTACCTGTAGCCGGTTAAGAAGGTGATGGATAAGTTGGCAAAATTTAACAACGAGGTGGTCCTGAGTGAATTGCACCAATCGACTGGCCTGTACCAGGAGAGCACATACATCCTGAAAGCAGAGTGCACACGCGGAGGTGTCGTTAAACAGATTCTCCAAGCCCATTTCGGATCAGAATTGTTATTTCTGGCAATAGCAGTCTTAAGATTCTTGCATTACAGCTGAATTGCACGATCAGTGTCACTATACATGGGCATGATATTTAGAAGTACTACGTGCCAAGTGCGAATCTAAACATACTTAGCCCTAACCAAAATTACAATACTATTGTAGTATAAGATAATAATAAGATATTATTTTATGATTACACTAAATTGTACGCAATCATATCCGTTATAATTTACAGTGCATATAACCAACAGTTATTTTATAGCTGGAGTTTTACAGTAATGTAATCCTCGTACTTCAGGCTGAACGTCGCGGTCAGACGCGTAGCTGTGGTAGTTTTCTGATATCAGCTGGTCGAACAGCAGGTTCAGCTCCGTCTTCAGGCTGTCGCTGTCGGAGGGTCTGAGCGAGCAGAGCTTCGAGAAACAGCGAGCAAACTGCAAACCTGATCCGCATGGAGACGCCTGGTCAAGCTCCACGGAACCAGATTCTAGGAAAGGCGTAGCCTCTGTCTCGTTTGCCACCGCAGGCCTTGGGAAGCAACGAAGAGGACCCCGCATTGGGCTGGAAGACGAGGCCATCGCCCCATTGACGGCCATTTTTTTTGGGAGACCAAGGGTGACGTTGCCACGGTAACCGAAATCCACATCCGGGTCAGATGTAAAATGTAATTTCCGGTCTCCTTTATTGTAGATGCAGTTTTTAAAAATCATTCTATTTATAATTACGAACGAATCGAGGGAGAATTTTTAATTTGTTATATACTGCGTTTTCCAACGACCTGCACTGAGGTAAATAGGGTCAGATAATGGAGTACAAAATTTAAATTTTATTTATTCGTATATTTTATTAGCCTTTACGTAGCGGATAAGACTATGTAGTAGTAGTAGGGATGTCACTTTATGCTGCTGGTTCTTTAATCCTTTCAAGGATTAAAAAGCTAACGTGATCTTTTACCGTTTATTGTTCAGGCTGCTATACAGACGTGCTTTACTTATCGGTAACGTATTTTCCATTTATTTTTTCCAAAACCCTGCAGATTGATCTTATGCCCTTGTATAAAAGTCCTGTGCTGTACAATGAGGAAGGCCATACTTCAAATAGAGGCGCTCACGTGTTTTGTTAGACATTCCTTTTATTAGACATGATTTACGAAAAGAGAGTCAAAGTCTACAGAATGTCGCTACACCGACGGTGTTGTTCTGAAATGAGAGAGAATGTACAATCAGCTTTTCGGTTTGCACTGTGAAGAGAATCAGTGCGAGCAGGACGGGAGGGGCGGCGGCATCATTTGGAAGTCTACCAAGCATTCACATTGTGTAACCATCCATTTTCCGTAACCGCTGATCCACGTTACGCAATGTCGGTTTTTTTCCCCAAATCACTTACAGTGCACACTCGCGTTTACTGTGCACCACTCCTTGAAAATTCTGAATTTTGTTAGAATCCTTGCTTAATAAAACCAGACTAATGCATACAACCCCAACCCACTTAAGACCACCACACCCTAATCCCCCCCCCCAAAAAAAAACTCAACTGAATGATTATGACCAATGTAGGACATAGTATAATTGTAAAAAATTAACCCCCCCCCAAAGAAGTCTGGCATGCCAATCAACAACATCCACAAACTTTAAACGTGTAGAACTATTCTTTATTTTTCACTTAAAGGCCACTTTTAAAGCATTTTGTACAACTTGAGTGCAATAACAAAATAAGTAGAAAGCATTAACAAAAACTCTCCCTGTTGCTTACTGTATCCCAGCAACTAAAGAAAAGCAAGATTTTACTGCAACATATACACAAATATTGTACACCGCCCATGCACTTGAGCACAGCCAGTTTAATAGTGTTGTGTCCTGCCTCCCCCCCATGTGTATTTAAGTGTAAGGAGCAGGTGAGGCAGCCATCAGTGCATCAGTCCAGGTGAGGGGGTCCACCCTCACTTTAGCCGTCCATCACTCAGCCTGACTTGAACAGCAGAATTGCCACCTGGCCCAGGTAGAAGTAGATGAAGTGCTTGGTCTCGTGAGTCACATAACTGCCGAAGTTTCTGCCCACGATGCAGTGCCACGTGGGATTATACTTCTTGTCAAACTCCTGATGGGTGGGGAGAGGCACAGAAAGGTCAACATGAAGCTCTGAAGGGTCACCATGTGTGCAGGTAAAAAGTGAGTCATACATAGGAAGCAGGTTCCATTCATAGCATTACATCTCATCTGAAAATCTCTCTAGATGGTTTTCCTGCCAGATTTTATCCATTCAGAACATTACAGGAATACCACAAGTGGGAGGGGGGGGCACAAAACCCACACACACCTTTTTGATGTAGGCAGCGATGTCTTTCTCGATGTTGTACTTCTCCATCGCCTGTGTGGCACAGTCCACCGCATCCTGCTGCATGTCCTCAGACATGTCGGCATTCTTGATCACAGCCTTCCTGTCAGTCATGGTGCCTGTGTGCAACAAGCAGAGATGGCACGGTAAACAAGCGATATCCACTCATTTACTTTTAACACACAAAATACCCAAGAAAGACAGTCAATGTAGTTACAGGACAGCAGGTAGAACCAGACTGATATTTGATGCTGCAATGTAAAGGGGGGGTAGCAGTCTTGCCATTTTCCCCAAACAGCCACTTACTAAATAATTTCTAAAAATAAATCAAAATGCAAAATGTTGCACATGGATAAGTGAACTAGACAATTAGCATCCACCATTGTCTACCATAACCAAGCCCATTGCAGTAATTGGTAATTATGCCAGAGATGATCAGTACCATTGAGTTACCAAAACAAGACATCTAAGAAATCACCTCCCCAAGTCACTCAACAGGCCAGGGGAATGCTACAGTCAATGTATAGAGATTGTTCTGGCAGAACTTAATCCTCATCCATTCTGATCCCCCTGCAGTCCAGACAACGCTAGGTTTGGAAGCCATATAAATCAACCTCCCTCATTTAAAGGGATTATGAGTGAATGCAAAATTGCCCAACGGCACAGTGTCAGAAAACATTCTTAACCAGAACTCTGAAGAGATAACGGGTTACGTTCCCTGTACAATCACAACCACGCCACCAGCTACCTGGCACTGGCTCAATCTTGCCTCTTCCCAGGCAGGAAGCCCACAGCTTTCCACGCATATTAAAACAAGTGAGAGAGGCCGTTAAGTGTCCGTGATGAGACATCCTCGCAAGATCATCATTATACAGAGCTGGCAACAGACCAGTCGGGCATCTACACCAGTTGGCTGTCAGCTGAAGTTCTTCCAGTTTGAATACAGCTGCAACTTCAGGGATCAATCAGATCGGAACGCGACAGTTTCACAAGGTGCAATTCCCATTAGGATTGGGCCAGCTGTAACCAGTGTAATCGTGTACTGGTTTCCTTCTGCATTTCCATCTGGAAAAATCTGCCTGTCAACATCCTCCCTCATCCCCTCAACTCGGAGCAAACTAAAACCTATCAGCAGCCTGTCGGTGCTCATCAGGACATAACACTGGCATTCCTGATTAACTTCAAACAGCACCCACTTCACACATCAGGGAGCCAATTAAAAATAGGATTCAACACAACGGCACACCACTTCGCACCACCTCTGAAGAAGCCACACGCAACGTTACCGATATATCTTGGAGTCATTCAGGAACAGCAGCATTTTCAATACATTTGACGTCATTCACAATGTATATACCATGGTTAAATGTACTACCACATCAAGTAGTGACAGCATAATGCTACAATACAGTAGTACTGGTCTCTATTGCGATCCTTACATTCAGTCATACTAGAAGAAAAACCCTCGGGGGGGGGGGGGGTTTCGGCAAAGTACATACGCAGGTAAAATCATGCGGATGCACACGCCACTCCTCCTAAACGCCCCACACACGTAGCAATAGGAGACGTAACCTGCTGTTTGCTTTGCTTTTTGGAGTAAGTGGACACCTCCACCCCTCCCTCACCATGCCCACGCTATTAAAATATCCAGCAGATCGTCACACGCAGAGAAAGCACTGTGGGTACACGCGATAATCGGGAGCACAGCAGCATTTACACAGTGCAACTTACAAGACACACAGGGGCTATCGGTGGCCGTACACGCGGACTCGTGGGATTACTATTAACAAAATGTTACAAAGAGAAGGCGGTTTACACTCCGGGTGAAGCGAAGAGAAGCAGTGGAGACAGTTCATTGACCGCAGTTTGACAGAAACGTGACAATAACGTTGGACACACACACACACATCATTAACAGCGTTCGGTTGCAGCCCGGCGGACAGTTTTGCAGGGAGCCAGATCGTTTCAGCTTTGCTTGAGTTACATAATACCTTTACCCTTCAGAGTACTTTGATCTAGCTGCATAAGCATATCCACCACAAGATGGAAGCGATGCTCCTAGCATCACACGAATGCGAGAAGGTAACGTTAGAACGCCAGCGGGCAATTATCAAAATAGCCGATTAACCTCCCGTGCGACCTACACAAAACGGCCCCTTAAGATCGCGAAGGGGGGCGAATATTTGCAAAAAGACAAAACTTCTTAATCCACTTTAAGCATTCACGGCAAAACGGCGAATCTCTGCCCATTTCGCATGAGAAATCTGTGCGCATATATGCCAAAGCCGGGCTTGTTTATGTTGCAAAAGGCAAAACGTGCTTTGCTCGTCAGGCTACACCGCTGCGCCGCATGCACCAATAAGATCCAACGTAAGCTCACCCCTTTATTGAATGGTATTTAGTTCAATGTTGTCGCCGGCAACACCGGGCTTATTTTTTTATCCTCCGCCTCCCCTGGCTGGTTCCCTGCTTCAGCGGATTGCTCTTCTCCCGTTAGGATTCGCTTGTGGCTGATCTGCAGGTATCTGCCCCGTTAAAATACCTCCCCCACCCTGCGCACTGCCGCACGGCTGCGTGCCTTCCATTGGTCGGGGGGCGGCCTGTCTCCGCGCGCCGCGTGCATTTTCCTCTAGCTCATGTCTGCCCGCATCTTATTTCGGACCACAATGCACCGGGGCCGATGCAAATATTGTCGATGTTACGGTATACTTTTTAAATCAGTTTGAGGATGGGTTATTCTGGGAACGCAAACATTTATTTCACATTATATAACCCTTATTCAAAGTAAAGCATTCACTGTTATGTATAATTAAGCCCCTCGGACACGAGCTACATTCACTTGTTTTCTACCGAGTCTTTGCCTGAAATACGCAGTACACGTTTGTGATATGTCCACTTCGTTACTTGGAAAAGATGTCATACTGTAGGTAAATTTCAGGGTCGGCAATACTTAAGATTTATTAACGAGACTTACAACGAGTGATAAACTTTGTATAGACTTGATAGTCCAAACTACCCAAATGAGTCCTCATAGATTTCAAGGATGGGATGCTATCGTTAATACCCTAATACTCCAGCAAAAAAGCATATACAATGTATTCTTCACAATTAGCATTGCTACCATTAAGGGGGTATTCAGTGTGCCAAATTCGGTGACCTTCTGGAGAACACGCAGAAGTAATTCCGCTGTTAAAATATATACAGAAAACTCCGTAACCACGTAATGAATGGTTCCGTGACTTTGCGTTAAAACCCGTTTTGTCCTCGTATCGGTCACCTTCAGCGCTCCCTCGAGGAACGGAAACGTTAAATCGCCTCGCTCGAAGCAAACGAAATCGCTGACATCTCCGACACATCACCCCGTGCACCGGGGGTCATCAGCCTTAAAAACGTAGCAATTACTTTCGCCCGCAGCCAGCTGTATTAACTGAGCGGGAATATGGTCTTACGTAAGAGTTCATCTGGATGTGGAAAACAGCAGTGCGTTACTTGGTGAGAGGGTACTTATCTGTTAAACCCACTGACCACGTTGCAGCATTTCACTAATCTTGAGTCATAACACAGCTGCATAAATATGCATGTGCATAAACCCACGAATATTTTGTATGTGTATATATGTAACCCTTTCACCACGTTCAGACCTAGTACAAAATTCCCGTGACCAAATTATCAATCCCAACTCCTTCGTCTGAAAAGGAATTATTTTTCAAAATTGTTTTAGCCCTCATTCACGAATTTCAGGACTCAAACTAGTTTTGTAGTCTCATTTGGTGCTTGTACCTCACAAGGCTTGGTTTTGGTTGAAATCCATGCATCTATATTAAATTCTTTTTCAGCTGAAATCTACTATAACGTGTTTACATAACCTTTAAGTCCCGGGTGCAGAGAACTTTCACCCAAAGCTCAAGTTAAATCAAAGCTGGGTGTTTCATCAGACCACACCAGGAAAACCACACCTCTTGTGGGTGGCCATACCTCCATTTTGCTTTGCTACCCAGTCAGTAGAAAATCAGTCATATTCCTTTGAAAAATTCCTGGTTTCTCAGTGATGTGACTCCAGACTCCAACATTAAAGCTGCCAAGTCTGAGTATCAAAGATACCAGTATAACTGAAGTTAATACTGAAAACTAAGATCATGTACTCCAGCTGTTAAACACCCAGACCACAAGCAGGCTAGGGTATTTAAAGTCTTTATTAAGGGGGTGGGGAAAACACTATAAACTAGGGAGGGAAAAAAAAGACAAAAACTCATTCCTTTCCTCATGGCAAATCACCAAAGAGAAATGTCTTAACCTGAACAAACTACCAAAAGGGACAAAACATACCCCCCCCCCAAACTAAACTCCTATTTACCAGGCTCCAAATGCGGAATCCATCCAAGCAGATTGATCCAGCCTCCTGGTCCTCGTTTTGCTCCTCTTACACCAAGTTAAAATAAAAAAGGCCGGTTCCCAAGTGCGCGCTCATCACTGGGGGCTCCACAAAAATTTGACTGAATTGCCAATTTCGAGGTGATGTTTGGATGTTAATCCCGTTAACCGTGATATGGTGGGGAGGGGGTGGGGTCGAGGGATCCACTCCTACGGGTCCGGGTAATCTGATCCCTCTTCCACCGATCCATCCTTAGCCTATCCTATCCTGATTATGTACTGATCCAACGATCCAGCTCCCAGGACCGGGATCCGCAGAGCCCCTCCTCCAATCCAAACCTTTGGATTCCGGCAAAATCAAAAAGAAGGAGGCAAGAAGTTAGAATTAGAGCTAAATGAAAGAAAAAAAAAGAAAAAAAAGTTCTCCTCTTTTCTAATACTATTCATCTGGGAGGAGATCATCTGGCTGGTGTCATTTGTAGCTGGAAGTACAAGTTTAAAATGTTATGTTTAGGATACCAGTCAATGATCACCTCCCAAATCAACTCAGTGAAAAACCCAGGTAATCTAAAACAGAAAGAAAATTGGGTCAATATTCCCCCCAAAACAATGTCTGTACATTGGGCCAGGCTGAAATATGCTATGATGTGTCCACAAAACCAGTCTAAAACTACAATGGATTGCCGTTTCCATCATTAAGCTAGATGACTTTTAAACAGAAATCCTGCACAGTAAACACACTGTGGGGGCAAAGTACTAAATGATTAAGTACTTTAAAAGATTGTTTCCGTGGATGGTGCACAAGCATCATTACATTCATGCATGCTTAGCAGTACTGATAGGTAGGGAATCGGGGCGGGGCCATCTGGGAAAACAGAAGCACAAGTGACGTACTCCGCTGGAGGCCAGTGGCCCTGAGGAAGTTAAGCTATTGGTTGGATGCTAATAATGATCAATACTGCCAAGTTTAAGAGGTAACCGAAGCACTTGCTGTCATACCATTGCCTCCAATGATCTGAGTTCAGCTCCTCCCAAAAACGCTCTGATAATCCTAATATGAATGAACTGTGCTTCACAATCCTTTATCCCCAAGCACTGTTTAATCCTGCCCGTCAGATGTCTATAGAAAGACACGAAAGAGTAAAATTGAACAGTTTTGCAACACGATCCCCACTACACCAACAAACACCCAGCCCACCCGGAAAACCACCAGAAACACATAAGAAAGCTTATCAACATTCAATACAGAACATAACTCCACCTTTAGTATGCCATTAAAGGAGGGGGGTGGGAGTAAACAGCTGGTTAAAATGCAGTTTATGCAGGACAAACAGTGGAGGGGGGACTCAAATTTGAAAGTAGGGGATTTGTTATACACACACACACACCAAATAAAGTTCTTAATGGGGGGGGGGGGGAGAGGGAACTTCACATAAAAATGGAGGAGGGCTCAAACCAAAATGAACAGAAACTGGGGGGGGTGGGGGGTGATGAAGCACAGCTGGTCAAGCGACGGCTTCCCGGGCGCTCAGGTGCGCGAGCGGGAACGGCTATGGCGTGGCGAGTAGCGTGGTGAGCCGCGGCTGCGGCGTGGCGAGTAGCTCCGGCTGCGGCTGTTGCTCCGGCTGCGGCTCCTGCTCCGACTGCGAGACCGTGATCGCCCGTAGCTCGGGCTCCGAGGGCCGTCCACTTTCACGCGGATGTACGCCGTCTCCCCCTGGTGAACACCAACACCTTTCCCATGAAAGCACAGCCTTCACAGTGTCACCACCGCCAAACTACAGTGAAAACAGCTGGTAGATAAAAGCACTTTACTCCCAACCCTCCTACAATGAAGGAGTTAACGGGAAAAATTCCTTCTACCTTTAGAAGCAGAGCAGACCCCACAGAGAGCCCACCATGGCAATGCATTACATGTTCTGATTTTGGAGGGTGCAATACAAAATAGGACTGCTACATTAATATATTAATGACTGCAAATGACTGCTTTGCAGTTTCTTAGCAACAGTGAACGATATGAAAAGACTAAATTCCCATGTACAACAGATTGAATCAAAGACTTTCCCTGTCAAACCCCAGGTTGGATGCGAAACGGCCATTCCAAGCCTAGTCGTCTACACCATCAGCACTACCACCACCCACGTCCAGAGCCTTTCCAACAGAAAGTCAGAGAGATCTCACACCTACCTCATGGGACCGAAACTTAGTGTTATCCAGCTTTCGGACTGCGTAGGTCATGTCTTCCTTGCGAACAAACTCCACAACCCCAGTTCCATCTCGGAAAACGTCCGCGTAACATACATCACCTGCTTCGCGCATGTGATCCTTAAGGTCCTGCCAGCTACCGCTTGGCGGGAGGCCTGAGGGACACAAGACACAGACAGTTAGGAGGAACTCCAAATGCAGGTTATTTCAGTAAAGAATAAGGCACACAAAGGCAATGCAACAGGCAAATGCAGAACTTTTGGGAGTGTTGGTCCCAAGACTCCACTCAATCCCAATGTAAACCTGTACTGCATGCTACACGACAATTCCTATAACTGCAGCACAATTATCCAAAGCAACTCACATTACACATTTACCCACGCATACAGCTGGATAATTACTTAAGCGATACACATCAAGTACCTTGCTCATGGGTACAACAGCAGGGCACCTCCTGGGTCTCGAACCTGCAACCTTTCGGTTGTCCAGCTCCTTCACCAGCACGCTACACAACTCCAACATCGACAAAGCCCCAACACGTCCCAGCCAGCTCGCTCCAAGCGTCCGGGTGGACCCGCTCACCTGAGACGATGACTCTGTATTCGGAGCGCCTGGATGGGGGTCCGTATCTGCCCCTGGGGGCACCAACACCTCCCCCAACCCCCCCTCGCCCTCCACCCCTACCGCTCCTGGGGAACTCGACCCTCAGGCGGTACCCATCATAGTCATAGCCATCTCGCCCATACACAGCATCCTCTGCATCTCTGAAAAGACAGGAGATATTTTTTAGTCCAAAATCATATCCACCACATGCACTTAGAAGCAAGATGCACACAGTCCAAACTGGGTTCAAAGCAAGACAAAGATTCCCAGATGAAACAATCCAAATTCATATTCTCTCCAAAAGCTTGAACAAAGGGTGTATTAGGAGTTTGATATTAGGGAGAAAAGTTAATTCAGATGCAAAAGCCTAATACCTGAGGGGGATGTACAAAACTAAATTAAACATTGCGCGGTACAAGTCCCATCACCCCCTTGGTTCCAACACGCATGATCTGAACTTAAACCTTTTGGAATAGGGGCGTATATATAGGGCAAAAAACGCTACGGCAGAGTACTCAGACATTAAACATCTGTTTAGCATCATCGGCAAAACAAAGTTGGTTTCGAGCACGATTTCTGCGAATAAACCAAAACCTCCTTCGTTCAAGCCTCCGTATCGATGAATGCCGTTTTTAAATTCTAGGGAAATTCTACGATGCGCACTAGGAAGATCACACAAACTGAATGGCATACAAGCCTTCCACGATGGAAGATAAATTCACAGTACAAACGGAAAGCTCCGAGAGTGTGCGGTAGGAGCACCACGTGGCCGACTGCCCCGCTACAACCAAACATGTACACCATGCGGGATCCAAAGGTGCTGTGAAGGAAATCACTGCTTACTAAGCTATAATCACGATTTAATGCCCCGCAGGAGCGTCCGCGTTTGCTGGAAGATCGCCAATTGCTCGCGGTAGCCAAGTTGGATTACCCGCCAGTTATGGAGACGTGAAAGCTAGGGAACCACTGAACCGAAAAAGAAAGGAAACGGCCGCACGCTGTTGGGTGTTTTAACGGAAGAAAACGGTGATAACGCATTCATTTTATTGGGCAATGCGAACTCACGCCGGTTCAAACGACGGCCGGCTGCAAAATATAAAGGACAGGCATGGTCGGGCACACTCACCTGGGATCTTCAAACTCCACAAAGGCAAACGGCGGTCCTCCCCTCCGGTTCTTCAGGTCGATGTCGCGGATCGCCCCATACTTGTAGAACACATCTTCGACGTCTTTGGTACGGATATCGGGAGGAAGATTGCCCACGTATATTCTGCAATCGTTGTTTCCAGCTGGGCCGCGAATCACACCACCGCCAGACATAGCTCTTCTACTTCAATTAACCGGACCAACTAGGAATTACCAAATTCAATCAAAAGCTCAATCCCCTGCAAGAGATAATGGCTACAAAACAATTAACCACAACCAAAACGACACTATGGAGCACTAGCTAAGAATTACCACCCTTCCCGCTCTACGACTTTCTCTCTTCAAGATGGCGCCGATCCCCTCCTTTTTTGAACCGCTGTGCTAAACGCGGACGAATATCAATAATCGGAAGTGTTTCCCTGGCAGTTAGAAAGTATGCATCCGCGAATCGAAATAGTACTTCTTTACAGGTTAGACTGAAAAGGTTATCAAAACGCACCGCACATCAACTAGTGCAAGAATGACTTGTAGTGAACGTGCAAGCGCACATAAGAATCTACTAATCACTAAATTTAGAATTATTTATCTGCGTTTCACCAGACTGTTAGGGACGCCACGCGAGGCTCCGCCCAGAAAGCAGGCGGTGCTGGCCGCCAGGCGGCACGTGCGTGTAGTGCGAACCGATTCTGCGTTCACCGTGTTTCGATCTGGTGTCCTCTGTGCTTTATACAGTATAAAGTCTGACACACTTTCAGCGAGAAGCTTCGCCTTTCCAGAGACCTATGCATATTCGTCATTTTCAATGTAATTATAAAGCATACATTATTACTTGAAAAGTAATGTGCGACTTCAAAAGAATGCAGTAGGCCTAGAGCACAGATCGTCAACCCCGTCCTTCCAGGAACAAAGGTATCTGTGACAAAATGCGACAAAGAACTATGTAGACTACATTTTAAAAATAATAAATATTAAACAATATGAAAACAATATTATTGGTCAAAATGTAAGTAAGAATTAGTCTCACGCGGCAAAAAACAGTTATGTGTAAATTTTAAAGACAAAATTGTAAGATTTAAAAAACGTGTTCACTCGTTGAAGTACACCAGTGATCTTTACGTCATCGGCAAGTTACCGGATAGTGCCAGTAGAAGATAGGGTTATGTCGCGAATTGACGAAACCGGTTCCTAAACGTGTTCTCCGTAAATATAACCATAAAGGTTAAATGACACAGTTTCCCCGTCTTAACAGCGCAAAAGCACATAAGATAAGCACGTGTTTGCCCCTTTATGACAAAAAATTAACGCACATTTAACCTTTATACGTTGAATGGTTAATTGAATGCCAGTTAGATATTTCAGAACATATTTTGGTATGCCGAAAGATATTCCTTTTACAGTGCTGTCAGTTAAATTGTGCCCATTATATATAT
>JAABNY020000037.1:11345830-11367333 GCA_015164015.2 Brevimyrus niger
ATATATTGCCTAGCTGCCTTAGGTCCTTAATCCTCCATTTGCAAACTTAGCTACCTAGTCCAACCCCCCTCCCCCCAGTAAGGCAGCTTATGTATGCTCCCCCAACTCAAATCCCCTGGCCCATCAGCCAATGAAGTATAGTCACCATGAGGAACCAGAAACAACATGAGATCATTATTTGTCATGTCCTTATTCAGAGGTTACAACGCTTCACATAAAGCCCCTTGCACATTCAACACTGGCAAACCATCAACAAAACAAAATGAAACAGAAAATACATTCACCTAGCAGTCAATTACACGCAGCATTTTCATCTCTTGTTTTCAGCAGTGCAGAAACAAAGAGTTTTCTGTAATTTTTTTTCCCTGCCCTGAGAAATTCTGAAGCCTGGCTTACACTCCAGGAAGCCCCCTTAATGAGACATGTCACTCACAACAATGAAGACAATATTATGCAACAGCATAATCAAAGTGAGCAAGTAATACATGTCATTCATTATTTGAAGGCGAATATTGCATAAAAGCAGAACTTCATGGAGATGCATGTGTTCACAAGTAAGGCTGGGCTGGGGTCCAGAGCACAATGTGCTTAAAATAGGGCCAGAGATGAAACACACAGGTGGAGTGTGAAAAAAAGATTCCAGGTCATACATTTTTAAAAGAAGCGAGATATGGCAACTCAACCAAAATGATGTTAGTTTCTCTTGATGAAGGGAACAGGCAAGAAGTTTGGATCTCAATGCTCATTGCTAGATTTCAGTCACATTACACAGTGATCTTACACCCAGCCGACGGGTTGCCATGGAAACACCAAAGCCTTGAAGAGTTAAAATGCAGAAAACTGTCCACATGCGCTGGAGCAGGCCGGCATGGTACCTTGTTTGCGTGTGGTGTGTTATATTTAAATAAACAATCTCAATTTCTCCAAGTCAAAAGATGCCGGTCTCTTAGTCCTTCTTAGCACGCCTCTCTGCGCGACTCCTCCGAATCTCACCCAGCATCTTTAGGAGTGAGAGCAGGATGGGGACGCACATGGGCAGGAACAGAGGGATGTAGATGGCAAACTTTTGGTCATCAGGGAAGTAGAGTAGGTGCAGTAGCGACGGATCGAAAAAGGCCCTCTCAGAGGCCAGGATGGCCTCACGGCTGTACTGCAGCGCGAAGGCCAGGTTTCCGGCCTCCAGCTCCGCCACCGCTGCCTGCAGCGAGGTCACAGCGCTTGACACCTGCAGCACAGAGGGGACAGCCAATCAGAATGGGATCTAAAAACTTGGCACCAATTAGTCACAACATAGTCAAATCACCATCACCAGTCATTCAGTATCAATGACTGGCTTTATAATTGGCATCTCTAAACGACCACCAATCAGATGTCTTGGTCCCGCCTCCTCTAGTTGCTTGAACCCACCTCTACAATCTGATTGATTATTTCTCTGAATCACTTTTTGTTCTCAAAACAGTAAAACTCCCACAAGCGTAACCTACACTGCCTGAGACAGGCTCCAGGCCCCCCGCAACCAAGAGGAGGGATTTGAAGATAGATTGACTGATGATTAGTTTTGTTTCCGGGCCGACCTGCTGTGCGATGTTGTCGTTAATCACGATGTTGCCAATCTGATTCAGCAGCTGGGCCAGAGAGGTGATGGTGGTGCTGGCCATAGCCACGTTCTCCACGCTGCGCGTCCACTGGAGACGGTCCAGCTCCCAGTCCGTCAGCCCGGCACTGCCTGGGCTTTGGAACAGGAATCCCGGAGCCGGGCGGGTTGGCTGCACGCCCAGCATCAGCCTGCAGTGGACATACACACACACACACACACACACACACACGGGCTTAAACACAAAGACAATCCTGACCAGAATATGGCAATTTGATTGGTCTTCCGCTCAGCCAGCACTGTGATATACTTTAATAATTTAATGTGTATATATGCACCTGAATTCAAGGGATACAAATCAGAAGTTTCTAAAGACTGAATACACTTTTGAAGAAGCTTTTCAAGGTTTATCCTTAGCTAGTCCACCAGCTACCACTAGTTATGCTGGGTTCCATTCGATCTTGAAAGTCAGAATTTCCAAGTTCCTAGTGTGAAATTTCAATGTCCCCTGAAGCCGGAACTCCAACTCAGCAAGTCAGAAGAACCTCTGTAACCCTGATCTCAAAATTCAAGATGTCTGCATCTAACAATGACTCTGGCTAGAAGTGATGCTGCTCGATGGTTTTATGCGGTTAACTCAGGTGTGACGTAACTGCCAGCTCCGACCTCAGAAGTGAACGGAACGCAGCGTTTGCTGCACAAGGAGTCAGTCACATTATCTCCCCCCACCCCATCCCAGCACCAACCGCAGCTGCGACAGGAACACCCCCATCACACGGGCCATGTCAATGTCGATGGAAACCGGAAGCTCGGCCTCTGGACCATATTGGTCTTTCACATTGTATACCTGGGGAGGGAAGATGAGAGGCAGAGAAGTCAGGGTTTGCAGAATCTCTGTCTAAACGCACATGTGGTGTCGACCAACCCAGAAGGACAATGAAAACCCAGAAGTGTTTTGTTTTTTTGGGGGGGGGGTTAGGGTTAGGGTCAGAGTCAACACCTGGATAACACATTATGGCAACCGGTGTGCCCACATAGCTGTGACTGAGTATTCACCATGATGCCCCCCCAGCGGGGACTGTGGAATGCATTGCTGGGCACCTCCCGCTTGCCCTGGTCCTGGATGAGAAGGGGGGCGTGATGGGCATCCGGAACATACAGGAGGAAGTTAAGCACCGGGTTTGACGAGGCTGCATTGGAGCCTAGCAGGGCAGGGCACAGAGTACCAGTCAGCATTGACACAGTGTCATAGGGACGGATCTGCAAAATTACATTCGGGCTGGTGGAAAGGTCCATAAATTAGAAATCCAGACCAAGATTTAGTTTCAACCAACCAGTTGAGCATAAAAGGTGAATTTCAATATGTGTACTTGACTGTAGTTGTGTTCTCGTGTACCTGTTTTACGTCATCTTCCATTGTTGAAGACCAGTTCAATACTAAAAACACGATTACAGAACATACATTGGTTGCATCCTTGCCAAACAAGACCAATCCCATGATTCATTGCACCCCAAGTTCATTCTTGGAAGGCTAGCTGGACTGGTCTTACAAAGACCACAAGTATAGTCCTTGTGTTCTTGGTATTGAGATTCACCCAAAAAGTGGTTCTCAATTAGAAGAGCAAAACCTTAGTCTGGATTTGTCCTTTCTGGACAGAACTTTCCACCTCTGACAACAGGACACTGAAGACACGGATCCTGACCACTGGGGACTGAACAGGTTTAATGGCACTCTATTCATCACGAGGGTGTCACGGATGGATAGACAAACTCACCCAGCTTGGCTTCTATGGGGTTGATTACATGGGCCAGGCTCTCCGCGCTGAGTGTGTATGCCGACAGCTCGCGGTTGAAACGGGGCTTGACTCCCAGAACAGCGTAATACAGGATCTAAAAGCAGCATGGCGGACAGGAGGTGTGATTCCACAGAATCAACTGCATGTAATCAGTGGCGTGTCTACAACCATGCACAAACATATCTTCTACACAAAATTAGCCACACAGTGGGTCTGGGGGGTGGGAGGGTATTTCATTAGTGATGTTTAGGCCAGGGAATCCTGTGCGACGGTCATCTGTTCACAGTTGTGATTCCTCAGATGCCGAGACCCCGCCTATCCGCTCAGGAGCGTTTACTGACACACAGAAGCATGACGTCGGCGCAGACGGAGCACCTGCGAGTCCACCGATTGGTTGGCCACGGGAGCCAGCTTGTCCAGCAGCGGCTGGATGTAGGTCCGCACTGCCCCCTCAATGTCCCAGTGCAGACTGTGGGACTGGGGGTCGGGGTTCAGCAGACTGAAAGTGATCTCATAGCCTGGGGAAGGGGGCAGGTGTCACGGGAATTAGGGTTAGGAGAAGATCAGCCATCTGCTGGTCTTCCGTTTACTACATCAACATTTCGTTTTCCTTACATTAATTTTCTGTAACTGCTTATCTTATTCAGGGTTGCCTATAGGAGCCTATGGGTGCAAAGCAGCAAACAACCCAGGGTGGGGTGCCCAATCATCGCAAGGCACACCTATGGGCAATTTGGCAAACTCCACACACATGGGGCCGAGATCCACACACATAACTGAGATCTTAACCCTGGTCCCAGAGGTGTGATTTTTAAAATAGATTTTCCTTTATATTTAATAAAGGTGATTAATGGGGAGGGAGAAGATTTATGCAGAAATGAAGCCTGAGATCGAGGTTTGAAAAGTGGGATGGAGAGAAGGAAAGAGAGGAGGAGGAACAAAGAGGTCACTGGTGGATGAAGAGGGACAAATGCTGCCTGGGTGTGCTGCAGAGAAGCCAGAAGCTGAGCGCCACCTAGTGGAAAAGGTGGAGCTGGCGACTCTCACCAGGGCTGGACTTGAAGGCCCTCATGCTGTCGGCCAGGCTCTCCCTGCTGAGCCGGCTGCCGCGGATCCGGTCGCCAAGTGCAGCTGTGATGTCACTGTGTCTGAAGGACATCGTCCGCAGCACCTGTTCCACCTGCGGATCCAGGACAGCTAGAACCTCTTTCAAGCTCCCTCCCAGGGCTTCCCAGCCACGCAGCAGCGCCGTCCTCCTTTGCCCCACGTACACCTTCACATCCTGAAAGAAAAAAACAGCCAGATTCTAGTGCATGTGCAAATCTGTAGTTAAAAAAAAAAACTCATTGTGCACAACCTCTCACCTCTGGCAGCAGCGTGGACGACCAGGGGATGATGTACACCACCACTGAGCCACAGGGACTCTCACTGAGCCTGTGCAGGGAGAGGTCAGCATCTGGCCAGCCGGCCACAGGTGCATCAGAAAAACTACAATTCCCACACTCTCATAAGCATTGCACACATCTAACTGAAAGTAAACAGGCAAATGTATATAATGAAATTCATATTTATTCAGGTTGCCTGTTATAGCCTGTTCCAGCTGATATTAAAGCAGGGCATCTCCAAAAGAGTTCGTAAATTCCTACCCCTGATTCTTTAAGGAATCTGCCTGATCTGCCCAAGGCCTACAGCAGCTAACGGCTATAGTGGCTGCTAACAGGCTTGTCGTGATCAGTCAAAAGCTCCCCTTGTTTTAGCAGTCACTAAAGCTATCCGCTAAAGAGGAGCGTAGTCAGCACTCACAACGCTCAGGGTAAGGCCTCACCTTCAGCGCTTGGCTGCCCCAGGGCGTCCTCCTCCATGACGGTGGCCGTTCGATACTTCGTCTCATAGCGGTACTTCAGTCTTGTGTTTTCTGGACAGAAAGAATTTGATACAGAGCCAGCTGTATAGTACTGAAGAAGCACAACTTTTAATTAAAAATGTCCTATTCGCTTTAGAGGCTTGGATTGAAATTGCTTCATTGCTTGATTAAAGACCTTCTCCGATCTGCTTTCCCCAGCGTCTTGACTCACCATTCACCTGGTGCTGCTCCTCCCGAATCTGGCTTAGGGGAACCTTCTTTTGCTGCTCTGGGGTCAGGGTACCCCTGGAGAACACCACCTCCACTTCCATGCTAAGCTGGAGCTGTGATGGGCACCAACGATAATCATTACAACGGATTCTGACAGCTCAGGTGGAAAAAGTGGCGATATTCGCTTCTGGTTCAACTTTCTTACCACTGCTTGAGCACGATTACACGTCTTCAAGTGCAAATCTAGTTAAGTTACCTGCAGCGAATCGAGCTCCCGGATTTGAGAGTAGGGAAGCCAAGCGCGGTAGGTCTCGGTGGTCTTCCACCAAAGCGGAATGCCCACCATTATCACGACCGCCGCCACAGAGAGCGCCGCATATCGTCCTCGCAACTTCTCTGAAAAACATGACAACGATGGGTGTGATTAACAGATGTGCAACTATCACTGTGCAAACTCGTTTAACGCAGTGTCGATCGATCGAAGCTGTGGAGTTTATGATTTTAGTATACGATTACTATTATGTGAAATAGCACCTGCCATCCAGTTAACTAGAAGCAACATCTTCAATAGTCGCGTCTTTCTACATCGGGATCAAGCAATGTAGTGAAAATGTAGATCTTTCGTGCACTACACATTTATTTCAAAATGTAACAATAAAAAAAGTAAAATTAGGAATATACTCTTGTTAATATGACACAGAAATTTGCACTCACCCACTTCCGCCGTAGCCATTGCTGTCTGAATGAAGACGCATTTGATTGGACACAATTCTGTCCAATCAGAGCTTAAGCTAAACTCCCCTCCAATCACCAAACAGAGCTCCGTACTACAGGACGTTATAGATTTATTGGGTGTTTTGCCATGTTATCATTTAAAAAGATTTTTGTATTTTAATTGAGCATTTAATTTTTATGTTATATTATATACTTCTTTTATATCAATATATTCATATTTGTTTTTACACATTCATATTTAATAATAATTAATAATCAACCTTTATTATCCCTCATGGGAAAATTCTTTTATTTATTTTATTTATTCCTATATTTATTTTTCTTAAGTGTCCTGTGTCAATCATCCTGAAATATGCCCTGAAATCACCATGCCTCAGGTGGGATGTCTGCATTCGTTCATCTACAGAGCTCAAGACCGATGTGCTCCCGGGACAGGATGCCAGTCCTTTACGGGAATTATATATACAGGCACACAATCGTATATTATGGCTATTTTAGAGAAACCAGAATACTAAAACAAATAAGCAGCAGATTTAAGGAATCTAAAGATCATATTATGTCATATTCTTGACCAAACACAAAAAAATGTTAATCATCAATCTACAGTCATGGCCAAAATTGTTGGCACCCCTGAAATTTTTCCAGAAAACCAAGTATTTCTCACAGAAAAGTGAGACATTATGTTGTGTGACATTATGTTGAATTTCCTCTTGGTTTTGTTTTGTTCCAATACACACAAAGAGAATAAACACGTGTATAGCAAAACATGTGTTAATTAATGCAATACTTTTCTGTGAGAAATACTTGATTTTCTGGAAAAATTTCAGGGGTGCCAACAATTTTGGCCATGACTGTATGTCATTTGAACTACTCTGACAATGTCACAATTGAACTAACCGAAGAATCTTCAAACTCCTTTGGCATGACTGATTGCTCAAGAGCATACCCTTTTCCCCTTAACAGTTCTTAATAACCTTTAAAAGTTCTTATAGTAAAAAAAAAAAAAATGCGGTTCTAGCTTGTATGGTGCCCTGGGAGAATGACCCCCTTCAGCACCCACCCCCCTACCAACAAAAATGTCGTGCATTCATGTTCCCCTTAACTCTATTTGCCAGTGTGCTCAGATACTTTTGGACATCCCACATGAAACTACCCACTGACACTCTCTGGACACGAATCCTCGGGGGACAGGAGGTGGAGAGTTATTCAGCTACTCAAGATCACCTGCCTGAGGCCTGGTCAGTGGCAGAGCGGGTGGTACAACAGTAGGTTGCAGTATGAAGGTCAGCTGGGGTAACAGTAAAACCTGTTTGCAAAATGCATTCTGCCTGGGGGACACTCCTACCTTATGAATATGTTGCCTAGGATACCCCCCCACAACCCTGACCAAGAAGAACGGTTTTAAGATGGAACTTCATAGAATAACTCTATGTGATAGCTATGGTGATGGAATTGATGGCTCCATATCACACAATTCAATAAAACATCAGAACTCCACACAGATTTCCAGATGTCTAGTTTATTTTCTTCACTATTTGGTACACCAGGTGGACAACACGCCGATTACAGTAGTAGACCACACCCACATGAGAGACCCAGCCAATCGCTGTTTGGACAGCAAAGCAGAGACGCCCCAGGTCAGTGAGCTTCTGGCTGTGCGCTTGGGAAAAGGGCGGGACACGGACTGACACGGAAGCATCGCACACACTGGGAGCACAAAGTCACACACAACATTGCTACAATTTAAACTGACAATCATATTCTTTAGTGATGACAGCATTCCACGACTTGGTTGAAAGACAGGTAAGATAAGAGGTTGATAGTATTTAGTCACTTACAGCTACAATTCTTCCCAAGCTGCTACCATTGCTGTCTTAAATAATGAAAGAACACCACTGCAGGCTGCCCAGAAACAGGGAAATACTTTGAAACTCCATTGCAGTCTGTATTTATGCAGCATTTTGCATCAATTAATGTGTCTTCTTCCGGCTTCTAGTCTAAGAAAGTGCTTAGTACCCATAACCTTAACACTTAAACACTATATTATAATCTATTAACCTGTAATGCCCAGCTAGCTATTTCTCCAGTAGCTTCTCCCAGCCAAACCTCTCCCGATGCATTTCATACGACATACAACCTAATATCAACACTCATTTTAGAAATATAGTGACCTAAAGTACTGAAGACAGAAAAGGCCTGTGCTGGTTGATGACACTGAAGGGGAAGAAAAAAAACATAGCAGCAGCAGAAGATACTATTGGTCAGCAGAAGCTGGAACACGGCTGTGATTGGGCAGCTCAGTAGGCGTGATTGGCTACGTAGAGGGACTGCCCGGCTGCTCCGCTGCCGTCACCACTGGGGATGTACTTGCCCAGTGCCGCCAAGCCATTGACCTGGAAAACAGATCATTGATATTGGGCAGAAGCTTGTCAATTAAGCACCTCTTAACCTACAAGCCTGGGGTACAGAATAAAGAAAACTGACCCACAGCTGAAGACAGGCCAACATGCACGTACCTCGGCCCGCTTGATGAACTCTTCCGTGGCAGCCTTCTCGTTCTCCTTCTGCCCACGCCAAGCGTTGAGGGCAGAGGCCTGCAGGGCGCGGCCGTAGGAGAAGGTGAGCGCCCAGGGCTTGGCCAAGGGACAGGTGTTGATGGCATTCAGGTTGATGGAAGCCTCTTCCTCACTCTGACCTCCAGACAGGAAAGTCACACCTACAGGTACAGAGGAGCATCAACACAAATCAGCCACAATTCAACAGTGCGTCAGCGCATCAATCAGAGCGGTGACAGGCATGACGCTACCGGTGACGGCTGGAGGGACTGTGCGACGCAGGGCGGTAACAGTCGCCATGGCAATCTCCTCCGCGGTGACCTTGCTGGGACAGGCGTGGCCTGGGGTCACCATATTGGGCTTCAGCAGGGTGCCCTCTAGGTACACGTGGTGGTCTGACAGGGCCTTGTACACGGCAGCCAAGACCTGGAGTGCACATGGGTAGGTGGTGGGTCAGAGTTGCCAATCTGCTCACAAACCAGACAGGCTCTTCTAAAGCTCATGAACCCGTCTGTCCCACACGCACCTTCTCCGTGACATACTGACAGCGCTTTAGGTCGTGATCCCCATCTGGCAAGATCTCAGGCTCCACAATGGGCACGATCCCATTCTGAAACAAAATTAAAAGATCACCATTACAATGCTTAGTCTGACGGCTGGTAATAAAAAGCAGTGATGAAGGAATGAATCTTCAAGAACCATTTGCCGTATTTTCTGACCCCCATTAGATGGTGCTCTCTGTTCATAAAAGGGCCCCAAGCATGTCCAAAAGCAAGCCAAGAGCACCATCTAGTAGGGTGAAAATATACAGCAAATGGTGCGTGAAGCTCCGTTTGACCATCACTACTAGACAGATAGGCAACTTCCATGAAGCAGCCTAGCACCCATCCCCATTGGGTTACAGGGTCTCCGCCCACTCACCTGCTGGCAAATGCTGGCGTAGCGAGCCAGCACGTTGGCGTTCTCCATGATGGCCAGCTGGGAGGGTGTATGCTCGCTGATCTTCAGCACGCAGCGCCACTTGGCGAAGTCAGCCCCGTCTTTCTTGTACTGGGCACATCGCTCAGAGAGGCCGTCCAGGCCTGTGGAATGGGAACAGCGAAAGATTATGGGGATGGACGTTACCATGCAAATCACCTCAGCGGGTGTTCGTGTGATTATGAATGTGCCGTACCCTGGGTGGTGGTCTCTCCGTCTGTCCCAGCCAGTGGCACCACACCCTTATCAACCTGCAGAGGGAGACAGAGAGGGGCTGATAATTACACAAAATGGCAATCAGAATCCTCTTCTGGAGTACAGTGGTAACTCAGAACTCAAATTTAATCCGTTCAGAACTCTGGATCGAATCGTAAAAAGTTTGAGTTGTGATCAAATTTTCCCGGCCTCAAATTACACCTAAATGTTTTTTTATTTTTAGCATTTTAACACAAAATGAACCGGATAAAACAAGAAATGCATATACTGTACTCAAGACATCTAAGCACATTTATGGAAACAGTAATTTGTAAAGTAAGAAAATAAAATGTATCCAAACGATGTGTAAAGTGTGTCCTGCCTGGATCATCCACTCCTTCTGTGAGCCACGCCCCCTCGTTAACCCCGTGTGGAATTCCAGTGTGATCAGCCATTTGTGATTGTCATTAGTCCTCTGTATTTTAGCCACGTTTCAGTTTGTTTCCCCAGTCCAGTCATTGTATTTTCTGTCTGTGTTTTGCCTGCCTTACCTGTAATTAAGCCCCGTATTCCGCACCACCCTGAAGTCTGCGTCTTTGTCTCCGTTCTGTCCCCTCTGGGCACAGTAATATAATTATTATTGATTGTATGAATGGTTTATTATTAATATTAAATTAATAAGAATTCTTTGTTTTTAAATGTAATTCTATAATTACTGTTACTGTCCACCATTGTCTTGTATTTTTACTGTCCATATATTTGTATTCAGCTAGTATAAACATGCATGATGCTATCACAGCGAATGCGAGGCTGAGACTGAAGTGTTAGCCTTTGTTTCCGGTAACAGACGTGCCGCGTGACTCATTTCCCCCGAGTCTACAAGTTATCCTACCCGGCGTTCACGGTTTGACTTCTGAGACTCAGATAGAGTTCTAGCTCATTTTTTTTCGAACTGCTTGGTTCGACTTAAGAAATTTGAGTTCTAATGAGTTTGAAAACTGAGGTACCACTGTATATGTCGCTTCTTGATCTATGCAGCCTAACCCGATCCATTCCTTTCGGATCAGGTTCATCTATAGCAGGGGTCTCCAACTCCGGTCCTGGAGAGTTACCGTCCAGTAGGTTCTGTCCCACTTGGCTTCTGATGAGCCACATCTGTTCCTGGTACTTACCTGAGAACAGGTGTAGCTCATCAGAAGCTGGGTATGACAGAAAACCTACTGGACGGTAACTCTCCAGGACCGGAGTTGGAGACCCCTGATCTACAGCATACATGTGTGCATGTGTATGTTGCTGCCCGACTTTGACAGACGACATGTCAGAACAGGACTGCACTAAAAAATAAAACGGTCATTATAATTACTACATGATACTTCATTAAAATGTAAAAATGCCTTTATACAATATCACACTTGAAATACGCGTGTCACAGCAGCAAAAATAATCAGCCCACATCAACAACTAAAGAGTAATAACAAAAATCAGAAAATCCATCCATCCATCCATTTTCCAGACTGCTTATTCTTCTGGGTCATCATGGGTCCGGAACCTATTCCGGAAGCTACGGGCACAAGGCGGGGATATCAGAAAATATCACTAATAAGTATGAGAATAAAAGGGAACGTCTATTTACAGTGTGAAAAAGGTGCAAATATATGCCATTGTAAGAATGACGTGTAAAGTATGATACATGTGTGTGTGCGTACATATATGAGCATTATTATCATATAATAAAGAAATGTAGTCCAAGGTTTGAGACCTACAACCCAGTAATTGCATTTATCCCTAATACCTGACAGTACAACAAAAGAGTGTTCTCCTGTAAAGCAATGAACAAGCCGGGCTGGCACCGACAGTCACAAACACTGTTCAATGCTTTGCTCTCTACCAGTCGTAAAATATTCAGTGTATGCAAGGTCCAAATCAGGCAACTACATGTACACTAGATGAACCGGTTCATGAAGGATCGGGTCGGCTGTACGGATCAGGTAGCGACAGTGTAGCTAAAGATCCTCTGTAAGACTACAGGAAGCCGAAGTACCAGTCCAGCCCCCTACTTCCCATTACCATGTATCCTATTAGTCATAAGCACTGTTAATCTCTTTCCTGTGATATAGTGGTCCCCTTCCTCCTAGCTTAGCCTCCTCAAGATTAATACAGTGGTACCTCGATTTTTTAACTTAATCCATTCCGGACTCCGGATCCAATCCTAAAAAGTTCGAGTTCTGATCGAATTTTTCCCCATAAGAAATAATGGAAAACCAATTAATTGGTTCCCAGCCCCCCAAAATTACACCTATGTATGTTTTTTTTAGCATTTAAACACAAAATTAACAGAATAAAACAAGAGCATTTTTTCTTAATGGCTTCCAAAACGATAAAGATCTTATCCCAACATTACCCCTATTCTGCCCCGATTGCCCCCTCCTTCCATGTGCCACACCCCCTTGTTAAGCTCGTGTGGGATCCCCATGTGATCAGCTGTTTCTGATTGTTGTCATTAGTCCTCTGTATTAAGTCCGCGTTTCAGTTCGTTTCCCCCAGTCCGGTCATTGGGTGTGTTCGACTAGGTTGCAGCGCTGGCTTATAGCAACGCATTCTGATCCTGAAGCAATACATTAAGGTTAGATGCATTGGGACTTCTCACCCAACTTCAAATATTCAGATCAAATTCTAGGTCAGACTGGTTTGTTCGACTTCCAAAATATTTGAGTTCTAGTGAGTTCGAGAACCGATATACCACTGTGCTTTTAACAGAGGCCCTGTAGCACTGGATAGGATTTAGTATCAAGTGATTAAAATCTGAATCAAAGTGTCAACAGTGTGACAAAACAAAAACAGGACGTGGCAACCGAGTCCCGCCCCACCCAGGCCGCCCCACCCAGTCCAGCCCCACCCAGGCCGCCACACCTTGATGCCCACGACGATGCCCCGGTCCTTGATCATCCTGGTGAACGACGAGCCGTCATCAGTGTTCTGGTACAGGGTCTCGTGGAAGAAGATGACACCGCCAATGCAGCTGTCGATGCGCGTGTCGGCAGTGAAGAGAAGCTGGCGGTACAGCCTCCGGTTCTCCTCTGTGTTCTCCACACCAATCTGATTGAACCGCTTGGCCATGCTGCCTGTATAAACAGACACAGGCAGGGGCAAAACCATTGCTTTCAGCCTGAGAATCACTGGAGTTGGGTACGAGTTGTGCTTATTTGCCCCACACCCTTGTTTTGACCCTTTGCTGCTACCGATTCCCATCCCTCTAGCACCCTCTACTGACCCACAGACTCATCTGCGGCCAAGATGCCCTTCCCGGGAGCCACAATGCGCTGGGCGATGTCCTGCAGCTCCTTCTTCTGCTCAGCAGTGAGGGCGGGGACCTGGTGCGTCATCTTGGCTGTGGCTTATAGGCCCTGGGGGGTGGAGGGGATTGTGTCAGATACATTTCTTCCTACATCACACACCTGAGAGACGAGCTTGAAGCTGTGACAGACTTTCAGAGATACTCCTCCTCTATTGCACTGTGCTAGCCGTAACGAATCTGCATCGGTAAATGGTTCCGCGCAGAGCTCCAGTGCCACTAGGGGCAGCAGCGAGCGTCACCCAAAAAGGAATCACAGCACATATTTCATGCCACTGATGCGCACAAACACCACCCAGCTGTTCCCTTCAGTGGAGAATTTCCCCTTTATTTGTCCATCTGTGACCCCAAGAGGGTGTAAAGCGGAGCCCTTTGTGGTGGATTGCCTCTACCATGTCAGTCAAGTGAGGATCCCAGCTGAAGCATTACAGGCAGTCCCCACTCTCACATGGCCGCTTTTCAGAAGCCCCGCCCTTCATTTATTCTGATTGGCCGACAGGCTCGCCTTACATAACAGACACAACAGGGCCTGCGGTGGTCATGGCAACCAATCTTGGAGGGATTACATAAGCGTCAGTTTACATTAGAGGTGAAATATCCCCTCATCCGCTTCTTAATAACATTATCAGAGGTGTTTACTTGCAAGAAGGAACACTTCTGCAGGTCCTTCATTCTATCTGCCATCAGATATTATAATACCTCATAAATTGTCACTATCCTGTATATTATGCAATACAACTATTTACATTACTCGGTCATATATGTGTATATACTGTATATATGTGTATATGTATGTATGTATTTTTGGGTCTATGCAATATGAGTAACTGTGTACACTAATTTTATTATTTATTGTGTTTGTTACTGCATTGTTTTTTGAGCGTTTCTTTTCTATTTATTTTTAATCACTATCTGTAGCAACGAGTACATTTCCCCAGTGTGGGATCAATAAAGTCCTATCTTATGCTGTGTGAAACCGGCAGCACCCCCGACACAAAGCAGTGACATTGAGACATGGGGTTATTTATACCCAAGGACACACCAGAGCGGCCCAGTATCAGCACCAGTGTCAAACAGAACAAAAAGCAGACATATAAGGTTCTCCACTAGTCTCACCACAGGCAAACGCCAGGCCCATGTATGAGAACTCCAGGATACTTCTTAGTCTGCACTGGCTTTCCAAAAAAATAGAGTCCCATTGAACCCCCCCCCACCTCACCTCACCTCAATGAAACACCAAGGAGACACAGATATGCAGCCAAACCACCAAAACGGGGAGAGCCAGCTCCATTTGCATCCCAACAGCCAGTTCCAGTCATTATTTTAGGTGCCTTCTGGCTCATGAAAACCTTTCTGACCACGACAGTGACAAAACGGTACTGTTATGCAACGAGTAAAAATCTGAAATCATTTCATTTTGTGAAAATGAACCACGAATGATGCTCAAATATAGATTAAGGTAGGCACGCGAATGAGAGTCATGTACTCCTAAACTATCCATTTATTTTATAACTTAGGGCTATATACCAAAGAAAAACATATACCCTTATTCACCCATGCAGCAATCACGCGATATCGCGCACCATAGCCATTGCGCCGTCACATCACATTCACGGTGCAGATTTAGTGCAGGACAATACGCATTAAATTTATCTAAAATTCCAGAGCAAAAACACTAGTATGCTCTGATCTAGCCGGAAACTTTGTATAAAGCGGGTCCTTAAAAAAAAAAAAAAAAAAACACACAACAGACAACCACAAGTGCTATCCGCCATCACTTCCAATAATAACAATTATGCTTTAAACTGAAAGGGAGACATGACCGGCTGGTGTCGGCACACAGGTGGGGGCGGAAGGGGGGCACTCAGCTGACCGCTGATGCTTTAATGAGACATCATCGTTTTGCTGACGCACCATTCAAGGAAAGCAACTCCAATCCACGGTTATTTAAAGTCTTTAATTTAGAAATTCTGAAACATGAAAAAACTATTGCAGTATAACAAATCGAATATTTATTACGGACGACAAACAGTAGCCATTTTGGATATTTTCCGTGTTTAGTACTTGCTCCACAGACAAGACAAGCCCACACAGTGCCTGCATTTTTCGATGCATGTCATTCACAGGCGCCAGACGGCATGCCAACCTCACGCCAAGTTATTGGTTTTTCGGGATCGTCATCACGTTAACTGCTCAAATGCTGGAAGCTTTATCGCTTCAACGGAATGCACCGATGCGCAAAAAGCCAAATCTAATAGTGCATTTATTAAAATAGACCCAACGTATCGAATTTGCGGTTTGTATGTGCTGGGATAACGATAGAATCGTCTAGAACAGTTTATACAATTGACAATATGCGATGTACACGATGCGGCCCAACCACTAATCCGAATACATCGACCAAATATAACCACCTGCAGGCTCACGAAGCTACGGAAATTTAAAGCAACTATCAATATTAAATGAGCATGCATCACAACTAAGAAATAAATACAAAAATCTAAATATGCTATTTATTATCAGGTATTTATTAATACCTGAGAGTCAAACGAATTCGCCTATAAAAATGCAAGATGAAGCGCTGCCCGTATCTCACCTGTAAAGCGAGAGAGGAGGAGGTCACTGGCTGCCGGACAGGGATCTGAAAGATGAGCACTTCGCGGAGAACCGAGAGTCTGTGCCGCAGAGCTACGTGACGACTTACAAAACAGGGCCATCTGGGGGCGGGGCTTAGCGACCAAGCCACGCCCACGAGCACCAGCTCCATACATCATGCCCCCGGCTGTGCGTTTGTGGTGCATCTGCACGTCTGCTCTCCTCTTTTTAAAAATTAAAACTGTACAACATATTGACATGAGCCAGTATCACCAGTTTTGTTATCCGGTACACATATTTAAGTGAATGTCGCGCCACCTGCTGCTAACATCGATACGCAATACTTATTACATTAATATGTGTTCTTAGTTTTTTTTTTTTTAACTAGCGCATCCATTTCACTCTAGTTAGTAGAACCACTGAACACATTTATTACAAAGTTCTTAATGTCTCAGTCGTGTCTCCACGTTGATTTTTATGTTGTCTGGTAAAATGTGCGTCTGTTAAATAAACGCATCTTAATGTTCCGGTTTAAGTAATCTGACAGGTGTCTCCTCCCATCAGGGACAAGGTGTCACTAAAAGACACACAAACTGCTTCCCTATAGCAGGAGCTGGCGTGAGTGCTGGAAAGCAGACATCGATTTGCTTCTCTTTCATTCAATAAACCAAAACAGAGCCAGACACGGAGCTAAGATTAGCTTACCCAATCCAAACGTCCTTGTCGAAGCGGACGCTTCTCTGTAACACTGCGCATTTTAACGCATCTTGAATAAATAATATCCTATTTGTAATGGAAAATATCGAACAGCCATAGGTTCTGACAAATGGATTGTGCAGGTCGGCGTTTTCGTCGCAGCGCCTCATGCTGCGTAGCTCAGGGTCGCTCGAGTAGGCCAGACTTCAGACGGACATCACAGTAACAACGTCTAATGACAACGAGAAATTAAATATCGCTGATAACTCAGCCTTCTCTTAACAAACTCTCTCAGTCATTACTGTTTAATAGTTTTTTTTACAATATAAATAATGCTGGCAATGTATAAATAGACAAATTACATCAAAGTAATTAGAAAATGTGGAAATAAGTACACTGAAGGACAAAACTGTGATATAATGGTCATGGCTCATTCTATAAAACGAATATAATATAAAAACGAAGACTGACTTGTCAGTAAAGGTGCTGGGGTGGCTGTTGATGAGCCAGAGAAAATGCCTGTCTTAACCGGTTAACTCTGCCCCACTAAGGAGCCAAGGTGACACCTGAGGTGTCATTCTACCAAAAAAAACATGTAGGAAAGTAACCCAGAGCAGTTAGTTTTATATTCATCGTCCCAGACAACAGCAGCACAGTGAAATTGTATCTCCACACCTTGACATTATGTGGATGAACTCACGTTAGGTTTCAACACTTAGCATTGAGGTATGGGATATATCACAGCTGCCCCTGGGGGGTAAATGAGTTGTCCAGTCTTTCTAAAAACACCAGGAAGACGTTTATAGCCTTCCTCTTCTGTGCAACGTTGAGCAGAATGAGGGATGAAGTTCCTGGGCAGGTGTTTGGGGCTCTTCCGGAGACTGACCCAGGAATGTCTCCAGACATTTCCTCTTTTATTTCATCGTCCTTAGGATGACCTCTCACCTTCGCACAATTTAGGGGAAATGTACTCTGGAAGGGGACAGAGGAGGGTTTAAGCTCTTCCGTTATTATCCAGTGATGACAAGGCAGTTTCCAAATGCTGCCAATACTCTGTCCATCCAGGAGGCCGGAGAGTGGGATAACAAGAGGAAGGATAAGGGGAGCCAACCACATACTCCATTTCTGCTTCTTCAGTTTACTGTCTGCCTATGAAAGACTCCTCCTAATTGGCCATCAGCCGTGTCACACAAACACCTCCTCATTGGTGTTTTTCAGAGGGAGGCTATCAGTGGGAGTGGGGGGCAGGTCTATGGTTGATGTGACAGGGGAACCAAGGAGGTCACAGTCGAAGTCCTGGAAGGGTTCAGAGTCCAAGCCACGGCGGGCTTTAGCCTCGTGGTCGGGCCGCTGCTTCAGCTCCAGGATGAGCTCCATGGGGGTCTTCTGAAGAAGCTGGGAGTCAAAGGGGATGCCACGGAAGAAGGTCTGGTGCTGGAATCGCTCCAGGGTGTGCAGCCGCTTCGTGGGGGTCTTACACAGGAGCTGAAGCATGGAGGAGTAGCGGTCCATCATATTAGGCATTCAGAAAGACATTGGCATATTATCACACTTACCATGATTTACTTTACCCAATGAGGTGTGCTATTAGTAATGCTACCGATGACACTACAGGTCACATGACCCACAATGTAATTGGTCATTGGTCAGTAGTGTGGGGGGAGGGGTGTGTAGGGTGTGTTCTGGAACCCCCGTCACCTCTAAAAGCAGCAATGCTAGTGGTGGGCTGAAGGTCTCAGGCATCTTGTATGGGAAGCTCTGCACTTTCCCCAGCATTGTGCTGTGATCTGGCTCTGGAGGTACAGGGAACTGCAAAGAGTCCAAGCTAAGAGTCATATATACACACATAGGGACACAATATCTCTTACACACCCACACTAAATGATAAGTCAGCATTAATATACTGTATACAATCTGACCCACTCAAATAATATGAAAACTATATACTGTTTCAACTCACATTTCCTGTCACCATGGCAAAGAGGAGAATGCCTAGGGACCACCAATCAGCTGCATGGCTATAGGGTCCTCCACTCAGAAGCTCAGGGGCTGTCCAGCAGAAGTGGCAGACAATGCTGTCAGCAACGCAGGCTGCCATCATTAACGCCACATAAACCTCATTAGCATTATAGTGATAAATGACCTGTTTGAGATGCATGAACCACAACAAGGTTATATTAGTGCATATTAGCATATTCACTGAAAATGCTGCCATTCGAATTTTTTTTGTAAAAAATAAAATAAAAATCATATATTTCCTATTTTTCATTTTCAGCATATTGCTGTTTACATTTTATATAATTGGCAGACACCTTTGTACAAAGTGATGTACAATTGAGACAAATAGTCAGTGTTGGGCAGTTTAGTTCCAGAAGCTACAAATCCAGACCAAGATTTTGTTTCAACCAACCAGGTGAACATAAAGAGTCACAGTCACAGAGTACTTAACTGGTTGGTGGAAAAAAAATCTTGGTCTGGATTTGTAGCTTCTGGACCTGAAATGCCCAACAATGCAAATAGCATGTTACAAATATATGGCAGAGTTTCCAATTAACACCCAGGTACATGTGTAAGTGGTCCTGCACCAGGAGCTACACAACTTTTAACAAAATTAAAAATCTTTAACGGGAACCTCAGCCCTAAACATCTCACCCATGTACTGCATAGTACCACAGATGGTGAAGGCCCTTGCACCTCGTTCCAGACGGCGGGACAGCCCGAAGTCAGCTAGGCGGAGATGGCCTGGATCCAGTCAGGTAAAGCACACATGCACACATGACTTACACGCTATTGCAGGGTGGTGCATAAAAATAATTCATCATAATTATTTCTGTCACAGAACTAAAATCATAAACCAATACATACTGTATGTTCATTTAACTTGATGAAAATTAATCTTCAAAGTCAAGTTTAAAATATCGAATAACGACACAATTAAGCAATATTTGATCCTACTGATTTCCTGGGTAAAACATTTGTTCCAGAATAATCCTTCTGTTCTTGTAGGATGTCAGATCCCTTCTGAGGTTCTTTTAGCCCAAATGATCTCTTTACCTTGGTCGCTCAAAAGAACATTCTCCATCTACAGAGAAACAGAGACTGTCAGCAATACAAGTCAGAGACTGATACACATTAATTGATACTCTCCAGGTCTACCTTTATTTTCACGTACATAAATTCTCACCTTCACATCCCTGTGCATGATCCCAAAGTCATGCAGGAAACCTATTAATCACAAAGAGAGAGAGGTGACAGTATTCACCCAGAGCAGAGCACAAGAGCAGCCTTACTCAATGACAGCTCAGTCTCAGTCACCCAGAGCACAGCATTAGAGCAGTCTTACTCAACCACAGCACAGACTCAGTCATGCAGAGCACAGCCTTAGAGCAGCCTTTCTCAATCATGGCCCTGTCTCACTTACCAAGAGCAGAGCCCAGCTCAGCAGCAAAAACCTTAACAGCATCCTCTGCAAACTGGCCAATCATCACCCAGTAAGTGTAGAGGTCTCCAGTGCTACAGTAATCACACACTGTAAGAGAAATGCAATGTTCGCTAACTCTAACCTCAGGACCTTTAATAGGTGAGAATGTGACATATTCAACTTAAGTACTCATGGCAGGAATTACACAGGCAGCAAAAAACATCCACAGCTCTGGAAAAAATTAAGACCACAGTATAATTTTCAATTTTACTCATTTCTCAATTTATTGAATATGCCAAAGTAAAATATAAATTTCTTGCAAGCTCCTGCCTTGCTCATCCCTACTCCTCCATAATGAAGTTCTTCTTCCTTGCTTTATGGATCTTCTGTCCTGCATCTAGGAGCCTGATACAAATTGTCCTGGCAGAGCACTTCACACCTGCACTTAATCTGTCTCGTTCTTTTTGAAGGTCACTTGACGTCATCCTCCGATACATGAAGGATTGTTGGATAAGATTATGGTCATCTCTGGTATTATAAAGTTGCTTCTGCCCTCTACCTGGCTGGTGTTTGGTCATTCCCAGTGTCTCCTGCTTCTTCATGTAGCAGTGTATTGCTGTCTTAGAAACTCTGAGCTTGACAACAACCTGTAGCCTTCTGCCAGCAGAACAAGGATTAAACCAGGATTTGAAAATGCAGATTTAAAAACATTATAGAGGGGTCTCTTAATTTTTTCCAGATCTCTGTATGGATTTCACCATATAGAACTATCTGAAAGTCTATAAACTATTATAAATTATAGGTACATGTGCTCAGCATTACTAGAAGGAGGGGGGAGGATTGCATCCCATAGAAGTAGGTGCTACAGCTGAGGAATTCCTACCTCTATGGGCCCAAGGTACAGCAGTGGTTCCTGGTCCTGAAGACATCCTATGTAGTCCATCCAACATTTAGACCATTGGCGGATTGTTCATGTTTCCAATCACAGTTATCAGTTACATTCCAACTGAGTTAACATCAGGGCTTCGTATATATGAAACTGGTTGTCGTGAGATTCATTTAAACCCATTTTGACGTCATGGCTAATTGCCTCACGAGAGGCTACTTTAGACAGCATGTGAAATCTGCAGAGGAGACGTTCTTCAGAAGCAGGGTGAGGAACCACTGATAGAGGTGCATCACACAATGAAGCTCTGTCGGCACTGTCCTGGACATGACAGAGGCTGTGAGGTCAGAGGGTGAGGAACATGGGAGTGGTCTTTAAGGGCTAAGCTCTGTCGGCACTGTCCTGGACATGACAGAGGCTGTGAGGTCAGAGGGTGAGGAACATGGGAGTGGTCTTTAAGGGCTAAGCTCTGTCAGCACTGTCCTGGACATGACAGAGGCTGTGAGGTCAGAGGGTGAGGAACATGGGAGTGGTCTTTAAGGGCTAAGCTCTGTCAGCACTGTCCTGGACATGACAGAGGCTGTGAGGTCAGAGGGTGAGGAACATGGGAGTGGTCTTTAAGGGCT
>JAABNY020000037.1:11443767-11459722 GCA_015164015.2 Brevimyrus niger
CACCCCCCCCCCCCCCACCCCCCCCCCCCCCGGTTTCCATCCAAGGGCCTTAGCTGTCTGCTTTGCCATCAGGTGATGTGGTGCGACTGCCTGAACAGCCAGGAAGCGGACGGCCCAGACTCCACCCTCTTCTCATCGGGGCCCCGTGAGAAGTGGCTTCGCAGGCGGACCCATGTCAAGCTGCGGGTAAAAGCACACGGCCATCGCTGGGGGGGGGGGGGGGGGGGTACCGCTCAGGCTGACACTTCACTGCAAAAATTCCATCAGCCTGTAAGCTTCCATGAACTGGTTTTTCTGTAGGATAATCCGAGTACCTTAACTCACTAACATGTAGAGATGGAAATTTCAGGTCCAGAAAGTGAAAATCCAGACTGTGATTCCACTTCAACCAACCAACTATATAGTATAAAGAGTCACGCTCAACTGGTTTGTTGAAACAAAATCACAGTCTGGATTTTTACTTTTTGAAGCTGAAGTTTCCACCTCTGTTAACATGTAAGCCTGAATGACAGAGCTCTGGCTCTCGATTCCAAATCCTGGCCTTATGTAATAATTACTGATTCTGATTGGCCACAGAGGCTTCATACGTGGCTCATAGGTAAAGGAAGGCTGGAAAATCAGCAGTACTCAGCCCTTGAGGGCCATAATATGAATAGCCCTGCTGTAGGATGTTCATTGGCTTTCATTAGCAGATATCCCTATAGGATAATCTGCTGGACAAATGGCATTCGTTGACATATTTAGAATTAGTAACTTCTGTTAAATGTTTATGCAAACCTGCTTCTGAAGACCTATTACTCTGTCAAACATAATTCAGTTTTGTACATCCCAGGTGTATCTCTGCCACCCAATGTGAAGCAGGAAAAATGTGCAGTTCAGTTCACCGCTGAGCGTGAGGAAAAAGTAGTTAGGTCTCAGTCTGCAGAGGAACAATGCAAACCTGTCATCATTTGATCTGTTGCGGCTATATACAAGTCATGTGACACGTCTAGCCAATTGCCTAAAGGGCCTGTGGAGTCCATGTCACGCTGCTGGGCTGAACGGAAGTACGGTTCCCCCTACTGGTTTAGTTCAGACATATCCCCAGGATTCAAAGTGTTTTCAGTATTGTGGGTTAGGTCTCACACACTGTTGGGTGCTCGATTCCAGAATATGACGGCTAACCACAGAGTGAACGACATCATCGCGACCGAGGACGGCCCCCAAGTGCTGCTGGGACGCTTCATGTATGGACCCCTGGACATGGTGACCCTTGCTGGAGAGAAGGTAGGATCGATAGACGGCCCTCCACCAATGCTGCTTGGCAGTGGCCCTCCCATCGCGGCCAGCAGCTCCTAGAACTTGTGGATTCGAACCTTTCCTTGCACATTCTTGTGGCCGTTAAGTCTCACACCCTGGAACGACTGGCTCCTTTCCAACTTCACTACTCGAGACGCACATAGAGTGCACCCCCAGCAGAGCCGGGGAGCAGTCTATAAAGCCGCCCCCCTCCCCCTGCGTTCACCCAGGTGGACGTATACCTGGTGACACAGCCCCCGTCGGGACGCTGGATGCACTTCGACACGGAGGTGACCAACAGCAGCGGAAGGGTGACCTACAGCATCCCTCAGGAGCAGAAGCTTGGCGTGGGCGTCTACCCCATCAGGATGGTGGTCAAGTGAGCAGACGTCAAGCTCTTATTGGATGGTCCACAGATGTTAAATCATTAGTTCACCAGAGACAGTCTATTTTTTGCATTCATCCCTGAGTTATGTTCACATTATACAAACAGCCCAGACCCCTTGACCTCTAACCCCAGATGGACCATGTGACCCTTTCAATCTCTCTGTTCCCCCCTCACACCTGCTCCAGGGGTGACCAGACTCGTGCAGAGGCGTGCTTGACAGTGCTGCCCCGGGGAATGGAGTGCGTGGTGTTCAGCATCGACGGCTCCTTCGCCGCCAGCGTCTCCCTCATGGGTAGCGACCCCAAGGTCCGGCCGGGCGCCGTGGACGTGGTCAGGTAAAGACGGCGGTCTGCGTGACACAGACGCAATGCGAGAAGAATCCAAGGTACAGGCATGTGTATCCGTGTGCGCAGGCACTGGCAAGACCTGGGCTACCTGATCCTCTACATCACGGGCCGGCCGGACATGCAGAAGCAGAGGGTGGTCTCCTGGCTCTTCCAGCACAACTTCCCCCAGGGAGCCGTCTTCTTCTCCGAAGGGCTGGTGCATGACCCCCTACGTCAGAAAGCCATCTTCCTCCGCAACCTGGTTCAGGAGGTACTGCTGTACACAAGGTGGACACACACGTACGATATGGCACCAGTCAACCCCAAACGCACGCTACTGCGATCCCTGTGCTTTTACAGGCTAAGTGCTGCCTGTCCACCATTGTGGGTCTGAATACTTAGCTCTACAGCTCCGAAAGCTCGCCGCTGTCGTTCACCGGCACCTATTTGCTTCCCTCTCCAGTGCCACATCAAGATCATCGCTGCCTACGGCTCCACCAAAGACATCTCTGTCTACAACATGCTGGGCTTGAGTCCAGCTCAGATATATATCGTGGGCAGGCCATCCAAGAAACATCTAAGCCAGTGCCAGGTACGTCATCAGAGCCTGACATGGCATCTAAAACAGGAGCATGTGGGTTAAAGTTCACTTACTCTTGGCAACCTTGCCTGCATTGCTGCTCTCAGACTTATATAAGAGGTGCTTAAAGGCAGCAAAGACACTTATGGCTGGACTTTGAAACAAAGTTAATGACTGTGTGTGTCTCTCCCACCCTTCCCTGGCTCCACCCCTCTCCAGTTCCTGAGTGAGGGTTATGCGTCACACCTGACCTCTCTGCGTTTGAGGCAGCGCTCCCGCCCCAAGCAGAGCCAGCCCCCGGGATGCACCGTGCTCCGCGAGTCCTCCCTCAGCCTGGCCGCCGAGCCCGACTTCCTGCGCAAGCGGGCCCACCTGCGCCGCACCATGTCCGTGCAGCAGGCGTCCGTGCAGCCCTGCACCCCCGGCGCCAAGCCGGAGCGTGCCCAGAGCCAGCCCGAGTCCGTCAAAGACAACGGTGGCGGGCCTGGCGGGGTGGCCGGCGCCTGGGGGCGGGGCCGTGCCGTATGGCCGCGGGGATCTGTACACCGGGAGGATAGCGCCCCCTGATGGCCAACGCCAAGCTTTCCGAGGCGTGTGACTGGAGCCCCAGACACCGATCAGCACACCATTTCCTCTGTTGTGACCCCGCCCCCATTCCACGCTACAGGCCGCCGAGCTCAGGAGACCCTCACTGCTCTGCGATGGCAGCCCCAGACACCGATCAGCACACCATTTCCTCTGTTGTGACCCCGCCCCCATTCCACGCTACCGGCCGTCGAGCTCAGGAGACCCTCACTGCTCTGCGATGGCAGCCCCAGACAGGTTGCCGTGGCGATACCTGGGGGATGCAGCGTAGGGGATCGCGGGTGGGTTGGTCAGAGAGGCTGCAGAATGAGACCCGCAGCTCAGACATGAGCTATCAGCATCAAAGGAGAGCAGAGGATCAGATTTTTGAGGGAGGGGGGTATAGATTTTGGCTAACTTCTTACCAGCTCCCCCCTCTATCTAGGAACAACATACTCCTGAAGTACCAAACTCCACTTGACAATAAAAAAAACACCAGTCGGTAACTAGTGATGTTTTAGATTCTGCACCTCCCCTTAAGTGACCAATGGTGAGCTGGTTTTCACAGGTAGCCAAAAATATTGACCAATGGCACACAGGCCCCTGTGAGATTCAGAGTGCAAGCACATTTCGACGACGCCAGCCCATCCGAGCCAAAGTTGCCAGGAGTTTGTTACTGCATCACATTTGTCTTGGTCCTAGTGTTAGAAGTACCATCTGCTGGCTATTGGAAATTACATCAACTATCCGACAGACATGAAATTTTATCATCTAAAACATAAAGTTGTACAGACAGGCAATTTTTCCTCCAAACATGCTGTAAATATTCTTTTTCCAAGATGGTAAACTACAAGCAGAGAACCAGAACATCATCACAATGCTTTAAAGCTGATTATTGCCAGTGCAGACAAGTGTGCTTAAGGGACTTTGACAGTCTCTCTCTTACCCTACAAGTACACAGAAGCATATAAACACAGGAGATACTGGATGTTTTTTTTTTTTTAATTCATTGAACAGTTTCAATAAAATTGCTCGGCGCAAAACCCCTTTGGCTTGGGTCTCCCCCAGATATTTTAAACCCCGTGTATTTTGTTGTGGAAGAATGCCTGAACAAACTTGGTACACTATTGTCAGGGGATTGCCCCGGCTAATGCCTGAAGGTGAATCTCCTCACTAGAAATTGGACCAAAAAGAAGCAGAGACAGACAGGTGAGCTGGTATGTATGTGTGTACATTTTTGTTTTCCAGATAGTTTAAACTATCATCACTTCACTCTGCCTATGAGTATCAGGGTCGTTCCACACTGTCCTCCCAGCGTCTGGCTTTCAAAGTCAGGCAGGTGACACTTAAGCTTTGGCTCTCAGAACGGGGCATGTCTCTGTCATCACTGGCGAAGGCCCAGAGCACATGATGGGTCACAGACCGCAAGCTAGCGGAGCTACAGCACGTGACTGACCCAAAACCAATAAAACAACTTATGAATACATTTTTATTATGGCTGCATATGAACAGTTAAAAATATAATTTACATCCCATTTGGAAAACAACAAGCATGGTTAATTAGACAAGTAGGCAGCAGACAGACAGAGGACAAAAACACCAAGTATAACACAAAGGTCGGGAATTCAAAGAGTGTCCAAACCTCTTTATAAGAGAGCAGCAACAAGAACACAGTAAATGGGGGAAACAACACAAGTCAGTCCGGGGAGCCCGTCATCTACGAGGCCCGTCGGCATTATTCAAACAGTTAATGGCTCCCTGGGACTGGGAGCCTGTCCAACACTGGTATAAAAATAAACTGTTATAAAAGTTATTAAAATACATTAAAAGGTTTACCACCACAAAACATGCAATATTAATAATTATAGTTAGTGGTTATAGGTCAGTAGTGGGATACAATGAGAGGCGGACATTATGTTCGCATTTAGTTTCAGTACATCAACACAACATAGTATAACAGGCTTATTGCATAAGTAGAGATTCACAACCTTCATTTTTCATACGTATCATTTAAGCTCAGACCTTAGAACCGGAGAATACAGCAGCACCGTGAGACTCACCACGCAGGACCACATCTACGTTGTAGCTTGACCCATACAAATAGACATGGAGGTCATCAAAGTATCATTCATGAAAAAAATCCATGCCCTCCCATGAAACACTGATCATCCTGAAGTCAGGCTTTGGTTTATATACAAAATGCAGTCAGCATTTGGCAACAAAGGTGGAACAAGGTAGGAAAAATAACTAGTACATGAAGTAAACGGACATAATTAAAAGCACAATGTAACAAAGCCAGGAGGACAGGAGTCAAACCTGAATCTAAGTGGCTTTGCGTATTTTTGCCACTGCCATGTCAGTCCAGCTGTGGACCATCTCCTGTATGCTTTTGGTTTTGCGACGGATGGAAGCCCTGGGGAGCCTTCGAGGCAGGTGACCCCGAGCCTCCCTGTAGCCTCCCACCATCACGCTGTGGTAGTTCTCTATGGCCTGAGCCCTGCGTCAGAGAAGTCAAGGTTAGCAGAGGCGCTCAAGTGTCAGGGCACCAGCTGTAAAGACTCACGTTGTGGAGCAGCTAAGCGAGCCAGACTGACACGTTAAGGCAGCACGGGGGTTGGGGGGGGGGTTTGTCCAGCATGCGAGTTCCTGAGCTGAAGGACTCCATAATGCATCATCATGCAGCCGTAGCGCGCTATACATCATCCACGATGACATCATGCGGGACATCAAAGAGCAGCAATGCAGCTTCACGTTCAAAACAGAAAACCAGCAAAAACATTAGGTGTTAAGGTGCTCTTTCATGCTCAGGCCAGCAGAACGTCCCAGGGGTTAAGGAGGCAGGATTAGAAACCAGACAGTATAGCTGCAGATCCTTACCTCAAGCTTTATTCCATAATACGAGAGTATCTGAACTTGCTGGTGGCAAAGAAAAACATTGTTATTTTGTCTTTGTTGCCAGTAAACTAACTCCGCTGCACATGTAAGCACCCAAATAAATCTGATAGTCAGAGGAAAACACTACTGTAACACCACCTAGATTCAGGCAATTAAAAAAAATACATGCGGATGAATCAGGCGGCGTGGTCGCTTAGTACACAGGGTTAGAGGTTTGAATCCTGCCCCTGCTCAGCATGTGGGGTGTGTTGACTTTCGTATTGTGCAGGTTTTCATCCAAAGACATTCAGTTAGGCTGACGGATGCAGCTCTATTGTCATTTGTGTGTGTTGTGCAACGGACTGAAAGTCTATCCAGGGGCACCTGTGTTTTTAAATCCTGTTTCCTGGGATCATAAGACAAGGAGATGGATAGATGTGGTTAGACATAAGATAGAATAAACTCCAACTGATAATACATTTCACCTGCTGGTCCAGAAGGTTGTAGGGTTTGAATCCTGTTTTCAGCAAATTAAAATCAGTCGGGTTCCAAATCTGTGTGGGAGTGTGTGTGTGTGTGCTAAACATCTCTCTTTCTCTTTCATGAGAGAGCAAGATGGGTGAAAACCACCCAATTTTTACAGAGATCAAAAAAGCCCCTTTGTTCTACACAGTGACCATTACACAGCACCAGCCTGTCACTCCCTTCACACTTTGAAAGAATGAAAAAGCAAGGCAGAGATGCATTGAATCTTGATCAAAAGACTTTGCATAGTATGAAGACCTAAGAACCAATTAACATGTGGTTGTGGTATTGGAAATGTAATATTCAAAGAGGCCATTAAAAAATACCAGCAGATAACAGTCATGCGTTTTTTCTTGCATTCTTATCGAAGAGGGAACACAGCTTGATTTTTTTGTAAATGCATCCAACCAAACCCCAAAATCAAAAACACGCCAAAACAAAAATGCAAACTGAAACCTTCAGAAGAGCTGGTGGTTTTCAGAGCTGTGGAGAAGAGCTAACATGATCAGAGACACACACACACACACACACACACACACACACACACACACAGAGTTGGGAAGCCCACCCCACCCCACCCCACTCCCTCTCAAGCTCACCTCTCATCCCTCCCGATGACATCATCCAGGGCTTGCGAGAGGTTCTTCAACCTCCTGAGGCCAGCGGACACAGACTCCAGGTCCACGTTAAACTGCCTACGACGAGGGGAAATGGGACGATTTAAGCAAAGGGCCTTTGTCAGCCAGAGGTACTTAGCGTGTGTAGTAATCTGGGCTTAACTCTCCTGAGGGGAGGATGAGGACCTTCTTACCTCCGGCGGCTCAGTGTGTTGGGGGATGCGAAAGGACTCTTTAGTGCCGCCACCCGAAGCAGCTGTCGTCTGGAGCCCCCGGCCCTCAAAGTCACACCCGGGACATTCCCACCGCGAGGGGTCTTCCTGCCAGCCGACTGAGGGGTGCATGGCTTCTTCCTTGTAGGTGTGACGGCAGCGGATGGCCTGCGTGCTGTGCAGTGAGCCTGGTCGCCTCTCAGAGCTGGCCGCTCATTCTCCTCATCCTCAGGGGTCTGGCCGGGACTTGCCACCAGAAACTCATCCCTGACACTACACCTCCTCTGGATTTTCTGTGAAGCCGGGGGGGGGAGGGATAAAGAAAACTTACTATGAAAATTATGCCCAAGGTTCAGCCATTATTGAATAGAACTCCCATCTCAAACTGTAACAGAAACGTCTCGAACCTGATATGCCCCACCAATGGAGTTGCGAGCGCTGCGGGTAAGGAGGCGGAGCTTATGGCCAGGATGAGGGGCCGGCTCCAAGGTTGGTGGGGTGCTGGCTTGTGCCTCTACGGGTCTTAGTGGGAGTCGAGTACGTAGGGAGAAGCGCAGGGATCTCAGTGATGAGGAGGAGGAGGAGCGCTGTGGTGCTTCAGGGGTGCCGTCTGACTCGTCAAGGGCAGCGTGCGACCGCCACATCCCGCTGACTGCCTGGACGACAGAAGATGCCATGACCAATGCTGACCGGTAGAAACTGCAGGAAAAAAAGGAGAAAAGTTACATTCTGAGTACGGATCTTTGGGCGTGGCAGTTTCCATGCGGTTTGAAGCATTACAGTTTTAAGTTTTTAATTCAGTTCGTCTTCAAGCGTGGTTTCATTAATTTTTAATATATTTTATTTTAGAGATACATTTAGGAGAATAGGGTACATAAAATGGATATATTTACATTTTGTTTTGATATATTTTAGGTTCAGTTTAAGTTATAGCAATTTCATTTCTAGGGACAAACAAAGTTATTTCGTGCGTTATTTTTATTTCCATTACTTTCTGAAATTATATATGTAGTTTTCGTTTAGCTGTAGCTTTTTTATTTTCGCGTTGTATGTTATCGCACTTCATAGTTATTATAGTTTAGCTTAACGATACTAACCTTGAGCCAGATTCCAAAACGGAACCGGAACGGCCTTTAAAAATTTGATTAACACTCCATATGAAAAGTTTCCGTAAGAGTGAAATAAAGGAAAAGTAGAATGATTATAATAAATATTTTCTATCAAAGTGTCCCCTTATTTCACCAAAACCAATCTGACTTTTCATCGGACTGTCTTATCAGAAGGCTCCTTTAAGAGATCCGCTGGCTGTGATTTTCCCCTTTCGCTAATGTTAAGAAAAATGTTCCTTTCGCTCAACATGTAAAAACTTGCTAGTATGTAATTTCTTAACAATTATTTATAAATATTTAATACTTACCGAAGAGTTCTTAATTGACCAAAGTTGCAGGACGAAACATAAACAGACGTCCAAGACACACCCAAGAAGTCTTTATGCGCTTCGATTTGAATTCGCCCCCCGCCCAAAGCACGCGAACCACCCCGGGCATCTGATTGGTTACATACGACGTCATTTCCGCTTATCCGAGGGCAAAAAAAAAAAAAATCCTCGAAAAAATTCCCATTGCCTCGCTGTAGTCCGTGGAGACGAACAGCCTGCCAGAGGGCGTCGTCCTACAATGGGTGGATCTGTTCTCTCAAATCATAGTATCCAAAGGGTAGAGAAAATCCAGAGCAATAGAAGAAATAAATTGCAATAAAATGTAAACAATTTACCTCTTATCTTGAGCTTTTGTTATAAACTCTGACAGGGAAGACAGCACATGTATTTTGCAAGGGGATCTTGAGTTTAACCTATGAGAACATCAATATGTAACTTATTTAATGGTTTTATTTTTCTAAGTATTGCAATATTACTATTTCATTTGCCACTGTAAGATGGAAATCAATGAGTAACTAAGGCAGTCTCAGAGCCATTGTGCAATACTTTCGTTTAACTGTATGAAAACTAGTGTGGCTTTGTCAGTGGTAGAAATTTTGGTTAATTCAACAATTAAGTGTGGTTCTTCTACATCTGAGCTGAATATTTTATACACTACCATTCAAGGACCAGGGTTTGAGGGTCTGCCCTGGTTCTAGATGTATGGAGTTTGCATGTCTTCCTGTGTCATTGTGGGGTTTTCTCTGTGTGCTCTGGTTTTATCCCACAGTCCAAATACATGCTAAGATGAATTGGAGTTACCAAATTATAGGAATTATATATTATAATTGTAGGTGTCAGTGCGCCCTGCGATGGGTTGCCGCCCCACCCTCCATTATTCCCTGCCTTACTCCCTTAGCGTCTGGGATTGGCTTTGGACCCCCACCATCCTGAATGGGACAAGCAGGTATAAAAAAATGGATGGCTGGATGAATAATGGATCATTTTATTGGGTGTATTTTGCCTATATGCATTCCTGCTTTAGTAATAGCTTGAAGACTAAAACAATTAAAAGCCACAAGGCAAATGTCAATGGTTTAATAAATTCAATTACTTCCTTTTGATCTCAGAGTGAAAGTGGCCTGTTGGCATTTCTGCGGGTTTGTGGTTTTATTAGGATTCGTGGACTGGGTCCGCTGGGGCTCGATGTCCCGCACCATGTGTCGAGCTGTGTGGACAATGCTCTACCTGCAACACTGAAAAAAAAAATAGGAATAAAGTTGTGCTGAGTGCATGTGTGAGGTACATAGGCGAGTAATTATGATGGGGGATGAGAAGCAGTACCTTGGTGATCCTTTTCCACCTCGAAATGAAAGCCAAAAGGGCAGTGCAGACGACCACTACTAATCCAGCGATTACTGGTGCCATGGGAAATTTCATCTTCATATCTGGATGAAGGAGGATAAAAATGAAGTGAGTCTCCAACTGCTGCGATCAGGCAACTTTCAACAGCCATGCAGCTATCTACACAGCACAGTAAGTCTCCAACTGCTGCAATCAGGCAACTTTCAACAGCCATGCAGAAGTACAATGATTAAAAAAAAAGATGTGAAACAAGCATAATATTTAATGATATCTAATTTGAAGAAAAATGTAAAATACTGCATGTTACTAGACTTTCCTGCAATATGGTTTTAAAGTAACATATATATTGGTAGATATGATCAGAAAATAAGTACATAGGAAATAGGCCAATATTGGTTTTTGCATTACAGAAATAAATTCTGCTCAAAACATATTTAATAGTGCTTTGCTGTTCATTACTGGACAATATCCTTTTAATTTATTATATAGCTATAACCAAAAAATTTTGATTGACTTGAAGTCTACGAAATAAATATTTATGCTTTAAGTATTTAATTTTTGCTTCATGTCAATGAAATTTTTATAAAATTGAAAAACCTCCTGCTTTATGAACCCAAAATATTATTACTTATGAAACTAAAATACGTGTTAATGTGGTGCTGATTTTTAGTACAATGAACACTGTAGAAATTTAACTGTATTTCACATTCAAGAGCGACAGGGATCAAGAACGTCATAAAAAAACATGTGTGATAAGAGCCAGTGGATAGTGCAGTGATCTGGAAAAGGATGAAGGACAAAGCCCATGTAGGTCAAAGTTCATGCTGGTCTAAATCCCTTCTTTAAAGCTGCTGTTTTGTTTGCATAGTGAAGTTCATGACCTTTGACTGAAAATCTATGAACATCCAGCTCAAAGTGTAACACTGTGTTATAATGAAAGGTATATAGCAGATAAAAAAGAATGTATGGTCACATTTTGTATGTAAGTGGAGTTTCCCAATCCTCAGGGACCCCCTGACAGTCCACAGCCAATCAGGAACTCCAAATCCCTGGTGCTAACATTGGGAGCTGTCTTGGAGTCCCTGCGGACTGGGTTGGGAAACGCCGATCTAAGTAAACGAGTGAAGTTAGGGACCTTCCACTGTGAGCAGAAAGAACTTGGTCCTGGTTCCAAACATGGCGGAGGAGGCCATGCAGCTGTACTGGGCCTCATGGACGGAGCGCTGAAGCTGGGCCATGGAGAGGCGAGACTCCCGCCTGTCATGGACCAGAACAAATCCACCGCTGGACAAGTCCAGAGCTTCACCGTTTCGCTGCCAGCTCACTGTCACCTGGGGGTTTGAGTAGGTGTCGCAAACGAGGGTGACTGAGCTGCCTTCCTCTGCAGTGACATTCTCTGTGCCGGAGAACTCCGGAGTGACTGGAAAAGGGGGAGGGGCAGGTTTCCATTAGCATCTAGGTCACATCATGTCACAGCTATGGTAACCCAAACACGAATGCTATGCAAAAATCATTATACTAATTCCCAGCAAGGAGATCTCCATTGTACATAGCATTTTTCCTCTAAATCAGAGGTTTTGATTTTCCAAATATGCAAATAAAATGAATTCAAAATAGTCCAAGTTTTCGTATTTACTTGCCACCTCCCACACACACTCACAAAATTTAAATTACTAATCTGCTGACAGATTTGGGCATTGGGGTGCTCCACCCCACCCCCCACCCCCACCATCCCATCCTCTTGAGAAATTTAATCATGGTAATCACCCCCCAGCTTGCCAAATTTTATTGCAGTGAAAGGAGTTGCAAAACTTGACCAATGTTTTTTGGGGGGTCTCCAGACAAAAACAACATTCTGCCTCACTGATGCTGTTACTGTACAGTGATGCTCTTACTGCCCTGACATTCACTGTACAGTGATGCTCTTACTGCCCTGACACTCACTGCACACTGATGCTCTTACTGCCCTGACATTCACTGTACAGTGATGCTGTTACTGCCCTGACATTCACTGTACAGTGATGCTGTTACTGCCCTGACATTCACTGCACACCAATGCTCTTACTGCCCTGACATTCACTGTACACTGATGCTCTTACTGCCCTGACATTCACTGCACATCAATGCTCTTACTGCCCTGACATTCACTGTACACTGATACTCTTACTGCCCTGACATTCACTGTACACTGATGCTGTTACTGCCCCGACATTCACTGCACACCAATGCTCTTACTGCCCTGACATTCACAGCCCACAGATTCTGTTACTGCCCTAACAGTCACTGCACACTGGCTCTCACTGCAAATCACATGCACAGAACTACAAACACCATGGCATCCCCCCAAGTCCCAGCACTCACAAAACACCTGGAGCTGCATGGAGGCATTGACACTAGCATTGCTGTGGAGCTGGCAGGTGAAGGTGACGCCATGGTCCTTCCGGGACACTGACTCCAGGCACAAGCTGCTCCGGGTCAATCGGTTCTCCTGCTGCAGGAGGACTGGTGACATGTTCCGCAACCACCGTAGCTCTGGTCCAGGATAGACCTCCACATTCTCGACCAGACAGGTGAGAGACACTGTCATGCCCTCCTTTGAGCTCACCACACTTCCATTGGATGGAGGACTGGACTCAATACTGAGAACTGGTGCAGGAAGGTTACGGATATCATCATCATCATCATCATCATCACCATCATCACCATCATCATCATCATCAAACAATTTTACAAAATTTTAAAAGTAAAAGAACAGCAATGTTAAACTATTACATTGTATTTATATTCCGAATTTATATCACGCAGTTGACTTGTTATTTTAAACATTTAAACTTCTCAATTGCACGCAACTAGAAAATATTGCTCTTTGTACAAGGAACATTGTATTAAATAAAGCACACATTCAAGCCCATTTATCATGGAATATGTTTCATATATGTCACATCAAGCACTTATTTTTACTCTTGTGTGTCTGGATTTTTATTAAGGCCTATTCTCTTTATTGTTTTTTTTCCCCATGGGAAATAATGTGTGTGAATTAAATCTGCTCGCGATAATCATTCTGCTTTTATACGCCACATAACCGCTGCATGTGTTTATTTTAGGCCTATTCATTCATTATTATTTACATTGAAATCGTTGCTCACCTGTCAATTGAGAGGCGCAATGGGGAATCAGGAATAGGTGGAAAGCAATTAGTATAGTTTTCATGTTAATTGAAGACAGACCTATAAAATTGAAACATGGGAAAACAATAAACATAACAAAACCAAGCTGACAGTCACCTGCTGAATTAAAATAAAATGTCACTAAATAAGAACAAATGTAAATACGCTGTGTTGGCGGATAAGTGTGTAAATATAGTTAGAATAAATAAATATTGAACATAAATTCAAATAAATTGGTGACCCAATTTTCTATCAACGCAATCAGGTGACAGAAAAACCTTCATTAGGCCTATACAGTGATAGTTCTCTCATCTATACCCATACATCTTGCATTATATGGTTATATATATTATATATATATAAAAATAAAAATACAATTTTTCAACAAGGCACAGACTATAGGCAGAACGCAGAATCCGGGCTTCTGTACTCACTTCCTCGGGTCCGCGGGACACTGCAAGTTGACTTCGGCGGATGGCGCAATCTTAGTGAAACAAGGAAAAGCTTTGCTTGCAGGGTTTTAATGTTTATAAGCCTTTTATAGCATTTTCTCGAAGAGACGCACCTCCCTTGTACACAGTTCCAAAAGGTTTATAATGTTAATTGAGTTGCACAGAGAGAATCCGATGGCTGCCCAAAGAATTTCTTTGTTATTACAGCTGCCGGGAGAACTGGATGTCCTGCACGGAGAAGTCAATTTAAAAAAATATATAAAGATGTTTCTTTTAGCAAGACGATTTTTAAATATAGAAAAGGTGCGGAAAATAACCCGAAACGCAAAATAATAATGCAATGCATACTAACTTAAAGCAAGTGTGTTACAAAAAGACAAAAACCAAGCAATTTAGCATGTGGGGCAACTTTGATAAAATTTGTTTTATCGTTTATTTTTGTACTTTTTGGATCGAGAGGGTGTGGAGAAACATCCCATTTCACAGCACATTTGATTTATTCCTGCAGAAATAACATAAAATCTAATTTATTTCAACAGTAAAAGTATAAAAGTAGCATACCTTTTGCAATTTTACAGTAACATTGTAATAAGGAGCATACATGAATGTTAAGTATGGCGCCATTTTATTTGCGTTTATGACTATAATGACTTGGCTTCAACTGCCGTTCAGATTACAGGCTTCAGCATCGGAAGAGCGAAGAGCGGCATGCCTTAACGTCTTCGGTGGAATGTCATACCCACAAAGCATTTCATGTTCAAGGACACGCTGTTTGTCAAGGGCATACGAGTGACCAGATAGAGGTGATTCATCAGCTTATGATCACTGAGCAACGGCATAAAAGGCATGTCTATCTGTGCATAGAAAGTGTTTGTGTTAAATAGGTGACGGGTGTGAGGTGACGGGTGTAAACTTTAAAATCACATTAATAATCAGGAAAGGCCACAACCAGACATACATTTGGTGGAGTGAAGAGAGTGATCCCCTGTGGTAGATTCTGTACAGGAGCAGTTATTATTATTATTTTTTTGGGTGGGATTCAACCCCTTATTTTACTACCTGACTACGTGCCTGTAATCGAGTGTCTTGCGCGCAGAAAAAAAACCCACTCTGCAAAACTAAACGGCATTCGCACCCTGCCACCAGGGGTCGCCACTTCACTCTGACGTTGCAGACGTACCCAAACCTGCACGCTGACATTGCTAGGATCTGAAGGAGGTATACCTGGCAACACGTCCAGCAGTGGATGGAGCAGCACCTGCTGTTCAGCGATTTGGGGAATGGAGCAAACATCAGGCTTACCTTTGCTTTGACTTAACAAAGGGTTTCTCTCTTTGTCTCTGTCTGTGTATGTGTGTGATAAGAGATTTGGGGACAAAGGTTCACTGTGAATGTGTTCACCAGTGGTCACTTTTTGATTCCTGAAGCTGGAGTTTTTGACCTTTCCAAAGCTGGTTTGACCTACATTATAAATTAATTTATGCAAAGTGCACATTAGTTTAATTTCACCATTACTTTGGTTTGGGTGCTTATATTAGAGGTAATCAAAGAACACCTTGTGAATTAGTTTGGAGGTCATGTTGAATGAGGGAGTGGGTTGAGCTGGGATTGGGGCCGTCACAAAGGTCACATGTGTCTGTGTTTGTCTGTTTATCAATCCGGCATTTTAAAGCTCCTTTCATGCACATTTAGTGCTTTTGGCCTGACATCGCCGACTGGACCTGCTGTGATGAGACCCTTCCGAAGGGGCTCTGACAGTGTCGGAGGTTCGTCGGTGAAGCCGGTGTCCAGCACTGCCCTCCAGGGGTCGATGGAGGGATCTCTTTCCTGGAGCAAAGTGTCTGCTAAGTGACTGGAGGATATGGGAATGAACCGACACGGATGGAGGTGATGTGACCACGACGGGGGTCAGAGGTCAGAATGTATTGTCACGCTGGGCCTGAGCTACGCCGCTTTGTTGTTTGTTTTTTTCCCCTCCTTTCTGAGACCAATTAATTAAGTGGGACTGAAGGAAATCGGATGAAAGCAGCATGCGGCCCTGGGAGTGGATGCCGACAGCCTGTGCGCAGGCATTCCTGATGAGATTAGCGTGACGTCGCGGCCCCCCCATCCCCCCCGGGCGCCCCCCGCTCTCCCTCTCGATCCGCACCCTGCTCTCGCCGGGTGCCCGCGCGCTGCCGCGCTGGTTGT
>JAABNY020000037.1:11478333-11491100 GCA_015164015.2 Brevimyrus niger
TGTGTTTCCATCCACCCGCACCCATCCGACAAGAGCACAGGGGGGATAAAGGGGCTGGGCCGCGTGCCGGCTTGGGGGGGGGGGGGGGGAGGGGGGGGGTTATTCTTTAATTTGCCCTTAACCTGATGGCAGCCCCGAAACCAATAGCAACAAAGTGTGCATTTGGTACTAAGTTTACTTTTTTTGCACCTTCCTCTATTCCATCTGTTTATTCTCTTTTTTTGACGTGACGATGCAATTGTTGCCTGGTGCCCTGTACCCCTCGAAAGCAAGACCCCTGACCAGACGTGAACATTTCAGGCCCAAAAAGCTAAAATTTTCAGACCAAGATTTTGTTTAAACTAACCAGTTAAGTATAAAGAGTCACACTGACAGAGTACTCAACTGGTTGGTTAAAACAAAACCTTGGTCTGGATTTGTACTTTCTGAACCAGAAATGTCCACCTGTGCCCCTGACCTAATACATCTGTCATTCCAATGTCACATATTGTTCCGTACCTCTTTAATCCCCCCCAAGGACCCCTGTCCCAGCCACTCTGCCCTCACCTCTCCATGTGGCTTTGTGTAGACCCTTCCACCAGATGTAGATGAGCAGGAATACAGCCAGGGAGAATTGGGAGATAGAGTTGGCTGCAGCTGACCCACTGTGGATAAGTAGGGTGTGAAAACTTCTGCTTCTGCTAGCCTCTTTGATTCAGTTTCTTACAGGTAGTGGGACAAAATGAGCACATGTGTAAATGTCCCAGAGTTCCCTGACCTCAGAGAACCTTGACAAGATCATTTGGAGCACTGAAGCCAGACACTAAGAGGGACGGCTGAGGGTGGTGAAACTGGAGAAATCCCGTCATGTCGAATGGGCTGCATCTCTCCACACTTTCGTAATAAATTAAGAATGTGATTAAATCCAATGTCAAGATTCTCTTTCCCTGCAAGTGTAGAGGGTGGAGCTGGTGTGTTACTTGAGTGACAGGTGCCCGTCTATCTGCCTCTTTATAGCTGGTACTCACGGCACTCCCAGGTCCAGTATAAACAGGAAGATATAGTTGATTACGGCATTCAGCACATTTCCTGCCACGCCTGTTATCACCTGCGGCCATATTATACCCTGGAGGCCAAACAGGTTTTTGTTAGGCCAACAACGCTGATGTCATTTTTTCCATTTTTTGGTAATGCTGAGCACGCACACACCTCACCTGATTCTGGAGATACCGACCCTGCAACTGGAACATGAAAGCTGCCTGTGGAGAAGGTAGAGACATGGTTTGAAATGGTCTGAGGCACCTGCAGGCTCACGCCTCAGCTTTGAATCAGTCACAAAGAAACCAGAAGATTCAACTTACAGGGAGGGCAGGCATGAAGATGTTCACGTACAGCTGAGATAGCCTGTTGGGGGCACAGAACAGAACATGAGGTCTTCAGTCTCTACCAACTGAGATGCATGATCCTATTGATTAATTCAAAGCAAATGTCCTTGTGAAACCATTGTATTTGCACTATATTGCAGGTCCAGTAAAGTTTTCCGTCAATCTATTTTCACTATTTACCCGATTGGGATTGTGGTGAGAAACCCAGAGATGCTCCTTCTGTGAAGCAGAACATCCATACATTCACACAGCCTAAGTAACACCTTCAACAGAACATGGCCATGGCGGAAGCACACATAAACGGGGTGAACATGATACATAAGCTAAGCTACTCCCAGATCAGCACCAGAACCATGTATGAGGGTGCTAATGGGACTCCCTCATGGAAACGCTGGAGGGATTTCAGTTCCAAGCTTGGTTCCCACCAGATGGCCTCTCTCTCACAGTCAGATAACTCACCTGGCCACCTCGGGATTTTGACGCACAGCCAGCAGGAGGGGCTCCGTGTTGATGAGCACTGCCCAACATGGGAAGCAGGCCAACAGCAAGATCAGAATCCCTCGCTGAAGGATCACGCCTATACGCTTTAGGTTGTTGCTTCCGAACGTCTGCGTAGAGGGGACAACATCAAACATGCAAACGTCACACGACTCTCCAAAAACTGCTTTTTGGTTACATCTGGCATCAACCGTAGTACATACAGCATCAATGAACCATTCCAAGGAAATTTTTAGGCCCTCACTTTAGTCAGATCCCCAAATTCAATAACAAAGGGGGATAAGTTAGGCAAACAAAGTATCACTTTCCCTTTGTCCCTCTAGCATTATAGGAAGCTGAATTGGAGTTTCCAGTTCCTAGCCCCGCCCACCTGAGATATGAGCGTGTCGCAGGCAGATGCTAGTCCAGACCCAATGGAAATGCCAGTGACGTTGATCACCTAAAAAAGGGCAGTGAGACATGTGTAAATTCACAAAAAACTGATACAATTCTTAAATTTCAGTTGAAAGAATTCCTTCAGTCAAACTAGGGACCATTCTACAGATCTATGAGGCAATAGCAGTGTAGGTATACAGTAACTCTTAGGGTGCATCGGAAATCACATTCTTGTTTGCAATGTAGTAGGCAAAGTCCATCCATCCATCATCTGCCGCTTATCCAGGGTTCGGGTAATGGGGGCAGCAGCCTCAGGAGAGACACCCAGACCTCCCTCTCCCCAGCTACCTGTACCAGCTCCTCGGGGAGGATGCCAAGGCGTTCCCAGGCCAGCCAAGAGATATAATCCCTCCAGCGAGTCCTGGGTCTGCCCAGGGCCTCCTCCTTGTAGGACATGCACGGAAAACCTCTCCAGATAGCCGCCCAGGAGGCATCCGCGCCAGATGTCCAAACCACCTTAAGTGTCTCCTTTCGACGTGTAGAAGCAGCGGTTCTACTCTGAGGCTCTCCCTGATATCCGAACTTTTCACCCTATCCCTAAGGGAGAGCCCAGACACCCTGCGGAGAAACCTCATTTCGGCCACCTGTATTCGCGTTCTCATTCTTTCGGTCATTACCCATAGCTCATGACCATAAGTGAGGGTAGGAACAAAGATGGACCAATAGATCGAGAGCTTTGCTTTTTGACTCAGTTCTTTTTTATTTATGACGAACCGGTTAAGCGCCTGCAAAACTGTAGATGCAGCTCCGATTGGCCTATTCAGCTCCTGATCTCGCCCCCCTCACTCGTGAACAAGACCCCGAGATACTTGAACTCCTCCGCTTCTCCAGTTGGCAAAGTGTAATGTGCAAATTTGAGCATCATGTCTGAATCCTCAATTTAGATTAGACCGTAGGTTAATGGCACCCAGATGACATACTACTTTGTGCAAAGTACCTAAGTATGCATTCGATGGACGCTACGCTATCCCACAAAGCCAATGGAGCTATAACCAGAGATAGAGAATGTCCCCTCACTCAAAAATTTAAGTCAGGATGGCAAAGGAACCACCATCTGTACAAAAATAAGTATATAACAATATCCGGTTAAATAAGTTGACTTAATTATGTATTTTTTCATTGAAGGGTTTTAACAGTTTTAACAAGCCATGTCATTGGTAAACATCAGGTAATATGTGAGATGGAGAACACAGTATGTCCAAGTGCATGGATTCTGTTCTCACAGATAACTACAGTACATACTGCATCAACAGTCGAGTAGTAGGCTTGTAACAAAATTCAGTACATACTGTTTAAGCATGTGATTTTGTATGCAACCTTAGTCTGAGGGCATCACCATGGTGTAAAACAAACTTTAAAGGGTTCAGTAAAAAAAAAAATCAAGATAAAATGGCAAGATAAAGTAGTAAGGTCAGTGCAAGAATGTGAGCTTACAAAGAGAAAACTACCAGCTTATTGAGGTGAAACAAATCCTGCCTCATCACTTACCAAGGCCAAAGAGAAGGCATGCCAGCCTTGAACCCTCAGACCGTTTTTATTGCAGACTTGCTAGAAATGTCAAATTTTCAAGTCAGGGGCTTTAGGGCTATTAAAATGCCATTGCTGTACTTTGCAATCTTAATCTATGTGAAAAGACTCACAATACAGAAAATACCAACACCTTGACTACATCTATATCATTCAAGGTGATTAGGCCTGGATAGAGTCAATGAACCAGAAAGGACCCCTTCCTCTACTTCCAATAACAGTTTTTGTTAATCCATCTCATATCCACTTCACGTTTAGCAGGGATGCAATCGAGGGGACCCCCCAGCCCCCACCTGCCCCACGGAAAGTCTCTGCACGACCCTGCTGATCAGGGTCAGGGGGCTCTGGTACACCCTGGATGGTATGTAACAATTTTATGCCAATTTGCATCAAGTATCAAATGAGATTTTCCAGAATATCTACAATACTGAGGATCATCAAAAATGTCAAATGTATGGAAATGTTGTCACAATTTACCACTGTTGTATCCTGAGCAGCGTCACAGTGAAATTATTAAGTGTTTAAGAAACTAGGATCCTCGGATTTCTTGGTCGATTACCAATCCCAATCGGTTAGTAGGAAATGCTTACCTCTTAAAACTCTGCCATATTTAAACAGGTTCGCATAAAAACTCGCGAACTACGGAAGTCTGAAAAAAGTATGTCAAAGAGAGGCGACTTACGGCGATGGCAAGAGCCACCCCTGCCAGCTCTATCTTCCCCAGGTGGCCGCAGAACACCGTGCTGACGATGCTTATTAGGAAAACCATCAGCTGAGAAATGAACTGCGGTCAAGTCGGGAGAGGCAAGCATTAGCAACTTCCTGCCTGTTCGACATTTCACACTACATACTGTTCGACTTCAAAGCGCGGTGTATTTGTGGACTACAAGCAACACTTCATTTGACTGATAGAACTGCACGTGCAACACAGGACACCTCTGACTACGTGAACCGATTCATTCAGCGCAAGTTTAAAAACTAGAGACACTTCAGAATTATGATTGATAAGTTCAACAAATAATTTTTTAGTCTACTGCTTACGGCATTCAGTTTAAAGTCATTTCTTAATAATTAAAATTTCAGTGTAAAACTGTGAGGGTGTAAATTAAACATAAAAATCAGATTCATTCTATATTTATAAATAAAGGACGGGGATGTCAAACAGAAATCTCACCACGGGTCCAGCTAATTTTACAATTTGAATGACCTCTTCTTTGTAGTTAACCGGAATCCAGCTACACGCCAGTCGACAGCAGGCACCGCACAAAGCCCGAGAATTCGCCCCGGGCTCGGTCTCAGGGACCTTGTCGCTTTTAACGTTTCCATTCGCCTCCTCCATGTCCACCTGCTGCATTTACAGTGCCTCCGCCGTGAGACAGTTTGCCGCAGTGTCCGGTCCGCTTTGGTCGCCCTTCTCCTTTATCACCAGCGGATCTGGTCCTGTGCGCTGCAGTTAAATCGCGGGGATGGAACCAGGCATGGTTAATATAAGTTAGTTAGTCCGGCGATCTGTCCACCCACAGATATGACCTCAGTCTGTCCTCCTCTCAGCCAAGCCTGCGCGACCGTATTGTACAATTGTAGTTATGTTTTACCATATATCCGTTAATTTCGCGTGCTCCTGTCCTAACAAGGACTGTCCTAAACATAACTAATATATAACTAATATAATATAATTAAATTATACATTGGACGTTTATTTGCATAGGGTCCTTTGAGTGGAACCTAAAAAAATTAGGCTGCTCAAAACCAAGTTCAACTGGAAATCGTACCTTTAAAACCGCGTTACATTAAAATCTCAAACGCGCTATGCCTCACATTTTCTAAAAGGCACGCCAGTTGATCGCTAGAGAAGCTGTGCAATGTTTTCGGTTTTTATTTACATCTATTGATTTACAAAATTTACAGCTAAATATTGGTGTTAAAACATCACTAAATATAGCTAGGGGACAAGTAATATGATCGCTTGTTATGCAACGTCAAAGTAGCCAGCAGTGTGTTTCACACAAGATAAAGCATCGGAAATATATTATTAAAAACAAAAGTGCTCAAAAATGCAGATTCATGTTATTTTCATTGTTACTCTGCAGCTCAGAACCCATCCCACTGAAATGTCAGCATCTGAAGACCACAAAAATGCAAGGAGCAAACCTTCCGTTAACTGTAAAAGCAGCCGGCACTGAAATGAGGCAGAAAGGCGCTGACAAACAGAATAACTAGTAGGTATAACAGATAAAGGAAACGTAGCCAGCCCATACTGGAACTGCGCGGACTCCGCTTGCTGACTCATGCGGACATACCCGTGACAGCAAATATCATAAATTGTGAGGATTTAATGTTGAGCATTTAATCTTAACGACACATTGTGATAAGCCTATATATACAATCAGAATACAAATAATGATTATAATACTATGTTAAACTCCAAGATAACCAGTTACAGGATGGGTGTAAATAGGACTTTGTATTTTTAGAGTAAATGAAATCAGAACATATGCGTAACCATTATGAAAGTATAATACATAAACAAATTAAACAGGTCTGCGACTAAAAAACTGCATAGGATTTTTAAAAATTTCCTTATAGATTTTGACCTCCTCAAAACAGGAAAAATATTCAAAAAATTCTATAACATAAGTTTTTATGTGTTTTGCGGTATTTATGTTAATTAGTAATAAACCTGTGTTTTTCTATTTAATAATTGATAAAAAAACTTACATTTTAAAAATTTTACAATGTTAACTATTCTTTGTTACCACTTCCTGGCGGAGGGGGTACGGTACAGTAGATTTTGTGTTAAGAAGTTCAGAAATCGTGTTCATACACGTTGAACTGATCAGGTTTTAACGTGAACTCCAGAGCGCTAGAAGCAAATGCAAACAATCTTATTGTTCAGTTTTTATCGTGTTGTGCAGTTAAATGACGATTTGTATCTTGCATTAAATGAAAAGAAACTCTCAGTAGACATACTGCGATTCAAGTGAACAGTGCGGTTGTTTCTGTCTAGTCATGGCTACAAGAGGTTGTGTTATTTCTCCAATCAGTTTTTGTTATATCTGTGGTGAATACACCATTAAAAGTCAACAGAGAAACATAAGTGATTTTGTGAGGAAAGTTTATGTTGGGACGTGCTTGAAGGACTGTGTAGAGTTGGTGAGGATTAAGTCGTGTCCACCCTGAGATGCCGGTCAGAGCACAAGGAACACGTCAACGTAGAGAGAAGAGAAACTTTACTGAAGGACATGCGAAGCAAATACAGACTTCAGTAGGACGTCACATGGATTATGAGCAGGGAAGTGGGGGCATGGAGTTGGATGACAGATTGCGTGATCTGTGTATGTATGTGTGGTCTGTAACAAAGGGAACAGTAACGCAATCAATCTCTCCACGAGAACACACGTCCATAAAGAATTACATTCAATACTACATACTAAATCCTGAACGGTAAAACACCACTAATACAAATGCAAGTTTCACTATATACTGTACCAACACAAATAAAATACAAATATCGCCCCATTGTAGCTGCATAAAATACTTAACCCTTGTAAGTTACTATCTAATGTACTAAACAGTTTATATAATAACGGACTCGCAATTACACTTTAAACAAATGCAAATACCCGTCAATAAACACCGCTCGATAATTACAATAAACTAAACGGATACTCAAACAGGCAACTAAATAACAGCAACACAAACACATATTTAAATGCAGGACATTATACCTACCTTTGGACATTTACGCACACGGACTAACTGCGCTTAAACTTCCGCAAAATATTCAACTTCCCCGATGTGTATTCAGAAAAAGAGTTCGTGCGGCTACAAACTGTCAGCCTTTCGTACAGCCGCCCCCAAATTGGACATCAATTTGCTACTTAAGAAAGGCTGAAAGGTTAGACGATTCAATCTTCCGAAGCAACAGTCTCCTTCTCCTCCGGAATAGTAGGCAGCACAATAAGTCTTGCCACTGGATGAACATAGGTCCTCTGTTCTATCTGGACCTCAGCAGATCTTACCCGTCCATCCAAAATAGGGTGCACCTCACACACCTTACCAATGGACCAGTGAGCTCTCGGCAGCTGTGGATCCATCACCAGCACCACCGCATCCTTGCAAATTCCTGGAAGCTCATGATGCCACTTATTCTTGTAGATTTGGCAAGAAGTGTCTTATAAAGGTTGACCAAAATTGATCTGCCAGGGTCTGAGAATACCTCCATCGGCGATGACTCAGACATTCTGTTCGGGGATGGAGAACTTGAGGTAAGGCACCATCCCGCCGCCCCATCAAGAGGAAACTAGGAGTTATAGGATCAATGTCTGCCACGTCAGAAGATACATATCCAAGGGGCTTTGAATTCAAGATGGCCTCCACTTCAAGTAGTACTGTCCTGAGCACCTCTTCCGTGACAGACTGGGCCCCCAACATCTTGTATAAGGCCGCTTTAACCGATCGAACTTCTCTCTCTCAAACCCCACCAAAGTGTGGGGAAGCAGGAGGGTTGAAGTGGAAAGCAGTGTTACGCTTTGCAAGGAGATTCTGCAGCTCAGCTGACATAGCTGTAAAAGCCTCATGGAGTTCCCTTTCCCCAGCCTTAAAATTAGTCCCCTGATCAGAAAAAAGGTCAGCTGGGTGTCCACGTCGAGCTATGAACCTCCGAAGTGCCATCAGAAAGGAATCAACATCCAAGCTGCAGAGGAGATCCAGATGGACCGCTTGGGTTGTGAGACACTTAAAAAGGATCCCCCACCGTTTCTCCAAACGGCGGCCTATTTTCACCTGAAATGGTCCGAAACAATCTACACCAGTTGAAATAAAGGGTGGTTTGAATAACTGCAGTCGGGCAGCAGGCAAATCTGCCATTTTAGGGACAGCTGGGTTGGAGCGCCATTTCCTGCATTGCAGACAATTGTGTTGTAGGTGGCGGATGGCCTCCCTTCCTCTTAAAATCCAAAAACGCCTCCGCACCTCAGCATAAACCCTCTGGACCTGGATGCTTCAACCTTTCATCATAGTCACGGAGGAGTAACCTTACGGAAGGGTGCTTTAAATCCAACACAATGGGGTGCCTTTCATCTGGTGCTAGGGCCTCCGCCCGCCTTAGTCTGCCCCCAACTCTGATGAGCCCACAGGACTCGTCACACTCAGGCACTAGTGTAAGTAACCGACTACCAGGGTGTATGGGTTTGCTTGCCTTCAAGCATTTTAATTCTTCAGGGAAGCAATCCTGTTGAATCTTCTGCAATACATGTGTTTCGGCTGCCATGTACACATCTGAAGGTGGGCTGCTTGTTTGGAGCTCGTGGGCAGTAACATCTATGAGTTCCTGCCAAGCTGACTGCTGGCTACTCACTGACACCAGCACTGCTCCATCACTCACCGTACCACAGAAGGTTAACTTAAGAAGTTCAGTGGGATCTATTTCACCATTAAGCTCTGGCATCATTGGCCATTCTTCTGGACCTTGAAAAAGAAATGAAGGTCCTTGACTCCACCTGTTTGGTTCTATAAGATCTTTCAAGGTCTACCCTCTGGTGAGATTGTCAGCGGGGTTTCTGGGAGAATCAACATAACGCGATGAAGCGTGCTCAGTTAGTTGGTGGATTTCTGCTACTCTAGTACCGACGAACACCTTAAAATGGCAGGAGTCGGATTGTAGCCATCTCAACACAGTAGTGGTGTCAGTCCAAAAGACAGTATGCCGAATTTGCAAGGTCAGCTCCTTCTCTATAAGCTGGGCCAGTTGAGCCCCACTAACTGCTCCAAAGAGCTCTAAACGTGGCATTGACAACATTCTCTTGGGTGCCACTCGAGAACGTGCCATAACAAAGGACAAATGGACCTGGTTGTTGCTGTCTTCTGTCCGCAAGTAAGCCACCGACCCATATGCCTTTCCTGAGACATCACAGAAGACATGGAGGTCTCTGACTGCTTCTGTGGTGGACACTGTTACTGGAACGTAAGGACGAGGTATACTTATGCCGAGTACTGTAGCAATCGTAGCTCATCTTCCCATTCCCTCCAGGCCTGCATCAGTTCATGTGGGAGATGTGGATCATCCCACCCTCTCTGTTGGTCCCACAGATGCTGTACCAGTATCTTAGCTTGAGTCGTATAGGGGAGAATGAAACCTAGAGGGTCATATTGGCTGGCTAACACCTTATATATGACCCACATGGTTGGTACTTCATATTCAATGGGTCAGTGTTTGTATGCCAGGGTGTCTGATGGACAGTTCCAGCTGAGACCTAGTGAGGACTCATGGACATCCGTCCTACTATGGGCCAGCCATAATTCAGCACTATCCGACCGCCTCACATGGAAGATGACTGATCACACAGGGGACATTACTCGCCCATTGCCTCAACTCAAATCTCCCCAATGCCAGTAGCTCCCTTAGCCTCTTTACTGAAACCAGCACTCGCCTCTTGCTTCAAACTTCTCTGATCTTAACTTCACCACGGCACCAGACTGGACTAACTTCTGTATCTCTCCTTTATAAATGTCTGCTAACTGTGGAACTTTAGACAGCTTCCTCTCTACACTTCGCAAACGGGGCATAACTGCTTTCATTGGGGCATGAAACTGGGGCATGTTGCATTTACGCAACAGAGGCGTTACGTATCACCAGGTCCCTTTGATGTTGACACGAGTTGTCCTAGACTGCAGGAGGTTAATTGCTTCTCAATCCTGTCTGGATCTGGTCACCACTTTCTCACTCTGAAATGGGATTACGTCCACCTGCCATAGCTTCTCAACATTCTTTAACAATTCAGCGGTGTTTGGCACCATGGAAGTGAACAAACACTTGTGTGGTTTGAGCTGCTGTTCTACAAGCCTGGTGGGACCCTGAAGCGTCCATCCCAGCCTGGTTTGGATAGCCGCTGGCCCTCCTGGTGGTCCCAGTCTGACAGGCCCGATGGGGGTAATATTGTGAGGGTGATCAGCGCCAATCAGGACTAGAGGCCTAGCATTCTCAAACTGCGGTATTTTAGGGTTTCGGAGGGGTAAGAATGTTCAGCTAGAAGTAGATGTGGGGCTGTGAAGGCTCCTGTAGTCTGGAAGCGTTTCTGTGGCTGTTAGAATGGAGAGACATGGAAAGAGACTGAGGCGCCTTGAAGTGTCTGAATCTCATGGCTAATAGTGCGGAGAGACAAATGTTCTGGTGTGCCCAGTAGACCGAGTCTTCGTGCAGCGTCAGGCAAAAGCATTGTCCGTTCGGACCCGTCGTCAAGAATGGCAAAGGTGTCTATTGTTTGGTCTTGGTAGTGCAGGAATACTCTGATGATCTTTAGAAGAACTCAACTGCTATTACCTGGCCTGTCTAAATGGAACACCTTAGTGGCTGTGCTAACCAAGCACGTCTCTTCTTTGGGCTCATGCTTTGGTACTCTGTCATTGACAACATGCAGGATTCGTAAGTGCCTCCTCTGGCCGATTGGGCATGGTTTCTTCAAGTCACATTGGGCTGCCAGGTGCTGCCTGGCACAACGCCAACATCTTTTATTGGACTTTATCCATTCTCCTACTTGGTCTTTAGCAAGGGTTGGAATCACAGGACACTGACTGAAGAAATGCTCAGAATTTCTGCAATAAGGTCAATATAGTTTAGCTTTGCCTCTGGCCCCTTCCTCTTCTGATTTACTAGAGCCATTCTGAGCTTCCCCAGCTCCAAGTAGGATGGTTGCAATGTTGTGATGAGGATGCTGGCTGGTACGCTGTGGAGCACTTCCCTCACTATCCTTTCTCATAGTCAAGTCATCACCTCCCTGGCACCATGACCCAAACTTCAGCCACTCTGCGAAATCTGACATTGAATAAGTTGTACCTGGTCGATGTAACATATAGCGACGGAAGTCTGCTCTCCTTTCTGGCGGTAATTTATTCAGGAGGCGAGCTACATGGGAGCCACACTCTAACTCGACACCTCCTGCGGGGCCTAATGTCTTAAGCATGCCGACCAGGGATTGTACTTGGAAGGCAAACTTCTCAAAGGCTGATGGGTCGTTGCGATTCATGCTGGGTGAGTCCATGATGTTAGCAATCCTCTTCAAAGCAATCTGGTGTGGCTGACCAAACCTCTCATTGAGCACGGATATAGTGTCTGAATAAGGTGTAGGTGAATGCAGGTAAGACTCGGCTATTAGGGAAGCCTCCTCTACCTTCAAGTGGTCTACGAGCACTTGATACTTGAACATCTCTGTACTATCAGGGGGCAGAAGATTCTCCAGCGACATCTTCAGACGAGCGAATGCACTGGGGTCTTTACTGTGGAAATGTGGAATGGATGGAGATGGGCCTCGATAGTACCTCTCTGCTACCGATGCAGCCGTCAAGCTGGCGGTGAGGTCTGGCTTCGGTGCTTGCAAAGCGGTGGGTCGGGGGGCTGGTGAGGGAAGGCTATTGGAGGAATGACTTGTGTTACTCGTGGGCATGGTGTCTATGGTGAGAGGTAGGTGTGGGCTCCTGTGGTCAGATTGGCCTTCCATATCCTGGTACTTGTCGTACGGGATCCACGGTGGACGGTTCAGGCCAATCCTCGTGGTCCTCTGGCTCACTCAGATCTTCAGGCGACTCAGGAGACTTACTATGTTGCTGGCTGTATGCTGGGGTATAGACCTGAAGTTTACCAACCTTCTCCATAAGCTCACTCATCTCATGTTTAGGTATCTGAAGGTGTTTGAGGCCTGCTCTGATGGCTAGCTGGGTCTGCTTCAGCTGTCTATTCTCCCTACGGATCTCTTCTAGCTCCATACTGGAGATTGTCGACTGCTCACTTGGTCCTGCGGATGCAGCAGAAAGAGTGGCCTCAGTTCTTGGCAACACGTGCGGGTTTTCCCTCCAGCCCTTCTGTCTCCATTGGGAGCTGTGACCCCTGTCCCGTGGCAGTGGGGTAGAAATGGGAGATGCTTCCCATTCATCCAAGGTGATGTCCCA
>JAABNY020000037.1:11491200-11511524 GCA_015164015.2 Brevimyrus niger
TCTGAAGTACCTATCCCACAGCCACCTTCCAGTTTGGATGAATACCCGAGTGGGTTGGAGGACAAAGTTACATTACCCTCAGAGTGAATCAAGCTTCTTCAGACGAAGATGAAAGGCCTCAACTATTTTCTCAAAGTGAGCTAAATGATCTAGTAAGAGATTTAGGTCTTTCAAAAGATGCAGAAATGAAATGAAATGAAATGTTTCATTGGTTATAAAAAAATACTATGTTTGATAATTTTGAATAAACGAGTGCTTTTACCAATTTTTTGTGTTTGAATTTGCAAAAAACCCTTATGTGATAGAAAGAAATTGACATCACTTCTGAAATCAGCGCACTCTAAAACATATAATTCAGTAAGAATATCTCATGCAGCTGACAATTTTTTTTATTTTTTTTGCAGACCTGTGTTATTTATTGGCATAAAAGTGTCGAAATATGCAGGACCCGAGAACTTGCCAGGTAAACATTTAAGTTTGCTTTCAATATCGTGTATAACACTAATACCTAACTTTGAACCATGTCGTTTTGTCGCAATGGATGCAAAGACCGCTAGAACCACAGCACCACGGGAAGAGACGGTGCAAACTGTGTCGTCGGTCTGAGCCAATTAAGTGAAACCAGTGTAAACACAAGAGAAGTCATTGGTCAATGGTGAAAAGGGGCGGAATTACCTTGGAGGGAAATCCCAGTGCCAACACGCTAAATGAAAGTGTAGTTTGTAATTTTAGGAAACACCCACTAGATGGAAACATTTCCACACAAATGAGCGGCGTGGCTGTTTAGACCCTATGTCAACTTACCAACAGAGATGTACACGAGTCACAAAATTAGAATCCGAGTCAAGTCTGAAGTCTCCATCGTGGTTCCAGTGTAACACTACTATTTATCAAAAATGTAACCGCTTATTTGTATTTTTCTATCAGTAACTGATGTGACTAAATGGGAATCACCACTCTCACTGCCTCCTAGTTCCTTAGGCTTACATACATTTTCAAAGTAATCGCTATTTCAAATGGCTTTGATACGATACAATTTCTTCAAGAACCTAATGTAGATTTTAAAACCAATACTTTCTCAAAAATAACATTATGAGGAAGACATCCCTTGAGCAGGTCAGGGGAACTTTCATCAGTGTGAACAGTGACAAACAGCCAAAAGAAGGTCCAAATTTGGCAACAACACGCAACTATGTACACACACACACACACACACACACACAAACACACACACACACACTTGTACTCATATCTTATTGGGGACCGTCCATTCATTTCTATGATTCAATAATGCTGACAACCTTAACCCGTACCCAGCCCATGTTAAAAAGTTAAATCTATGTGTGCCAGAAATGTTTATACATTTTTTGTAGATTGCTGGTGGCCTGCACCTCTAACTTCCACGATGTGCAAAGGTCGACTGTACTGAGTGTAATGCGTGCACTGAGTGTACTGAGTGTAATATTTGTACAGAGTGTAATGCGTGTACTGAGCGTACTGAGTGTAATGTGTGTACTAATTGTCCTGAGTGTAACGCGTGCACTGAGTGTACTGAGTGTACTTTGTGTAATGCGTGTACTGAGTGTAACGTGTGCACTGAGTGTAATGTGTATACTGAGTGTAATGCATGTAATGACTGTAATGTGTGTACTGACTGTAATGTGTGTACTGACTGTAATGTGTGTACTGAGTGTGTACTGCTGAGAAAGACAGATAGAACATGCAGTATCGGCATGTTAGAGGATGTGCATACAAGCACACTTCACCGACAGCAGCTGGAACTCAAGTTGTGTGCATGTTATCAGCACTATGAAGGCAGTGTGTCATTTGGTAAGGGTAGGGTTTCATTCATATTACACCTGAATGGGCTATATTAGGGTAACTAATGTTTCACACAATGTCATTTATAAAAAAAATATTATTATGAAGGGGACAGTATTGGTAATATTGGCCACAGATACATATCAAAGCGAAATTTGCCACAGAGTATTTGATGTTACCAATAATGTTACAAATAACCATTAAATTATATACAAAAATGGCCTGTATGCAATGCGTCACTGACGAGACCCAACCCCCACCCTCACCTCCACCTCTGGGCCCCGCACCTCACTATTTTTCACACCCTGCCTACAACCCCGCTTTGAACGCAAGCCTATCACAGTGTGTATCTGAATGGCCTGGATGAGGACTATTTGTGGATTAAGAAGTTCCCATTTCCATTAAAAGGTGTAATAAAAATGTGTAGTCGGAAGGTTTTGTGTGTGTATATTTGGATCTGTTGGGCACCCACAAACTCACACTTTAAATTATTTGATGGCTTAACGACGTAATGACACACAAATCCACAGAATACATTATACTAATTAGTTTAAATAGTGTGTCCTTGTTCATTTTCATTGAAATTAGAACCCCCACCCCCAATAAAGTTTATTTCCCCCATTTCGTAAATGTGTAGTGATGGTCTTGGTTAGGTGTTTGCTATTAATTATGACAATAACTCACTGTGTATGACATAACTGATAGTACAACTGAAAATGTCAATACTAACTAAATGTTTAATTTTTCATTTCATTGTGTTTGGTAAGGCAAGAATTAATGTACAATAATCCATGCTGCCCTACAATCCCTCTCTCTCACTCTCTCTCTCTCTCTCTCACACACACACACACACACACACACACACACGCACGCACGTACGCACGCACGCACACACACACACACACACACACACACACACACACACTTTACTATATGCTGGGGCATTCCAGAGACTTGGCTGCACATAAATCAGTGGTGTCAGTTTCCATGGATAAAAAGGTACAATTGATTCCCATGCCAAAGAAAACCTAAGGAAAGGACAATGTATCTTGTAACTTTGCCTTTCCAATTCGAGAAGTTGGTGCAATAGATTTTTCTTCTATGCAATAAGTTTTTAATTAGAGGCTGAAACTGAGAGTCTGGAGATTTTTGAGGTCATTGTGGTAAGATCCAACTATACTTTTTCTACAAAGGACATATTGTAATGCACATTTTTTTTTATTAATAAGCACGAAATGTGTGTGTAAGGACTTACTTAAATACTAATGACTATCATTTCAAAGCAGAATTTTGGATGAAAATGATGAAACGTCAGAGCTTATCCAATATCAGAAGGAAAAACCTTTTGAATGATACTGAAAAACGTTTGATTCACAAATTCCCACTCTTCAAATTCCATTTTGCCCTTTAGTTCCTGGATCTTGCCCATGTACAGGGCTGCCAGCTTTCTCAACTCCAAATAAGGGACACTTTCTTGCAGGTGCGCGTGCAGAGCAGCTGACCAACAAAAATGGAAATCGCAAGGTTTCATACTATAAATCTACACAACATTTGCATGAGTTTTGCCATGTTTACAGTAGTCTATTATTGGCCAAAGAGACTGTGATTGGAATACGGGACTGGAGCTGCCCCTAAAGGGACAAATCAAAATCACCCTTATTTCTGGAAGTCCCGGACGATTCAGGACGGTTAGCAACCCCACCCATGTATAACCAAGGGCCTCGGCTCTTGACGTGATCAGCTGATGATAATGTACAATCCTCACCACATTTAACAGCTGCTTTTGGGCGAGCTGGCAGCCAAGGGGTCCAGGAACCACACCTGTGACTCGATGGTTTCTTTCAGATTCAGATCCCAGAAACATGGATAAAAGTGTAAACTTTTCAGAGACTTTGAGAATTATATTAACTTCTAACTAATAATTTGTCTTAGTAAAACGTTTTCTTCATAGTGAGTTTCACTGGCACATCTGTCAGTTTTCTACACCTGTGTGCGCTATGCAGGGTCATAGGGCTATGGAGCCCATCATGGAAGATATGGGCACAAGGCAGTGAATAACCCAGGAAGGGGCACCAAGAATGAACACACACCTTCAGTAACTCTTTCATAGCCTGTTTGTGGACCCTGGGGGGAAACATGAATGCACACGGAGTTCAGGCAGAGACTTGAACACTGATCCCAGAGGTTTGAGGCAGCAGTGCTATCCACTGCACAACCATGCATACTTCGATTTTTTTTCCACGATTTGATAAGGGGTCAATTCCAGTTTAGCATCTCTCTTGAGGGTAGAGGAGTTGAGCCCCCCCCCCCTGCCTGAGCTGCTACACCAGAGGCAGTGCTCTGCTCCCCTCAGCTGGGCCACAGCCAGGGTGCATGTGTATGTGCGTAGTCAGCGGAGCTTCCCGCGCACTCGGCCTGTCGCACTCCCTTCCCTTTGGGAAGCCCAGTTTACAGAAGTGCATGAGAGCCTGGCCTGGCTTTGCTTGCACAATACAGCAACCAGCCTCCAGTGAAGTCATTTCTGTGCTGGGAGCAGATCACAGCGTTCTGATGTATATATATAGTCTATAATGGAAGACTGAGAGTGCTATACATGTATGGGTTCAGAAACAGTAATGAGTGGGTTTTTGCTGGGCTATGTAGGGTACAATATGCTCTGTAATTACCCTCAGCTTTTCTTCCCCAGAACCCAGATCACAGTTATCAGGGCTGTGAAACACACCCAGCCGCTCGTTATCCACTTGCCAAGCATCGAAATGCAGAGCATTTTAATTACCTCCACGGCGCTAAAGAGATTCACAGCTTGAGCCCCTTTTCCTGCGGCACTCGCTGTGAACTCCAACGATGACTCTTTCTTTTGGCTCCAGCAGGACAGGGTTGTAATGGTCAACAGGTGGCTGAAGCGGTTTGAGCGAAGCCTCCGCTGGTCCGCTCACCTGCTCAACTGTGGTTCTTGGGAAGTGAAGAGGGAGAAGGTCCATTGCAGTTGGAACTTTGCTATTAAAGGAATAGGTGTGAGTAGGGTGACCAGGTAATCCATATCAGGGAGGACACCTACTTCGGGTTTTACAAACTACTTTCTAACCTAAAGGCTCCTGTGTTCGCCCAAATAGTTCAGCTTTTCTTGTGCTTTGACTAATTTGTTTCCTTGACTGAAAGACTCGTCCAGCTGTTTCACATTAGCATTACTGAGACATGCATGATTATAGGAGACTGACCAATCAGCACACAGCAAGAATTTGGTGCTCAAGTGAAATCTAGGTCCGTTTAATTGAAATGGTCATTTACAATTCCCGTCCTAGCGCAGAGTGTCCTCCCTGACATGGATACTCTGGTCACCCTACGTGTGACATTCTCCCTTTGGTATCTCTGCCAACTAGGTTCAGATAAATGAGGAAGGTCTCTACCACAGCAGGAACTCCATCAGCCAGCTGTGCCAGAAGACACTTCAACAACATAATGTGAACAGGGCTTATGTGTTGGATGGTTCACCATCCCAGTTGCCTTTTATACCTAATCTCCACTAGTGCCATACCGTGCTGGTGCCGGATCGGACAGGGAGCTGGTTCTTATGTGGTAGCGGTTCTTAAATTAGCATGAGTTGAAACATCCTTTTTTCACAAAACATTAGCTAACTGCATTACAAAGCATTACTAATTAATATTAATAATATTAATAATATTAGCTAATTAATGGCTGCATTTTAGCTGTGTAGCTTTTATGGTAGTACTGAAGATGGGCATCACCAGTTGTTTGGATATGTTCATCAACAAGCCAATGACTGTCAGGATAGGCCCTGGATTTGATGCAGTTCATCCAAAACTTCAGTTTCATCAGAGTCATTTAGCTACATATGTCACTGCCTTGAGCATTTAGCCTTTACCTATGAGAGCAGTACCAATGTTCCACTTGTAAGGAAACATATTACAATCACACTTTAGCGGCTGGCTGCTGACAATGAACGCAGAATGATGCAGCGCCCTGTTCTTCCCTCGTCTTTTTGAGTTACTTTTTGTACTTCTGGCAGTTGTTTTTTAATATTCATTAATAATTTGCCCCATACTATGAATGCTTTTTCCCACCTTTAATTTCTACACATTTTCAGGAAACACTAAAATCAAATAAAACATCAAGCACTGGTAGCAGCAAATGTGACTCTGCTGAAGTTTACAGCACGTTGTAGCCTCTCACTGCACGCTGTCATGACAGGTTCAGTATCAGAACAGCAATCAGCCGCCAGCTCGGCACCAGTACTGCACTGGGAAAGGGCCACTGGTACCTTGTTTCTGCTCTTCTCCTTTTCGGCAGAGTCACCCTTCATGTAGCCTAATCAGTAGATGTTGGCTGACGTTATAGGATGGGCTGGGTTTTGGAACCAGGAAGAAATGTTTTCAGCCATTTTCTCTGATGTCTGTGTCTGCTTGCGTGTCTCCTTGAGAAACAGTTAAGTTAAGCAGGAGATTGTGGACTGGGAAGGAGGCCATAGTACAGCATGTGACCTTGTAGACTGGGATTTAAGGTCAGGCCGTTTGACAGGTCTGACTTACTCTCTGATCTCTCTTCCACTTACATCTGCATATTTTCTTCAGAATTCTTTGAACGGGTTTTCATTCAACCCCAAGGCTTGTTTATGTAGCTAAAACACCAACCTTAGATTGGCCAGCACTGCTTTCCAGTTACTACCTTCAAGCAAGATCTACATTTAAGATTATGAAAATAAAATCCCTAGCATTTATCCCATGATCATGTTCAGTTGGTCCAGAAGGAGAAAGGCGGTTGGGGCAGTGCTTCTGATTTACATTAAAGCTGTAGAAGTAGGAGTAACAGTAAAATCGTGGTTACTGCCATCTGCAGAGTGTTTCTAAGGAAGGACGGTTTCTTGTCCATGCTGCCCCCTAGTGGCACATCACGTTTATACTTTTGCAATCACACTTCATGCCCCCGCGTTCCTAAAGAGAAAACGTAAAGTTTTATGTTTTTTTTTTTTTTTTTTTAACTTTATCCTTCTCTGCTGTTTAATTAAAAGGTGTTTGGACAGTTTTGAAAGCATGTCAGCTTCAGGACAATCACTTTTATATTAAATAAAAAACAAATCAAATCAAAGTTTATTTATCAAATGCAAAACAGTATGGCAAACAGCAGTAGATGCAGGCAAAGAAATCAATCTCCCTGAATTCAGTTCCTTATAATACGTAAAATAAACATGTAGACAAACTAATTGAGAAACAAATAAATAAACATAGTAAATAGTAATACTGCTATTTACTATTCATCTTTTTTATTTTTAAAGCAACAGTGTGAGGCGCAGTTGGTTGCCCATGGCACCACAATGAAAGCTGCCCCCCTGCGCCTCCTGGGCCTCCTGGGCCCCCTGCGCCTCCTGGGCCTCAGCTTCCTGTTGGCAGCTCTTTAGTCTTTAAATTCCCCAGAAAATGACTGCCTTGTGGGAATGGAGCATATACTTTGAGGTGAATAAATAAACTACCTGTCTATTTTTTCACTTCGACTTGGAAAAAAAATCATTAACCAGCAGATTTCACATAAAACATTCACATTCTTCTGTGTAATACAACGGGCCTCGATACAGTAGCTGGAAAACATGTATCATTTAAAACCACACTGGGTTTTCTCTACATAAATATAAAAAGTGCCGTGCACATTTTTTTGAGAATGCTTTGCTTCGAGATTGAAAAGGAGTTGCTCAGGATATCTCTAGAAGGTTTGGTAGCCCTGAATATTTCTTGGCCAGTATAAACAATATTGCCAACACCTTACCATGATGTGCTTTTGTTACACAGACAGGATGCTCTTGCATATATGAGGAGAGTAACTGCTTTGCATACAAAGCAGTGTGCGAGATTCAGAGGGGGTCTGGGGGAGGGGTACGACACCCCTAATTAACCCATAAATCACCTGAAAGCCTCAAAAGCAAAATTTAAGTGGGTTTTAAGATCAGTATTATGCAACAATAGGAAGATGGGGACCCCCCCCCCCCGAATATTGACAGGTATTTTGCACACTGACACGAAAGACATTACACTGGTCTCTGAAACCATCACAGCCAGGAGAACTATAGTCATGGAAGCCACACCATCAAGTTATCATGTCAAATACTTGTATTTAATAACATTAAAATATTTGCTAAATCCATTGCATTAAATATTACCCAGTTATACTGTACTGTGCAAAAATCTTAGGCAGTCAAACAGAATGTGTAAAGTTATTAATCTGGGGAGCAGGTGTATGTTTGCTAGGAAACATTAGAACATATGCCGATTAACAATAACACAATAAAAAATAAACCATAATTTCTCCTGATCTTCAATAACTGATATCTAGTCATCTAGTTGGATGGCTAGACGAACATCGCTTCAGTTCCCAAAGCTCTTCTCAGGGGCACCTCAGGCATTCCGTGTGTTCATTACATGTCATCATTAGCTCACTTTATACACTCAATTAGTCAAATATCTTAATGAGGTACTGATTAGCCAGACCTGGTATGCTAGTGGTTGTGTCAGAAAACATATGGATGGGTTGGATGGTTGTTTCAGATATTGAGGTTTTGAAATGGCTAGGCTGACATACTTTGACAGTTCATAATATCATAGTGGAGTATTTTGGATAGAGTATTTTAATAGTTTACAAAGTCAGGCACAAAGCAAGGAAGCTTCCAAGGTCAGATTTCCTATACAGTACCATGTGTTAGTGTGACAGGCTGAGATAGCTAACTTGAAAACATCTGAGAGCTCTTACAGTTATCAAGTGAGATGATCTAAATGATCCTCTTCTTGTCAACAACTGACAGATTACCTGGTACCTGATGCCCTTCCAAAACCAACAGTGGCTTTCACTTATTTTTTCTGGCTGCATCTTACACCTGGTATTGCCACCAACAATATGATGGGCTTGTAATGACTAAGGGAAAATGAGGAACATCTACAGGCATTGAGACTCAAATCATAAAATATGGACAGTGTAAATTAGGACTAATGTAAATGATCTTGTTTATTTGACTTCCTCTGCTGGACCCTGGAGGACAGGCTTCCCTTTTGAGTCTGGTTCCTGCCAAGGTTTCTACCTTCTAGGGAGATTTTCCTTGCCAGTGTCACCTCTGGCTTTAAGACAATGTAATGTGATAATGCACTACTCAAATAAAATTTAATTGAATTGAACTGAATCTGTCCTAGTGAGTCTATAATAAAAGCCTGTGTTGGTTGAGCCTAGGCCTTTAACATACTTCTAAAAGCCTGCTGCAGAACGTCAAGAACCTGAAATCTCACAGCACGTCTTTATTTACCTGTTGGAATCCGGAAAGACTTTTTACATAAAGAACAGAAGAATTTTACATATTCTTATTGCATATTTAGTGTTGAAATTAACAAGTGCTTTTAACACAAACTGTGGTAAAACAATTATTTAACCAAGCTTGTAGAACACAGATAAAATAGACCCCCTTTCAACAAAATGAAGAAGTACATGGATCAAAATGAATTATTGTTGAGGGATGTCCAGTTTTTTGCAATGAATCTTTTTGCTCGGGAGAAATTCACAGATAACAATTAGGTGTCTTGAACTTCACATGAAAAGATACATCAAGCGGAATCCCAGTGTGGGGGAAGCGTGTGGATTTGCCAGTTTTTCATCTGACCTGACCAGGGTTACGATTCAGAAGGCAATGACCCAAAGCCCAGTGACCTCCTCTGCGGTCACCACGGCCCGGGTGAATGGAGCAAGGCGCTTCACAATGCCTTTAACAGTTGAGCAACAGAAACAGAACAGCACATGTATAACACAGTAACGGAAGGAAGAGACACTGACCAACAGAATGAATGAAATGTGTAGAAATCTACACAACTCAACACAAGGTAACTGCATTTTCCAGAAATTACAGTCAGCATTTCCTTCACCAGGTGAAGACAAACAAGACTTTCAGCAGTATATTATATTATACAGTATATTATATTATACAGTATATTATATTATAGTCACATGTTTCAAAAATATCATGGATGAATGTGACTTAAGAGATAACGAATGCCTCCTGAACATGTCAGCACATTTTATATTTTGACTTAATGAATACATTCTCTTTGGCTTCAGGTGTGAACCTGTCATATGTGATGTCAACGCAAGGAATGTTCCTCACTGCTGAGCCAGCTTCTAAAGGGTGGTGTCCATCAAAATGTTTGATTGTGGTAAGATTGAAAGCCAGGTGTCCGTCATTGGCACACAGGTCAGGAGGAGAACACGTTGTACGTTGCCTGTTTCCTTTGCATTGCTCTTTAACAGGTCCTCTTAGAAGGGAGATTCGGTAATTGGAGTTTAATAATGTGGAGAAGATATGGAAAGGGAGAGAAATACAGAGAACGCAAGAGAACAACTAAGATGAAATCCAGGGGCCTGATGAAGATTAAGACGAGGACACTCAAATGGCCTTGTCCCTACAATCTCTTAGTCCAAAATATCTCGCTCCGCACTACTGCCGTTGCATCACAGTGTTTAAATATTATATGTCTCTGTCAGATGGGAGGGGGCAGCTTCACAGTCCTGTCACGTTGGCCCAGACAGGGAATGAGTCCAAATGGAACATGGGCCTGCCCCAGGTGTTGATGGCCAGTGAGATGCACAAGATACCTATGATGTTCATGACCACGCCTGTCTTGGCCTTAGATGGGAATTAGATCAGAAGCCACAGAAAAAAAGGTTATTACACAGGCAATCCGAACAAAATACAGATACAAAGAGAACATTTAAAAATTGCTGATGCAACAGAATAGAATTATGTATACCATGAAATGCATTCCACACACACACAGGAATGAAAACTCCTAAATGATGCATTTAAAAATATACACTATATGAATGCACTAACGGTATGTGTAACTCTGTTCCACTTGAATACAATTTCTGAATGTAGCGAACATACTTTTCATACTTGGATTTTGCTGTTAGTGTTATGATTCACAGCTAGCCCAAGAGATGACAGTTACACTGAGATAAACATGCAGACCAGTCATTCTGTAGAATTACAAAGAATGAAGTAATGATTATCACTCCTGGCACCCCTGGCCTCTCAATATTCTGCTGAAGGTTTAGTCATTGACCGTACATGAACCTTAGTGTCTGAAGAACCCAGTGGAAACTTTTAACCTGAGTAGCGTGTGAACGAGTGTCTGATATTACAACAAGAGCTGATTTCAATGCGGTTAATCATTTATCGTGTTGATTCATATTCACAGGCAATTTTGTTGATTCTGTTTATCAATCAAACACTGGACAGGCCTGACTTGGTTTAAATAAGACCACTTCAATGAGCTGGCTAGTTTCCATAACCGCTCGTCCACTACAGCTTTGTGTTGAGCTTGGACCTTATCCCAGGAAGCTCAGGGCCCAGAACAGCCTGGACAGGACAGCACTCCAGCACAGGACACACAACAACACACACGTGTTTAGAGATACTGATATACCTGAATCGCTGATGTCAACTGAGCAATAAAAAGGCTCAAATACAATAGCCTGGATGCAACTGTGTCAGCATCCTTTATAAATGAGATGGTCGTACATTATGGCACTGTGGGTGTGCAGTATCTCACCACTCTATGTGGCTGTGCAGTATCTCACCACTTACCATGTCAGACACTTTTAAGTAGCCATAGGAGAAAACGATGGCATTTGGGGGCGTGGCCACAGGAAGCATGAAGGCAAAGGAGGCACTCAAAGTGCAGGGGACCATGACGTACAGAGGGTTCAAGCCAATAGACTGGGACTGTAACAAACACAGGGTCAACCTCGACTGTGACACATCAATACTAACCGAGGGGGAAACTGTATCATCAACTTATTTCTAGAGACTGGGACAATCCCATGATAACACGCTACCCTCAGTGAAATGCCATCTCACAGAGGGATGTATTTAAGGTTGTCTCCTGCTTTGCGAAGTTTAGAAACTTTGAAGTAAACGTTCTGATGCAGAAAATTACAATGCAAAGCTCGTGTTCATTTTTACTGGATTCACCACTGTAAAAAAGTCATGGAAATCACCGTCCCATAATTCCATCATGAGCGGTCCTGTAATTTGGACCCAGAAGCAGTTAAGTGGGTATAATTAAGCCACACTGGTTAAGTGCAGCTAGGATCTCATCTGGCCCAGAAGTTCAACCCCTGCCACATTGTGTGTTGGTGCCTTCAAAAGACAGTGACGTGAATATACCATTCTTAACGGCAGGCTGATTCAGGGCCTGCCTCCCTTGGAGTGGAAACAATTGGGTTGGTTGAATTGAATTGAATCCAACTGGCACATAGACTTCCACCACCATGAAATCAGCACATGTAAGCAGTGTTACACAATTTGAGTCCAATTTGAATGCATCATGAATCAAGACCAAACAGCAATCTGATCATACTTATCCTTGGTACTTATGCAGCTGTAAATAGTGCTGTGTTCAACTCACCATGGAGGCCAAGATAGGCAGGAACAGTGTTGCTGTGGCTACGTTGCTGGTGCACTCAGTGAAAATGGAGATCAACACGCAGAGGACAATGGCGATGACCCCCGGAGGGATGACATGCAGGGGGGTCATTTGGTTCCCCAGCCATTTGGAGAGACCTGACACCTATGGAGGCCATGCAAAGGTGTATACAGGTACATATGCAGATTCAAGCGCAGTTGTACAAGTATACAGCAGCCTGTCTCACCTCACTGCCCTTGGCCAGGGCGAACCCTCCCCCCAGAAGCAGAACGATGTTCCACGGAAGTTTCTTCTGGACAACCTTCCAAGTGAGCAGCGCAGTGGAGGGTTGAGGTTCTGTGCAGAAGCAAGCTATCATGTCAACTCGACTTACTGCTTCATCGGCGCAGTTTCAATGTTGCCGCAACTCAAAGACTCAAAGTCAAGTCAACGAGACTCACTGACCCATGTCTGTGATAGCTAAATGCAAAACTTGCTCATTTCTATGTGTCAAAATTCAGTACAGATGACTCACTAGTCACCGTAAGCAAGTGGAAGGCACCTGTATCGGAGCTTTCAAACCGCCAGAAACGGAGCCTCGGAGCCTTGGCTGGGAGGATGAAGAGTAGCACAGAGATGAAGACTGCCACTGTTGCGTCTGTCACATACCTGAAATAGTCAGATCATCAGCATTGTCTCCCTCATCATGGCATGGATGCGGTTGCTCTGCCATCTACTGCCTAAGCTCTTTGCATTACATTGGTTTAACTGAATGACTTCTTAGCTGAATCCTGCCAACTAGGTGATGAACAGAACCTTCCTGTGGACCTTACTCTGCTGGGTGCACCAGCTTAAAGTTGAAGTGCTTCAGATGAGTGTTTGTTATTTCTCGGCCATGTTTTGGTGAGTTTGGCTGAAGCTGTTGGCCCCGTTGAGAAGAGCTTCAGCTCCGGTATGTTTATTGTTCTCAGGAGTGAGAGCCTTGTAAAGTGTGGGAAGTACTTTGCGCTTGTTTGTGTCATCTGAAGCATAAGTTGTACATTAAGCCATGCTGAGTGTCTGTGTGTATGTTGAGTCTACAGTCCTGGATGTTTATTTGTCTTTATGGTGCACACACGGACTGGCCATCAGGAAGTTCAGGAATTGTCCCAGTAAGCCGGTCTTGAGAGGGCCGGTCTTTCATCCCCAACACCGACATTATACAGCCTATATATCAGGGGTTTATAGATCAATCATATGAGATTTTGATGGTGGCCAACTAGTTATTCAAGATCAAGAAAATACATACCAAGGGGCACCCCTCCCCCTAACTTGGATGGTGGAAAGATAAACCAAGGGGACTTACTGGCCCTGCTGTTCCCCCTAGTAGGCAACCAATTCCTGGGCTGCTTTTTGTTTCCAGTCTACTCTTCTTGAGGTGTGAATAAAAGTTATGTGTAAATTTAGGTTCTCCTTATACATGCATGGTGAGGCGTTTATTTGCATAATTGTATGACATCTCAACATACTCTGCTTTGGAGTTGAAGAGGTATGTGGCCCAGCCAGGCATGAAACCTGGGTCTCGGGTGAACCAGAGTAGGACCAGGAGGACGAAGACGCCCAGCACACTTAACTCCCCAAAGCTCATAGGACCTAGGGCCTGGTGCTCGTTGCGGATCACATTGTAGGCCGCAATCTCCTTCGGGGTCTTCTCCACCCCACAGCCCCACGTCTTCCGGAAACTAAAGGAATGATAGGTCATCTCATCAGTGTCAACTGGTCTTAATTCTGCATTGAAATGATACAGCAATTCCAGAATGGTCGAAAGCTTCATCCGGGCAATGCTGTTGAGATTTTTGTCCTCTGTAGGCTCAGAAGATGACACCATAACTAGTCCCTTTGATGACTAGCTGAAATCAAACTCACTTGGTTCCTAAGAAGACCAGCTGTAGCCACAGCCAGCCCAACATCAGCATCAGCACCATGTTGGGGAAGGCGAACCCAAACCAGGAAGCAAAGTTGATGATGTCACCGTTCTCAGGAAAGAGCCTGGGGATGGGGTTGATCACAGTTATTATCAGGTTTCTTGGCATCATCACAAGTTATTTTGGGCTGATAGTCCATGACATAAATATGAACTTTTGCCAAATTAATTTACCTTCCTTGCAAAATCTGATAAATTTCACAGAATTTGTATGGTGTATTTGGTTATACCCCAGGAGATAACCTCTTCCACGTACCGGTAAGCGTGACTGACACTGTTATTTGGACAATGACTCACTCTCCCTCATTTTCCAGGAGTAAATCACTAACTGACTGGTAAACTCTATAACCTGCAGAGCCATGGCTGTGATTTTCAGAAGCCAAATTTAAAGAGTCTTGACATAAATCTCACAGCTCTGGTCCTTCATACTCAGATCAGGTATTTTCAAGAGATAGTTTACATATGAAGTCAATCCATCTGGTGTTTCAGCTGTCAATTAAAATGTATATGGAGAAGCGAGGTTTTGAAACCCATACGGATTGGAATTTCCACAATCTGTCAATCATCAACTTTGTCAAACTGCATTGGCTCCCACTGGGTTAAGTAGGCAGTCTTTGCCAGTGACTCCACCCATCACTGGTTTCGAAGCCTCCTTTTTTCCAAAACCCTCTATTTTATGGCTTCTAAAAACAGCTGAACAGCAGTTCTAAATGCCTTTGCAGGGGATCCCAGTTTGAGGACCCAACGAGCTCTCACTGATTCATCTGACCCATCAGCACCAGGTTGGGCCCGGTTCCAGTGAGGGTGGCCGTGCCGCCAATGCTGGCTGCATAGCAGACGCACAGTGTCAGGCCCTTGCAGAAGCGCCGCCGTTCTGCCTCCTCCTCCTCTGTCTCCGGCGTGCCCAGGCTCAGCCTGGTCACCACCACTGCCACCAGAACGGAAATAAAGACTCATGAGAAGGAGTACTGATCTGACCGTCTGCAGCGTAAACTCTGCTAGGTAGGGACCTTCTCCCTCACCATGGTCCTCAGACTGCTTGGCCTCTGCCTCGGGGTCCCCGACCTGGCCGTTAGCGTTGTCCCAGTGGGCCTCCTCGGACTGGATCCCATTCAGCTGCTCCAGCATAGCCTGAACGATGGGCACCATCATAGCAGTGGTGGCCGTGTTGCTGATCCACATGGACAGGAAGGCTGTCACGCTCATGAATCCCAGCATCAACCTGGAAGGGGGTGTGAAAGAGTGGATATCTGTTTATACAAAAAATATTTGCAGCTCATGTACATATTTATACAGCCATGACAAGCAAACCTGGGGTGTTTATCGATACCAGGCTTGGCTGACTTGCCTCCCAAGAATGAACTTGGGATGCAGTGAATAAAAGGATTGATATTGTTTGGCAGGGAGACAACCGATTCATCTGACATATTTCAGGCAGGGGGATCTTCTGGCAAAGTCATTTTCTGAGGATTTTCACTGTCCATTGTACCTGTGTTCTTAGTATTGGAACTGGTCTTCAGCGACGGAGGATGATGTAAAATGGGTGCGCGAGAACACAAGCACGGCTGAGTATGCATATTGAGAAACACCCCAGGTATGCTCTCAGCCCAAACACATTTACTATCCAGGTTTAGGGTGCGGGTCATGCTCACAGAGCGGGCCGCACGCCCACATGAAGCAGCACCCGCAGAGCGATGCGCTTATGCAGGTTCCAGTGTTCCACTGCCACGGCAACCATCAAGCCACCAATGAAGAGCATGTTGGTGTCCTTCAGGTACTGCATGCACACCTGGGACACACACACGCATGAATACACGTACATGTAGAGAAAAATACCTGCATCTGTTTCAGAACTAAAACTATCAATTTACGTCTGAAAATTCTGAGCTCTAACCCTAATCCTATAATCTATTCATCCTGCAGATTTGTTCATTAGTCCAAGGGTTAGTATTTAGTCTTCTCACTAGTATTCAGTTTAGGGGACTTTAAAGGGTGGATGGTCAGTATAAATAGCGGGGACCCACAGACAGTCCACTTTTTTGCTCCCTCCCAGCTCTCTGTCAGACAGTCCTGGGAGGGAGCAAAAACGTGGACCATCTGTGGGCCCCTGAGAACCAAGTCTCAGAAATGAAGCGTAAGGATGCAGCTGTTATTGTAACTGCTATGGGTCCTAGTCTACCTCTTTGGACTCCATGATGCCCAGCAGAGGAAATAACAGAGCAGGCAGCAGGGCTGTGATGGCCAATGGCAGGGCTTCGGTGCACCAGTACACTGCCATCAGGAAGATGATGTAGCTGCATCCCGCCTCCTGTAGGGCGGCAGCAGCGAGCAGCCCGGTGAGAACATGTGGAGAACGTGAAGCTGCGCCACCCTTTGCTCAAACACACCAGAATGTCCTGGAACCTACGGCGCCGTCACATTTTGGCTTCTGAAATTTTGGGCAACATTTTTTTCTAATAGTTTTACAACTATTCCAGTGTCTGGTATAGGCATCGACTGTAGAGTGACTTCTTAGGTTTTCACTGTGCAAGATTGTCTCTGTATGCGTATGAACGTGTCCTTCTGTGAATGTGAACATGTCACTATGTGTGTGTGCCGCATAGGTGTGTGAAAAGGTGTATGCGCACCTGTACTCTCAGAACCAGGCACGTATCACACCGAGCAACTTCTGGCAACCAAACGCTCCCAGCAGTGACCGAAGCTCCGAGAGCATCTGGGCTTCATTCAGTGAGTTTCAGAGGGGCAGCACAGGATTGGCATGAACAACCATTAGTGGGTTCTTGTCTCCAAAAGCCTGTCATCTCCTTGTAGTTAGAATTCATGAGGTTCCAAGACAAATATCCTTCATCAGCATTTCCCAATCTGGTCCTTAGGGACCCCTAGACAGTCCACATTTTTGCTCCCTTCTTGGGGCTGGGAGGAAAACCGAACAAAGCCCGGAATTCAGTTTCATTTGCGTTCCTGGGCCCCAAAATCACTAGGGGTACCCCCGATTCCAGTAGACTCACTACTTCAATTTGGTTTAAGTTCCTAGTTCACATGTACAGGTCCATCCCTGGAATCTGATAGATTGAGGTCTGAATTCCTTAACCAACATGCCACCTGGTGCTACACAGAGAACACTGTCACACAGAAAACAACGAAGGCTGCTAAAGAGTAGGGAGGAGATTGGGATTAAATGTAGCATTTTTGCATAAACCCCTGTGGATGGAGCAACATGGCTCTGTTCCTAGCTGCATAATGTGCTGCTTTTCAGCTGAGGGTAACTGGCAATTTGTGATGGGAATGATGGCGATCTGGTCCATGCACTTTGACTCAGATACTGAGCGGGGGCCCATCATTCTTAGATGCTAAATTCTACATTGTCATCCACTCTATGAGCAACACATTTTCCTCTATAAAATAATACCTAACATCATAAATGTAAATCATTTCCCTTGGGATTGATTAAGTTTTATGTGATCTTCATTTTAAATGTCCGTGTAGATTGCTTACGTTCCCCTGGTGTGACTTTGACTTACCTCGTTGATAACAACGTCAAACGGGATGACGCTGAAAACAAACAATCCAAAGTTTTGTTAATGGAAAAAAGGCCATTGGATGGCTACTGAGTAAATGAAAACAGTGAAGGCGGGAAAAAACCTGCCACATATCGTGGCCCAGGGTTAAAGTCTAAACGACCAGAAGCTGCTCGGGCCATCCTGTGTGGGGCAGAAGATTAAGGACGGCAGCCTGCATGTTACTGCGATGCAATGATGTCTGTGGTGTCTGTAATGTTTGTGGTGTCTGTAATGTCTGTGGTGCAAACGGTGAGTTCAGACACTTTGCCCTCATTATGGATGACCTGATCTTCAATGTCATGAATATGACATGCCTTATTCTGTTTTTCTGCTTGTAATCACACAACTATTCTGGTATGTGAACAGCATGAAAGAAAGGGGATTCTGAGATTCTGACAAAACAGTGTTTCCCACGGCGGAGAATCAACTCCCTCTGAACCTGTCAACAAGGAGTTAAAGCAAGAAAAGTTTGGCAGGGGTATTATCTGGTGCCCCTTAAAGCCCCCCCCCCCCCCTCAGAGAAACACGAATGTTCCCATATTCAGTGTTGCGATAGGTCGGACTACGTGATTCTGTTGGAGTCCAGTTTTTATTGCAAAATACGATATTTCCAAAATCCTTACGGCTGTTCTAATTATAGTTAATCTTACAACAGCTACAGTTTGGTTTAAGGTAAAAATAAAAAAAAGCCATCGAGCTTTGTTAAGTGAGATGTCATCTGTATCCTCACAATAAAAAAACAATATTTATGGTTTCAGCCACAAGCAGAAAGACTAAATTTAAAAAGAAGTTACCTGATTTGACTGTTAGCCTACACGATTTAACAGTGTTAAAAACATCTTTGGTAGATGTCGAGAGACGAAATAACACCAGTTGCATGAATTGACTGTATAATTTATAACTGACATTTAATTATTACAAGTGAAATATCCGAATTAAAGATACGAAATGGTGAAAATAATCCCCCGCACCAGTCAACATTTGTATATTCGGTCCAAAAGAATACAATCTTGGTAATTAATAGGCTATGTGCATCAAACGAGCTGTTTAAAATATCATTTAGGACTTCACCTGGCCTCGCTTTCACTAAGTGTTTGGTAAAACATCGGAAGGAATCGAGAAGCATCTTAATACATATATATACATAACACAGTGGAGGCGATGCTACCTACCGTGGTTCCGAGGATCAGTGGCAGAGGTAGTAGAAGAAGCGGGGTACAGAGCACTATCACCCCGCGTTTGAGACTCCAAAGTGTCCTCACTACTGGAACCATCTTTTACAGGCAGGCAGTGTGTACGATGAAGACCGTGAATGAGTGAGAGAAAGAGGGGGCGAAGAAGGAGGACTTTAAGGAAGTCCTTCAGTGCCGTCAGCGGCACATGGCATACGAATAAAACCCAGTCTGAAACCTGTCACTTTGCAGGATCACGTAAATATTAACAGTCTCAAGAGTTACATCATAGCCTGGTTAGGGAGGATGACATCTATTGTTATTGCAAAAAAAAAAAACCCAAATCAAGCCAGGTTAGTGCTATCTCACAAAATATAAAACTTAACACCTCGAAGGGAACGAGCGGGATCTGTAGCTCTTATATAAAACCAGCTAATTAGGCATTTAAATTGACATCTTAAATATACTTATCACATATAAAAAGCGATTTACAACTGCAATGTATAATGTATGTCTTCTTATGTTTTTTTAAAGGAGCACCAAACAAAACAGGAACTATTTGCATCGAATATGTTCGATTACAATGTCAGGTATTGCAGATGTTGTGACGTCACAATAAAACGATGAAAGGAGGTAAGCCTTTGGGGGGGGGGGGGGGATCTGATCTTCATGGAATTGAAAGAGCACATTCAGTCAATGTATTGGTCTACATTTATTTGGCGGGGGAGTAGGTAAGAACATTTTAGAGGGCTTTGCTGCTTTCATCATATAACAATTGTTTGGATAAATAAACATGAAAAGGAGCGGGAAAAATAACGTTCATAGAAAATACTACTCCAGCAACCCCTTCTGTGAACTTCTACATCCAGTTAATATGCACGAATCTCAGTTTAGAAAGAGTTCAGCGGGATGAATACCATGCCCAAACCCCCTCCCCCGCTGAAGCTCCGGGGGCCATCTTTCATTTGTGTGCCAGTGATTGGCAGGCTCCGACGCCAGGATTTCTGCATTCCTGCAGCCGTCTCATTTCTGCTTCTGCTGAAAACGCAAGAGATTCATGTCCACACGCAAGCGCTCTTTGAACCGCAATCAAAACCAGCAATGCGCTTACTTAAGGGATTTCACTTTTACGGCATTCTCCTGTGACCCACTGCGTACACTATAATTAAACATCACAGAATGTAATTATAACATTGAAACATGTTTTTTTTTTCAACGCCGAAGTTGGTTGTAGTCTTGTGATTACAAGCAGAATAACTGGCCACCAAGCCTTTATTTTGAAGTTTAATCTATCTATCTATCTATCTATCTATCTATCTATCTATCTATCTATCTATCTATCTATCTATCTATCTATCTA
>JAABNY020000037.1:11520092-11530392 GCA_015164015.2 Brevimyrus niger
GAGGAGCGGGCGGTTTGTCTTAATAACCTTTGAGATACACCTGTAAATATCCAACGGCAGAATCTTCAGACATATATATTATTTTACCGGTCCGCAAGCAGGTTTCCTAATGGGGATGTATCTGAAGAGGTAAACAGGTTGTCATTAAAGCGCGTTGATTTATGATGGAATGTGTTTAAAACGACGTTTTTTTCTAAAATAGAAATAGTAGTAAACAAAACCAAAAAATGAGCCGCGCTTATGAACTGTTTTGTAATGAGGGGAACGATGAGGTCATGGCTGTGCACTTGTCTGCGGGTTGCGATGTCTTGTAAAACAATTGAGTGAAACAGTCATTAGGAATTGAGCGGCGCGTTATTTGTTCGTTATTATTTTTGAGTGAATGGTGATTTTAATTAACAAGCTGGGTCAGGGTAAATAGCGGCGGAGATTAATGTAGCTCAGCTGCAGACCCTCTCTGGGTAGGAACAGGTTGCTCAGGCCCATCTGCCAGCCCTGTGCTTTGTTCCCATTCCAGGCTGACTGTGAGGACATGGACCCCCGTATCTTTGCACTCCTGCTGCTGTGTGCCAGTAGGCAATCCCTGACCGTAAGCCCGATTTTGGCAAACCTGGGGAGGCTGCCCCTCCCTCTTTCCCTTGTAGACCACCGTCTTCTCAGCTTTGTTTTGTCTCTCTTCCGCTGGGGCCGGATAGATTCCCTTTCACAGTATACAGGGGACTAGGGGGTGGGCCTTGGAGGGATTTCCAAAAAGAGGGTGGTGTACGGTGTGTCTGAAGGGGGGCTGTCACTGGCTGAGTTAACGCTCTGAGTACCAAGGCGCAGAGAGGCTTTCTGTGCTAATGCAATTTCAGTGCATGTAAGCCAGGTGTGTGAATCACACCCTCCCAGATTCGGAGCAGCGGTCCAAACCCTGCTTCTGCTGGGTGGGTTTATATTTGAAGTAAACATATTTGTAACGAGTGAATGTAGAAGCTGTAGCACAACTTAATATTTTAAATGCAAGAGTTACTGAGGGGGGTGAAGGAAGCCAAATATTAATATAGGTGGGTAAAGCCCCCCTCCCTTGGTTCCTATGCCCCTTCCCTCAGGTGCAGGGTAGCATTTAAAGTAAATCCCTTTTGTTGCCACCCCCCCCCCCAGGTCTTGGGGGTAACAGACTTCTCGACCCCCCCTGACACCACGCCTGTCCCCACGGACGAGCACGCCATGGAATGTGGCAGCCGGCGGTTTGGCCAGGGGGCCAAGCGAGCTGTGGGGGCCGCGGTGACAAAGCTGGGGCTGCAGCTGTTGGAGAAGATGGAGATTGGGCCAGAGCAGCCCAATGTCATCCTGTCGCCGCTGAGCATCTCCCTGGCCCTATCCCAGCTGGCCCTGGGTGAGCATTCTGGTATCCGGAATCCTCCAGGACCACTGGACAGTCTTGGAAAATTGTGGCTATGTAGTTTTTAGGCCATTTCATATTATCGCTATACGTTATATATTAGCTTTTGCAGTTGTATCCCTCCTGTTCCAGTCCTGATCCCTTAGGGAGACCCTTGCAGGTAAATAACAACTGTCATTCCTTTCTGAATGGACCAGTAGAACATTGTGGAACTCGCCAGACGTGCAGTTCTCTGGGAATCCAGTCTGGCAGCCCTGGTTCAGTGCTGTATCTGTCATGTCAGCACAGAAGAACAATAATGAAAACGTGATAAGACGTTAAGTACTTGGAATGCTGGCCCTAGGGTGCTGTATGTGTATGTGGCCAGAAGGTGGTGTAGTGGCTAAGGCACTTGAAATTTGACTGAACTGGTTGTATGTTCAAATCCTAGCGACCTTGGTGTGTAATCAGCAACCCTGCTGGCCCCAGGGTGAATGACACAGCAAGTGGAGCTACGTAGACTTTGCTTGTCTGATGGGGTCTTCTGTACTCTCCAGGGGCGAGAAACGAGACAGAGGCATTGTTGCTGGCCTCACTGCATGCCCAGGACCTCCCCTGCTATCACTGGGCCTTACGGGAACTCGTCCAGCACCTGAGTGGCCACGCCCTGCAAGTGGCGTCGCGCATGTACCTGAAGCCAGGTGAGAAACAGGCACAAAAGCGTAATACAAAAATGTTCTGAGGGCAGAAGGAACGATAATTGGTTCAGAGAGATAACATCTTATTGGTTGGACCCACCTGCTCTACAATCTGATTTGTTATTTCCCTGAGCCAATCAATTTTCCTTCTGCCCTTAGAACTTTTTCTGTAAGTAAAACTCCCATGAGTGTCAAAGTGATAGAGGGCACCATATGGCTTCCATGGAAATAGTGGTAGAGAGGATGACGATGGCTAACAAAAGTTAACAAGAAGAGGTAAAAACAAGAGTTCCCAATCCTGGAAGCTCAATGTTCAATGAGCTTCATTTTAATGACTTAATCTAATTAGTTTAACAAAAAGGAACCCAGCTTAAATTTTCCATAATCATTAATAACATGTTGATTAGGTTAGGGTTTTCATTGTGAAAGTATTACAAATAAAAATTTGCATGCTAATTCACATTAATTGATTTACTTAATTAACCTGATGATGTAAAAGTACCTGTTGGATGACAGATGAGATTTTACTGGGACAGCAAGGCGGCCCAGAGCTGAGTTTACTGACTCGATCTGCGCTGTCCTCAGGGTTTGAGCTTAAGCAGGACTTTGTGGATGAGTCCCTGCGCATTTACTCGTCTGAACCTGCGCCGCTGGTGGGTCTGGAGGAGGTGAACCAGTGGGTGGAGAATGCCACCCAGGGCCGCGTGACTCGCTTCCTGTCCAGCCTGCCGGTCAATGTTGTCCTGATGCTGGTCAACGCCGTCCATTTCAAGGGTGAGCTCCCTCTATCCCACCTGCTCCCTCCCTTTCTGTGCTGCCTGAGAAATTTCCCTACATGTCTGCTTCTAAACTTTTCACTTCATCTTATCTTAATGCCACAATTTATGGCTTTAACACCTTCCTTAATTGAAGCTAATTGACGCTGTTGAGTGACGAGGTCTTCCCAGATTAACGCCCGGGATTCCCGCAGGAGAATGGCAGGCACGCTTCGATCCCCAATTAACCTCCCGCGACCTCTTCTACATCGACAGCAAGAACATGGTGCACGTCGACATGATGCTGGGCCCAAAGTACCCGCTGAGCGTGCTGATGGACAAAGAGCTGGGTGCTCAGGTGGGCGTGTCCTCATCGTTTTTACCACATGACTTAAAAAGGACCAATAGTTTTGCTGAATCGGTAACCCCTCCCCCTTCCAGGTGGCCCGCTTCCCCTTCAAAGAGGAGATGAGCTTATTGGTGGTCATGCCCATGTCGGAGGAGCTCAATATTTCAGCCATGGCCGCTCGCCTGGACCCCGCTGACCTCTACGACCGCCTGCCCCGCGAGACAAGCATGCGTGTGAAACTACCCAAATTCAGGCTGGAGGACACCCAGGACCTCCAGGAGGCTCTCAGCAGCATGGGTAAGGTCACCACATGAACTGGGGGGCCAGAAGGTTGCAGGTTCTTCTGGGTATGAATGAATTGTGCTGTGAGTCTGGCCAAGAGCAGCCTGTGTAAGTGGGAATGGGCACTTTTCCTGCCAGTGTCACTGCACATCATGGCCACTCGCTATCCAGGGTTTGTGTAAAGAGCTTCTCATCCCCCTCGGGCTTTCTTAGTCTTCATGTGAAGTAATTTAATGAAGTTCTTTATTTATCGACATGTAGCAGGGTCCTGAGATTTGAGCCTTGGTTATGTGCCACACTGAATGCTGCTATTTAGCACTAGTCAAAGGTCTGGACACCCCGACTTTTGTTTTTCAACAATCCAACGAGCACCTTGAGTGCTGTATTATTGTGGGAACAAGGAAAGAGATGGAGTGCTGTAGCAGATGACCTGGCCCCCACAATCCCCCCCAACCTAAATCGCACAGAACCAGTCTATGATTAGTTGGATCAAAGAGTAAGAGTTGGGTAGCCAACTTATTCCCAGAACTTGTGGAAACTCCTTCAGGACTGTTGGAGAAGCATCCCAGGTGGCCACGTCTGGAAGTCGGTTGAAAGAATGCCAAGAGTCTGCGAAGCTGTCATGAAGCAAAAGGGGGCTGTTTTCACGAGTCTAATGCCTAAGAACGTTTTGAGTGTTGAACACTTCCCTTGATCATTGGAATATTTGACACGTATTATTTAATTCTCTCAAATCCTAAACTGAATAATGCGGCTAAAATACAGACTAATGCATGTCAAGCAGGTGTGTGCAGATTTCTGGCTGCTGCTGCTTGTTTCCTGGCTGCTTCCTCCGCCTTTGCACGCTGACTCCTCTATGCTCCAGGTATGGCTCAGCTCTTCGGGTCGCCGGACCTGTCAGGCATCGCCGACGGCTTCCTGCAGGTGTCCAGCGTGCAACACAAGTCCAGCATAGAGCTCCACGAGGAAGGGGCCGAGGCGGCGGCCGCCACCGCCGTCATAGTCTCCCGCTCCAACCCCACCTTCGCCGTCAACCAGCCGTTCTTCTTCGCCCTCATGGACGACACTACGCGCACACCCCTCTTCCTGGGCGTGGTGACCAACCCCAACCCCGGAGCCGACGCTATCACCATGCAGGGCGACCGGCCTGAAAACGTAACCTTCCCTCACGACAATGAATTTGATGGCATACAGTTCAGCCCGCCCAAAGAAAACTGACTGCGGAGAAGTCGAAGAGAGAGAGAGAGAGAGAGAGAGAGAGAGAGAGAGAGAGAGAGAGAGAAAGAGCACGCAATTAACCTGACGATGTGCTACCCTCCTTTAGCCACCAGGGGGAGCACAATACAGACACAAATAGACCATCGATGGTTTTCTAACGTCAAAATCCAGTCTGAGTGAAATATGGATTGTAGGGCCCCCTCTTTACCTTTTAGACAATCAGTCCTGTGCTGCTTAATTATATTTAATTTATATTAACCATTCTACTGTTTAATTTCCTCACTGTGCTGAAATTTTGGGGAAATGCATTTGAATTGAATTAGTGCAGTTCTCTGACTGTCGGTCAGGGTAACACTGCTGTGTTGGGAATAGCTGTAGAATTTTTAATATGTCTCTTGTAAAAAAATAAGTTTCACGTTGAGGATAGTTTGACTTAGTATTTGATTTCTAGAGTGCTTTGATGAATCCCATGAAAACACACACAGCAATATAAAAACATTACACCACCATACTTGTACATGTTAAATGACTGCATGGTTGTTTGTTTGGATTTTTTTTTTGTCTGGAAATGTTTGTAGCTTTTTGTTTATTTTGTTGATAACACAAACAATGTTCATTTTCTCTGGAATTTCAAAACTGTGGCTTGTTAAAGCATATTTGTTATATTATTGATTAAAAGAAAGGAAAGTAATCATGTGTCATCCCCTAAGAAAACTACGGCTCGTAGACAAACATCGTGAATCAAAATAACTGGCCAATGCATTTTTGATAAACAGCAAAACACTGCACCACAGAAAATGGTCTGCCCTTCCACTTCCGACTATAAAGCCTATTTTTAGCGGACGGGACTCGTTGTAGGGCCTAAGCCAGAGGAAGGTTATCATCATAAAAACTGGCCACGGGACGCACAGTTATGAGTCAGCTGCTCGAAAACAGACCTTGCCCTGGCTTACTCTTTAAAGTGAATAACAAATGGAAGTTCTGTGCAATTGTTTGACGTTGAGTATAGGAATAAATTTAGAACGATAATAACAGCAAGTGCTGATTCAGCGTTTGTTTTTTGTTCTGCAGGTACATCATTATGGTGGATAGACCGTCTAATGTGTTTTAAACCCATAGTTACATGGGGTGATTGCTATTACTACTAATTTGTCCTCAACCTTGGTGCGTTTTATTTGAAGCGAGTCAATGGCGATATAGCTCGGGAAAAGTTTATACCAGGGGCGGACTAACTTTCTGGGAGGGCCAGGCTGATACAGTATATCTAACGAGGGAATTAAAAACTAGTACTAGTACAGTACTAATCAAAGCGTGGGGTACCAGCGGCATAACTTATACCGACCAGGGTGGAGACGTTAGTGACGTCGGTAATATTTTCCGATAGGGAGGAGGGTGGAATCGCAGCGGTGCATCGATCGGCCAGATGTAAGATATATTATTACAGATTTCTATATAAATGGTTTGGAGTGGAGCCGAGATCAGCAGGGGGACCCTACAGTGCAGGGTTATTAACTGCCACCCCGCCCCCAATTTCCGCTCCTGTTTAGAACATGTTTTTAACTTGGGCTCTACAATTTCAGGTGGTCCGTGAACTTGTATGAGAAAACTTATATTTTTATTTCTTTTTATTAGCCTCTAAATTAAAATGTACATGTCATGTAATTATGAATCTAGACAATGAGCCTCTGGTTATAATAAGAGGAAGGCATATATGACTTTACCAGACTGCCGAAAAAAGTTTAAGAGCCCCAGGTTTATAACAACATAACAGTGACTTGGATCGCCGTGGGCGTTCTTAAATTTAATGTGAGCCTTCCATTTCAGCGCCCAGAAACCAGACTACATTTATTCAAAGAACAACGAACAAATGACAGCGCATTTATGTCTCGGCATAACTGAGTTTAACTAACAGTTAGACCAAACATAAATATTTTCCAGAAGACACTTATTGCGATATCCTTTCATTGGTAATGTTTATTGTTATTTACGTTGTGTGTGGTAACTTTATCACCGACCCGTTGCACATGTCATTACAAAGCTGTTTGTTCAACTCGAGGTCTACGATTTTGGTGCGTCACAAGTAAGGTATTTTCTTACCAGCTACAAATTTGCTCATTTTGAGAATATTTTGGTTATATGCATTGTTCATCTTCGATTATGACATACAGAGACGCTTCTTCACTTTTATCGCTATATAATTTTTTAAACGGTGCAAGACCACAGAATCCGTGCTAAAAGTGTGCCCCTGCGAGCCAAAGCCCCATCCTCCACGCGACAGATAGCATCAGCTAACGTCACGGCCCAACCCAGGGCGGGATATAGTATGAGACCAGGGAATAAAGCATTGCGCTCATCTATTATCAACAGAGTTACGTGGAGGCAGCTAGTCTAGAGCAAGCAGAAGCGCACCCGACAATCCCCGCTTGCAGGTCAGTCCTTAAAATACATTGAACATCCTCTGAAAATGCACCGATACTAAACTCTTTGAAAGTCATTATCTATTTTGTGAAGGATACCTAGAAGCAACCACAATGCATTTGATTGATTCGTTTGTTATCTGTTTATTTTTTTGTGTTCATATACCGATCACCATTTCAAAGGAAGATTTGCTGGACCGTGAAATTGCACATTTAAAACAAATGAGTTCTCATAAGTATTTTAAACACATTTTTAAAAAATCTTCCCGTCTAGGTAAATGTTCTGATCTAATTGGACGGATGAAAAACTTCTCGGCTTGTGCATATTATGTCTTGATATCCATGCGTTTTGGTTTTAAGGTGCTCGATCGGTAATGTGGGCAAATCTTGGCGGAGACGGTTCACTTTAAATGGGAAAGCGCGAGCTTTGCTTTGCATGCTTTTCATTTTTAGGCTTAGTGATTATTTCCATACCATTTCCTTAGTGGGCCAGTCTAAACAAACCAGTAACGCGAGAAACACATTATAAATCCTGGAGCCCCGTGGAGGAGCCCAATCAATCAAAGCGCAATTATCTTAAAGGGGTAGGAAGTTGAAAAGTTCGGGAATTATATGACCTGTAATTAGTGTTCACGTGGCAGCGCAGTAAATCTTCCACGTTGTGCTGACAGTTTAAAAATGACCACACTGCTTTCACTGGACCGGTGTCAGGCTGCTGTGTGTGAATTTGAGCCATCAGTCTTGGGGGGAGGGTCTGGGCAGACCTCTTCTTTTAACGGAAAACCCAGTAGGAGCTAGATGACATCCAGATGTTTTGACAGGAGGGGCAAAGAGCCACATCTGGGGTGGATACATACTCCCCTTTTCCAAACACCCCTTCTTCGAGAATCCTGCTGCTTTCTGCAAGCTGGAGGGGATGGGCGAGGAGAGGGGGCATGGATAGGGGGTGGGAGGATGTGTAAGGGCTAGCTTTTGGCAAGACGTTCACTGACACCCAAACTCCATTACAGCTCATGTCAGTCTAGACATAGAGTCTTTGAGCTGGGTGCGTTCAGATGGGTCAGTGAGCCCCCAACTCTGTTAGGTGTCTTGTGTGGCAAGAACTCCCTCATGAAACCGCGGCGACGGCCTGTCAGCCGCAGGCTCTGCAGTGATCACCTAGAAAGTGGAATAAGGCCGCAGCTGTCGTCGCGCCCGATATGGGGATGAATCGGGAACCGCGAACCAGAAAGGACACGATTGACCACATCATCGACACCATTAAGGCTGTGTTTCATATCCGCGGCTTGGAACCTGCAGAAACGCACACAGATTTCCTGAAGTGGGAGGGAGACTGAAGCCCTTCCATTGGCCAGGTGAAACTTGGAGAAACACTGCATTTAGATCATGGGTGTGTTCATGGGGAAGGCATGGTAGCACAGTGTTTAACACTGATGCCTCAGACCTCTGGGAGCAAGGTTCGAGTCTCTGCCAGAGCTCCATGTGTGTGGAGTTTGCATGTTCTTCCTGTGTTGTTCTGGGATTTCTTCAGGGTTCTTTGGTCCCCCCCCCCCACAGTCCAAAAACATGCTGCTGTTAATTGAAGATAACACATTTCCCATAGGCGTGAATGGTGTTTCAGTGAGTCCTGTGATGGGTTGCTTTGCTCCCAGAGTGTCTGGGATAGTGTCTGGGCCCCCCCCCCCCCCCCACAACCCCAAACATAATAATTTGGTACAGAAAATGCATGGATGTATGGATTGGTGCATGTGATGCATGTGTGCAGTCAGCAAGGGCCACTGAGTTACAGAAGCTGCTGTGGTTGGAGCCTCCACAGCTCCCTGGGCTGTGCAAGCAGGGCCTCCATTCACACCCGTTTACTGGAGGATCTGCCAAACAGACTATGGCAATGGCAGTAATATTACACTCTCCTGGGTTTCGGTAAATCCTTCTTACAGCGATCTGAAGCCAATGTTGAAAATGAGCCTGGGGTATCTGACGTGGTGGTTTTTTCAGAGACCACTAGGTAGTTTCTGACCAAAGATGTACAAAAGTAATAAAACAAAGAAGTATTGTCCCCTGTTTTTAAAGACAGTAATTATTAATTAGGGTGCATGCATACCTAAAGCTGTGGTCCCCACATCTACACCTACGTGACAGTAGTGTTGTAGTCACTGCTAGATGTCCCTCAGTCAAACGGCTGCCTTTCCATTCCACAGGCCTGTCTTACCCGCTGTTGGAGCCATGATGCAGAGAACGGCCTTCCTCTTGTGTGTCACTGCGCTCTTCTCCCCCTCCCTCGGCCAGCAGGTGGCGCCACACTCCCACACCCATATCTCCACCTGTCCCTCTCTCTGATATTTTAAATGCCAAGGATGGTGTTATTAATACCCGTGCACATTTCACTCCGCTCACGTCCATATTGTAAGGGCAGTAGTTTGTAACTATGCTTGGCACATGAGGGGTAGAACGTGTGATTTCATTTCTCTCTTTTTTTCTGGTCTCCTCTGGATCTCAAAGACGGCCGCAGAGGAGGAAGGGGCAGAGGACGAGAGCCCTGTGGAGCTGTTCACCACACCCACCTCCAAGCTGGCCGCCGCCACGTCCGACTTCGGCTACAACTTGTTCCGGCAGATGGCCGGGAGCGACCCCAAGGCCAGCGTGCTGCTGTCGCCCATCAGCGTCTCTGCGGCCCTCACACAGCTCTCCATGGGTGGGCCGAGACCCCTCGCCTGGCAGAGGATGCCTTTTAAGCCACAGCTCTGTCAAGGGATGGGGGCTTTTGCACAAGAACTTCGGAATGCTTGCTGTTCTTATGAGACACACACACATACGCACTTGATGGTTAAGCACAGGTTCTGCTGTTTATCTGGAGGTTGTGGGCCGTGATCAGGGGCTCAGCAGAGATGTGGTCCTGCTGAGTTTTGAACTGGTGACCTTCTGCTCACAGCCAGAGGCACAGAAACACAAACCCCCTCCTTTCACTTGCTTCAGCTTTTAAGTCATGGTCACACTATGTTATGAATCTGATTCTATCACCTGCTATGGTCCTGTCTCACTGTATCACGAAGGCCCTGTGGTCACAAATTGTTCTCCCACTGGTCTCCCATTCCGCTAATGACAGCCTCTCCCCCCCCCCCCCCCCCCCTCCCGCGCCCCCCCCTTTCCGGGGGGGGCCGCTGCCGGGTGCGTGCCCGCCTCCCCCCCGGGGGGTCTCGCCCCCCCACCCCCCACCGCGC
>JAABNY020000037.1:11530492-11541710 GCA_015164015.2 Brevimyrus niger
AGAAATGTTTCCCCCCCTGGGCCCCCCCTCCGCTAATGACCGCCCCCCCCCCCCCCCCCCCCCATGCAGGGGCGTCCCCTGAGTCGGAGAGGCAGCTGTACCGGGTGCTGCGCTACCACAACCTGGGGGATCCCCAGCTCCACGACACACTGCGCGACCTGCTGGCCTCCCTGCGCAGCCCCGGCCAGGGCTTCAGCTGCGCCGCCCGCGTCTGCGTGGAGCGCAGTGAGTGTGAGCCAAGGGCAGCACCAGCTGCCGGCAAGAGGATCCCTGCTAACGATTTTCTGTTAGGGGGACGTTCATTCAGAAGTGGATTGAGTGGATTTGCTCAGGTCCGGAACTAACCAGTGGAGTATAAAGAGTCACAGTCACAGAGTACTGGACTGGTTGGTTGAAACAAAATCTTGGTCTGGATTTTTACTTTCTGGACTATTCTGAACTATTCTGAACTATTCTGGACTATTGTGTTTATTTAATGTTACAATTACAGTATGGTAACGTTCAAATTGCCCAGTTTTCCTGGTTTTCCCAAAACATCCTACGCCTGCAAAAACTACTACAACTAAGACAAATACTATGGAAACAATCAAAGGGGCAGGGTAGAGAGGCAGGTAATATTGTCATTCTTACACCTCAAAGGTCGTGGGTTCAGGGCTGGATGGCGTGTCTGTAGTATATACATACTGCACTTTTATTAAATAATATTGTATCATAAAACAATATTTTTCAACATTGTGTTAAAACGCTGGGCAGGAAATAATTTTATGGTGCTGAAATGGGCAGAGCATTTGTTAAAATGTACAGCTTGGAAATATCATTCCATTACCGTTACAGTAAGAACGTTCTCAGCCAGCATTGAGTAGACTCTCGTGTAACTTCGGCTAAAGTTCCGGGAACGTTTCCTGTTAGCTGGGATGAAACTGACGCCGGATTGGATGCTACATGCCTCAGCTTACTCTGTATTCATCTACACGGAAAGGTAGTCAAAGTTAGTCCCACTCATAAAGCACTGCTATGGACTAAGCTAGTCTTTCAGCACAAGCCTTTGTTGCCTGGGTACCATGAGAAAAGGGGCATTGCCATTCCGTTCCAGATTCCTTTTGCCCCCACAGGTGTCCTTTGTTAGACAGGATCAAGTAATGAACTGTAATCCTTCTATATATTCATTTTCGCTAACTTATCCAGTACAGGGTTACATTGAGACTGTGATGATCTATCCCAAGAAGCACTTTGGGGAACCTGGAATGTGATGCTGGAAGCTGTAATAATCAGTGGGAATGTTGCAGTCAAGCTTGCTTTTGAAAGTATCTCTGCAGTAAGATCATAAATAATGGTTCTTACATTGGTTGTCCAGCTTAAAGAAACCAGTAGCAGAGTTAAAGTTTCATGGGCCCCATGGAGTGTAGCTCTCTATAAAAACAAGCGTTACTATGAGTCATCATTATGATGCTCTATACTGCTACACGCAGGTGATGTTTTGTAACTGCATCACTCTTGAGTGCCACAGTTAAATCTTTGATAAGCCACTGCCTGGAATAACAGCAGAATTCAGTCCACGATGAACTGATATTTTCAGATCATAATGTGTGAATATATCTTTCTGTGTCTACCTTTATGACTCTAACTGTGACCAGGGCTGCGAGTGAAACTAGACTACCTGAACGCAGTGGAGAAGCAGTATGGCGTGCGACCCAAAGTGCTGTTTGGCACCGTTCGGGACACGAAGGATATCAATGACTGGGTCAAGGAACAGACGGGAAGCAAAATGGACCGCTTCCTAACCTCACCGTTTCCCCGTGGTGCTGGACTGGTACCGCTGAGTGCTGGCTACTTCAAAGGTCATCTGGAACACACACCCCTGTGTTTTTATAGCTTTTCTGACACTTTTATCTGACTGTCTTGCAGTTTTACACATCCAGCCAGATTGTTTGCTGCTCTCTGCTGCCCCTGGTGGACAGCTAAAAGTACAGCAATGAATTTCGTTTTTTTTGCTTCTCTTGCACAACAAAAAAAGCAAGCGGCATAGTAAAGTTGCCGTTAGTGATTCACATTATTAATGCCAGAAAAGTGTCAAAGGTTACCATGGTGACAGGAGATGACCTGCGTGTGCTGTTCTGTCGACAGGGCGATGGGTCACCCGATTTACCCAGAGCGGGAACTTGGAGGACTTCAATGTGGAGGGAGCATCACCTGTCAAAGTGGCCATGATGAAGGAGGACAGATACCCCATTAAAATGGGTGTGGACCCAGACCTGGGCTGTACGGTGTGTACCCTCCATGACCTCTCCGCTCTCCATGACCTCTCTGCCCTCCATGACCTCTCTGCTCTCCATGACCTCTCCGCTCTCCATGACCTCTCTGCCCTCCATGACCTCTCTGCTCTCCATGACCTCTCTGCCCTCCATGACCTCTCTGCTCTCCATGACCTCTCCGCTCTCCATGACCTCTCTCCTCTCCATGACCTCTCCGCTCTCCATGACCTCTCCGCTCTCCATGACCTCTCTGCCCTCCATGACCTCTCTGCTCTCCATGACCTCTCTGCTCTCCATGACCTCTCTGCCCTCCATGACCTCTCTGCCCTCCATGACCTCTCTGCTCTCCATGACCTCGCTCTCCCCTAGGCCATGTGCCATCTTCTTTTTGTGCTTCGGGATTGCATCCAGCCTCTCAGTTATGGCTTCTTTTCATTCTGATGCTTTCTATTGATTATTACTAGAATAATCCAGAGACTGTCAGACTGCATTAATGCATAGGGTCTGTTAGATGTTCCCCTGTTTGTTTTCGGAGCACTGAAGTCAGCAGACGAGCTGTTATGTTGTACCAAAGCCTTCAGGGATGTAACATTCCTCCATTTATTGACAGAAAGGTTTTATAGGTTCCCACTGTGTGTTTTGGTGGTGTTCTCACAGGAGCAGGTGACCTGTCGTTTTCCCCCCTACCATTTTGACAGAAAGCCCTTTAAATTCAGCTACCCCCCCCCCCCCCCTTTCTTTCCAGATTGCCCAGGTGCAGATGGATGGAGACGTCAGCATGATCTTCTTCTTGCCGGACGAGGTGACCACCAACACCTCGCTGATCGAGGAGGCCCTAACGGCCGAGTTCGTGCAGGACCTGGCCATGACGCTGCACCCTGTCCGGGTTGACATCACCCTCCCCGTGCTGAAGCTCAGCTACGCCGCTGACCTGCTGACCTCGCTCTCCAACATGGGTGAGTGTCAATGGCTGCAAACTACACAACCTTCTGTGACCCTTTCCTACACCTCACTGGTCATTAGTGACCAGCAATCTTTTTCTCAGATATACAGATGCTCCTGTCTTTACAATGGCTTGATTTACGACATTTCGACTTTACAATGGTGTGATAGCGATGCAGAACCAGTATTCATCAGACTTTGAATTTTGATCTGTCCCCAGGCTAACGATATACTTTCTGCTGATGCAACCCAATGGCTTAGGAGGAAATTTAATATTGAGGGTGGGGGCACAACTTAAATACAAAGCTCCATTTTTTCAGGGGATGAATGAAGTCACATTTAATATTTGGTGTTCACCCCCACCGACCCCCAGGTTCTACACAGCCACACTTCCAGTTTCTGTATTAATCACCAGCATTAATATCTCATACAGTGTTTAAAAGGTATTGTGGTATTTTTTTCTGTTTTTAGCCAAACAGTTTAATGATTGGATAAGCTTGTATTCATTTATGTACTTGCCAGTTACTTTTATGTAATTACAGTATTTATTTGTTTATTCACTTATTCAGTGACAGTGGTTATTTATTTACTATATTATATCATATACAACTTATGATAAGTTCTTTAGAACGTATTCCCATTGTAAGGTCGAGGAGCACTTGTAAAGTTGAATATACAGGAATTTCTTTCTATAATTCCCCTTATAAATGTAGGCAGAAATACATTTCATGGGGTGTCCGGCAACCAGAGTTGGGTAATGCAGGTCCAGAGAGTAAAAGTCCAGACCAAGATTTTGTTTCAACCAACCAGTTGAGCATAGTCACAGAGTACTGAACTGGTTGGTTAAAACAAAATCCTGGTCTGGACTTTTACTCTCTGGACCTGAATTACCCAACTCTGCCGGCAACCTACTGATAGGTCCCCCTTGGTAGATTTAGACAATTGGGGAGGGGGGTCAAACTAGTAATTTTACTACCTGTCTATGTACCTGTTCAGAAGCTTTGGTTCATAATTAGTATTGGTGCTGGTGCCAAAGTTATAAATTAGAACCTGTCTCTCCCCCAGGCTTGTCTGATTGGCTATCTCAGACCGACCTGCAGAAGATCAGCAACCAAGCAATCAAGATGAGCACGGTTCGCCACAAGGTGGCGATGGAGACCGCCCCGGAGGGGAGCCAGTACCCCAGCTTCCAGCCCAGCACCAGCAGCCAGGCACTGGCCATATCCTTCCGCGTGGACCGTCCGTTCATCTTCCTGGTGCGCGACGAGAAATCGGGGGCGCTGCTGCTCATTGGGAAAGTGCTGAACCCGCGCAACCTCTGAGGAGGAAGGCGCACACACACACACACACACACACACACACAGGGGATTTGATCCTACAGACACATGCACACTTTGGTACCTGGTAACACTCAGCTCTGAGCAAATGACAGGAAGGGACACAAGCCACACGCAGACACACAGTGACATGCAGATGTCATGCTACACCTGTAGTAGTGTGCAATGTCATCCCCAGTGACACCATGCCAAGCCCTACATTTACTTCACGATCTTTCTTACGCTTATAATGTGTCACATTGACCCCAGACACTGTTTTAGAAAAAAAAAATAGCTGTAGATAATGCCTGTATTGTCTTGTCTGGTCTTCTCAACCACACCACTTGTGCAATACACCCAAAAAGATTTCAACAGTATGTATGTGCATGAATTTTGCCCAGGGAACATATTTGTTTGTGAAAACCTGTCCATCTGGAACTGTAGAGTCACTGACACATTTGCAAAAGCCAGATGTTCAGAAAACAGGATACTTGCCAATGTGGAAAGGATGTCGCTATAGAGATGTGAAAAAAGTTACAGAAGTAAAAAAACATGGTTATTGTTTATTTTATATTGATTCTGAGACAAACATGGAACCCCCTGCTTTATATATTTCATCATTGGTTTGTATATGAAACGTCCTTCTTCGATATAAACAGATGTGCAGCTACTAGTGTCTGGAGATGCCTGCAGTGGGTGGGAATAACATGAATTGTCAATCGCTATTTGGAACCAATAAAGTAACCAATGGCAAGCAGAGGTGACTTTTTTCATGAGTTACTTAAAGAAAGAAGTACTTGAATGGATGACAACAGATCAATTCCCATTCTGTGCTATTAGCTCTTCAAGTGATTTGTAGCAGGGTTGTACATGGTGGTCGATGATACGTGTAGGATTTCAATTCGGTTCTGACCAAGCTATGGACTCATGGACTCTCTGGGTGTGAGCTGGGAATCGTGCGGCTGTGTCTGCTTCTGCTCCGGGCCTGAAGGACTGTGCAGCTCGGATGTCAGCCGGTCCAGATGGATCTGTTTAGGGGTGTGTGTGTGTGTGTGTGTGTATTAGGTATCTACGGTCACTGTTACTACAGCCTAGAAACATACACACAGAAACATTGCCACATGTGTATGCATTTCCAGACAGTTGTTTCAGCATTTTCTGGAAATCGTGCATCATGGGAAAGAGTGGCAGAGCTTGGGAATGCTGACTCACATCCATCGCCTTTCCAGCGCCGGCCGGCGCCTGATCCTCTGGGCTCTGGCCCACATATCGACGTGGCAGCCCTCTCCGGAAGCCCGCAGGCTTCCTGCTTTGTCCTCATTTCATCAGACTGTACCACTGCCATCTGCTTAGCGCACCGTCGTGCGAAGAGACAGGCGTCATATGTTCACCCAGCAGGTACTAAAGGCGTGTAAGTTTCTGGAGAAAGAGCCCAAACTGCAGCTGCCAACATGGATCTTTACGTCCCTTTATTTTCCAGACACGCTGACTTTCAGTGGAAACCACATAAACTCAGTCTATCGGATGTTTCCAGAAACCTTGTTGCATCACCCTGACACTACTGGTGGCCAAATGAAGCTTAATGAACCACTTTTTGTACTTTTTGACCCCACTAGATGGTGCTCTTGGCTTGCTTTGGAGCATGGATTGAGCCCTTTTTTGAATAAAGAGCACTATCCAGTCGTGTCGAAAAATACAGTAATTAGTTCATGAAGCTTAAATTGGCTATCACTACCAGACACCCTTATCTGATTTAATCCCATAGGCCCCTGGGTAAAGTTTATTCCCAAAACGGCTGCTGCCATGAGCATGACGAAGCTTTTAAAAGAAGGAGGAATGAGATGGTTGCATGTGTATATGTCACAGCGCCCCCTGCAGGCAGTCCTCCATGGCCCTGAGCTCCAGCAGCTCCTCACACAAAGGGTCACAGTGCAGGGAGAGGACATGACGGGCTTTGGGGATGAGAGAGACAGCTTCCTGGGGCTGCTGCCTGAATGAGGGAAGGGGTCACAGAGAGACAGAGATGGGACAAAAATCTATGACTGTCATCACTGAACAATACCAGCGGTGCTGCTCGGACCAGTTCCTCTTACCCGTTGAAGTGCAGCTGGACCAGTTTGAAGAGCTGACGCCCCAGTTCTGCACTGTCATCCCCGTACTGGGCTTGGATGGCAGGGATGCTGCGGCTCAGCTGGGTGGCAGCCTGCCTCCAGTTGCCTGAAGGGGGCAAGATACGGCATACATTCCATTCCATTCATCTTCAATCTGGTTATTCTGGATCAGGTGTGCAGGAATACATCTCGTTAAAATGTTACAATTCTGACATAAAACTTGGTATATAGAACCATTGGTACATTTTCCACAGCCGGGAAAGGGACCTGCCACAGACACAGACCAGTGACACTGGAGATGGACCACAGACCATCCTTGAGTTGCACACAGCGGCCTGTGCCGGTGCCCAGCGGCTTCGAACCCCCTACCCATGGCAGCCTGCGCTCTTGCCGCCACGTCCGCCAGCTGGCCCCGCAACGGGTGGGTCTCCTCCAAGAAGCGGCTGGCATCTCCGATGGCCACCTGGAGCTCCTGTGCTGCCTGGTCTACGAAGGTGGGGGGGGGGGGGGGGGGTGCGTTTAACACTCCTTTAATAACCGTTCGGGGCCAGCATACAGCCATCACTGAAATGACATCATCGCCCAACAAACACCCCCCTCACCTGGCCGGTCTACCTCCATGAGGCGCGAGGCCTGGTCCAGCACCTCCTCCAGCCCCCGTAGCCGGCGACTCAGCTCCCCGTGGGCCAGCTGGAAATCGCAACCCGAGCGCGGGCAGAGGTAGCCCAGCTTGGCAAGCTACAAACAGCAATTGACAGTGCAGTGGCATTAGCGAGAGACAGGCCACTCAATCTGCTGCATGCTTAGAGATGGCCTGCTGCCTGAAATCACACGACTCACCTGCAGGGGGCATCCACAACCGACACACCGCAGACCAGAGGCTGCCGGCGCCCCCTGGTGCTCACGACAGGCGTCACAACCGCAGTGAAAGAAGTACTGCTCCAGTAGGAGGCGCCGCCGCTCCGAGGTCGGCATTCGGCTGCAGTGGGGGCCTTTAAGAGATGGGGAGGGGGGCAGACTCGGGCACTGTGTCCACCGGGAGCGGGAGGCGCGAGGAGGAGGAGCGCAACTTACCGTAACAGTGCAGGAGCTCCTCACCCGAGCCGACATCCCGGGAGGCGCGAGCCGTGACCGTGACCCCCCCGCAGACCGCAGCCGGCCGTCCCCTGGGGGGCACGGGGACCCCCACCGTCCGGAACGAGATGCCAATGTTGGGACGGCAGGAGTGGTTCAGCATGCTGAGGGTGGGGAAGATGGCTGTAGCGACTCTCACCTCCTGCACGGCGGATACGGAGGAGCGGCCCACACCTGCGGGAGTCAAAGGAGATCCTAATTCACATCACTGGTCTCCTGCCGTTTACTAAATGCCAGCTATCCAGCTACAAGTCAAGCTATTTGGACAGCGGAAAAGTTCTATACTGACTGCTAAACCCGATCGCGTACATGTAACATAACCCTGCCACCCAGTCCGCCCCCAAGCATCATCTTGGTCTTACCGCAATCTCTCAGAACAGTCACTGCCTGGCTGTTACATCTCAGCTGGAACATGTGCCTTAGGACTACAGCTCCCAGCATACCCAGTTCTGGACACCAGGCCCCGCCCCCTCGTTCGTCACATTCATCGCTCAGGAACTTCTGCAGGACACCAGCTTCCTTGAGGATCTGGCAGAGAGTTGCCACGGTGACGGCACACAAAAAGCGCAGGCTGGACGGGTGCCCGGATACATGGGGCAGCAGGCAGTGGATACGCATGTATGAGCCGTCTAATTGGTGCTCTGGGGGGTCCTGGCAGGTTGAAGTCCAACTTGCCATTTCCCTCACCTTCTGGACTTCCTTCAATCCTGTTCTGAACACCACCCTCAGCGCCAGGTGGGTCAGCACCCCCAGGGAGCGCAGTTCCCCCCCGAAAGGGCACTCCCAGCAGTGGTGCCTCTGCCATGCTGCCTGCTGGCACCCCTCTCCACAATAGCGGGTGTAGCTACAGCCTGGGCAAGGCACTGGGTTGTAGGTCCTCGACAAGCAATGGTGGCAGAGCAGATGTTCCGTGCCAAATGCGTCCTGGTTCTCCTCCTCTATTGCACTGTTCTGAGCCCCAGATTTCTTGCCTGTTCCAGGGATCAGAACACAGGCATATGCCCTGTCCTCCAGCAAAATCTCTCCGGCTGCTACATCCTCCCTGGCCACCAGGTGTCGCCCTTTTTCAGGGCTGAAGCGAAGGTGCACTGCGGGGGATACGTGGGGGAGCGATCCGGACCCATGGCACTCTGAAGCTCTCCCAGATCCCCGCTCTTCAGCGCTGCCGCCGTCCCTCGGCTGTTTCAGGCACTGCTGTCTCCTGTCCAGAAGCTTCTTCTGCAGGTGTGTGGGGTAGCCATGCTTCAGAGCCCCCCCGATATCCTGAAGGCACTCCTACAGCGAAGGACGTTCAAGGATGAAAACAGACCTCTGCAATCCCTCAACAGGGCCCTAATCTGACACAAACAGTGACAGAGATTTAATAAATAGAAGCAGGCCTGTAGTGGGGAATAATTTTTAAGTGGCGTTCAAATCCATAATTGTACTATGTGGATATGAGCCTGGATATATGGGAGAAAGGCTACATTCACATTACCAAGCTGAAGTGACTAAAATCAGATTTTTTTTTGCCCAAACATGACTCAGATCTGATTTTTTTCTGACCTGTGTGGACACAGAAATCTGTTGTTTTTAAACCAGATTTAACTGAATTACATATATGGTCCCAGATCAGATGCGTATTCGATTTGTGGCCACGTGACAGGAATGTGAATGGTCAGGTCAGACAGAGAATGGTCAGGTCAGACAGAGAATGGTCAGATCAGACAGAGAATGGTCAGGTCAGACAGAGAATGGTCAGATCAGACAGAGAATGGTCAGATCAGACAGAGAATGGTCAGATCAGACAGAGAATGGTCAGGTGAGACAGAGAATGGTCAGATCAGACAGAGAATGGTCAGATCAGACAGAGAATGGTCAGATCAAACAGAGAATGGTCAGGTCAGACAGAGAATGGTCAGGTCAGAATTCATGTGGTTTTTTTGTCTAACACATACGCTGAGTGTTTCTTTGTCGGTATCAATGTGCGCGTGCGGAGATTTCGGAGAACAGACGCAGTCCCATTTCTTTTAGATAGAGGTCACTCGTAAAAAATTTGAACCGTCAAGATAGGCATATCTGATCTGAGAAAAAAAAATCAGAATGGAACAATGAACTATTTCATGTGTAGGTTGACTGTGTAGGTTGACTGTGTAGGTTGACTGTGTAGGTTTTGTGCCCAGTGGCAGTTCCAGCCCATGTGGAGCTGGGTGACACTGGCAGTTAAGGTCGACGCCCTCGCAGAAGATGGAACCCTAGGCGACCACTTATGTGAGCCAATGAGTCGACTGGCACCGCCAGGGACCACAGAGGGCTCAGTCTTAAAAACTGCACAGATAGGCTAAGGCTGGTCATGTGACACCTGGCGTATGACATAAGCTGTGACGTTGAAGCCGGAGCAGAGCACCTGGTGAAGGTGCAGGTGGAGCAGGGCGGCCGAGCGGTTGGCATAGCACAGTGCGAGCTCCTCGGAGTCAGGAGGGGCACAGCAAACACCCTGGAGAGACAGAGCGAGGATGGGGGGTGGAGGGGGGAGACAGCTCAGAAATATTTTTTCCGTTTCCTTATAAGACACAGAGGGAGACACAGTGTCTCACATTTTTAGGTGGAAAGGCAGCTGAGGGAAGAGCCACACTGAAAAGTGGCAGGTTCAGTTCTCAGGTGGCACCTTCTGTTGAACTAGGTACCGGGGATTTGAACCTACAACCTTTGCACTTGTCCAGCGAGCAGAGACTTGACACACTCTCTAGGTCAGAAGAGGGGAACCTGATCCATGCAGAGCCGGTATGGTTGGTGGATTTTGGGATGAGCTCTCAGTCAGCCAATTATGAAGCTGCGGTTCTCCACTCCCAGTCCTGGTGACCCACTATTATTGGCTGATTGAGAGGTCGTCCTAAAAAGCCGTACCCACTGTGGCTCTCCATGGATCAGGTTCCCCGGCCCTGCTTTAGGTGTAAAGCCCATTCCTCTAGCTCAGTAACCCATCTTTGCGTTCGCTTCCTATACTTCACTCTACGCGTCCCAGCAGCCACCTGTTCAGCCGGCTGAAATAGGTCAGATGCCTCCGCAGTCTGGTGGCCAAATCAGAGTGTCTCCAGAGGAGCTACTATGAGGCTTCACAACATGGACATGATCAGTTTATTTACAACAGCCTGATAATGAATTATTTACATCTCTCACTGCATCATTTCCACACTGCCTACTATGTATGCTGCATATAATGTTATTTTGCCCATTGTCTAATGTAGTATTGTACACATAGCCTTTTAGCCATCCTTGCATTTTCTATACCCATTTGTCCTATGCAGGGTTTCCAACCTAATACGTAGCCCTTTATTTATTTTCTACTAATATTGTGTTTTTACCTTACTACCCCCTAAACCCCCATAATACATAATTCATTTAATGTATCTATGCACACACTGGGGGCGGCATGGTGGTGCAGTGGTTAGCACTGTTGCCTCACACCTCTGGGACCCGGGTT
>JAABNY020000037.1:11579544-11598618 GCA_015164015.2 Brevimyrus niger
GGGGGTGGGAAGAGGGGAGAGGGCATGATGAAAGAAGAGGTGATGAAGAGGTGGGTGCAAGGTGGGGCTGAGAGGAATGAATCATGAAAGACGTGGATGGAATACATCAGTGCTTTCCAATCCGGTCCTGGCGGGTGGACCATGTTTTTCTGGGAGCTGGGAGGAAGGAAGAAAGTGTACAGTCTGGCAGGGAGCCGGGGCCAATCAAAAACGTGGACTGTCTGTGGGTCCCTGAGGACTGGCTTGGGAAACTCTGGAATAAGGGAGGTAAAAGGGCCGTCAGTCCTGCGAGCTGAGAGGTCTGCAAATGCAGTTGTACCCAAAGTGCTGTGAGTTCAAGTCCCTGAAGGGAGTTCGGGTGCTATAACTGTCAGTGAGCACTTTGTTTGGGTAAATGTCTTCTGGAAAAGGCATAAAGTTTGGAGCCTCCCATCTATCGCGATAAAAATGTCTATTAAAGAAATGTGTTTGGTAAATTAGCTGCCTTAAATCAGTCAACTGTATATAAAACAGAGAATTTATGACCTGGTTGTTCTCATGTGTTCACCTATTCCTTCTTCAGCTGGTTGCAGTTGCCATGGGGAAACTTTTCAAGCTGCCCGGCACGATACCTCTTCAGGGCTGTATTCTTTGTATGCGACTCTCCACTGGATATTTTCTATGGACACATTTGATTGGTTCCCGGAATGACCAAGGGCCACAGAGCTTAGAGTGGGGTTGTAGTGTTTATTGGTAATCAATCTGTAACAGGAAGCAGAGTTTTTTGTAATCTAAATATGTCCATTGGTGTTCCAGGGTTTGGTGGGGGGGAAGGGGGGGTGCGAGGTACAGGAATGGGTTTGTTGTTCACCACCTTCCCCCTGTTGCTTTCAGAAACTAAATAAATAACTAGCTAGTAAAGTCAAAGATTGCAGCTGGATTCAGCATTTTCTAAATAAGGAATGTGCTTATTTATTATTCAGTGTAATGACTGTGTTTGGCCTACAGGGGGCTTTCAAACCTCGGGGGACCCATGCACATTCATGGTTTCAGCAGTGGCAAACATCAGCCACTACCCACTGTCCAGGAAGTATAGGCCACAAGACAGAGAAGTACTCTGAGCAGGATGCCAGCTCAAAATCCGTGACATCATAATGTTTTTGATAAGTTTTACACAATGTGTGACCAACATTTCATTACCAGCAGAGTGGACTGCTTAACGAACCAGAGCATGAACTGTATTTTATTGTAGTCCTGACAGTTTTCCCCATATGTGCAGTTACTCAGCTATTTAGGTGAAATAGTTCATGTTATACATGAAATTTACAGTCAGTGAGGTCAGATCATTGCAGGACAAACATAAACACAAACATAAGCACCCTAAGGATATATTTCATATGTATTTGGGCTGTTTGAAAAGAACACAGTATATAAACACTATACGCAGAGAGCAGGACCAGGATTAACGCGGCCAACAGTACTTACCTACTGAGCCAGTTTGTCATGGAAAAATGGATTACTGGTCAGATTGGGCACACTCTAACACCTGTTATAAAACAACGTCCTGTCATAAAACACAGAATAATGTCTCCTCTCTTCCACTGCATAACACTTTTTTTGTTTTTTTTTATTAAAAAATGCTAGATAGGTTCGTCGTTCTTTTTGTCTGTCCACTACAATCGCTTCTCTAGAGAGAAATGTGTTGGATGATTATTTTTCTCTCTTGACTTGTCTACCCTTAAGTGCTTCACCCATTGATGGTGCCACCACTGACGGCGGGGGACCACAGGTGCCGGTTATGATGTTGCGACGTGACATTTCCTGTATGAGGACAAGGAGCCCTTGGAAAAGATGGAGTAAGATTTTTAGTCAGCTCTTTGACCACTCAGTTACTTGCATGTACAGCTATCTTGGTGAGGCAGAGTACCTTCTGTGTTTTGATATTCTGGACAACTATACTACTATAGCACCTAATCCTCTGATTATGAGACAAACACCTCATCTCAGGACCATCTATGTAAATATGGAACCCATTAGGGATTTGTTCTGAGAAGTGATTGCCAAACGAAGCTTCATGAACCATTTGCTGTATTTTCCGACCCCACTAGATGGTGCTGTCTGGAGCTCAAAGCATGTCCCAGTGCAAACCAAGAGCACCATCTAGTGGGGTCAAAATATACAGCAAATGGTTCATGAGGCTTCATTTGGCCGCCACTACGTCTGAGACCACTCCTCTAATCTTGTATGTGACTGTGTCAGCAAAACATAACTCAAATACCATCATTAAGGTTGCTAATGGCACAACAGTCATAGCGACTGTCATGGTGACCGGACCGATTGTAATGAGGATGCCAACACGGGTGAGGTTGACTCCCTGACGTCAGGTTGCCAGGAGAGCAGCCTCTCTCTAAGCATCACTAAGACTAAAGAGATGATTGTGGATTTCAGCTCAAATCGGGTCAGCATGCACACACCCCTCTACATCACCGGTGCTGCAGTGGAGAGAGTCAGCTGCTGCAGGTTCCTGGTGGCCAGCATCTCCGCAGGCCTGCCCCGGTATACATACCTCCGCATCAACTAAAGCAGAAAAGCAGCGTCTTTTCTTCCTTCACAGACTAAAGAATTTCAGCAGCCCTTCATCCCCTCATCCTAAAGAATGTCCGCCGGCACACCACAAAGTATCCTACAGTAACTGCCTGCAATACCTCGAGGTATGGGAGCTGCATGGCCCACGACTGCAATCCTGTGCTGAGACACATACTGTCACGTACTGCACACAGTATCGCAGGTTGCAATCTGCCTGACATTCAGGACATCTACACCACGCCTGAGGTCCATCTTTATAGATCCCAGCCACAAACTCAGCACGACACACAGGGTCCAAAACAGCTCCTACCCTCAGGCATTGATGCTCCTCGATATCTGATCAGGCTATTAGTGTGGACAATTCACAGATATCTTTTATTTATTTTTTTATTTATTTTATTTCTTTACTTTTTTACATCTTACTAATAGTATAGCAAGTTCCCAGGGAAACTCATTCCATTGCCTGCATGTGTCAACGTTTGCTGCACTGTTCTGCATCTGATACAAACTTAGATCTCATTTGATTTAATCCTCGATGACGACCCTGAGTACGGAAAGCATCTCACGGTAGTGAAAATCCTTTAAGTCTCACTGCTGAAGCCAAATATATCTATTGAAGAAATCTTAAGCATCTTATACATCAGGACAATGTTTGCAGTAGATAATGCAGCCCACAGAGGAACATGTTCATGCCAGACGGGATGGATACTGCAGAAGCTACTGTAGCGGCAGGAGAAGCAGTGCTGTGCTCAGGTCACAAAGAGAGACATGCCAACTGTATGGAGGCTGCGGAATTTGTACTTTCCTGGACAGCACATCAAGATCTCACCTGATGGAAAGTAGCAGGTGCAAGAATAGTCTCTGTTCCATTCAGAACCCAGAAAAAGAAAATCAGGCTGAACATATTGCTGTATCACAACACCCCCTTCATGGTATTGCGCCTAGCTGTGGCAAAGGGATTTGTGTGTATTAAATGATCTATGTTGCCTGGAGTTTTCAGATTCTATCTGGCCCACCCCTGGTAGACAGGCCTTAGCGGAGGCGGTAGATGAAACTTGCCACCTATAACGGGCAGCGATGTAGGACAGTGTCACTAGTGGCTGACAACGGCAAGGATACTATTTCAAACTAAGCAGGTGAAGTTGATAATAAAATCTATATTTTCCAAAGAAAAACCTTATGGACGGACACAATGCATCAGACACCACATCAGAGGTGAAAAGTTCAGGTTCAGAAAGTACAAATCTAGACCAAGATTTTATTTCAATAAACCAGCTGAATACTCTGTGATTGTGACTATTTATATTCAAACAAAATCTTGGTCTGGATTTTACATTCTGGACCTGAACTGTCTACCTCTGCACACCAAATCAGGTCAGAAGGATTTCAACATGCTACTAGCTAAGGATTATTTAGTGCACTTATGACTCTGTAAATCCAAAGTCTTTTCGCTAGTGATGGGCAAATGAAGCTTCATGAACCGTTTATTGTATTTTTTAATCCCACTAGATGGTGCTCTTGGTTTGCTTTGGGGCATTCTTTGAACCCTTTTATGAATAGAGAGCACCATCTAGTGGGGCTCAGAAAATAGAGCAAATGGTTCATGAAGCTTCATTTGCCCATCACTACTTTTAGCATTCACCTTCTCAAAATGCTGACAATCAAAACTTGAAGCTGCAAAAGAAGGGCCATCAATCAATCAATCAATCAATCAATCAATCAATCAATCAATCAAATAGTGTGGTTTTCAGGGAAGTCAGGAAGGACATTGGATGGACTGGATAAATGATGTGATTGATATCAGTGTGACTTTGTGGATAATCCTTCAATAGCTACAACCCCAATTCCAGTGAAGTTGGGACGTTGTGCAAATTGTAAATAAAAACAGAATGTAATGATATGGAAATCTCAGAAACACATTTTATTCATGACAAAACATAGAAAACACATCAAATGTTTAATCTGAGAAAATTGATCATTTTAAGGAAAAGATAAAGGTCATTTTCAATGTCATGGCAGCAACATGTCTCAAAAAAGTTGTGTCAAGGTCATATTTACCACTGGGTGGCATCTCCTCTTCTTTTAACAGCAGTCTGTAACATCTGGGGTTTATACAGTGATTGGAAGTTAGGCTCACTGTATCTAGCTGAGGCCTTTTTCCTGCCTCAGTTGCTTCTTCACCAGGAAGTTAATGTTCACTGTTCATAGAGCTGCTATCCCAGTGGTCTCCCAGTGAAAAAAAATGCAGTGAAACTTCACAGTAAGGTAAACATGTTTAACACAGTTTGACCATGAATTATTTTACAGTTTGACTGAGTTTTTACAGTGAATTGGCACACTTTTCATGGAATCTATAGTCAAACTGCAAACTTTCTGACTGTGACGTTTACCAGTTCTCAGTTAAGCAACAGTGAACTACTTTACAGTTGGCTCTGTTAACTTCACAGTGTTGCGGTTCATAGTTCTGCTGTGAACTTCATGATTAGATTTACCAAACTTTACAGTTTCTGTAACAATAAAGTTACTAATCCTGTTCATTAGACCCTCCTGTAGCATGATTCAAGTCTGACTGGACAATATTACCATCAAATCTTTTATGGTGAAAAGTACATAGACATTTTCATAGTTGGCTGTAAACATCATGACATATAAAACCCTAACTCCATAGTTAACTTTGAAATATTTGTAGTTGAACTGTAAATGTCATGACTAAGATGTAAAAAAAAAAACCTGTTAAAACTGCTCTTCACAGTTCAACTATACCATGTTCATCGTTTGTTCAGGTCATGTTCATGGTCAAGCTGTAATCTTTGTAGTAGAACTATGAATAACTAAGGTTTAACTGTAAGCTTCACAGTTTTGCTTTTTTTCTGGGATATTCTGGCTCCACATAACCATGTCCAGCTGATTCCAGTTGGGTTAATTGGATGGTCTGACCTCTGCAGGCTTGCCAACGAACACCATCCTCAGGCTAAGGGTGGGTTCTGGTAGCCTTTTGCCAGGCGGGCTGTTCATCTTTGTCCTTTGTTGAATTCTGTATTTTATCTGGCCTATTCCCACAGACCATCTCACCAAGGGAGGCCCTAGTAGGATATCAAGCTCCAGATAATATTGCTCACTGGATTAAGCATGCAAACCCCTCCGCCACATTAATGTCACAATCCTTGGAGGCGTTCTGCAACATCTTGTATATGAAAATTCTATATTAAAAATGTATCTTGATGGATGGGTGGCACAGAGGCTCAGTAGGTAGTACTCTAGCGTCTGGCCTCTAGGGATGGGGGCTTGGCTTAAACAGGGCAGTGTTTTAAACATACCATGTGACCCCAGCTGTGAGATTTGTGGTCTTGGGTAAAACTTTACCTTAAATTTAACCTTACTTTTACACAAAAACAATATAAATAAGTCAGAATACAATGAAGTTTATAAGCAATCCTGCCTAAGGGTATTTGCTACACAAATACACAGTAATTGAAAAATATATAAAACCACAAACTGACAGGCAATAACAGAGAGAAATTGCTTGTCACCACTACCTCCCCCAACACTAATTTTTTATTCTTAGAAAACATAGCCTTCAATTTAGGGTACAGGGGACTTATCTAAGATGAAAAGTGAGCTTCTTCCTGAGACACAGAGAACACATTCTGTCTAAAGTGAGCTGAGAGTAGCTGCGGACACCAGCCTCTGCAGACTAATGACTCTGTTCCAAATCCATTTCTTTAATCTGTCGACTTGGCAAATTCCACCTAGAGTGTGAGGCTGAAAAGTGTAATAATGAATTTCGACTCAGGTCTGACTCTCCTGTCCCACTAGTTTGAAACCCTGTTGTTAGGGGCCATTGTGTTCATGGCCAGTTTGAAAGCCTTTCCACTGGTAAACAGTACTTGGCCCAAAGAAAACATTATCATTTATTTTGTCTTTATGCGTTAAACGCCTTTATCTTTTTCTAGAGCAATTTTGTGGTAGTACTGCTGAACATTTTAGAGGTTAGGTAACTTTCCTCAAAGGTACAACAGCAGGTTTGAGATGCAGGTTACTTCTTCAGTCGCATTGGACTCTGCTGTACCATCACCTCCTAGAGAGAAAGGAATGGTGAAAAGTGCACTTCACTCACAATTCCTTAATGGAGGCTGGCTGAGATGCATTTTCACAACCTGTAAGTGTCCCTTGATGCTGAATTAGGGCGATCACATGTTTGGGCCTCCAGAGTGTAATAGAGGCGCAGGATGGAAAACACTAAAGGAACCATAAAATATGGTCACCACCAATTTAAGAAATACAAACAGTGCTTCAGAAACACTTTCGCTGAGTGTCTATAGAAATCTATAATTACATTGACAAGACATTATAATGCATCCTTGAAGCATTATAAACATGGCTATACATATTTCTAAAAAGGCATAACACATTATAGCCATATGTATTATGCATTATGAATGCTTTATGAAGCTCATCTATAGTGCACTATAGATTCCTTCATATTGCAGAACAAAGCATCCTTAATGCTTATACTACTCATTATAATGCATTAAGAAGGTATGTATAGTGCATTATAGATGACAGGTTTAAGTAACGTAATACCAGTGCTTAAATAAGGCATCTGCAGGCACAGGAAATGATGAGCATCTACCACAGTAATGCAAGATCACCCAGACATACCCTCCTGCAACTCATGTTCTTTTACATTAATTTTTATTGGCTATAAAACACACATCACAAAATAATCAACAACATTACATATTCAATATTATATCAATTAGCACAGAATGCTAGGACCTGTTTCACAATGCAGGATTTCCTACTTAGCTGGATAACTTATCGGATTTAAGGCAGTCTGGGCTAAATAGCCTTTATCATGGTCAGCTTTCATTTAGCCAGGAGTACCATAAATCTGACAAGCAATAAATCCAGCTTCGCGAAACAGGCCCCTGTGCTTGATGATAAAATGGAGGGTTTGAGTCAAGAAGAACATGAAGTGAACAGACTGCCTCCACCCGGCACGTCAAACTATGTGACTGCAATGTTCAGTCACTTCCTCGCCATGTTTAATGGCCCCTTTGGCAGTAGATGGTGGTTATGGAACTGGGCCTTTTAGTAAAAGGCTACAGGTTCAGATCCTAGCATGAAATACTGTTGATACTGTATCCTTGGACTAGGATTACCATATGAATGGGTATAGAGGTGCCATTTTAAATCATTCTGTATAAGAATGTCAGAACTAATGGTAACACTTTACTTAAGCCATATCTTTAGTAATTTATAAACATATTCATGACACATTATAACCATAGCTATAAATGTGTATTAAAAGGCTCAATACATTATAGTCATGTCTACTATATATTATGCAAGACAAAGCATCCTTAATGCTATTACCTACCATTATAATGCATTACAAAGGTATATATGGTGCATTATACATGACAGCTTCATAAGGCAGTCATAATGCATAATAAACATGGCTATAATGTGTTATACCTTTTGATAAATATTCATAGCTGAGCTTATAATGCTTTATGAATGCTTTATAATACATTACAAATCCGTGTAGAAAGTACTACCGAACGGATAATTAAATAACACTGAATACTATAGAAAAGTCACTTAAAGGCTAGTTGAGGGGCCCATCTTTTCTCTCCCTTTGTGTTACTATTTCTGGCAGCTCAGAGAAAGGCTCTGTGGTGAATCGCCTGCGCTGGAGGGGTTGCTGAGTGACTTACCCTCTGCCCCCTGAGTGTTCCACCTTTAGAGCTTCTTTTGTAAAATCAGCTGAAGCCAGCACCAGTTTGGCAGTTTCCATATGCTATTTTTGTTGGCAGTGGGGGCATTGATGCCACCCCACAGCTACATCTAGGCACTTGAGCCACAGGGAAGGAGATGGGGAAGCAGGCTGTAAGGTGTACTGCTCCACTACTGACCTCTGCCAGAAACTGAGAAAACTTACAGTCTACATCATTTATTTTCCATCTGATGCTTAAGGATCTCTCATTACTGCATGAGATTCTGCTTTGGATTCAATAGTTAATTGTCTCTCATTATTAATTTTCAGTTTCAATGCGCTTTCCTGGCTTAACAAGATAGAATGCTTCGGATTCACGCAAGGAAAGACTTGTGGGTAAACTATGCCAAAGGAATGTCGATGGCAGTCATTAGAACATTAATTAAAAACAATAACAAAGTCATGGAGCTGAATTAGTCCATAACTTCCATTCACACAGCACTCGACGGCTCTGAGACCCAGTTTCGTGCCCTGTCTGGCAGCGTGGCAGGCTAATAACGCGGCACATTTTACCGTCACTGTAATTAATCGGCCGCCTTCAGCTGGAGGAAGCTGCCTCGTGGCTTTCGCACATGCCGGGCCGAATCGTCATCCCCCTCAATGGGGGCTGAGGCTTACATAGCTTGTGGAAGAAAAACAGCTCAACTATGCTGCTATTCAAAATATTTATTTTCTTACGGGCTGTTTTCTTTTTTTTTTCGTTCACCCGTTCATTTAATCAAAATAAAGTTTGCCATTTATTCCATGTCCTTGATTTTTATTTATTTATTTACTATTGCAGCTAAATGTTTAATTAGGTAGCACAGTGGCTCAGGGTTCACAGTGTGGTTTCACATCCCGGGGGGGGGGGGGTTACGAATCCCAGCCCCTCACTTTGTGAGAGCTTCACATGTTCTCCTCAAGTCATGTAGGTTTCCACTGGCTGATCTGCTCTGCTTTCCTGCTACAGTCCGAAGACTTGAGGTTAGGCTAATTGGTGTCTCTAAATTAGCTGTAGTGTGTGTATCTCACATCGAGTGTAAGCTGCTCTGCTTCCAGTGTTGCCTGGCATATTCTCCGGGCCTCTTTTGACCCCATGTAGCGTAAGCTGGACAAGGGATGGATGTTTGATGAAGGTATTCAGCATATGTCAGTGATTCGACTTGGGATTCAAACCCTCGGCTACATATGGACTGTTGTGTCTGTTGAAGAAAAACACAGGCAACATGCAACCCTCTTCAACACAGGAAGATCAGTTTTGTTAACTTACGGTGGATCATTTGGGTGCATAACAAAATGGGGATGTACAATAACAAGATGTCTGACCTAAATATCCAGCCTTTGATTTTAAACAAACAAAGGTTTGATTGAGAAAGCCACATGATATGTTTCCAGAAATAAAACAACAGGCAACAGGTATTATAAATGGCAGTAACTAAATACTTACTGTACAGAACTACACATTTTGAGACTGGGGATTTAGAGCTGCCTAGGAAAGGGCCTGTAACAATAGCAATGATGTGTTTCTTTCATCACATGCAGCTGGAGAAAAGAGAAGCTGCCAGGAACCTCATTGCAAAGTGTCTCCAAGTAGAACAGAGTGAAATGTCTTGAAAGCGTATCTCTATATCAGGATCCTCTATGAAGTGCTGTGTTGTGACATGCTAACGCACACACACACACAAACACACACACACACATACGCACACACACATACGCACGTATACACACGTGCACACACACACGTGCACGCACGCACACACCATATAGGCAGATATGTGTCTTTCTACAGTAGGATTGGTTGCAAAAGCACAAGATTTGGTTTGTCTTTGAATACTTTACAGCAAATTCATATTATAGGTTTTCCTCATAAACACATATTCATAGATGCATATAAAATCAGACAAAAATATTTCAGAAATGGCATGTTGTTTTTGTATTATGCGCATGAATTTCAGCTGTATATGAACCTAATTTTCATGAATTTTCACTTACCGTATTTGCCGGCGTATAAGATGACTTTTCACTTCGTGTAGTTTAGGGATCGCTAATTATACTATGGTTCCGAGCTCCTGTTGTGCCCCTTACCCCCTCCTCCTGCACACACAGCTTTCCGGTTCAGTTTGGACAGCAGGCAGTGGGAAAGCGGTGCCCGCCGCTTCTTCGCTACTTCCGCTGGGTCGGTGTGCCGGTACGACGGGATAGCGGCACTGTTCATAGTACACGCCTCTGGCCCGCCCCTGTATCTTGTACTGCAGGGGTTCCCACACTTTTCGGCCCACGACCCCCAAAATAACCGTGCCAGTGACTCGTGACCCCCACTATCCTCAGAAGTGGTAAAAAATATTTATTTATTTAATTTGCATGTTTTATTAACTACTAATTTTTTATCTTTTGTTAGTTATGGATAAAATGTTAATATAAAATGTTAAAATGTTCATAAAATGTTATTTTTAATAGTTTTTAAAAATATTTGATTTTTTGGAAATCATCTCGCGACCCCCCCTCAATGTCTCACGACCCCCCAGAAGGTCACGACCCCTACTTTGGGAACCACTGTTGTACTGTACGGCTCTTCTCCAGCTCGAACTTGCGCACTTGAGCCGTACACCTCTACCTAAGAATTACAAGGCGTACTGCACTTATGTTTACGGTACATGTTTGATGAAATTCTGTCTTATGTTTATAAGTAACAGTGTTGCTGGTTCGAATTAAAATTACCATTTTGAAATGAAATCTGATGTTCTTAAGTTTTATTTGGTGTGCGGAAGAGGCGGTAGTCTTATACGGCGAGTATATAACAAAATCTATATTTTAACTGGAAAAGTCACGTGGTTGTCTTATACGCCCAGTCGTCTTATACGCCGAAAATACGGTATGTATTGATACATCAGTTTGTGTTTTTCAATTTACATGCTGCCTATTTTAATGTAGACATTGTCATGATAAGACATGTATGCTCTTTGGACATAGCCATCACCTGACGGCTTCTCCGAGTAACTGAAAAGTCACTGAAAAATTTGGTGATAAATGGATAGTAGTAGCAACGCGACTTGTGCTTTCCGTCCGTGACGGGGCTACATGCCAGGGATGGGGGACGCAGTGAAGGTTCTGACAAACTCTCTTCATCTGCGGTGTGTGATTTAGCCTCTGCTGTTTCTGCACTGGACTCATGCCAGAAGAAGGTGGCTGCGGCCCTTGAGAGTATCAGAGGTTTTGCAGAATTACGGGGCGAGTGGCTTTGTCTTGTTTGTTCGAGGATTTGCTAGACTTACAGTGCTGTGGATTTCTGAGCTGTGTGTGTGCATGTTGTCGACTGCCAGGGCATCTCAGAAATTCGCACAGGTCATACACAGGTGGACTGGACTGGACTAGAGACAGGGAACCAGTCCGCCACATGGTTCTGGAAGTTAACAGTGTCTTGCAGTTTTGAAATTGCGCTAAATATGTGGAGCACTTCCATATCTGGGAGCATCTGCCTCATCCAGTGCAGGACAATCATAAGCAGAGTTGGGTAATTCAGGTCCAGAGAGTAAAAGTCCAGACCAAGATTTTGTTTCAACCAACCAGTGAATGAAAGAGCATAAAGAGTCACAGTCACAGTATTTAACTGGCTGGTTGAAGCAAAATCCAAGTCTAGACTTTTACTTTCTGGACCTGAACTACCCAACTCTGAAGAAGAGTGCTCAGGGTCAAGAATATTTTGGTGTTTTTAGTAAAAATAGCCACCTATCTACAACGTAGTAGTGTTCTACTTCCTGACCAAGCATGCTGATATTGTGTGTAAAGCTCATTATTTAAGTGAACTGGAAGAGGGTGCTATGATTTTATCAAATCTCATCCTCTTTATGGCTCAGTTTATGTTTCTATGACTGGTATCATCTATACACACTATGATACTTAACATGAACGAATCACATGACCACCACCCTACCTTCTCAATTAGTTTACTGAGGGAGGTCTTTGCCATAAACCCATGTTCAGATTGGCAGCCAGTGTCTCTTTTTGGAGACACCATCTTCAGATGTGTCTGCCTGGATAAGGCTCTCCACGCAAGAACATATTTACTGTATTTGGCCCTTTTTCCTTTCAAAGAAACTCACATTAGATGGGAAGGCTGCATTTGATGAGGCTTCCTGGGATTTGAACCCACAGCCTTTACCTTGGTAACACAATGCTCTGTTTGTTGAGCTACATACACATCAGATAGCAGTTGTTTGCACCTTCTGAAAAATAATGACCCCCAACACTATGCCTTGGATGAGAACTGATATGTTTTTTTTTAGGTATTTTCACTTCCAACATTTCTGGAGAATGTCACGTTTTAACCAAAATATCATTTTTTTTCTAAGTTCTTATACCTCTTTTTGCACACATACACAACTGGCAAATACCTTTTTGTAACAAGGAGGAAAATATATCTGAATTTTGAAAACTTCAAATTCCCTCCTATACAGCCCAGAGGTATAAAGCTTGCTTTTCTGCTATTTTTGAGAAAACCCTGAAATAGTAACTTTGAATTGAGCCTCAGTGTGTCTGTGTGTTTGTGTGTGTGTGTGTGTATGTGTGTGTGTGTGTGTATGTGTGTGTGTGTGTGTGTGTGTGTGTGTGTGTAAGAGAGAGAGAAGACAAAGATCTAATGTCAAATTGTATGGTACATCGGCCCCTGATTTGCAGTACCTGTTAGGTAAAGGCATAGTGGTTCTTCTGCAGGTTCTCAAGTTTCTCCCCACATTCCAACAACATGCTGAGATTAACTGGTGTTACTAAATTGTCCATAGGTGAGCCTGTGTGACTGACAGGTGTGTGACTGACGGGTGTGTGACTGACTGGTGTGTGACTGACGGGTGTGTGACTGACAGGTGTGTGACTGACGGGTGTGTGACTGATGGGTGTGTGACTGACGGGTGTGTGACTGACGGGTGTGTGACTGACTGGTGTTTGTGAGTGTGCCCTGTGATGGGTTAGCACCCCATTCTGGGTTTTTCCTGCCTCGCTCCTCTGCCCTCTGGGACAGGCTCCGGAATCCCCGTGAAACTCAATAGGTCAAGTGTTTTCAGAAAACGGGTGTATGGAATGGATGGTATGTGCATGTATTTGTCTATTCATAGTTTGAGAGATTAGCTTCTATAAGGGCAAATTGTGTGTGTTTCTGTGTGTGTGTATTTCTGTGTGTGTGTGTGTGTGTGTGTGTGTGTGTGTGTGTGTGTGTGTGTGTGTGTGAGCCAGCCGTTATGCTTTCACCACAGCTGAATCAAAAGTAGGAGCATGAAGAAGCATCATTCAGATAAACAGCTACAGTAAAAATATCTAGAGTGAGAAAGGGAGAATAAGATAATAGAAAATAAGACAGAGACTGAGAGAATGGCCGCAAGTAAAAATAAGACTCAGAGAATCCTCAGGAAGAATATTTCCAATAAATGCATTTTCACGTATTTTCACAGAACGTTTATCAAATGATTCAATCCTTTCTGTGCGCACAGTTAAACGATAAGACGATTTAGACAATTTTTGTGTGACTTACCAGACTAGCCTCTGTTCCCATCCTGGCCCAGAGCATTTAAAATGCTCTCCTTCATCAGCATTCTATGTATTCTGATAAGGGAGGGCAGTGTGACTGCATGGTGACAGGTTAGAAAAGCCCATGGGATGAGGTTAACCCTTATTGAAACAGTGTGTGGAGTTCAAGAATACAGTCACAGCAAAGACCCACAGTGAAGAAAAAGGTAGGAGGTTGCTAGCCTGTTAGCATTCAGAGAACAGTGAGTGTGGCCTTCTGCCTCATACTCACTTCAAAATTAACCAATCAAAAAGAGACAGGCGTGATTAATCATGAAGAAAAACCCACTGTGCCAGCCCTTTCTTCCAAAGTGTCTCAGGTGCATTATAGGTTATGTGCTCTGTCTGTCCATATTGCTTTTCACTGCGTGTGATCCTTGCTGTTAATTGCAACCATTGATCAGCTGGAGGGCACAAAGCAGACTGCTCCTCTGTGCTCCTGCATCTTGGGTCAATAATCAGGTCTTTGTCATGTAGATGCAGTAATAAACTCTTCTCGGGGCAAACTGTATGCAGCTGTATGCTAAAGTTTTGCTTCACTGTGATCAGGTGTACCATTGAGTGGAACAAGTTTTAGTTTTAGAAAACAGTTTGGGTGTTGCTTTTGTATTATTTTCAGGGTAAACATCTTGCTAGGGACAATTTGCATTTTTTTGTGATATGAATCTGCAGATAAATAACTTAAAAATGTATTTTCTTCTCAATTTCAGCCTTGACGCTATTTGACCTCCAGCCCTGTAGGGGGTGTGCTCTTTGCATTCACAATTAGTCTTTAGCCAGATGTTTGTGTTGGCAGTCAAGGTGAAGCGGAGTGAATGAAATGGATGCCCTAGGGGTCCGTTTGCATCCGTTTGTATGCATGTGCAAAATTATCGAGAGTAAGGAATCCTGCATGGGATCTATGATTGATCAGGGAGTTGGAGACAAAGTGTGGGGGCTTAAATTGGGGGGGTTGATTGCTGCTGATGCAGTGATGTTAATTACCATGAGTTTCCCCCTTGCATTGCAAACCTCATTCTCTTACACTCTTTAATTTTCCAAATGCTGGCTTTTAATTAAAGCTACAAAACGAAGACAGGCCACGTAATTAAAGAGTCGTGCAGGATATGTTGAGACACCACTCCATGTGCTATGAGCACTCGTTGGTTCTTCCGGATGTAGTCTGTGGATGACCCTCTTATGCTTAGTAGAGGAATACAACCTCTTGCAAACTGAGGCCTAATTCGATCATTTGTATCTCTGTTACAGTATTCCATTCTCTCACACCTTGATTTAATCCAACTCCTATTACTACTACCCTGTTCTTTAATCATACGCCCACATTCATGCTCAGTTTAGACAGCAACACTGGTGTGACAAAGTCGTTTGTTTTGGCAGAACCTCTACTTAGCAAATGAATAGAGCAGTGCAAACGTGAATGGTAATTATGAGGGATGTATGAAAACAGGAAACCAAACGCAAACAAACATTTAAACGGCATATTGCGTTGGGGGGAATAAGGTGCCCCCCCCCCCCCGGGTGTATTTATATCTGCTGTGTTTTGTTGTCTCCTTGTTATTTTTGTTTGCACTGTTCTCATTTCTGTCTCCTAGTCCTCCCTCCCTCCCTCTCATTCCTCTGTTTACCAGCCTTTGCTGAACCTCCCCTTCGTTTCATCCACCTGCCCCCTGGCAGGTCTGTGGACATCTATCCTGGATCCCCTGGTGAGTCACAGGGCTCTGTGACCAATGTAAGCCATTCACCTAACGCCATGGAAGATTAAGATCGGCGTGGCATGTTGTTAAAGTGGGCGGCTAATTTTCCTTGCTGCTGTGGATGAGGGCCTATAGGTCGAAGGTTTTCCATTGAAATACAGGAGATCCTGTAGCCTTGAGAGATATCCTTACAGTACCTGTTCCAGCAAAATATTCCATGGTATTGCAGTGGGGGATGTAGTGAAAATTACTGGTATAAATAAACTTCTTTCTTCTCTCCGTTTGTCCTGTGAAGGGCGGTAGGTGTCTGGCCAGGGTGAAGGCCGATTCTCCGGGAGAAGCATTACCTGTATGATAATAGAGATGCAGATCGTGTGGAAGCAGGAAGGAGAGTCGTGGCTGCTGAGTATGGGCAGGGTGACGCTGAGTATGGGCAGGGTGACACTGAGTACGGGCAGGGTGACACTGAGTATGGGCAGGGTGACACTGAGTACGGGCAGGGTGACACTGAGTATGGGCAGGGTGACGCTGAGTATGGGCAGGGTGACACTGAGTATGGGCAGGGTGACACTGAGTATGGGCAGGGTGACACTGAGTACGGGCAGGGTGACACTGAGGCAGTTTACTCATACAGGGGCTCACAGGCACGTGGGGTTACATGTGTGGCTGTGCTGATCCTGTACACATCTTCGGGATGTTTTTTTGCTGGCTGGTTATGCTATAGACCAATATAGCATTTCCTAATCCGGTCCTCGGGGACTGACAGTCGGCCCATATTTTTGCTCCTTCCGCACTACCTGGCAGACCCAGTCTGTGGGTCCCAGAAGACCGGATTGGGAAACACTGCTATTGACTATCTGAAAATCTTGCAAGCTTGTTGGAAGAAGGCCCCTGGTCAGTTCCAACACTCCATGGCCCTAATATGTCTTTTTTCATTCCTTATCCAGCCCTTTTAAGGCTCTTCCATTGTACATTTGCTTATGCTGTTTTGGGATTGGGCTGTGTGTGTCTTTCTACGTGAGTTTTTATACCCCACAGCATCGACGGATATCATTGCAGTCGGGTGATTGCATCACAGTGGAAATCCAGACTGTTTCTCAATGGATGAACCAACAATGACTGCAGAATCTGATATTTTCAGAACCAAATAAACACAATGCATGTTTCATTTAAAACTGAACAAAGATTTAAACACCAAGATAATGCTAAAAGCACTAAAGCTTCGATATCTATACTGTTTCTGATTTTACAGCTTGGCATACTGTACCACACTGAGCATCAGTGATGCGAACCCAGATCTTCAGACCAGCAGACAGGAATAAATTCTGTGGGTGGTCCAGCCACCCTAAGTATATTTAGCCCCTCCTAATAAATTTACCCAACCAAGGCACAGAGACATGGGGGGGCTGAACCAAAATTTCAAACTCGTAACTCGACTACCTGTTAATCCGCCTGTCAGTCTCCAGGATTTTCAAATGTTCCTTTGTGGGGTCTGATTTTGTCATTTATTCATGAAGAGGAATTTTGGAACATATTGCCAATGCTGTCCTTCAAATGAAATGTAATTCTCTTCTCATTCTCAGTTAATTTATAATAAAAAAAATCCTCGCTGATGCCCACTTTGTTGAACCAAATAACAAAATAAATTGCAATCTCGCCTGTAAATCAATTCTATTCAGGGATAAATGGAATATAATTTACTTTCCAAAGCCGCTTTAATAATATGTTGCTAGAACTTACAGACTTCGTGATGCTCTCATAAGCAGCTACTCACCGACAGACGCTGCTTTTTATATTGTGTGTGGCTGTGTTGCCCAACCTCACTCTCAGAAAAAAAGGGTAAAAATGTGTACCTTTGCTGTAGGGCTGTACCTCCAGGGTCTACAATGTACCCTTACCTGTAGGTAATTGTACCTTTTACAGTACAGAAATGGGACTCTGAGGGACATTTCTGTAGTATTGATGGTGCATTGATGCTCTTTGTACCTTTGGGATGTTCCTCAGAGTCCATTTATGTACTTTAAAAGGTACAATTACAAGGGTACAGCCCCAGTGACAAGCAAAAAAATATTTTTACTGTTTTTTTTCTGAGAGTACACAGACATTCCACATTTTTGGTCCCTGCCAGACAGTTCACACTTTTGCTCCCTCCCAGCTGTGCATGACTGTCTGTGCATCCCCGAGGACCAGACTGCTGTACGGCACTACTGTGTATGTGAGTGTGGCTGGAGTGAATGGGACAGGCTGCCCCTGTATATATCAGTGTGTCTTTAGGTGGATGTGTATCATGCCTGATTAGTGCGCACATGTATGCTTGATTTATGTCAAATTACTCTGTTTGTGCACATGGATGGTACCATGTTTAAGTCTTAGGCAGTCAAAGAAAATGTTCAAAGCCATGGGTATAGGTTTAATTTCACCATTGTAGGGTCCAACTTAGCCCTGCCCCCCTAAACATACACGACACTCCCACTATATATTGATAAGGACCCTTACAACAATAGGGGTGATAGGAGGGTCCCCATTGACTTTGATGAATTCTACGCTCTTGTTTAAAGCTGTTCATGTGGGTAGCAAGTATTTACTTGAGCAGAAACAAGACACAGTTTAACATTAGAACTTGTGCAAATTAGGTGCAACAGAATAAAAACTAATAAGAATTTTTTCAGTTTGCCTAAAAGTTCTGGATGATTAGTTGGATGGGTAGATGGACACCGCTTCAGTTCCCTAACCTTCCTTTACGGGCACCTCAGCCATTCCATGACTTTGTTAAATTTCATCACCAGCTCACTTGATTAGTTAACTTAAGTGGTAGCACTTTACTTGATGGGTATTATACTATTACTTATTAGTTAACCACAGATGAAGTCTTGATTACATACTGATCTCAGATTGATCTATAGATAGTTACTATATTTGTTACTGTATGTGTTCATTCTATAAGCCTTTGTAAACTACTGAAGGAGCTATTGAATGCACATATTTGTTCATCATTAATGAATCGTGACGCATCTTTTATCTCATGTAGCAACTGTATTTATTCTTGATTTGTGCTTCAGTTCTAACTGAGTTATTACTAAGTATCTGTTGCCCTGTCAAGCAAAGTGTTGCAATTTACAGTAAGTAGCTTTAAAATGTCAATTATGTGTTAATTAGGCATACAAAGAGTGTGAGTGTTTGAGTCACAAACACGCATGAGTGCACAGGGTTGTTGCAAACACTGGGGTGACTTTAGTAGACAAACATAATACCGTAGTTTTACACCAATATGAATCTCATTTAAATATCATTTTGTTGGACTGCCTGAGACTTTTGCGCAGTGCTGTACTTACTCACGTTTAAGGTGACACAAACCCATCTGTGGAAGCGGGAGAAAATGCCCACACAGGCAGTCACTGACATACCAAGATAGCTCTCTTTTAATAGGCGCTTTAACCGCTTTCACGTTGTTCCCGTTCAATGATGATAAACAGAAAAACTGAGTCACAAAGAAGC
>JAABNY020000037.1:11672014-11682585 GCA_015164015.2 Brevimyrus niger
CACAGACACACACACACACAGACACACACACAGACACAGACACACACACACACACACATACACACACACACAGACACACACACATACACACACACACACACTGTACATAATAAAACTGAATACAGGACTTTATTTTGTTTTTTTTGGTTTTTGATTGCAGTCACAGATTTTTATAAAACTAAGGTTTATATTGGGCTGATGAAATGTTCCCAGAAGGTCAAAATAACACGGTTTTGTCTCATTGTGAGGATACTTGATCCCCACAGTAGAATACATCACATAAACCACCCCCCCCCACACACACACACTGCTCTGTTGCACCTTGGTGTCATATTCTGACATGACACTCTAATGAGTGACTGTGTGTCTGTGTGCGCGCTGCATACTTCCTCCCTTGTATATTCCAGGTTGCGTGTGTCTTTGAGTGTGTACAGCACACACATCCTCGCCTGCACATTCCCGCCTCTGTGTGTCTGTGTGCGCGCTGCATACTTCCTCCCTTGTATATTCCAGGTTGCGTGTGTCTTTGAGTGTGTACAGCACACACATCCTCGCCTGCACATTCCCGCCTCTGTGTGTATGTGGCACCAGCCCGCGTCCAGCATGACGGTGGATGTCGGAGCAGCAGGGACTCGCAGCGGCACCGAGAGAAACCCCCGGAGCTCGGGCTGAGCGCAGTCTGGCCAGGTGTGTGACACTGTCAGCAGGTATCTGGCTGGCTAGTGGGTAAATGATGGACTCCATAGATGGGCAGCTCCGAATCCCATGGGGGGAAAATGCTACCCCCACAATGCAGTAACTCATCCGGCTGTGTTAGCATCCAACGGTCAAGGCTTGCAGATGGGAACACAGTGCTTTGGCCCCTCTACACTGACACTGGCCATTCACCTGTGGTTACGGGATGACCTTTCCACCTAGTACAGGGTTAGGCAGTGTTATTCACAAAGGGCCATGTGTCTGGGTTTTCACTGAAACTCCTTAATTCGATTACTAATTGGAGAACTGATTGGCTGAAGAGTCCTGACCTCCAAAGGTTGTCCCAAAAACCTGCATACACACCCTACGCACTGGCCCTCTGCTTACTGTGAAGTGGTTAATTGTCATTGTTGACACATCACAATCTTTCCTATCCTTTCCAATCCCACAGGAGGTTAAGGAGGGGGCGTGGCACACGGAAGGAGTGGACCATTGGGGCAGGACAGGGGTAATGTTGGGATAAGATCTTTATCGTTTTGGAAGCCATTAAGATAAAAATGCTGTTCTTGTTTTCATCTTTTCATTTTGTGTTTAAAGGCTAAAAAACAAACAAACAAAAAACACATTTAGGTGTAATTTTGGGGGGCCGGGAACCAATTCATTGATTTTCCTTTATTTCTTATGGGAAAAATTCGATCAGAACGGATTAAGTTCGAGAACCGAGGTACCACTGTATATCTAAGATGGCCATTTATTGTACTTAAAAATAAGGATTAACATGTTTCAGGTTGTTTTGTGGCCTGTCTGTGCAGCCTCAGTGTCAGAGGGCCGGTAGAGCCTCCATTTCAGAAAGGGGGCATTTCAGCCGGAGAGGTGTGGCCACAGGTTGCGTGGGTGACCATTCATTTCAGGGATTTGAGGCCTGGTCCTATTGCGCCCGATATTTGAACAGTAAGCTGTCTCACCTGGCCTTTCAGGTGTAAATCAGTCATTAATAAAAAAGGCCGTCCCCTAAGGCCTCTGGGTTCACAAACAGACCACTGCTGTACAAAGAGTCAGGATCAGAAGTATACTGGGAGGAAATGGATGTAACTGGAATAATATGGGGTGTGGTGGTTTGTAAGTAATGTAGTTTTTGGGTGGGTGGAGTCAACACGAGCACAGATTAATGTCGAGTGTGATTTTTCAAATCAAGAATTACATTTAAAAACTTTTATACGGCTGAATATTTCCTGAAGTAATTTAGAACGAGTAGATAGCATGGTATTTTGGGTCAGGGGAAGGTCACAATATCCCAGCGTAAATGCAGGGGGAAATGGTGCAGACCACACACACACACACACACACACACACACACACACACACACAAAGAGATGTCAGGCATCCTCTGCTGTGTACCCAGCTCAGCTCCCCCTTCCCCATGACCGGCGCACTGTGACCTCAGCTAATTACGGTCTTATCGTTAAACGTTTCAGAAAAGCAATTTTCCCATACCAGTCCTTTCAGTTCCACCCAATTTTACATCGACGCGTTAAGCAAACCTTTTACCTCGAGCCACGTACCTGTCAGGGAACACGGACACAATACGGGTATCTAATAGCGAATGAGAGGCAATCGATAGTAGGATGTAATCAGTGGGCCCTGGCGTGTGTGCTGGAGTTCTGTTAGTGAGGCGTAAGCTGAAAAAAAAGCAGGCTGTGGAGAGCAGGAAGGGCCGGTGTTTGCCTGTCAAATGCAGGCCTCCTTCCCAGAAAGAATTCTGTCTTCCTCATTTAAAGGTTTGACCATAGCTGTCATCTCCTGAAAGGTCCATGTGACCCAGACAGCATCTCCAATTGGGTCGTTTACCTTGTATATTTTTTTATATTGCAACGCCTTTGGTATAATGCTATAATGCCATTGGTAAATGAGGCCGCAGACCACTCAAGGCACAGCCATTGCCTACAGACCACAGTTTTAGGTAGCTGGTGTCTCGACCACTCATTGAGGACTTCCAGGTGAGCATCAATGTGGTCCGGATTCCCAGCTGTATGTCATCAGCAGAACTTCCCATCCAGTACAGCGCGAGACTCATTAATCCCTAAACCAGAGGAGTTTGTGTCTCCACTCTGGACTCACCGATCCATCTCAACATCACCTCAGGTCTGGTCTGAAGCTGGACCAGCTCAAAGCTGCCGCATCCTGAATGGATTCTTCTGGTGTAATTGCATGCTTACATAATTGCAATATGATGAATCATTTTAGCTTTCAGACCATCTGAGCAGCAAAAGCTGTTAGGCTTGGTACAAGACCGAAGAGATGATTAAAAAGGCATGTTCCCGAACGCTGCCTAATAGATGCCCTGGTCCTGTAATTGTGCTGTCCAGCCTTGGAGATTTTGACCTGTAATAAGAGATTTGAGGTTTTAAAAAATGTATAAGATATACAAATAATTTTGCCACCAATGGAGATATTTATCTTGATTTGAGATTGGTGTGTCTGGCAGTCAACAGAGAACTGATGGTACTTTGGTTAAATACTTACACTATTACCTCAAGTGCTTATAGGTTCAAGGAGAAGTTGGTTTTTGAATCTTTCAAAAAGGTCCTTCTGACTCATGTCAGTGTGGATCCATAAATGGTGGAAGTTGAGAGCTCTGTATAGGCTTTTGAGATCAAAGGCTTCACTGAGCTCATGTAAGGGGGAATGAAGTGCGTTTTCTAACATGGCAGTAAGAGGCATATTGTCTGGTGAATCTTGTGTTAGGTGAAAGCTGGGGACACACCCCCAGCAGCAGCAACCCACCAATGAGCAGAAGGGGCGTGCCTCCGCATCACCATGCGCCTCCTGATTTTGTTAGGGTGTTTTTTTGTTTGTTTTATTTAAATCATACTCTGTTACGCTGAGGTAGGAAGAACGATGACGCAAGTCTGGTGCCAGTCAATCATCTTCCTGTGTGCATTTGGAGCGCAGATCATGCCTTAGCTAAGGTCTGGGTGAACCCAGCCTCTCCTCTGCCCCAGTCCCGGGTCTGCAGCAAGCAAAGCTGGAGCCGACCGTGGTTTGGCGCCATGCTGGGGAGCCGCGATGTGCTGTATTTACACTGTAAAGCCCAGCAAAGCAGAGAGATCTTCACCAGGGGACTGGCACACGCTACAGTCCACGGCACACGCTACAGTCCACGACACACGCTACAGTCCACGACACACGCTACAGTCCACGGCACACGCTACAGTCCACGGCACACGCTACAGTCCACGGCACACGCTACAGTCCACGGCACACGCTACAGTCCACGACACACGCTACAGTCCACGACACACGCTACAGTTCACGGCACACGCTACAGTCCACAGAGCACGGATGGAATAGCTGGATGACGGAACCTTTCTCTACTCCAACTACGTGCTTTTGCCTCAAGAAAAAGCGAAACTGAAACTGGCTCTGGGTTCGAGGGAATACCTTTGGCAAGGAAGCCCCTGAATCTCTTGGCCAGCACATCCTGTCTCCAGAAGGGGCGGTCAACAAGAGAGGCCACGACCAGATACTTTGTACACCGGCTTGGGTCCAGTTGGTTTGGGCCCATCCGACACGGGAGACCAGGGCGTGGTAACCGAGGTTACGTCTCAACCGACGTCACGGCGACGGTCTGAATGTGGCTTGTTCAGGATAAACTGAATTGCAGCATTAGAGAGAATGGCAAGGTCAGCCATAGACCCCGGTTTGTCAAGGGACACTAAACAGCACATGATCTACATCCAGTGTGAGGAAATAGATGGGGGTGGGGGTGACACTAAAAAGAGTTTAAAGTGTAGCTCAGCAGGGCTGAATGATGCTCACCAGCAGCGGTGACAGGCTGTCTAGGCTCTTCTTAATGATGCCGTACCCTAGTAGGCACCCAAAAATACACAGATTGTGTAAAAGGAACCTGACAAGACCAACTCATGCCAATATCCCATCTCGCTGTTTAGCTGGGGACCGGCGGCGAGGCCCCTGTCAATCGGTCCCGCCTTGGGAGCCACGTTGCCGATTCTGAGATGGACACCGAGGAGGAACAGAAGCTTCTGCTCCATTATGTAGCTGCTGTCGTTACCCAGACTGCTTTGCACATTCTGTTTTTACCTGTTTATAGAGCATGAAGTCACTTTAGCTCACAACTGCAGACTGTAGCCCAGAGCCACTGAAATACCTGCACTTAGAAGCCCTACAAAAACATCCAATCAGGTTTGGCACATTTATTACAGTGCTGCTCCCCAAGTATTGTAGACTCAAATGGCAGGGTGCAGGGAGGGGGGTGCTGGCGATCACAGAGCAGGCAGTGTCACCTGCCCACCCTACAGACCTTCATGCACTCCCCCGGTCAGGCGCTTCCACTGTTGCCACCCACATTTAAACAACTGCCCCCACCCCCCCCCCACCCCCCCCCCCCCCCCCCCCCACCCCCCCTCCCCCCCCCCCCCCCCGGCGCCCCCCCTTTTTCCCCCCCCATTTAAAAAAACCCCCCCCCCCCCCCCCCCCCAAGACCTCTGACAAAATTCCAACAGCGGTGCCCACCCAGCATCCCCAGAAAGGCCCACCAAAGGATGCCAGGATGGGACCTGTTGCTCTGTCATGAAACTTGTTCAGCATTGCATTCTAAACACGACTCATGTGTGACTGGGACCGCATGATCAGCTCACAGAGTATACAGCCAACACAATGATCATATTTAATGATATTCACGGCAGAATAGGTGTGAACAGCCTACATCACACACACACACTGATACCTACACAGTTCACATACACGCACGAGTGGCCTGTCCTCAATATGTTGATTCCAACGATTGCTAGCAAAAAGCACTCATTGCATCATAGCGTCAGAAGGCCGCTAAAAGCAATAGCCTGCACTTCACTACTGCTCCCGTAAACGCTGGCAACCCTAATCCTCCACAACCCATCTGGTATTTTTGCTTTTGTGGTTGTCGATTAATAAGTGGACAAGCTTTGGAGGGTGGGATGTAAGGGGTACAGCACTTACGTGTAAAGCTTCGAAATCTCTAAGGCGAAAACTTAAATCACTTATTCATAGGTGTAATGAGCGACGCAACTTTGAAGTATCACACTGGCAGGCGTGAACCGAAGGTAACGCGCATCGTGTTAAGAAACCTGAGCAGCATAATCGCCTCAAGTCATTGAAATGTGTTTTCGCAGACAGACCGAAAACGGTCTCATCCGTCTGTTAAATGGCGTGTATTATAAGAGGACGGGGATGCTGCTCCGGGCCCCTACGAGTATGGAATCGTGACCGTCTTGCTGAAGGACGCCGGTTATACTTGATTTAAAAAAATGTACGGAGAAGTTTAAGGAACAGGGAGCGGAAACCCGCCTTTTCCCTGTCATTAGAGTAAAGTGACAGAAACCGTTTTTAAAATCATTTTGTCAGCTAACTTGTTTTGCCCCTGCTGGCAGGGACGGCATGACAATCACAGTCGCAGAACTGTCACAACCGAGTAAAAATCCCGATCATGCTGATCTACGAGTGACCTAAAGCTTATAACGCTGTATGGAGAACCGTCAACCATGTTAGAAAAACTGCAGAGAAGTCTAATACAGCGCATGGCTTTCAAATTGAAAACGTACTAAAATATTTATATGGTGCCATAATGCTTCGCGATGTGAAACCTTAGCAACACATTTAAAAGGCAGCGTTTATATAAGCCGCCGAAGGTCAGCCCATCGTTTTCACAAGATACCGGTAAAGGTATTATCATAATTCTAATTTATTGTGTGTAAAAAGGTGTGTGTATGGAGAGAGCGGATTGGATGTGTTCACAGCCCAATTAAAGCTAAAATTCAGTACTGCGGGATGCTAATCATTTAATGAACACGTTCTCCAGCACGAGCTCTAATACAATTTCCCCAGTGCATTTCCAGCCCGCAAGAAATATTGTTGTTTTTCTCTCAAGTTTCATCGTGCGCTTGTCACATACGTCGCACGAATAGTTCGCTTCCTCACCGTGCTACAGAATAGGCTGCAAAGAAAACTCATGGTTTCTCCAGAGAAGCACATTCCCTCTAATCCCTGAAGTGCAGAAATACCCCCCATGGAGCGCGATCCCACTCCCCTCGCCTAGCGCCTGAGAATAGGTCGACCGCCGCGATGATAAATCAGGCAGCCGGATCATTTAGCGTGGGGCATAGCAGCCAAAAAAGCGGCTCCTCGGCTGCACTGCGGCACCGGTGCTCCATGCGCCGGAATAATGGTCGATGGGACTGATAAACATTAGCTTCACGTGGAGCGCCAGCTCTTGGCTGGAGTTAAAGCGCAGCGCAATTCCCAAAGCGCCGGTCCGAGCGTGCCGGCTTCTCCAAATCTCCACCCAAAAAAAGCCCGTGACCAGCCTACTTTCAGTCTCCAAAACCGAGGCATCCGCACTGCCGGACAATCCGCTGCGATTCCGCGACGTATGCAATGTATTAAGACTCCAACACATCTTAAACAGGAAGGACCCAAATAAACAAATGCATTATATTTTGGTCTGTCATCAGCATAAAGTTTTGCACTTACCTCGTTTAAACATTTTGAAGATTTTACACCGTCTGGCGTGTTCTTAGAGTCACGAATTCTGATATTCCGGCTAAGGCTTGCGTTGCATTATTTGCGGGGTAGCTGCTCAATGACTTGTGCGTTATTTGTTTGAGCTTATTTATAGTCTTGATCCTCTCTGAGATTCTGGATGCTTTCTGAGATGTCGCCTACTATATCTGATCCCATAAATTTCCGTGCAGAAAATAGTATCCGAAAATTCCGAAGACATTTCCCGAGGAGCAAAATGTTATCTTTTCTGCTAAATTCAGTGTTATATCCACTTAAGGAAATAAAATACACTTTGTCACATATCCGCTGACATTGAGAGAGCTGCAGGAGACAGTTCGGTTCAGTCCAGACTGACCCACATGTTTTAGCATCACTCTAAATAACAGCATAGGAAAGAAGTCAGGCGTGTTTGTTTTGCGACGTGCGAGTCCCCCCTAGTCACGGGGCTGGGCCAGTTTAAGGGAGAAATTTCTTGTGAGTCGGTCATGACGCTTCCATCGAGACAAGGTAAAGGACAAATTTATGACACGCAACCTATTAAACTCTGATTTTCAAAAGCAATCAAATTAAAATAGACGAAGATCGGCTAATGCAAACTACGGGTAGGAATGACAAAGAATTGGATGCTTTCGCTTGTTTCCACGTTGCAAAAGGTTTTTTTTTTTAATTGATTTCTCCTGTAGTCCTAGTCGTTACATCTCCACAGCAAGACCGGAGGAAGGAGAACTACGACTCCTTCTTCTCAGGATCCCGGACAACAATTCAATCACTTCACCATGTGTGCTGTTTGACTCCTGTCAGCGGACAAGACGGGGGAGACAGCGTTGTTTTTCTCTGCCTCCTTCTCTCCCTCCCTCCCTCCTTCTTTCTCTCCGCGAGTCGCTGCGCCGCTTTCGCTTTTCACTGAGGACTCGGGATGGCAGCGATGTACCGAGTCCATGAAAGGGCCACTGACGATGTGCACCGTATGTTTTCCTTGACGTTCAGATGGCCCGTTCAGAGCCACTTATACTTTATTCAAGGTGAATCTTATTACATTAGAAATACGCACCAGTCCGGCGCATAAATTATCTGTGGGATAACACCTATCCAATTTATGCATTGAAATCGCGACTTCTAGTGGGAATTCAGGGATAATTCAAACGGTGATTCCTTTTTTTGGCATGGGTATTCAGATGATGATAGACATATAGGTACTTGCACCCCCCCCCCCCCCAAAAAAAAAAATAAAAAGACAGAGAATGAACACACAGCACGTCCGCCGCAAACAGAACATGGCCTCCGATAGCACTAAGGGCATAGTCTGTATTTAGGGCAAAGCTGTTTATTTTCTTTTCACTTCAGTACAAACGTGAAGTACGCCGATAAAAATCTCCGCAATCCGCTGTATACCAACGCGCCGAATCTCAGAGCTTTACGGGCCTTCGAAAATACAGCAGTTTTTTTTACGAAGAACTGCAGGCTGCAGGAAAAGCATGCAGAAGATTACGCGCTGCATGTGTGCAGCTGCCAATTTCAATGCAATTCCTTTTGTTTTTATATAGCGCCGGTACCACCGTGGTTTTCCAAAAATGCTCAGCAAATGAATTACTGACATTCCGTCTGTGGACATGTGCTGTGCTGTTTGTGGTTCTTTCCCCATGCAAACAGCTTCCTTTTTGTTCTATGCTGTGTGTAAAAGTGTGATAAATGGTGTGTGTAGCTGTTTCTAAACAAAATCCAAAACAAATATTCAGTCAGAATGTAAGCACTGTTCATCACTACACAGCACTATTCAAGAATGTGTGGAGCAAAACTATTTCTGTTGCATTTATACAGCTGCTGATGTATTGTACCAGTCTGACAGATGCTCTTATGCAGAAACTTGTCTTGCAAATCAGGTGTGTTCAATAGAGCTGTTCCTCTACTATTGGTTAAATATTGGTTGAGGTTCTTCATGTAAAATGTCAGTCAAAAGCTTGGACACACCTACCAATGGAAAGGTTTATTTGAGTTATTTTCTACATTTTAGAATAAAATAACATATTTGGAATTATACATTGACCCAAAAAGCATTAAACAAAAAATGTATTTGTTGGGGGGTGGGGGGAAGCAGCTCTGAGGGGTGGAACTCAGAAGGTTGCTGGTTCAAATCCCTGGGTCAGCAGAGTGATCCCGCCATTGGGCCCTTGAGCAAGGCCCTTAACCAAATTGTCCCAGGGACTGGCTGACCCGACTGTCTCCTCTACATCAGTTCCATGAGGAGGCCTCCTGGGATGCTGCTCCAGCTGTCCTGAAGGAGGTCCCACAAATGCTGAGCATTTATTGGTTGCTTGTTCTACAGTATAATCGCTGGTCAAATTCCTCCAAACCCATTTATATTGTGTCTCTGTCAGGTGGCCAGGTCATGTGATGGGACACCATCCCTCTCCTTTGTAGGTAGCTTGGCATGTCCAAACATTTGACTGTTACTGTATATTTTACTGCACTTGTGACATAAAACTCTACATAGGACAAGCGGCATACATACATAAATACATACATTGGCCTGCATATTAGTGCCGTTATTCAATTTCTTTTTGCCACAATTAATGTGACAAATTGCTTAAACAATTAAACTATCATACGTTGAAAAAGATTTTATAATCTGTATATTCAATACAGAAATTTATTCCAAACAGAAGTCTCAAAATAAAGACAAAAATAAATTATGCTTGTATCAGTGTTGCATGACTCAAATACAGAAGCTTCAACATAAAAGCATTTCACTAGAATAATCTGACAAATGATTCTAAAAACAGCAGCCTGACAGCCATCGAAAGTGCACTTAACTGGAAAGATCCTCATTTTAAGGTATTAGCCTTCAATAAAATAAAACAAATATTGCAAATTATGATGCTTTTTATCCTCTGGGTCATTTGGCAATTTTTAAAAAACAGAATCACCAAGAAACAATGGTACCTCTCCTGAATGTTTTGATTTTAGCTATGAATTCTGGGATTGAGCGATGCCATGACCAAAGGTCCCGCGTTGTTTACAACCAGAAAGGAATACTATGAGTCTTTATTCAAAAGTTAATGGTCATGCTATTTTCTCCCTGTGGTATGAGAAATTAACATAGGCAATAAAAGAAATTATGCATATAACACTAACATTAAAACTTTGATGTATGTGTAATTAAATTAAATAACAAAAGTGCAACAATTACCCATGTGTCACACCCTGCTCCGAACGCTCCTCATTGTGTGCCACGCCCACCTTGTTACCTCCTGTTTTTGCCTGATTGTGGTCACCTGTTGCTCATTCAGTCTAGCTTGTCTTTTGTATTTAGTCCGTGT
>JAABNY020000037.1:11696704-11708416 GCA_015164015.2 Brevimyrus niger
TGTGTGTGTGTGTGTGTGTATGTGTGTGTGTGTGTGTGTGTGTGTGTGTGTGTGTGTGTGTGTGTGTGTGTGTGTGTCCTTCGCTCTCATTGTCTTCAGCGCTTGCAGCTCACATCTCCAAGTGGGGCTCAGCCTGATAAGAGTAATTAAAGTCTGCACACAGTCTCATTCCTGGAATTCCTCCAGCTCTGTTTCACACACACACATTCGGTCTTGCACACAATATTCAAATACACACACTGGGGTGCAATTTTTGCTTCTAGCCAACTGGACTAGTTCAGCATAAAATTCAGTCAAACATGATTTTTTCTTACTAGTCACCAAGCTAGAGTCTGGTTTTTAGTATCATCCTCCATCTAAATGACTCACCGGAGTTTCAAGCCCAGTTCCCAGCCATGTACACAGGCACATACGCACCGGGACACACGTATGCCCATATGAACCGTCTTCCAGCACACTCACCCTACGCATTTAAACACCCGCGCGTTTATGGTCAGGCCCACACCACTCTCTGCATTGTTGTGCTCTTCTGCGTCCTCGGAGAGGTGGGCTTTCTGCACTGTCTCAGAACAATAAGTGCCACATTCGAAGTGACACTTCCCTCCTCAAGCTTCTCTCACGATCGCAGGATTTCTCATTGCACAAGCGTAGGATTTGGCCTGGGAATATCCCTGAAGGTCCTACCTGATAAAGGGGCTGTGCAGACCCCTGTCGTTCCGAACTTCCAGCTAAGGAAATAAACACTGAGAAGTTCAGAGAGAAGCACAAGGTCATTCAAAGGACGTCCTTCTTCCTCCTCTTCCATCTTCTGTCTCATCGGGCGTCACCCTAGGAGTTCATCTGCGTTACACTGTTTTCCACAATGGTAGATTGTCGAAGTAACACTTCTCAGAGCTAAGACTGTAAAAGACTACAGATTAAAAGGCACCAACTATCACGCCCTGCTCCCCCCAAAACCCAATTCCATCACGGGTTTCCTGTAGAGTCCTGCTGCATTTTATATTCATCCCACAAGCCAGATATCTGATTCCTAACTACTGTAACAGCTTAAAGGTCACAACTCTGCTGTCAATTTAATCTGTGTTGAGAAACAGAGCAGAATGTGCTGTCAGCGTCGAGTGTGTCTGCGTGCATGAGATTCTAATAATTATATACATGTTCAAAGATAATACTTTAATCTCTGGGGTGAATCCTCACAATGCAGAGCTGATGAGTTATTTTTTGGCAAATGGCTGCCTGGTCCGTGGTAAGGTGCAGACACACTCACACGTAATTGGCCGTTTAGATACACCAGTTACCATTACTGCATGTCTTTGGAATCCCACCCAACCACATGATAAATGGCATATGCCGTACACACATGCATTCCCAGAAACACCCAATAAAGACTCAAATATGCCGTTAAAACGACCCAAGACACTTAAACTCATTTGCGCAGTGTCACATGTTGACTGCTGCCTCGCTGACACAGGCCCACTCTGCCGGACCGATCATGGTGCATTATGGGAAGTTTTCTCTACTCTACTCTTCGCTGTGCATCGTGGGGCATTGAGAGTAGACATATGCCATAATATATTCCCCAGATAATTCAGACTCTCTACAGAAGTAGGGCCTTACATTGCAAACAGTGAACATTTTAAAATACTCCAAATCCATTCTGAAATGCAAACTCCATCAAAATGTAATCCAGTAAATTAGATGCATGATGAGCCATCTGCTGGGAAATCCTGAGGATTTTTGTCAAACGAAGGCCCCCTCCCTGCATGTGGTCTCTTCATGGGGTTGTGAAGTATAAAATATTCAGCTGTTCTTACCCAGGTCTCAGCTATGCACCTGTTTCTGGAGCCTGTTGGTGAACCTGCCTTAACCAGGAAAGGAAAAGTGATATTATTTTCTGTACTTGCTCATTTTTTCTATTTCAGTTTGCCTCGCTGCCGTTTAAAATTGTTACCTGCCAGTACACTAATGTTTACTGCTCTTTGAGACCAGTGCTGTTTCTGTTGCTCAAAGTCAGTAATTCCCAATCCGTTCCATGGGGACTTGCAGACGGTCCATGTTTTAGCTCCCTCCAAGCTCCTTGCTAGACAGTCCACCATTTAGCTTGGTAGAGAGCTGGGAGAGAGCAAAAATGTGGACCATCTGTGGGTTTCCAAGGAATGGGTTGTGAAACACTGCTCTAAGTCACTCAAAGTCGAGTTACCAGAGCAGAAGGTGACCCTGGAGACACCCCAGCCTTGTCACCCCTGGACCTCTCAGCCTGTTGCTGTGTTTTATAGCTCAGCCGTCTTTGCATGTTTCTCTCAAAACAAACAGCCTGGGGAATTCAATGGATATTTGCCTTGAAGCCACATGTTGACATTTATGGTGTCGTGGCACCAAAAACGAGCTTGAAATCACACACAGTGCCTGTTTGACAGGGAGGGAAAGGCGACGGCAGTGTCAGTTCTGGCAGAGTGATTCCATCGTGGTGGTTCCATTAACAACGCTCTGGAAAATGTTCAAAGCATATTTGCATGTCATTTTCCAGCTGGTTTGTCATGTTTATATGGAAATGACAAAAGGTTTAATTGCATTTTTGCATGGGATGAGCGGTGTATGTGGCTTCATGGTCACATGATGAGGGATGAGTGCAACGTCATGGTCATGTGATGAGGGATGAGTGCTGGTCGGAGTCATGTGATGAGGGATGAGTGCTTGTCTGGGTTATGTGATGAGGGATGTGTGAAGAGTGGTGGTCATGTGATAAGGGATGAGTGCTGGTCAGAGCCATGTGATGAGGGATGAGTGCTTGTCTGGGTTATGTGATGAGGGATGTGTAAAGAGTGGTGGTCATGTGATGAGGGATTAGTGCTGGTCAGGGTCATGTGATGAGGGATGACTGAGGGTCATTTTCATGTGATGCAGGATGGGTGCAGAATGAAAGGTGAGTCTGAAATCTACTACAGTACTTATACAGTAGGTACTGAATTTCATTGAACTACTGCTCAATTGTTAATGTAGTATGTACTGTAGGTATGCATGAGAACAGCGCATGTGCATTTGGACATTGCCTGAATCAGATGTTTTCCAGTGACAGAGCTGGACCACTGCAAAGGTTTGAAATTGTTAAAAACAATCAATGACTAATAATACCTGTTCTAGTCAACTCATTTAACTGGGTTTTATTTTCTACTAACATTTATAAAGAGCCAGCAATTTATATCTGACATCTTAATTGAAATTTCTGACCAAGAAACGTTCTTTGTCTGTTGCTACAGCTCCAGTGGCTTTGTGGGACAGAGATACTGATTCAGAGATACTGCTCACTAGACATACTGCATTTCACCTACTAGCAAATAAGAATTTGATTTCAAATGCATCTATGGTCAAGTAATGGATGTGATGAGGGATGAGTGCTGGTCTGGTTTATGTGATGAGGGATGCAGGCAGGTTGTGGTCAGGTGATGAGGGATGAAGGCAGGTTGTGGTCAGGTGATGAGGGATGCAGGCAGGTTGTGGTCAGGTGATGAGGGATGCAGGCAGTTTGTGGTCAGGTGATGAGGGATGCAGGCAGTTTGTGGTCAGGTGATGAGGGATGCAGGCAGGTTGTGGTCAGGTGATGAGGGATGCAGGCAGGTTGTAGTCAGGTGATGAGGGATGAAGGCAGGTTGTGGTCAGGTGATGAGGGATGAAGGCAGGTTGTGGTCAGGTGATGAGGGATGCAAGCAGGTTGTGGTCAGGTGATGAGGGATGTAATATTGCTTGGATTTTGAATGCAACATAGAGAGAAGCAGTATAAGGCTGCAGGGAAGGAAGAATGAAACTGGGTGTATGATGTTTCTGTGTGAATAGGGTCAATGGCATGATAGTTCATGGGGGTTATAGGGGTAGTTGAGTGTTGACTAAGAAAGAGTGAATGACAGAGAATGAGATGAAAACTGGGTGCTGAAAGAAAGAAGGTAAGACAATGTGATAACATAACATCTTGGCAACATGACAGGAAGAATTATCATTCAGCTGAACACTGATGTGCCTGGGGAACAGAGCCTGCGTGCGAGAGAACATTAATTCTCAAGCATCTTGCCCCAGGATCATTCCATTGCTTCCCTTTCATAGCAGATTTCGACCTCGCTTGAAGCACTCAGGTCAGAGAGAAGCTCAGATGGTTGCGGGGGAATCTGAGGGCTTGACCAAGCCGACGCTGTTTGCGTTCTTCCCTGAAACAGCTTCTCTCATTCCCTCCCAGGTCCAGGAGCGCAGCATCAAAATGAGTCACATAGTGCCTGGACAAGCAGGGAGTAGCTGTGCTAAAGTGTAGCACACTGGGTCAGACTGCTCCACCAGGCCTGAACACTGGGCCATTACCAATGGGACTGGACTGAGATCTCCACTGTGTTCTGAATGTCCTCATTAAGCTTACAGGACCCCCAGAATGGAGGATCAATAACAGCTAATGATGATAAATAATCCATCCATCCATCTTCCAGCCACGCTCCCAGGACAGGGTTGCAGGGGCAGCATTGAGCAAAAGGCTGGGACACGCTCTGGATGGGATGTCATTCTAAAACACAACACTGAGCAATTCGTCTACCTGCATGTGCCTGGACTGTGGCAGAAATCCAGGCCAGGCAGAGAGGACCTGCATAACACTGGACCACAAACAGACTGCACACACAGAGCCCAATACCATTACAATGATTATTCCAAATTACTACAGTTTTGTCCAATGAAAATTTAAATGTCCTGTTTATTTTCTCCAAAAGTGCTGGTGAGGATGATTACATGCATCCTGAGGAGTGATGACAATTAATACTGATCCACAGCAGGCATTGCTGTAGCAGTTTTCACTAGCAATGATATCTTCAGTAAATAACCTGCAGAATAAATGAATGTTAACAGGTTACATTAATGAGCTATATCAGGGCTACTCAGCTATTTTATCCTGAGGTCCAAATTTTTTTCGCCACACAATGCTAGGGGGACATCTGGGTCTGTTGGGGGGACATCGGTCCATTTCAGTACCCCAAAGCTATATAGATGGGTAATTCGTATTTACCAGCACTTAAACTACTTATTTATAACAGTACTTGTATTAATGTTTGGCATAACTGGATAGGTTGTTTTCACCAGGTGTTTGAATTGGTTTCAATGCATAAGAAGTTAAAGTGCTTTTGTGACCTCATTATACAAAAGGCACACAAATTGGTACTGTGTCTAACTATAGCAGCACTGCAACAACAGCAGTGCATGTGAATAATAACAGTAATAATGAAGTCAAAATGCATATTTACTGCCAGAATTCCAGTTACGGCATAGAGTCAGCTGCAGGCCCCAGCCTCCCTCAGCCTGTCCTCCATCTCTCAGTCTGTCCTCCATCTTTCAGCCTGTCCTCCTTCAGTCTGTCCTCCATCTCTCAGTCTGTCCTCCATCTCTCAGCCTGTCCTCCTTCAGTCTGTCCTCCATCTCTCAGCCTGTCCTCCATCTCTCAGCCTGTCCTCCATCTCTCAGCCTGTCCTCCATCTCTCAGTCTGTCCTCCATCTCTCAGTCTGTCCTCCTTCAGCCTGTCCTCCATCTCTCAGCCTGTCCTCCATCTCTCAGCCTGTCCTCCATCTCTCAGTCTGTCCTCCATCTCTCAGCCTGTCCTCCATCTCTCAGTCTGTCCTCCCTCAGACTCTCTCAGCTTATGCTGCATCTCTCAGTCACCCTGCTGCATGTTTAGCACCTGATCACATTCTGCTTTGTGCTTTTGTTTGTCCCGCTCTGTAGCTTGTAATGTGACATGTCTGTCACTGGACCCCCAGAATGATTTTGTGAATGCAGACCTTCCATCATCCATCTCCTTTCCCTCTCCCCTCTATATTAAACTCAACTAATTATTTTGCCATGATATGAAACTAATACTGCCAGCACATTATAATTAATGCATAAAAGTTTTTGCAGTAATATTATAGCAAGAAACTGGAAAGTGAACTCATTCATTCATAAGAATGAAGTGAACACACTCAGGTTCTTTATCTTTCTCTTTCCCAATCTCTCTATCTTCTCCCTCTTTCTCTCTATCCCTTTCTCTCCCTCTCTGCATGTTTCTGCCTGTCTTTGTCTCCCGCTTTCTGTCTCATTCTCTCTGCCTGTCTCTCTGTCTGCCTCACTCAGCTTGTCCTTTCGGAGCAGCCAGTAACTGTGAGAATCCTTCTTCTATGCTTTGTCTCTCACACCAGGGGATTAGAATATTTCTGCTCTTCATAAATCACCATGACAGGACTGGGCCCATATTACACCTAAAATAATTTACTGCTTGCTTTATTATCCCATGTACATGTCAGTATGTGGTTGTTTCAGAATCTGCTTTACAGGTGAGCTATGGGTCACCCAGCCCATCAGCAAGTGTTGATTTGTTGCTCGACCAAGTACATGTAGTGAGTGTGTATGTGTAAGTGTGAATATGAGGAATCAGCATATGCATGTACCTATGTTTATAAGTGTGTACATATGCACGTGTCTATGTATGTATGAATGCATGCATGTGTGTATTTAAATACACTCGTGTGTATGTAGGTATGTACTGTATGTATGCATGCATGTATGTATGTGTGTATATATGTATGTGTGTGTGTGTGTGTGTGTGTATGTATGTATGAATGCATGCATGTGTGTATTTAAGTACACTCATGTGTATGTAGGTATGTATGTATGCATGCATGTATGTGTGTATATATGTATGTGTGTGTGTGTGTGTCCAGTGTGTTGTAGTTGGGGCTCCAGGCTCCATCATGCTACCAGGTGAGGACAGCCGATTCCACACACCCAGTCATGTAATCATATCTTTATGGGGACCGCAATCATTTCCATGGGAAAAATGCTAATGATACTATGATAACCTTAACCCCTACCCAGCTCAACCATAACCCTAACCCTAACCCTAACCCTAACCCCTACCCAGCCCTAACTATAACCATAAGTACCCAAACAAAACACAAGAGTTTTTGCATTTTTAGTTTTTTCATCACAGTCATGGATTTTTATAAAATCGAGCAGGAAACTGGTCATCATAAGGTAAAAAGAAATGGGTACTCATCATGTTATGGGGACATTTGGTCCCCACAAGGTAAGGTATACCTGGAACACACACAGACACAGACACAAACACACACACATTCTCTTTTTTTGTAATGATTCTGCAAGGGGCCTTGCTTCCTTTCTGTAGTTTATTTCACAGCATTATCTCCCATAACTTTGTTACCTCCTCACCCAGACCATCAGTCTCCATGAATACAGGTACAACGACGGCCGCCTTAGAGCAAACGCAAGATCGCGGCACAGAGGGTCCCCCTGGAGGTCCAGAAGGCCGCCCTGCCCCCACGCTCAGCGCAACAAGGAGATGCCAGCCTGGAAAGTTCTGTGTCCTCCTCCTCCTTCTCCTTCAGAAGCAGAGATGCCCTGTAGGTCCTTCAAAGGAGTGCGATCAAAGACAGCAGACTCTCCCTTTACTGTTTTTTTAATGCTACCTCCAGATAGTCGAAGTAGGATGTTTAGACCCTCCCCGTACAGGGAGGCTCGTGTTCGGCTGGGACCCAGAGCCGTCGGCGGCGCCTCGCCTCCGCCCCACGTCCACCCACATGCTCTTCGTGATGTCCGCCTGGGAGACCAGCAACACCTCCACCTCCAGCGCCACCCACTTCCCTGCTTGCGATGTCCAGACAGGGGGAGGGGGGCTGCCTGACACCCTGTCCCGAGCGCAGAGCAGCCGTCGCACATCCCGGAACCGCAGATGGAATCTCTTAAGAGTCTCCGGGGAAACGTTCGCATCACTCTCTGAATTTCTGAATCCCATTGGTCTTGGTCTGACACAGAGGTCCTACACCTGAAGAAGGCGAGACAGCCCCCCCGAATCCTTCCCCTCCACCTCTCGCTCTCTATCTGAAATGTCTTGATACACTTCAGCGAAACTAATTTGGAAAAATTATACCAAATAGGCTAATTGAGTTCAAATGCAAGGAATTGACTTGATCTGAAGATTAATTAGAATCATTCACATTTAACTCAATTGTATGGAAGACAGACAGAGAGAAAATTTAGCTGCGCTGCGTATTGCTCAAGATTTGTTCATATAAATCGTTTGTTTAACTGAGATCTGTATCTGCTTAACCAAATAACCAGTGGTTAAGTTATGAAACAGACACTGTAAACACACACAGTGCCTGATTTTACCCAGGATTCTCTGTGTCTCTCTATCGCACACACCCACATAGCGCCTGTCTTTCTTTCTCTCCGCACACACACACACGCACACGCGTTCGCATGCACACCGTGTAATCGTACTACTTTCAAACTCCCGGCCTCCCTGATCTTCCGCCCAGTTGAAGAGAACTTCAGGGACCAGTGGTTTGCAGTGATGACTGAGGTTTGGCCGGAGGGGAGCTGAAAGTATGTATGTGAACGTGAAGAGTGGAAGCCAAACAGGAAGTGAACGGGGGATGATTAATGAGCTTCCTCCTTAACAAGTGTGAGGTCATGGCGAGCTTCGCTCCAGTAGCCCGTGTGTTACAGTGAAGGTGGGGGGGGGCTGCTTCTTAGCTAACCCCATGCAGTCCTTCCTGAACGCTGATGATGCGTTGATGGGGCCGAGCCACACCCTGACTTTTCACCCAGGAGCGAAATGCTAAATCAATACACCCTGGCATCTCGTCAGTGGGAGGTCTGGGCGAAATGCCGTAGCTGGGTATCGACGCGGCGGCGTGCGAGCGAATTGCACCGCTGACGCACGCGGCTGGCGGCTCTCGTGGCCCACGTGTGACACGTGACGCCGCTCTGATGCCCTGTGCTGACAGCGAGGGTTAGTTGGGAAAGGCCTTTTGGGGCTGATCGCCTAGGGGGGGGGTGGGGGCTGCTGACAATGTCATCCAGACCCACTACTGCCCCACCTTCCACACTCATACCAATAGAGTCACACAGAGAGACCCAGCCAGGAGATATAGGCCCCCATGCCCGGCTGGGAGGGGGGGGGGGGGCTGGCACATCACAGGTACCAGCCGGGTGAGAGGATTGGCCTGTGGGAGAAGCGACACTTATACCATCATTACTCACTGCGCTCATTTGGCAGAACAGCGGGATGGAGCGGCTGTGCATGTGTGTGTGTGTGTGTGTCTGTGTGTGTGTGTGCGTGTGTGTCTGTGTGTGTCTGTGTGTGTGCGTGTGTGTGTGTGTGTGTGCATGTGTGTGTGTGCATGTGTGTGTGTGCATGTGTAGATTATGTTTATGTTACAAAATGTCCTCCACAATGTGATAAAAACCTGTTATTTCGACATTGTGGGGCTCACAATGAAAAACGGCCCCGACAAAGATCTGTGAATTCAAATACTAATGGTTAAGGTTAGGGCTGGGTGGGGCTTAAGGTCGTCATGTTGGGATTTGAATTTGCCCACAAAGATTTAATTATAAACCTCTGTGTGTGTGTGTGTGTGTGTCTGTGTGTCTGTGTGTGTATGTGTGTGTGTATGTCTGTGTGTGTGTGTCTGTGTGTGTATCTGTGTGTCTGTGTCTGTGTGCGTGTGTGTGTCTGTGTGTGTATGTGTCCGTGTGTGTGTGTGTGTGTGTTGTCTGTGTGTTTTTGCGTGTGTGTGTGTGTGTGTCTGTGTGTGTGTGTGTGTGTGTGTGTGTGTGTGTGTGTGTGTGTGTGTGTGTGTGTGTGTGTGTGTGTGTGTGTGAGCCTCTGCTGTGAGGAGCTCTGGAGTAGGATCTGTGAGGCAGAGGCTCACAGAGACGGAGGATGAAGCATCTCTCTCCTTCCCCCTTTTCTGCTCCTCTTCCCCTATTATACAGAGACTGCAGATGCATAAATAGCCCTGTCTGATGGTAACAATGGCATTGTCCCCAGGGTGGTTTTTATAAACTACCGCTGATTGGCTTTCCTGCGCTGTTACCTGTGCAGCACTGCAGTGTCACTCTGTGTGTGTGTGTGTGTGTGTGTGAGGGGGGGGGGGGGATTGCCTGTGTCTGACAGTGTGTTTGTTAGGTCCGTATTTCACGAAGAATATGTGACTCTGTAATTTGAGTTTGCAATGTTTGTTCAAAAGTGTGTGTGACGGTCTGTCTTTCTGTCTGTCTGTCTGTCCGTCCGTCTGTCTGTCTGTCTGTCCGTCTGTCTGTTCGTCTGTCTGTCTGTCTGTGTCTTTATTTCTATTGTGATGCATCAGTAGCCTTGCTGACTTTTTCTGATCCTCGATCATTTACTCACCTGATGGAGTGCATGAATGTCTTACACTGTGTATGTTTAGGGGGGGTTAGGGGGTGGGGGTGTGGAATTAGCTGTTTGTCAGTTAAAATTAAAACGGGAAAGTGAGAACGATTCAGTCATCTGAGATAGTATCAGCTGTTAGGAGCTTGCTTCTCCCAAAACACCACAAAACCCCGAAAGCAATTTAGTTCAAGGATTTTATGGGCAGAGTAAATATGCACAGAATGGAAAAGGGTTGGCGGACAAACAAGGCAGAAGAGAAGAGCCAGATTCAGCAGAACAGAAATGAAGGCGTGGGAGAATAGCAACAGAGCAGGAAGATGTCAGAAGAATGGGGAAGAGTGCCGGGTCGAGCGTGCTCCTCGGGGCGCCCCCTGCTGGCCTGTTTACCATCACTCACAGCACCAGCAGCAACATCTTGGAGAACATCTGTTTCTCCGTGCAACTATGGTGACAATTCTCCTTGGCCTGGGGTTTCATATCCTTGTCAGACACTTGAAGCAGGTACTGTGAATGAAAGTGTTAAATTATCCACAACTACACAGGGTTCAGTTCTGCAACATGAAGGAGATGAAATCAGACGTGAGTGAAGGTGTCCAGTAAGACATTAACTTTCAAGAATTGACATCAGATGTGAATGTAGGCGTTCAATAAGACATTAACCAGTAAGGAATTACATCAGATATGAATGAAGGCCTTCAGTAACATTAAGTAGCAAGCAATGACACCAGATGTGAATGAAGGCATCCAGTAACAATAAACAGCAAGCAATGAAGTAAGACATGAGTGAATGTGTCCAATAAGACAGTAAACAGCAAGCAATCAGATGTGAGTTAATGTGTCAAAATAAGACAATATACAGGAAGCAATGATATCAGACAAGAGTTGATGTGTCCAATCAGAGTTTAAACAACAAGCAATGACATCAGATGTGAGTGAATATGTCCTGCAAGACATTAAACAGCAGGCAATGACATCAGAAGTGAATGAAGGTATCCCGTAAGACGTTAAAGAACAAGCAATGTCGTCAGATGTGAATGAAGGCATCCAGTAGAACATTAAACAGCAAGCATCAACATCAGACATGTGACATCCAGTAACATATTAAACAGCAAGCATCAACATCAGACATGTGACATCCAGTAACATATTAAACAGCAAGCAATAACATCAGACCGGTGACATCCAGTAACATATTAAGTAGCAAGCAATGACATCAGACATGTGACATCCAGTAACATATTAAGCAGCAAGCCATGATATCAGACATGTGACATCCAGTAACATATTAAACAGCAAGCAATGACATCAGACATGCGAAATCCAGTATCATATTAAACAGCAAGCAATGACATCAGACATGTGACATCCAGTAACATATTAAACAGCAAGCAATGAATTAAGACATGTGACATCCATTAACATATTAAACAGCAAGCAATGACATCAGACATTTGACATCCAGTAACACATTAAACAGCAAGCAATGACATCAGAC
>JAABNY020000037.1:11731079-11750947 GCA_015164015.2 Brevimyrus niger
TCTGAACGTTGAATGTCTTCAAAAAGCATTTCAAACAAACCAGTTATTTCAGGTCATTGACACCAATCACCAAATGTGACTGGTTTGACACATATCGACTGACACAAAAGAGCTGTTGATTATTTTCTTTTAACCTCACTGGTGAAATACACAGAATAAACACATTTGTATGCAGAACTCATAATTCTAGAAACATGAAAGTGTTACTGAAATACAGTAGTGTTGCACTAAAATGTGGCAGTTCGATTGATATGTTATGGAGTTGTACTTAAATGCACTAATGGAGCTGAAATGTAGCAGTTCTACTAATACGGTATGGAGTTGTGCTGAAATGGGCTAACAGTGCTGAAATTTAGCAGTTCTATTGATATGCTTTGAAGCTGTACTGGAATGCAGTATTGATACAGAAATGTGGCAGTTGTATTGGAACATTTTGGTGCTGTACTGGAATGCAGTAGCGGCGCTGAAATGTATGAAATAGTATGAAGCGATACTGAAATTCAGCAGTGGTACTGAAATGTAGCAGTTTCGCTGAAATAGCATGAAGCTGTACTGAAATTCAGTACAGTTCTGAAACAGAAGGGAGCTGTAATGCAGTGGTGGTTTTGAAATGCCATATGGGTATTCTAAAATATTAAAATGCTGTCATAGGAAATGTTAGTAACATTACACTGAAATTCACTGGTTTACCACTGATCCAGTGGTTTTGTGCTGAAATGCAGTGAAGTCATACAGTACTGATACATAACATGTGTTGGTGTTTGTCATGTATTATTTTCCTTGGAAGTAATTGCGTCCCAAAATGTAATTTTATCAACAAAAAAAATGTATGGCATATGGGAACGCTTTACATGTCACCTCTTTGATTTCAAAGCATTAAACCTCATTTCTGTTGCATTCCAACATCTGGATGCCTGAAGCACTAACCTGGCTCAGCTAATCAATGGGAAATTAATTACATCAGGCTGTCTGGTTGAGATACAGGCCAGATAAGTTTAATGGCTAGAGGAATCCCTGTTTTACTTATCCACATTTTTGATATGCATGATTTTGTTGCCAAATGAAGATGGCAATACAAGCAGCAGTTCTAATACCAGCACTGACCACTAGGGGCACCAGAACTGCAGAATAGAACTGCTGGCTTCAGGATGAGGTCTGTTGGCACTGTCTGGTTTTGTTTTTGTAGAGCAGTGAGATTGTGTGTGTGCAGGGAGGGAACGGCATGTGCTCAGAGCGCGTGTGTGAGGCTGTGTGTGTGCATGTTTGAGTATTACATTCCGGATTACTTCCAGATGTGTTGGGACTGTGACAATTTCAACCCCCCCCCACCCCCCCTCCGTCTCATATCTCATTAACTGGTGCCCCCTCTGTTCCCCCTCTTTCTACAGATGTTTTGGTCATCCTATTTCCTCTGCTACTGGTTTTTTACTTCCTTTCTAAGTCTTGGAAAGAATGCAAGCTGTTAATTAACATTTGTGCGTGTGGGGGGGGCTCCCGTTGTCCTGTTCTTCTTTCTGTCCAAGCGGACTGCATCACTGCTGGCTCCCCACAGCCACTTGTGGGAAAGGGGTTAAAGGTCATTTAGCCTCTAAGTTACACTAGTGCCTTCAGAAAACCTCCAAATGGTACCTGACCAGCAAATTTCACCCCAAAACTCCAGACTATATCAGTGCCACCCCATCTTCTATGTTTGTCATCATGGACTCATGTTTCCCCTTTTTCTGGGTGGATGTTGCCCATGCAGCAAAAAGGGGGTCCAGTCAAGTCAGACTAAACCATGGACTGGAACCCTGCAGGGGGGCATCATTCTGAATGCAGTGACGAATAACTACAGAAAAACTACCGACAAAATACAAACTTACAAACCTACAAGTGGACTTTATGCCACCCCCCTCCCACCCCCATGGCCCCTCCTTCTTCCGATGTGCAGTCCCTGAACTCTGGTGATCCCACAACAGAGGGATTGAGGGGTGACACCCGGAGTACTGGCTGATCCCTGCACACACCTCCTGACTCCGAGTCCTCCGCAGCCCACAGCTCAGGCCTCTCATGTCCATCCTGGTACGTTTCAGTGCGGCACAATCATCTGATAAATGTGTCCCGCCGAGCTGGACCTGCAGTGAACTTCATCTGTCCCCTTCAGATGCAAATTGGACCTGTTGCTATGGTTGAAATGTCTCCATTCCTCTGAATAAACCACATTTCTGCTTGCCTTTGGCTGTACCTTCAGTGCGTTGTGGAAGACCTCATTCATTTCTGATAGGAAGTCTGTGATTTTGTGCTTCATTCAATCTTCAAAGTGTCAGTAAGAGCCCCTACTGAAGAGAGTCATGTTGGAGTTTTGTAGGCCTGGGTATATGTACCATACTTTGCATGACATGTTTATCTGTTGCTTTCATCCAAAAAAATCTGAACTCATGACCTTAGTGCTGTGACCACAATGTTTACCTACAGTTATCGTAATCCTTGGTAAACAAATATAATTAGCATTTAATCTGCCTTTTCAGTCAACAACTCAAACATGTAGTTCTAGTGTGACACTCCATGTGCCTAATTGCACATTTAAATTTAAAATCAATATAAGAGAGTGGTAATAAAATGGTGGACTGTGGTCTGCATCTGGACATTGTAATTCGGGCCTTGTGATCAATTATACCCCCCAGCCACCAGCCCCCCCCATTCCCCTCCCAGTCGGTGAAATATACTGAGGGTAACCCCCCCCCACCACCCCGGACCTTGGCTTGGCTTTGTGTGCCTGATGAAATTTGGACCTTGGGGAAAAATTACTACATAGCCCTGCTATAAGGAATTGACTGGAACTCATTGGCCTTCACCCAAGCTTCAGCCTTGTACGGGCACCCCCACCCCAGCAAGGTCCTTCCAGAAGGTTCTATGAGGATCTCCACTCCGGTGAAAACAGTGAGTCACCCGAGCAGGGATTTCCGCTCCGTATTGGCTTTCATTCACAAAAGCAGAGAAAAATTCAGGCCCTCACCATGCGACTGGCCGACTGGCCGCCTGTCCTACGAAGGATCGGTGTAACAACATAATTCGCAGAACTATTCGCCTCTGTCTGCAAGTTTGGTGTCATGTTGCAAGTAGTGTTACTTACTATAAAGTTTATCACTTTTACTGAGACATATGCTTGAAATGTACTCAGTTATGATTAAATCACATTTCTTCTCTGTAAAAGATTCTAAGATTACTGTACATGATTCTTAATCTCTTATCTCTATGGTTCCCATAGTGATTACAGTTGAGTTTCACAAAGAAGCAGCAGCAAATGAAATTTGAATTCACAGCCTTGCGGATTATGCTCAGGGCTCCTTCATCAGGCCTCAGTCCGAACATCTTTTCGCTGAGGAGGCATTCTGTGTTCTAATGGTCTGCAGGCGTATGAGTATCTGCATGTGCCTGTCTGTCCTCTGCATGTGCCTGTCTGTCCTCTGCATGTGCCTGTCTGTCCTCTGCATGTGCCTGTCTGTCCTCTGCATGCGCCTGTCTGTCCTCTGCATGCGCCTGTCTGTCCTCTGCATGCGCCTGTCTGTCATCTGCATGCGCCTGTCTGTCCTCTGCATGTGCCTGTCTGTCCTCTGCATGCGCCTGTCTGTCCTCTGCATGCGCCTGTCTGTCCTCTGCATGCGTCTGTCTGTCTTCTGCATGCTACTGTCATGCACCTGCATTTCCTCGCATCTCCGAATTGGGTGAGGAAAGGCAGACTGTGTGTTTCATAGCTGTCAGCCTGCTCGTTTTTTCTGGCAGACGGTGGTCTCCTTCCTCCTGTTCTCTCCTCATCCTCCTTCTCCATACCTGGCTTCCTTTAAATCCTGAGTCCTGACATTCTGAGCACAGTCTGGCGGGATCTTCTCCGCTTCGATGTTTCTCCGCCCACACTCTCCGCCACCCCCTCCTTCTCTCCCTCTCTCAGCCTCTCTCCCTCCTTCTCCCTCTTCGGCATGACCCTTCCCTCTCTCTTCCTACCCGTCTGCCCATAGCCTCCCCCTGTCCCACTGTCCACCACACGCTTCACTGTGGGTGGGGTGTGAACTCCACATTCACACATGGTTTCCATAATGGAGGCACTTTTGGGGGAGGGGAGTGGCAAAGGGGGGGAAAATAGAGTATCCAGATATTTCCCTTTTTTTCATTTAAAGAAAGTGGAGCCGTGACTCCAAGCCTCTGGAATTCATTCTGTTTTTCTCTCTTGTCCAACTTTTGGGTTTGCGAGAATCCGCATTGCGCAACAACATCAAGGTTGGAGCAAAGCAGAGGGCAGCGAGGGAAAATTGTGCAACGCTGGACCAGGGAGGGCTTGGGGAGCGTGTTAAGGAGCATGTGGGAGGGGGGGATTTCTTTGGAAGGCCGTGTTTTGACTCCAGGAACCTAGGCTGTACTAGAGGCTCACAGAGGACAGGAGCAGAAGGCTGAGTATATAAGAGCAAGCTGACCAATAGCACCTCTCTGCTCTTTGCTCTTAAGGAGATTGCTGGTCATTTATTTGTCAATTGCTCTTTTTTGGTGTCCAAGTACTATAGCTTTTGGATCCTTTATCTCTATATTTATGCCGCCTGGTTTTATATATTCCAGCTTTTTTATGCTTCTTTTTTGTTGTTTTCTCATTTCTTGGCACTTCAAACAGTAACGTTTGTGCCCCGATTTTTGGATGGGACTAACCTCAAAGCCTGGGCTGTCAGTGAGGTGTAAGGATGAAGTTTGGGGTTTCATCGCTGTCGTGTGCTCATGTGGGTGTGTGATTACGTGAGTCTAGAGTGTGATTTGTCTGTTTGTCCGCTGCGGTCGATCCGGTTCCCTTCTTCGTTTCGTTTGCAGGGCTACAAAACGATGGGATTTCAGAGACCATACAGGGTTCCCGGAACAGGCTGTTATCAAGAGATCTGTCTGCTCTTTGTTTTTGTAGGGAACCTGTGGTGTAACAGACACAGACCTGTTCACTTCAGGGCAGAAGTCCGGGGTCTTGGCGTGCTTGAAAAGCGGCAGTCTTCGGGGATGTGTCTGCTCCAAGTCTTGCCTGAGTGCAGTGTGATGCTACCTTCTGCCTCCGGTTCCCTTTCAAATGAGCACGAAATTATGCTGAAGAATCCGATCAGAGCAGAAGCTCTGGAGAGCGACAAGAAGCCATGCAGCCCCTCTGAGGAGTAACCTGGGAAGAAGCGTCATCCAGACCCAGGTGGGGAAAGATATCTGCATGGTTTGCCAGAGGTGCTCCAGGTGGGATTCATATACCACCGTTATTTAGCTGCTGCTTTGATCTGATGCTGCTTTGATCTGATGTATATGAGTGGCAGGTCTGTCTGAAGGGGACAACCTTCAGTGTTTTAACAGTAATGTCTCCTGCTCTCTGTTCGGGGTTTAGCCGCTGGTGTCGGTGTGACGTCTCAAACTCCTGAACCTCTAAAGTTCAGCTTTGAGTCCAGGGCAAACTGTCCCGGGTGGATACATCGCTTTTCACATCACCCGGGTAGATACACCGCTTTTCACATCACCCGGGTAGATACACCGCTTTTCACATCACCCGGGTAGATACACCGCTTCTCTTATATACAAGGAAAAAATTGAATCCCAAATTCAAGAAATATTAACTGAGCTGGATTTACGCTCTGTATGGCAATATGATAGGTGTTTTTGTAATTATACTTTCTATATTGAAATACAGTTAAAAAATTGTTGCCTTAAAAATATTTATTGAAATCTCTGTACCTTTACAATATAATTAACGTATTTGATATATTAATGATGAATTTGAGTTTTTATTTCTTTTTGAAAAATGAGATACACTTTTACATACATAAAAAAAAAATATATAATTATATAAAGTGTATGTCAAGTGTGTGCCATGGTCCCTAAAAAAATCTGACTGTGTGGCACCTCATTTGACTGTAACTTTGCTTGTAAACATGTACTCAGCCAATTCACTGTTCTTAATAACAATAGCGTAGCCAGTCTGGCACTGTTGGAGAGGGAGCTGTGTCCAATCGGATGTAGGACCAATGAGGAGCCGGGACTTGGGATTTGGGAGGGGCCATGGGAGAAGGGGGGATGGAGTGCTAGGAGTGGGTGTGGCTTCAGAGAAGTCGATTTATTATTAAATTATGTGGCTGAATAACAGCGGGCTCTTGTGACGTCACTGTCTGACACACGCACTGTGTTTACAAACACAGATGGGGACTGCAGGAGGGAAAGGCGAATGTGGAGTACAGGCAATGGAGGGAGCGGCAGAAAGAGGTCAGAGAGAGAGGCGGAGCTGGAAGCAGAAAAGGGGAAATCTGCTGACTTGTGATGCTTCCTGTATAATTTATACCATTTTTCACTCTTCGTATCAGAAACTGTTTAATTTGGCTGGATTTGACCGGTGCTTTTAGCACTGAAGTCTGTGTGCTGCCGTGCTCTCTGGCACCTGTGTGAGTGAGATCTCAGGGCGAGTTTTCCTGCATTCCCTCCGTCTTAAACAGCACTTCCTGTTTATGTGGACAAAGTGTCCTCCACCTGTAGCCATGGAAACACCCCTCTTTCTCTCTGTCCATCGGCCTCCCAAAGTCAACTGTTTCCTTTTTTCATTTTACATATCTACAGTTCTGTTCAGTGTTTTCATCCGTCTCGTCCCTCTCTCACTCTGATTTGGAGGTCATGGAGGGCAGATGGATGGTGCTGATTTCATGTTCTCCTTCAGGAGTGGACTGTTTTTTTGGCAGGCCTGGGACATGCCTCAAACAACCGCGGTACGGCTTAGTCATAAGGGTGGAAGTTATACTGTGATCTGCTGACGCCTTTAATCGGAAACGTGCCCAAAATGGCCCTTGTGTATAGATTTATGGAGATTTATGTGGCTAAAGCACAACTCTGCTGTGTGGATGGTGGTTTTTTCCTCTATGCAGTAATATACCAGAATGTGCTGTGATGTTTGATGAACCTTGTAAACAACTTCTACTGAAACCAGAAAAACCCTAATTCCACCCTCCTCATTTTCCCTCCACAGACACAAACACTCAGTCTGGAGAGACAGGGCGTGAGGCTCGGACAACCTGTGTGGCTTCAATTATGTCTAGTCTAGCATCCCCCCTCATAAACTGCCTTTTGCCCAGAACAGTAAGAGTTTATGTGCTGGTTATACTCTGTGTCAGCACGTGGACTCTTACAGTGCAGGGCAGTGGGTCTGTCTTTCTCTCAGGAGCTCAAGAAGATTATTATAGCTGATATGTGGTCTCTGTGTGGTCTCTCTGTCTCTATCTGGGCTTCAGTTTGGTTTCTCTGCCTGTCTGGGCCCCTGTGTGGTCTTTCTCCCACTGTCTCGGCCTCAGTCTTTCTGCCTTTATTGGAGCCTCAGTCCAGTCTCTCTACCTCTGTTTGGGCTTCACTCTGGTCTCTCTGCCTCTGTGTGGTCTCTCTACATTTGTCTGGGGCTCTGTGTGGTCTTTCTGCCTCCGTCGGGGCTTTGTGTGGTCTCTCTGCCCCTGCATGTGTTGGCCCCTGTTTGGTCTCTCTGCCTCGGTCTGCCCCCTGCATGGTCTCTCTGCCTCTGTCTGGGTCCGTGTGGTCTTAAAACCTCTGTTTGGGCTGGCTTCACTGTGCAATCTATCCATCTTTATCTACACCTCTGTGGTCTCTACATCTCTGCCTATGTATGTGCTCTCATTTCAACGGACATAAGTTTGGGACCTAGTTAGGTAAAACAATTCTTAATTAAAAACATTCTACTTTCCTGTGTTTTTTTTTTTTTTGTACAAGCTATACACACTGATACATGCTAATATATAATGTTATATATGGGCACCTTTGCCTTTTAAGCAACATGGCTAACAGTTAATACACACACAAACAGAAAGAAACTATTATCGTCATATATATTTCCATTCACATATTTATTGTATATAAAAATTGTACGATTACATTGTTTCACGGTGAAGCAGCGTGATGACAGAAGCATCATCAAACATCATTACTCAGCCATAATTACACCTGCAAACAAATATGCATATTTATAAAATAGTGTCACGCTAAAAACCAAACAGTCGGGAAGGCACAATAATTAATTAATCTTCTTTTTAGCGGAAAATAATCATATACCTTCTAACTTAAGACAGTAGTCTCCAACCTTTTTTACAGTCAGACGCGCGATCTACCGCTGGGCGGTCATTAACTTAAGGTTTACTTCATAAATACCCCTTTTGTGGACGTGGCTTTTCCTCACTAGCGACTTTGTACCTCTAGATGGCGCAAACGTGCTAGGAACGTCAAAAACGAAATGCAGGTTTACCAACCGAGAAAACATCGATCAGCAAAGAACAAAAATGCTTGGACAATTTCTCCTCCTCATTTTTTTCGAAATCTAAAATTCATATATACTTTCGAAACGGTACCCAAACGCCTATATCAGAACCAGTCATCCATCAGAAAATTTACGCACAAGAAAAAAAAAATATTTTGGACGGATTTGAAGCAAAAGTAATGGGTTGAAACGGGTGCGTGTGGTGCGACATGTGATAGATAATTTAGTGCCAAATTGTTTTCAATCAGATTCCCCAACCATTGATTCAGTTGTCTTATAGACGTATTCAATATCTGTAAGGAATTGTCCACTTTCATTTCAGAAAGCTCAGTCGACACCCGTACTTGAGTGTGTTACAGGCAGCTGACGGACTTTCTACGTGACGTTATATCATTCCCTCCCATGGCCAGGGTGCCCCTGGGGAAGTTTGCAGGTTTTCCGTCACAGGTTTCATCGGGGCGAGCGAGCATACGCGGCATTAATTCCGCAGGCGCAACGGCGCTCGCCTAATTGACCCTGGGGGTGTGACGTAATTCATAACCCCATGGAATTAATAAGGCGATAACACGGCGTCCTCTAAGGCTAATGTCTCTGTTCAAAGAGGCGTACCCTGGGTGGTTCTGCAGCTGGTCAGCTTAATGTTAATGTGAACCCAAACACCTACATCTACAGAAAGTGAGTTCTCAGTTCCTGTATCCAACATGCCCAACTGCATATCTGCATTCTTCTCGGACATGATAAATCACTATCCTGCTCCTTTACTCATTCTGTGGGCCACATTTACCTGTATGTATCCCAGGTACCTGCCTCTGTGCTAAATTCATACCACCCTGCATTTGTATGAGGTACAACACAAATCTTATTGCCTCTAACGAAATGATGCAGCAATCCACACTGTCTGCCCTCCCACGGGGCTGTGATTCATGTTGTCAACATTACAACCGTTTAAGTTTGAAGCGGTTGACCTTTAAAGTATGTTATGGTTATGTGTAAGCACAGGTCTTAATGGGAACTGACCAGCAGTGGTTTCCATGGCACAGAGCTAGCTCTGCCATGCCATCCCATGAGCCCATCTGCAGTCTGCTTTCCATCATCTCTGGGCAGTCAGGCTGGGTAAAGAAGTTTACAGCCTGATGTGGAGACGTGATGAAGTAAGAGAGAGTGAGAGAAAGGCGGAGATGGGGAGAACGAGAAAACAGTTGCACTGCCTGACAGTTCTGTACTACTACTTTTCACAGGTTAATGATGCTCTTTGGGTCACTAAGTGAGTGATTCTCAGTGTACATGGAGGTCCACAGGTATTCAGTAACACTGTACTGTCCACCGCATTCCGGAATTGCCGTGGTATCTGCCCCCTGGCGACCATGGCTGTAGACTGTTACCATGGTGCTGTCGCTACAGTAACAATCTAAAGCCACGGTAACCATGGAAACAGCAGAGCAAGAGGAGGAGTGGTGCAGGAGTCGCCCTGGAAACTGGAAACGGCGGAATCGTATTGGTTTATGGTTGAAACGCCACAGACATCTGCTGCAAGGATATCAGACCACCTGACTACACACAGGAAGAGGCACATGCAGATATTAACCCTTACATGCATAACTGCACACATAGATAAGCTGTACATTTGTACAAATTGTACATTCACAAACAAGTATATCTTCCCATAAGTATCCATACAGATGTTTTACATGAGTGTGACAGGCATTTCCTCAGGGGCATTTAGGGTGCCGTGCAAAGGCACATTAACATTGTCAGAGGCCCCTGGGCTACTTGAGTTGTCACCCCACCCATTTATTCTATTAAAATTACTGACTAGCGGTGAAGGGCTAGTGATGGTAAAAGTTGTTGACGTTTTATTAAACAAGGTTACCCGAGACCCCTTTTTAGAGGAGGCCCCTGGGCTCAAGCCTGGGTAAACCTGTGCATTAATGCACCTCAAGTACCTTGGCAAGACGTTTACAAACATCTACTGTAACTTATACAACTACAGTGAGGCTGCTTCTGAGACACAGAGACACGCACAGTGAAGGTCGGGAAGCTTCACTGTCGCCATGGGAACCATGAAACGTGCCAAACCCTTCTCTGTTAGAATGGGGTCGGGTGAGTCAAGAGTGACCAGGGGCCTGAAAGCAGCAGCCTCTGCTGCTTCCTGGGATTAGCAGGGGGGGTTTGGGCCGCCAGACCGCCTCCCGTCGGTGGGCACCGCTGAGCTGCAGCCAGGCGTCAGTAGCCATGACTGTAGACTGTTACTGTACCGTCAGACATTTTCACCAGTAAGCAGTCTAGAGCCAAGGTGCTGAAACGTGGCTAAGAGATCGTTGGCTCTGCCGACCCGAATATAGCAGGGGATCACGGCAAGCTGCTCAGTGTCTGGGTCAGAACCGCCCAGACTACCCTGCTCATGGCTCCAAAAATGAAGCGGGGCAGCCTCTGAACATCAGTGCCGAACGTCAGGCCACACAGGACCGCTGCATCTGTGCGGGACGCCACGGTGAGGCCGACGCCCGCGCAGCACCTGTCTGTTAGGTGGCGTTAAGGGGAGTCTCAGTTTGTTACTGACAGAGCCTTCGCTGGCCGTGGGCTGGGCTTGAGGACACAAGAATGAGCAAAATCAAACACAAAACATCACAATAAGATGGAACGTGCTCAGACGAATATGACACCTGGAAAAATAGAAACATTTCAGCCTGTAGTTCAAATAAATACTGTACAGTGAAAAGACACGGTGTCTTAATTTTATAACGACATTTCAGAATCCTCACAGAACAGTTAACCCGAGTTTACAGCCTAAGTTTTTACTCTAAAACATGTTTTTGTGCTCTCTAATTCACTGATTTTCTTAAGTATCCTCATGCTATAGTTGGTGGTTCATTTCTGCAGCCAGTATTTTTATGAAGCAGATAAAACTTTGCAGTGATTGTACTTAGAGGGACAGTTACCCCAGTGTCTCTCCTAGAGATCACCTGGATTTGGCCCTAAAACATCCTGGTTTCTTTGCCTATCGCTTGGATATGTATGCATAGGGAAAACTATGAGTTTTAAGGAAATGTGCAAAAAGGGAGCTTCCTAGGACTGAGATTAGAAAAGTTCAGCAATTCTCTTCTCCATAACACTCCCATTCTGTCCTGTGAAGGTGGGCTGGACCCATTTCTGGGTTTTAGAGAACAGTATTGATACAGCTTATCTCTGACTGGGGGGGGGGGGGAGTGCCCTCTGTGGAAGGTGTGTTAAGACTGATAGTTGTATGAAACTGACTGACGTCTGAATGACTGATTAACTGATAACACACCAATACAGCACCATAATAAAGTATCCAGCTAATTCACTGTAACACACTGTACTCTTCCCATTCCTGTTACAAAAATATTCCTGATTGTTGACATAAGATGTCTATTAAAGTTGGCCATTTCTTAGACAAATATGCAAAGATAACGCAAAAAGGTGTTTTAGTCTCAGGTAAGGGAAGAAGAGTAGAAAGCCTGATATCTAAGGTTTGCATCTAGCCAGATTTCCGATATTTCAGCATGTTGTCATTTTCATTTAAATCAGAACCCCTCCCCCCCAAAAAAGAGGCATATCCCCCTATTTCATAAATCCCTAGTGAGCCTCCCGATAAACTTCTTTCAAGTGATTTCTTTTAAATGTTAAATTCATCTAAATATTCAATTTGATCCTCAATTAACAGAGCCTTATACAAAACAAAGTTTTAACAAGTTATCGTTGAATCATACCGTATTTAATTCCCTCGTCCGTAATTCCACTCACGTATGCAATGCTGTGTAGAATCTATTATCTTAAAAGGCTTATAATGTTCCTTTTCTGACTATAAATCTCACATCAGATCGCCCCATTACGCGGTTCGCCATGACGCCGCTGTCGATCTTTTTTAATGACAGGACGACCCCTTAGGGGAACTTCCTGTTCTAAACAGAAACGGGAATTCGATGGGCTCTGACGTCAACGAGGATGACGTCTTCCTCGGCACTTCATCGCTATTTTTTAAAGTCACTGCTACATATATAGGTCTTCACTCTTCAGTGAAATTCACTGTTCAAAAATAACTATGTAATTAGTGGGCAACACTATATATTCTCAATTATATTATATGTTTGGTTATATGTTTTCGCTTTCTTAAAGTGATCTGCTGTGCTCGAAGTGATTTTTTCATTGCATAGTCTTTGGTTATCTCAGTAATAGAGGAGCCTAATATTTAGCTGTAGCTCATATTGTATTGATACTCTGTTACCAACGACCCACTCCACGTTCACAGTCAGTCGCTGTCCACGGTGCTGACCGCGATATTCCCTCCCCCTCGTTGCCGTGTCTCTAGTGACAATAAACCCCCTCCCCGCACGCAACACGCATACATCCTCACCATCCATAAGATGTACGGGAAATTAATTTAATGAAATAATATTAATGGTTTGCTTACTTTGCAAATCGGTCGGCCACTTAGCTAGTAAACTTGTTTCCATTTGTTATGCAGAAGACAAGTGTTCATTTTCTCGCGCTAAAGGCACGTTTCTGTCGTGACTTCACATGTTACTTCCCGTTGGTTTTTACAGAAATAAATGTACTAAATAAGAAATAGGCTACCAAATCCTAAGTAGAGGGCGAATGGATAATAAATACTGTGGAAGACAACTGACAATGCAAGTGAAAGTGGATTTTAAATAAAAATGTTGACTTTTCTGCCATTCACGTATCAGAGCTTTGGACACGGAATTCGGCAATGCATTCGGCGTCCAAATCAGCACCAGTCTACAGACCGGTTTGTTTCCTCGCTATCAAGAAGGTGCAGAAACGCTGTCAGATGTAAGTACCGAAACATAAAAATATGTGGTATTTTTAACATTTCAACTTACGCCTATACTTTAATTAATTTGAGTTTCCAGTAAGCAAGGTCCCCCTATTTACCTAGATTTAATGATAATATGAAAAAAAAACTTAGATTTTGAAATCCGTGCATTTAATATTCATCGTTCAACATTTTCTGTATGCTATGTTTTTTTCTCTTAAGATTTCCAGAATGGTAACAACATCTTCACAGAACCGGAAGCGATTAAATTAACTAAAGAGATATTTTCAATTACCATGCAGCGCGGCACTCAGTAAAACGCCCCAGGAAGGAACCCCCCGCCCCCCACAGTGACAGCTCTCCCAATACCACCCACAACTCGGGCACTACCTCACATTAGGTTCGCACTGCGGTGGCATTGTGCACTACGTCTGTGCTGTCCCTTTAAGGGGTTACAGTAGGTGACTGAGAATCATCCGCAAAGTGCGCAAGAATGACGCAGAGCCCACTAGAGCGTCCGAATACACGTCACAAAATTTCAGCTAAAAAAAACGAAAGGGTTGAAAGGAATAAATGCATAAAATATTACATGGCGATTCCAAATTCGGTGGAAAGAAGAGAAAATACTGAGGGTATACATCTGATAATCAGATATTTAAAATAAAGCAGTGCATACCGGTCAGTGGGTACATACGTCATACAACCGGAAACTTGCCACTGCCGAGTCCCACTGGGAGCGACGGAAAGGGGGACAGGGTTTGGGGGCGGTGAGGGGGGTTGCACTCTCCTATCCCCAGTCCCTTTCGGTATTCCATCGATGCGGGGGCAGGGGGCGGTTTGTGATTCCCCGTACACCCACTGGCCCCGGGCGATGGCTGCCGCATGCTAAATAAGATCGTAACAGCCTCACTTCAAAGAATGGCGCTCTATTTCGCAGTGAGTAAATATTAATAATAATGATAATCGGTTTTTAATACAATATGAAGATAAATAGCGACGAGGGAAATGCTCTAGATTGCTTCAAATTATCCCGAGAAGTATGCAGATTTTCTAATATTGATTTATTAATACTGATGCAAAATCAATTACTTGAATGACAAGACAGTCCTCCTCGCCGAAAAAGCGTCTGAAAATGAACATTTTTTGGCCGGAAATATGGAAAATAAGTTATAACGAATATGAATGCCAGCCAGCAGATAATTCAGGTGTTTGCTGGCTATAGATACTTAGCCTCGACTGTTCTCGTGGCAGAATACCACAATAATTTATATTGTAATTATTTCTTTATAACGCAAACATCTTGAAATAAAACGTGTTATCAAACACCTGATGCTTATGGCGCCGGTTCCTGCAAAGGGTGACCTTTAAGCAATTGAATCGTGCATGTAACCTAATAAGAACGAACGATAGCTGTCCCATGTATTCTGGCTATTTTTTTGGCTTGTAACATTCATAAGGCACATATAACACTCGGAGTATGCGGGGCACACGGCACCAGGCGGCTCAGAAAAACCGATCCCAGCGGCTTCCTTCCAGCTGTCCTCAGCCCACGTGTGTGAAAGTGAGTCACACTGCAGCAACTTTCAACCCTTCCGCAATCCGCCGTATTTCAGCGAAAACACACGCACCAGAAAACAATTAAACGAAATCAACGAGCAGAAACTGTGGAGGACTCGCCAGGATACTGTCTGCCAGTTCTACAATGTTTTACATTTACCCCGTAGGACTTAAATGATCTGCGAGTGTAATAAAGCGCCACAATGAACATGAAGACGAATAAGCGTGAAATTGAACTTACCTGTTTATTCTCACGTGCAAGGCTCCCTGATTCAGCTCATCTTAGATGATAACTGAAAATAAAAACTGCAGGAGGTGTTAGTAGCATCAGGTCAGCGTTAGGTAACGCACTATTACCCTGCTACTGGTCCAGCTGCTTCTCCTCTCTTTTCATCCGTTTCGGGGTGTTCACCTCTACCTGGAAACTTGCGGCTTCCAACAACCGGCTCTCCCATCTATCGTACGCTTTTTATAGAGATCCCGTAGTACTAGTAACAAGGTTGGGATTTCAGGGAAGGGGGGGGACTCATTCACTGAAAAACATCACCTACACATCTACGTGCATTCCCTACGTCATTGAGAAGATGTTGTCAACGGGTTGCTATTTATAAAGCCTTGGCTTCCTTGCGGAGATAGAGCGAGAGAGGAAGCAGAGAGGCTCTCGTTTTACGGGCATTGAATATGGAAAGAACAAAGTTGTTTGTTCTTCTAAATATATATAGCTAGGTGAATTACATGTAATTTTACATCCAAAAATACAGGGGTAGCTGTTTAGGTCTTTACTTTTTATTTTCAAGTTGTACCGCCGCTGTATAAAAATCATTTTAGTGGTTTATCCAAATATATATAGATGTTCAAGCAAATACTGTCGACTAAGTAAGTGTTTATTTTGTAGTATTTGATTAATATGAAGGAGCTATTTACTAATAAGGATGCACGCTAATATACACATGGCTATGGCTATGATAAAAACTCGAACGCATCTTCTGCTATAACAGGCAAGCTCATATGTAACATTGTCGCATTCACCATATGGTTAGCATGTAGCGCATGTTAAGCGCGATCAAGTATATTGTGCATTTTAAATTTGTGTCGCTACTAGATAAGTGTGGCTACAGTGTCTACCCAATTAAGTCATCAGTGGTCATCACGCTAGAAACTGCAAATCGCCCTTCGAATGATAATGTTTTATATACATGAATACACAGAACTGGAACGAGAAATCCATCTTTATTATACGTGATCCTGAAACGAAATACATTGTATTTATTATTATTATTATTGTTATTCTACATGATCCGTTTCGCTGAGGGGTTACAAAGTAAACCGTCTCACAACGAGATACTGGTTGCGAAAGGAAGCTGTTAAACAGTCGCTTATCGCGACTACAGCATCTCCAGGTTTTAGGAGGCATCTGTACCTCTACGTGAAATGCCAGGGGAAAAACGCCTCCTGGTGACTGATTTTCTCTGTATGGCTGAGTCGAAGAGGGCAAACCCCGTTGTATCTGTCGTGTATGTAGCGTCACGTTGAAAGCTCCAGCTCGGACGCGCGAATCCTCTGCCCGCCGCTCTCTCCACCAGCCGGAAATACCAAACTGGTACAATAAGTGTCGCATTGCAAGCAAAAAGCCACACCGTGAAAGTGACGATCCCCAAACTTCGGTAAAGCTCGCAGATATATTCACAGAAGAAGGATCCGCGGGCAGACTGCTTGAGGAGGGCTGGTCCGACACAAGCTTATTAAGAGCACGAATAGGGTTGGCACGATTGCATGAATAATGCATGATTGTCTAATAATATTCTAAAATTTATATTTATCTTAATATAGGAATACAGACGTTTATTAAACCCATTGGTAATTTATTTCAGACTAATAATTTAGATTAGAATATTTTCTAATACGTACTTCATTTGGTATTATCACGACTTTGACGTTTCATGGGCAATAAAAGACGAGTTCGTACGAAGATATATTACGCATGCTGGTTACTGGGATAGGAAATGAAAGTCAATGTTACGTTAGCACTGAACTGTACGTAGAGGTTGTTTGGATATCATCATCTGCTGTGCCTGAATATTTTAGGGAAATCCCGCACGTGGCCGTGCACAGAAAAAAGTGGCGTTCATATTCATTGATTTGTCTAAGTGGAAGGGAATGATTCTGCGGCAATTTCCTTAAAAGTTATGTGTACGGTCAACGTAATTCTTGGGAAAAGTTCATGGATGCTAGCAGGACTTTTTGTTACAGAAATCATCACGAAACGAGTCACATTTCCGACTGCTTTAAAAAGAAAAAAATGATGGTGCTGATGGTGCATTTTATTCATATCACGCTAATACATAGACGACATAGTCGCAAGTTTATTACACATCTCATTATCTCCTGTGGTTAGCCAACTGTCTGAGTAATTGTTTACTACAAACTCTGACATGGAATGAAAAGGGATGATTCTTGATTGGTTTTACAGAGATTATTTCATTCAGCAATGTACGCTGACTTTTTTTGAACCAGTATTCACAGATACAAGCCATATACGTGGCGGAGATTCGTGATTCTGGTTAATCTAAATAATGTGTTGGCTAAATATAACGTGTGAACTGGCGTTTCCGAGTGTACGACTGCGCTTGTACCTGCGTCCTGTGCTGTCTGGGATGAGTTCCAGGAATCCTGCGACCCTGATACCTGGCCGGAAGATGGACAGATGGGCACAGTGGGCTAGTGATACTTTAGTAGAAACACCTTCACTGTTTGGTTGCTGTTTTCCATAAGATGAATGGTGACTTAGTTACACAATTTAGAGATCTCGGAAGGGTCAGGAATGAATATTTCAGCAGAAAATGTCTGCAAGCTTCCAGTAAAAGCCGGAACAAAGGGCTCATTATGTGTTTGCTGAACTGTTCCTCTTTGTGATGAGAACTTTACAGGTCAGCTGATCTGCTTGGATGAAGTTGGAGGTTATAATATCATGAAGGTATCAGGCTGTCCAGCTCCGACGCTTTATCGCCAACTTCAGTTATTTATTTCTTAAAAACAAGGCCATAAGAGAATGTATTATCAGAGAGGTATAGAGGGATGGATTTGATATTCAGCAGTCCTTCGGTAAATATCATCTGGAAACTCAAGTGAATGGGACAATGGCAGAAGTGAGCTCTAAAGTTGTTTTATCTGAAAGTTGAGGCTTAGTCATATTGCTCACTGCTCAATTTTAGTGACGGACAAATTGACGTCGCACAAATCATATGCTGTATTTTTTGACCCCATTAGATGGTGCTCTTGGCTTGCTTGGGTGTGCTTTGTGCCCGTTTTTAATAGAGAGCACCATCTAGTGGGGTGAGAAAATACAGCAAATGGTTCATGATGTGTCATTTAGTCCTCGGAGAAGCAGGCAGCAAAAATGGGTCTATGTTGGTACATTGACATTAATTTGTACATCTTGCAACTACTCATCCAGTACTAGGTGATGCTACGACCAAGGGAGAATATAGGCTGGGGGGTGGGTGGACTTTGGGTGGGATGCCAGTCCATCACAGGGTACACATATGGGCTATTTAGGAACACTAGTTCACCTCACTGCATGCATATTATTATATGGGTCAAAAGCAGTGGACAGTACAGTTTATGCACAAAAACTGGAAAGAAGTGAGATTCAAAGCACCAGCCTTTGAAGTGTAAAGCAACTATTCTACCACTGAGGCATAAAATTCAAAAAGTAGACTGCACGCTCGCACCACATCAAATACGGAGAAATTGTAAAGATATATACCTCTACCTGTGATTTTGCTTGATACGTATGAACATAAATAAAAGTTTAGGCCAATATGGTAGTTTGAAGCAAAAGTTACCAGGATGCAAGGACTAAAGGGAAAGACCCAGAATGAACAAGGAAAGAAAGAGAGACTGACTTTTGAATGGGCAGAAAAAATTACAGACCAACAACTTCAATCGTTCCATTCAGTTAAGTTGTTTTTACCATGTTTGATATTTCATTCAATCTGCAGAATGATTAAAGTCATTTTTAATGCATTTTCACATCTCCCAGGAATCCTTGCAGCATTTGTTCAGCACCAGTGGTAGCAGGTATGAAAAGGCCAATAAAGAAATGGGGTTAATATCAGGTATTAAGCTGGGTAATTAGAGTGAGTATGTACCTAGGAACGTCAATTGTGGATCAAAATTAGAGATGAACGATGGAAAATATCACCCCTTGGTTGTAAGACGAATCAATACAGACAGAGGGGATCCGGTCTACAGTGAGAACATTGCTTTTTTTTAAAAATGGACGTTTTTAGTAACATCAGGCCCCAAGTCTTTCCGGGATTCCCACACAGATGTCTGCTTTATGAAAATACACTCAACGTCATATTGTAGGTAATTGGAGACGTCACTCGGAAGAGAGTCTGCGGATAAAATAGCATGGGGTGGCTGTGTGGGCGCGGGGAGAGGGCTGGGGATCCGCTGTCTTCTGCGGCTGCTCGTTCTGCAGAAGCAGCTGATTTTAGAAAGCAGCAGCCCACGGGTTCTTCCATGGCTTTAGCTTTGCACATCAGGGCCTGGATGCACGCAGCCCTGGGAACGGGCCGCCTTGGATAATCTGTGACCAGCTACTTGAATATGAGACAGACTACCACTGAAGGCAGGCACACACACACACACACACACAGACACAATCACCTATACACACCTACACAATCACACATAAAAACACAAAATCGCATATACACATATTCCATCACATATATACACAATCACTTACACACTTACAAAACCACATGCACAATCACACAAACATACACGCTTATACACACCTATTCAGCCACAAAATCACACATACACACGCAATCACTGATGCACACCAACATAATCAGTCAGTCATTTGAACACAAACATACACACGTTAAATCACATATACACACACACGCAATCACACATACATAATCAGACACAGACACAATCACATGCGCACAATCATACACATGCACACGAAATCACACACACACCTACACACTGGCGCCCCCGCAATAGGTTCCCCCCACACAAGTCAGGCTGGAGGACACGCAGGTAATTAAAGTTCACTGTCACACCTGAGTGAATCACATCTCCCCAGAGCCTGAGCATGGCTCTCCTCCCCTGCAGAAACACCCCCACACTAACCGCCCCCCCCCCCCCCCCCCCCCCCCCCCCCCCCCCCCCCCCCCCCCCCCCCCCCCCCCCCCCCCCCCCCCCCCC
>JAABNY020000037.1:11756368-11767536 GCA_015164015.2 Brevimyrus niger
GCAGAAGGGGGGGAGGACGGGGTCAGGAGGGGCGGGAGGGGGAGGTCTGTATGGATGGAGACAGGGGTCAGGATGGGCTTGTGGTGGAGGTCTGTATGGATGGAGGCAGGGGTCAGGATGGGCTAGTGGTGAAGGTCTGTATAGATGGAGGCAGGGGTCATGCAGGATTGGAGACAGGGGTCTGTCCAGATGGAGATGGGGGTCAGGCAGAATCAGAGGCAGGGATCTAGCTGGATTGAGAAAGGGATCATGCAGGATTACAAGATGTTGGTCCAGAATGGGGGCTGGATTCTGTGAGAATGAGAGACCAAGGTCAGTTTCTATTGTTAAAATACGGAAGTTTATAATAAATCAATGGAATTATAATTGTAAAAAATAACTATAATTTCACAATTTCAGTGTCCTGCCAGATTGACATGTGTTATTAACACACATATTTGAATAACAGTGCTCTAATAACATTCATGCACCTCAGAAGTGTGAAGTGGGAGGGACCAAGAATAAATGGGGAGACTCAGGTGGCAAAGTAACAACGGCAATGAATCGTCTGCGGAATACGTGTGACCTGCTAATACATCACGACTAAAACCTCCTAGTTGCGTACAACAGAGACTCATCAGCTCAACATACATGACCCACTGATGTAGCACAAGGGCCACCTGCTACTGAACACAGTATGAACACTCAGGAAGCCACAGACTGAACACAAGACTTGCCGATTAAATTTGTAAGACCTCCCACTGGTGTCAATAATGTCAGTCACACACCAGGACAACCAGAAACCTAAGATTATCGAGCTGTTGTGCAGATAAACTAAGACTAGATCAGCAAGACTACTGTAGATCAATGGATCAGCGAGGACCTAAACTGATAAATGTGCAGGCATAGCTCAGTAAGCCAGTCTGTAATTGATCTGCAATACAAGTCAGAGCCTTTGTCAGTCCCAGTCATCCCACAATAAGTTGTTGAACAATAAATGCAGATAATGGCTTATTGTTAATCTAATTGTTATATTATTGCTCGTTGGTTGACAGTGACCAGATGAATGACAGGCCTTTTATGCCATTTAACGTCTGTTTCATTCAAATCGGCAGAGGAATAGAATGTGATGGGAACACATTCTCCGCACGACACGGGTCGGTTCAGGCTATTTACCAGAAGTTCGGCGGAAAGACTGTTTAATTCTGAAACTAATATCGTGAGTTTTAAAGTCGAAAAAAAGTGTCAGAATTTTAGTCCAGAATTTCTGTACGCAGGACGACATCTATCGGTCATTTGCAGACACTGCATATTCAGTGGCCTTATGCACTGTAAAATACGGTGTGTGCGTTCACGAGGGCTATCTGTATGGTCAAAACATGTAAATACATACGTATACGATGTGCCAGGGGTACGGAATTTATTAGGGTGTTGGACGCGATTTCTTTTCTTTTTCAAATCTGTTCCCTCGACTCTTCCTGCAGATTCCCCGGTATCCCGCCCCCATCACGCACACCCACCTCCTCAGCCCCCTCAAATCACAACACATGACTCAGAGCGATGAGTCATGACTCACCCCACCCCGCTTTCCACGCACAATATTATCCCCTTCAGCTATCCTAGATGGACGGGAAGAGATACAAAAAAGGGTAATCATCAGCGACGCTGAATTTCCGCGCACCCCTAGTCTCATGCAATGTATTACTACTCGTGCTTAATACGCGAGACTTGGCGATTCTACTTAACGAGGGTTTGCAAGGACGCGGCAGCCGCCTCCGATTGGAAGTTTCGCCACGTTTCCAGGGATCGGGGAATCGTGACGAGGAAAGGTGGGGGTGCGTCCGAGGGGTTCCAGTACTGGCCGATGTTTAGGGGTAGCTTGAGTCCATCTCAGCACGCCGAAACTATACGCTTCCTTTTGACGTGTCCAAATAAACACACTGACAGCCAGGTGTTCTTAATATATGAAATCGCAGAGTGTAATCCTAATCCCAGTTGCAAACATGATTGTGAACCGTTTATACCACCTGCGTTTGGCATTTACATCCGTGCAGGGCCGCCTAGTGCGCCAACTTTATGAGGGGGCGCCGACGTGCCACCCAATTTTATTTTGCCTCAGACGGAGGGCGCCGGTCGTGATGCTTGCCTAGGGCGCCACATCGGCTAGGACAAGTACTACATAAGTGTAAAACACTATTACCTGCAGTGACGTAGTAGAAAGTTTGGTACTGGTGGGACACAACTTAATCATTTAAATACAAAGGTGTGCTTCTTGGGAGGATTAATGAAGCCAATTTAGATATTGGGGGGTCACATCTCCCTGATCCGTATACCCCTGATTACATGCATGCAAATTATATTTTAAAAAAAGAATATTTCGGTGTCTAATCCCCGCTATCTATAATTTTCCTGACCTTCTAAATAGATATTTATGAACTACATCTTTCTTTAGAGAATCTGCGCCAACCAACAGTAGTCAAAACTCCATATGGTCTCAACGTCTCCTGGTTTACCACACTCTTTGTTTTTCGTTTTTTTTTACCACCTAGCACTTTGTCTTGATAAAATGTAATTATCAAAATATGCAAATTACATAGCCCTACCTCACTGCTGAGCCTCGAATTACGAGTTTACTACCGCAGTGACGGATAAAGGAAGATGTACATCTGCCGAAACGGAACCTTAGCATAAAAGTTCACTTTGGACCGCTGATTCATCTTCTTTTTAAGTTATAAACAGGATCTGCGCAGAACCCAGCACGCTCCGTTCTCACGCCTGTACCCCTTCCGGGATCACCAGAAGCTCACCCTGCCTGCCTAGCAGCACGCCTGCGTACGCGATTCTTTTTTTCGATGATTGACAGGTTTAAATGGTCATGCCTTTGAAACGCGTTACACACGCTGAGACAATTAACGCTCACAAACAGCGTAAGTGAATTTAGAACGACCTTTAGTAGGCAGATGGATTTTACCAACATTAGAGCCGAAAAAATATCAGGTTTCCAGTCTGCCGTTTAGCTCATTTTAAAAGCATACTCGTATATCTCACAATCATAAGATAAGATAAGATAAGATAAGATAAGATAAGATAAGATAAGATAAGATAAGATAAGATAAGATCATCCTCTGGTTCCTTTGCCTATCAAAACACTAATGAACTGAAGTGGGCGTAGGTGACTCTAGGCTTTTCTCACGGGGGTTAGGTGAGAGAGCCTAGAGAGCATTCATCTAAATCGGGGTGACCAGTCTTATCTGCAAAAGAGCAGTGCGTATGCAGGTTTTTTTAGATACCATTTAGGCAAGCTGTTTAAACCCGATCAGTCCTCTAATTAATAATCTAATTAGGGAGTTGCAGCGAAACACTCCCACGCACAACGGATCATCCTGGATGAGATTGGCCACCCCCGATCCAGATAAATAAATTAGTAAAAAGAAAAACAGCAAATGCATTTACAATAAAGTATCAACACATATCTATATGAGTAACACAGGGCATATTTTCTAATATAACTTTACAATATCGAATAGCATTTTCATCTGACCAGTAGGGGGCACCCCTCCCTACACGCTGGGTAAAATCGCCTCTGGTGGGAGAGGTAGCAGCGGACAACCCGAGACTCTTCAGATGACACCTTGGGGCAGTGGGCAGTGTGTGGATGGCAGGAATCCCACTCTGGTCTCACTTCAGGGAAGCAGCTAAGAGCAGTAGTTAAAGCAGGAGATCTGGCCTGGGGGCTTCCCGTCATATAGGCATAACGAAGTTATTGAGCATAATGGACAAGCTGATTGGTCAAGCGAGTGGGATGAGCCAGTGGTGATGGAGAGATTATAATGAGATTGAGTTTGAAGGAGGGTTGGAGGACTTGGTTATGAACAAGGACTTCATCTGGAAAAGTGGATGATGAAGGGATGCAGTGGAGTCAGATTTAGGTAAGGAGAGTGGTGAAACCTAAGGCTGACAACACTGGGAGCGCATGTTGTACCTTAGTGGTCTTTCGGGGCTGGGGGGGGGGGGGGCAGCAAGGTATCATCACAGCACTAGAGGGACGAGGTAGAGGTGAGATGCCACAGCAAGCAAAATGAAAACAGCAGAACACCCCCCACACACACACACACGCACACACTGCGGAGGAGAGAGCATAATCTTTCAGGAGATGAAAGGTGTTCCAGCCCGCTGTTGAATATTCATGAGCTCCGTTCCAGCAGAGTCTCAGTGCAGGGAAGCCGCCTGGCTCAGTGGCGCCCAAAACATCGCATCCTTACCCACAATGCATACCTGCTGACGTGGGGGAGATTTAGTCAAGGGTCCCAGCTGAATCATTGCAGAGGCTCTTTCTCATGACAGCCCACAAAGCATCGCAGAAGTCCTGCTGCACCATCACCATCGTACCTCATGAATGTGCGTTCTGACCTTATTAAAAGCCAACATCTTCTGAAGGCACCTTCTGTTCATTCTGTTTCTGTTTCAGGACTCAAGAAGTGGTATGCTTGTTTTGGATGCTTGTTGGATTGTCAGATCCTATTCTGGGTCCAAACCAAGTATCTCTGCACTATCCATCCATCCATCCATCTTCAACCTACCTCTCCTGTTCCTGTTGCTTAATAAGTAGATTGTTGTGCTCACAATGTAGGTTGTGGGTTCAAATCTCAGACAACACATATGAATTGTAACCTTTCCCTGTACTGGAGGTTGCTTTTGATAAAAATCAGGTAAATTCCAAAAAATGAGTTCTGGAAAACAACGTAAAAACGTATACTGATAATGGCCAATGGACACCTGTCTCATTTAGGTTTAGGAGCGGGTTCAGATTTCCAAATTGGAGCCTTCATTGAGGGCTCTCATTCTCCATCTCAGGTTTCGCTTGCCGCTTTCCTTGTCAGCAGACCTGTGTTCTTCCCAGGGGCACCAAGCATACATCGAACTTCAAACAAGGCTCATTCCTCTCATTGATGTTTTTTCAAGCACTGCATTATGCTGAGACTCTTGCATTTTGTGGTATATCCTTTAGAGGGCGCTGCAGGCTAGCAGAGAAACAGCAGAGCTCTGCAGAAGAGTTTGTCTTATGATCTTACTCAGGACTAAACTTTTAAACAATCCTTTTATCCTTTCTTTCAATTATTGAAGTTAACAGAAAGGAAGATTCAGTTCTGGGGGTAGCACTAACCTTGAAGAGAACCTTAAACCTGATTTTTAAATTATTTAAATTAATTACCCAAACTGGTAACACTTTACTTGAGGGCACAAATACCGTAGTATTATACTGTTACTTATGTGTTAATTAACCACAAACTAAGTCTGAGTTACGTACTGATTTCATGTTTGTTCATTATTAACGAATCATGATGCATCTTTCATCCCAACAGTTAGTTTGTTGCTATATCTGTTAATTCTTTATGAACTACTTCATGAACAAGTAATGAATAACACGTGAGATACTGATCTCATGTTTGTTCATCATTAGTAATTAATTAGTATATTTGCTAATGATTTGTACTTCAGTAGTAACTGAGTCACTACTAAGTGTTTATGCCCGCTCAAGGAAAGCATCGCCCAAGAAGGCTATTTCCTACGAGATGGAAATGACTAGTGCTGAGACAGCCATGGCTGTGGTTCCGGATCCGTTGTGTAAAGATTTGGGCTGAAGGTGTAAATTAAGCTGCCGCTGACTTCAGCTTCAGATTCTGGGGCCAAATGGTTCTGACCATAAGTATTGTTTTTAATCATCTCCCATCCGGCTCTTTGACTTGTTTGCTTTTTAATTTCATTCCTTTCATCCAAAGTGCCCCAATGGTGTTTACGTGTCAACCCAAGGGTGCGTAGAGTGGTGATTAGCACATGGACTCGTGACCCAAAGGCTGCCCGCTCGCGTGTCACCGAACGACCTGCCGCAGAATGTGACGTTCTGACCCAAGACGCTTCTCTAAAATATCCAGGCGTTTTCTGTTAAATGAAATCGAGTGCGGCTGTGTCGTCCAGTGCAACACGAGCGTTCCTCAGTTTGCCATCTGCTGCATCCCTGCGTCGTGCCCTAAGCCGAGCTCGGCAGCTGGGCCGTGACCCCAGGAAGTGTTGCTTCACGCTGGTGAAGTTTACCTTCAGTAAAAAATAATGGTCTGTGTGAAGCTGGAGTGACCCTCTGTGAAGGTAACGTGACTCTATGTATGACCTCATGTAAAGATTCGGTCACCCTGTACAAAGGCACTAAAAATCAGCTGAAGAGTCATGGAACTAGAGCTCAGGACCCCACAAGGCAACGTCTCTCTACTGCTTCATGTTCAGCTCGCACACAGCTTCCTATCAAACCAACACGCACATACCCACACCGGATAGGGCTTGGGTTAGAGAAAGTCTGTCTTTTTCCGTGTTGCCTGCCTTGGGTCAGCTCCTGTCCTCCTGTGATTCAGACACTGAGATATAAACTACATTATCAGCGTGACTTTTTGTTCTTGCCCAATACATACATTTGAAAGTCTAACGTGTTTACCTTTCTAAGACTCCACACCAAAAAAAAAACAGATTTTGTTCACGATGAGTAACGTAGCAGAACAGCAATGTCTTATTCATCCATCATGGGGAAAGATCTCTGTTCACCCACTACATCTTGCTCTCTGTGAGGCACCCACAGGTGAAAGCAAGCTTGGGGTGGAGGGTCACAGTACAGGGTCAGTGGGGGGGTGGGGGGTAAGGGCTATGATCAAGGACTCATCAGCGACATTAGGCTGCCAGCCTCAAGGAATCAAAGTAGCAACCTTCTGATTACACACACAACGTCTTAACCTGTTGAGGCTCACCGTTTTGTGTGACATGAACAGATTGTCAGCATTACCCAAAATGTTTTACTACAGTATGTATTGACATACCCCCCCACCCCCACCCCCCACATTCCACAGCAAGAGGATGTCTGCATATTGAACCCATGTCAGACTCAGGTCACAGCTTTTTAAAGAAGATAAAAGATTTCCAGGCACGCTGCTCCATCTGCCAGGATGGGGTGACAGTCGCACAGAAGGGGGGCAGGGTGGTGTACTCACAGTCATCACAGTCATCACAGTCATCACAGACATCACAGACATCACAGACATCACAGTCATCACAGACATCACAATCATCACAGTCATCACAGACATCACAGACATCACAGTCATCACAGACATCAGAGTCATCACAGTCATCACAGACATCACAGACATCACAGTCATCACAGACATCCCCCCATGACCTGCAAAACATTTCTGGCTAATTAAACAGAACAACTGAAGCTCATTGCTGAATATTGTTCCACAATGAATAAGCTGCTGTACCTTGTGACTGTTTTGCCTGTATTTGGCTCGTTGCCTGATGCTCAAAATGTCTCTTGCCTCCATTCTTTTTCCTGTTGTGCTTGATCTCATCCTGGTCCCTGTTCACAAACCTCCCTGTTGGCATTTTCACCTGGGATTCTGCCCACTTTCCTGCATCTTACTGTTTGGTTAAACTCCCCAAAGCTAAACACTGGATTCTCTCCACTTCTTGGATCTGACGCTATGAGCTTCATCTGGACACCATGTCAGAGCTAGAGGTGATACCCAGCTCAAGCACGACTGACTGAGGTCATGTGCCTCTCAAAGTCATCACGCCACAAAGAGTCTCTTGGAAGAAGTAATGGTCTTCTGTCACTTTTCAGGCTGAAAGGTGTCATTTACCCAAACCAGCAATTGATTCAGTACCTTCCAATATTTTTGCCACACAGTTTTCTATATTAGCTTAAGTGCAAATTTAAACATCTGTTGTGTTCAAGTGGTGCTGTTAAAAATGTTGTGCTTGCCAATTAACCACATTCAGTTCCATGGACAGACTAGCAACAAAAGCAGCCTGGGAATTTGCAGCAACCCTGACAGAGGGTGAGGGGTCCCCTTGGTATATTTTGCCAATTAAGATCAACGTGTTGGCCACCAATGAAATAAAGCATTACCCATTAATCTGTAATAATGTTTTCTATAGTTGGAAAATGAAATATTCTAGTATCCTATGTAAATGCGTCATTTTGGACCTATAGAATTGCTGCATGACCAGTTTATGGTAAAAGACCAGGGCTCTTCACCCCTGAAAAGGACTGTGTAGGATTTTGCAAAAAGCCAAGTTTATTAACAGGAATTAACATAACTTAAGGGTTTTTATTTATTGGTTTGGCACATTCCATAAAACATTTTAACATTCTCAACACCACAACACCATACTTGCAAAATACCATAACGCACTTATAATCATGATAAGTTCTTTTATCATTGTTTACAGTGCTTGAAGTGGGCCGGAACTGACTGAAACTGATCCGACGCAGCGACAGTGCCCCGAGAATAGCCAATATCACAACACAAAAGACTACATTACCCACGAGCCACGACATATGCATCCACTGAGTCCCAACCAATCGCATCAGGGAAGCGATGCAAAGTGTCAAATATCAAATGTTGGAAAATTATAGTTCCTGCACTTATTTTTTCCCATTTCAAGCATTGATTGTTTATAACCAAGATAGTTGAAACGCTCAGACATATTATCAATATGATATTGTTCCATATCTCAGTTCTCCGACTTAATAATTCCCCAGCTAATCATTGACATTGATTGATAAATGTACCAGGTCATTTTTTCTGTAACTAACTGAATACCTTTGTGTACAACAGTATTTATGTCGCAGATACCAATATAAGTGTCATATTGCAGTATGTAAAAAGTGCACTTGAAAGTGATTGGCCAGCACTGGTCTTGACATGTATCACGTTGAGAGGCCTCCCTTTGTGAGTGAAATTCATGCTTCACCCTGCAAGAATTTTTCAATTTAGCAGATATTACAATGATCTCATATCACTGCAACTAGTACAATAAATGCTTGACGGATTATGAGTGTTGGTTGGACTATTTTGTTCATACAATAAATAGATCCCTAAAAGGTTATTCATTTTTAGGTCAAGAGGACTTATGTAATTCATGATTCTGCCAATTGTAGACAATTATACTTAATCATATACGTGTCAGTGATTCAGTATTTGCAATTTGTATGAAAGAATGAGAAACGGCAGTTTCTGGAGTAGAGGGTTACACACGTTGTTGGCGAGCCAAGCCAAAGCGATCAAGAAAACCTGTAAGATCGGAAGAGAAGTTCTGAAGGTCAGATAAAGTTCTCAGCTGGCACAGGAAGCTCTGGAGATGATGAGTCATTGCACAGTCGAGAAGATGGTGGGAAGGGCCTTATCAGCAGGCAGCGTTGTCATCATCTCTCATCGTTGTCATGGTTATGCCCCTCATCAGATCTAAACAACACACGCTTTCTCCTTTTTCTTGTCCTTCTGCAATTACAAATAAAAAAAAAGAAAAAGAAGCGGAAGAATAAAAATAAAAAAAGAAGATGAAGTGAAAAACAGGCATTTTGAAGAAATGACTCATAGCTTTTTGTTGAGTGGTAGCTCTGAGCCTGGGGAGTAGCACCTGCAATAGCAAGGCTGCTGGTTTGAATGTCAGGAGTGATGCTTCCCTGTTGGGCCCTTAACCTGCAATTGCTTCATCCTGGGTGTGATGTTAATCTACATATAGCCCCGCAAGCAGGTCCTCCTGCTTCCATGTAAATTTTGTGGTTGGAAGCAGGATTGGCATTCCAGCCACCAGAAGAAGCTCACACTGTTCTGATTGAACTAGTGTGGTGCTAAGAAATCACCTGCGGCACTTGGGTTCTCGTCCCTTTCCTGGTTTGTTGTATGGTGGTTGCATCAACGTAGTGTAATTAGCACACGCTCCTTACCTCTCACGTCTTTGATAGTCAGGAAGGCTGTGCATTCATTTTGTGATATGTATCCAGGGCAAAAAAGTTCACGGTGTTTTGCAGGTTATAGACAAAAAAACCCAGAAACTTTGGCAGAATTTTCTCTGCACACCCTGTAGGGCTGCTGTAGAGGCGAAGTGCTGTGAGGTCAGCATGAGTGTCAAAACATTAGTGTCACAACACCAGTGTCACAACACCAGTGTCACAACACCAGTGTTACAGAGCAGATCTGCTGCCTGGACCCCCTCCGGCTCACAGCTACCACTATGCAGTTGGGAACCGCTGGCCAGGCGCCCGTCCACTCGGGGTCTGGAAGGAGGGCGTTGGGTTGCAGTCTAGCTGCCAGGGATCGGCGCAGAGAGGAAGCTCCCTCCCGGCCAGGTTTGATGATGCGGGATGGTGGCGAGCTCCGCCGGTGCCCGGCCAGTCTGCTTGGCTGTCTGGACACATGGAAGCCTGCCAGGACTCCGGGTACGCTCTTCCCTTTGGGCCGACGTCAGCGCTGCTGCGGCACTTAATGACACGTTTGCCGAATGACCTGGTGCGCGTCCAGATGAAATGACACCCCAGCCTGTTCTGGGTTCTATGTGGCGGGATGCTGAGTCATTCCCAGTAAGGGCTGACACGATGCCCAGCCCTGCCCCCCCTCACCACCCCTACTCATGAGTTATTGTAGCAGCCAGGACCGGGGCTTAAGTCTAGACAACTACAGGGGCAAGTATGAGACGGGCAATTCTGTTTGGCCTTCAAGAATTTCAGGGGAATTTGACGCTTTGATAGCAGAGTGAGATTCTGCAGGTCAGTGTGCACTCTGTGTGTTAAAGTACGCGCATGTTCTCAGCTGAAAGGTGTCCTTGGATTCTTACCCCCAGTATCACGACCTCAAACTGCACCCCTTGCGCCTTGCACCTTTATAACTGATGAACTCACACAGTCCACAAGATACGTTTTTTGAGAAAATTACTGTCTACTTTCAGAAATGTAACTAGAGTTTTTTGTTGGATTACATGGAGGACTGAGTGAGTTTTGGTTTCCGGTGCTGTAACATACGGTGAGGAAGCCTGACTTTAAGTCATTGGAAGTCTCATCTCTAAAACAAGTTGGACTGAGTATTGGACATTTTCGGACTGAGTATTGGACATTTTCGGACTGAGTATTGGACATTTTCAGACTGAGTATTGGACATTTTCTCTCCAATTGTTGTTTTTCAGCATATGCATGTACGTGTGCCTGCGTCCCTGGCAACACCATTGTATCCTGACCTGCCCTTTTCATCACACGTGTCACTGGGAGAGAAGCTCCCCCCCCCCCCCCCCCCCCCCCTCCCTCCCCCCCCCCCCACACAAACCAACCTCTGCTCCCCCTATTTTTAAAATCGCTCTTCCATCTTCCC
>JAABNY020000037.1:11791551-11809032 GCA_015164015.2 Brevimyrus niger
GAGACCCGGTGCTTAGTGTGATGGTCCTTGACATATGGGGGCCAAGTCTAACAGACTGTGGTCTATCTGTCAGGAAGAGAGAGAGTGTTTGTATGTGTGTGTGTGTGTGTGTGTGTGTGTGTGTGTGTGGTTCACGTGAACATTAAATTGTGGGGATCGTTTTTTTTGGTCTGTTACATAATTCAGCAAGGGCCCATGTGTGGCTCAGGGGGTTAGACCTCTGTCTCTGGGATCAGAAGGTCATTGGTTTAAGTCTCATTCTCAGCAGAATATTCACATTTCTGTTGGGTCCGTAATTCCAACCACCCTGATTTTAGACCTCAAGTTTTGTTTAGACCTCAGCTGCATGTGTATGTGTGTATATATCTCAAATGGCAGTCGATTATATGCATATGAAAAGCATTCCAATGTACTTATGCAAAGAAAGCATATTTAATTACCAAAGCTTTTTGATCAGACAATAACAAAGAGGTTAATTTGCTGTCATTTTTATTGCCAATTTCATCCTGAATACATGCGACCAAAATATATATATATTTACAATTTCACTGTGGCATTTGCACCCAATAAAAATATATTTGTATTTCATATTGCAAAGTGATAAAAAGTTAATTCACAACTAAAAGCGATACAAAGACGACCGTTATGCAGTAAATCCCATTACATTCATGGTTTTAAATGAAAATAATTTGAGCGAGTTACAGGAGAATAACACTTTCTCTTTGGTCCTTTGACACTGTGTCGTCGTTTAAGAGTCAAAATCGCTCATTTTAATATTAATAACATCAGAGATTAATAAACACTCATTGCTTTCACATCTTTACATCTAATTGGCCTCCCTGCTTCTTTCCTCTTCAAATCCCTCTGTTTCATTCATCTCTTTCTATGAAATTATATTCTACATTTTGGATGCTTTTATCCATTTATGGTCACATCACTTGCTATGAAAATCACATATAAATGAGCAAAGAACAAGTCATGTGACAGGAGTATTTGGAAAAAGAAGTCACATGACAGGAGTACTTGACGAAAGAAGTGAGATGCTAGAGACAGCAAGCTGAAGGTCTGGCAAGCTCACTGGTGAGACACTAACTGCCTTCACGCCCATTGATAAGCAGTCATAGCGATCTGAACAGTGGTCAGCCCAGGTGCATGGTGGGATGCATAACAGCGGGACGAACCGAAGGAGAGCAAATCAGCTTTATTTCTGGAGCGATTCTGGCATGCTTGCTGTTGCCCACATATGAGCTCCCTGGCACGCCCCCCCACCCTGGCACGCCGCCCCACCCTGGCCCCGCTTTGGTCCCTCACTCCAGCTTCTCTCGCATCCCCTGCGAAGTCGAGTGCCACCCGCTAAAAGGAGGTCACAGCTGACACATCCATTCTGGGGAGACACGTCTGCCATGGACACGGCCAGAATACAGAATGGTTGGTTCTTTGAGGACACACACTCAGAGCCGGGCCCTCGTCCCATGGGGGCCGCAAGCCGCAGATCTGCCAGCTTTTTTTGGCAGATAGGAAGTGTCACCCGTGACCTGACGATGACGGGCGTTTCCCCAGGGGGGGGTTCCCCACCATCCAGCCGTCAGGACGAAGTGCGAAGCTTTAAAAGATAGCAGGTCAAAAAAGAGCGAGCTGGGTTTAGAACCCAAGATCCCCAGCACGCAGGGGGGGGATAAATACTCACTAATAGCAGAACCTGCTCTAACGAGGACAAAAGAAGTATAAGGGCAGGGTGGGGTTGAAAGGATGCACTGCATTTCCTCTGTCAAACAATGCCCCCCCCCACCATGGTCACGCATCCATTAATGCTCCCCCTCCCCTATTCTCTATTCCTCTGAAGTCACTCTATGTGCATCTCCCATCTTTGCTGGCTGGCCGCACACACCCCCCCCCCCCCCCCCCCCCCCCCCCCCCCCCCCCACCCCCCCACAACAACCCACCACACACACCCCACACCCCCCACCCCCACCAACACACACACCCCCCCCCCACCAACACCCCCCCCCCACACCCCACCCCACACACACACACGCACACACACGCGCACACACACACACACACAAACACACAGAGCACATCCTGTCCAAGACTGTTGCTGAGCCAGAAAATACCGTCCCACACTCTCTTACCCTCTCAGTCCAACACACACACACACTATTCCCTAAACACACTCTTGCTGTTGCTTTTTCACACACATTGCAAAGGTTTCAGCCATTTTCTCACACACTGAGCTCCCCTCACAGACACTGGCTGCCCCCCAGCCTCAAGCGCCTGCTTCCCCAGTCCCCCAAGCGAACCCTGGCTTGTGGACCATCCCAGAAGCCACCAAAGTCAACACAGAACAAGCTCAAAGCCTCTGCCTTCTGCTCTTCCTCTATCCCTCTGTCACTCCCCTCCAGGGACTCTCAGTAGCAATGGAAACATTCTCCGTTTGTTCTTCCTGCGGCGTTTGGCCGGACAGGCAAGGGGGTGAACAAATGGTCACTGAGATTGAGGGAGAGGGAGGGTGTCTGCTCAGGGTCCCAGCCGCTAATCTCCTGGATGCTTGGAGCTCCTCTGGGTGCCTTGTGGTCCCATAACAATCACATGGGCCTCCTGAAAAGCTCAAGAACACAATATCGCCCAAAACTCCTTCCAAACAGCGAACCCAACCCTAAAGCCTCCTCCGAAGCGCGTAACGCAACCCCAGCATATCCGATAGACAGAGGCTACAGTTCGTGATGACTTTAGCTATGCATTACAGTCTACTTCTCAAACTCAAAGAAACATGATGGTAAACCCATAATATAGAAGAGATATCATAACGACTGCCTTCTTTCAAAAATTTAAATTTGCAGCAACTAGAGTTTCGTGTAACTGACGTGCAAATCAGTTTTTTTTTGCAGAAAATGCCCCTACGTCTACAATTCAGGGGCCATAATGTAACAGAGCTCTGCCGCATTGGTTGTAGTATCAGAAAAACCAACTAAATGTTTTAATGCATAGATGGGTTCAAGAGCACGTCTATAGGAGGCGCTCAAGAGGCTTATTGGGTGGTCTGGAACAGAGACCTAATGAGACATTCAGAGGTTCTGAGGAGAAGCATTTAGTCACCTTATAGTCATACACATATGCCTTCCTATGTCACATGATAAGAGTCATGTGACCCACAAATTCTCATTGTCACAACCAAAAACAGTATTAACAAAATGTTTCCCACATAACATTTTAGAAAATATATTTAAAACACCATAATAAAAAATACACTCACAGAATAAAAGGCATTATTTTAAATGTTACACAGTATATGTGAAGAAAAAACATATAAGGCACATATCACAATGCATCTACGTTATATTGTAACAAACTTTTAAGAAGCTTTAGCCTCCTTCAAATGATTGACAACAAGGGGTATAAAAAGTTTAAATACAAACGTAACAAATGAATATAACAAGATAATTAAACTTGCAGGAAATGTTGCTTTAAAAATTATTATTAAAGATTATAATTTTGACAAAACCACACTTAATAGAAAGCGCAGACGGATGCCCAGGAGCCCAGGAGCCGCTGATGAACGTCACCTGCAGGGAGGGTGAAGCCGGAACCTTGGGGAGCAGAAGCCACGGCGGGGAGGAGGCCCACCGGCCGGAATGCTCCGGAGAGCGGATGAGAGGGTCTCCACTGGCCGCAGGCAAGCACACGGTGTCTGTTTTTCTTCTTGGATGAACGTCGCTTTGGGCTCCTGCCTTTCCCTCTGTTTTTATCCCCGTATTTAATCCTGTTTCTTGTTTCTCCTGTTACTTTTTGGATTTTGATTCCTGTTCCTTCGCGCCTGTTTCATGTCCAGATCCACAGCTGTTAGGGCCGGAGGCAGGCTTATCATAGTACATTACTGGTTATGCTGGTTACAGTTCTAGTGCAGGCGACTGGCCTGGCCGGGGAACTGAAAGTGACCAGGGGGGTGTAAACTGTAGTGGGATCTCATTTTTTAAATGAATTACACACCAGTTGGAGGCGGGGGGGGGGGGGTACTGATTGTGCTGCAGAACCCATCCGGCCGACTGGTTCCTGTAAACAAAGTGCTTTATAAGAAGGGCCAGATGGGACAATGCAGAAGGGAACCGAGGTGAGAGGGGCTGGGTGCCGCCACCAATTCACGAGCAACGCTACACGTACACCCTGCTAGGAAATGCCTCCAATCCCACCCCACCCTAACCAGAGTACCACAGACATAATTCCTGGGTATTAAAGCGGGAGGCACCTGAAAGCTCGGGATTACCGTTACCTTAAACAAGTCAACATAACATCACAAAGTGCCTGGCCGCATTTAGTCCAAAAGAGCCATATAGCTCCTCGTCTCCGACTTCACTGTGACATCACCACAATATAATTATGATGTCACTATGACGTCACGTGTTAAACAGCTTCAGGCCACAGCCATTACGTTTGGAGCTTGGATCTCCAGTGTTTGGTCCCTCTTCTGTTCCTGTATTTGGCTCGTTTATTTTTGGCTCAATAGCTGGGTATGCATCGATCGTCACCGTCCCTGGAAAGCGCATTGTTCAAACGTTCAAGGAACGTCTGATGTTTAATGCTAAGGCACTCGGGTTGGTTTTTTTCTGATCTTTCATTTGTCTGGTCTTTAGGTAAATGGAAACAATGCAGGGAGGCTCCCTGTCCTGCCCCCCCCACTGAGGTGGGTCCTACACTCAAGAGTCATGGGACCCCACTACTTAGCTGGGGGAGTACCGACCGATGGCGCGTGGCTCAGGGGCAGGGGTCGGAGCTGAAAGCCCCAGTGTCGGCAGCCTGAGGGCCTCCATCTTGTCATGCAGGAGCCCCAGGTGTTGGGCAGCCAGCTTGGAGAGCGGGAAAAGGCCCTCAGAGGCCTTGGTGTCGACCAGCAGGTGCTGGGAGGCCTGGGACAGCAGCTCGGCGGCGCGGTCAGAGGTGAGGCCCAGGCGCTCGGCGGCGTAGCGGCTCAGCGGGTGCACGCCCTCCGGCAGGTCGGCGCGGGGGGGCGCGGCCGCCACGCCGTGCATCTTCATGTGGCTGATGAGGTTGCGCTGCTGGGCGAAGCGGCCGCCGCACACCTGGCACTCGTAGGGCTTCTCGCCCGAGTGGATGCGCATGTGCTCCGTCAGGCGGTACTGGCGCGTGAAGCGCATGCCGCAGGCGTCGCAGGCGAACGGCTTGAGGCCCAGGTGGCTGCGCATGTGGCGCGTCATGGTGCCGCGCTGCGTGAACTTCTTGCCACAGATGCTGCAGGGGTACGGCCGCGTCAGCCAGTGCGTCTTCTCGTGCTGCCGCAGCGTCGCTGGGTCCTTGTACGACTTGCTGCAGGAAGTGCAGCGGTACGGCCGCACCGTCTCCCCCGGCCCGGCCGGGACTCGCTTGCCACCTGGGTACACCGGGCTGACCTCCCCGGGCCCATTGGCCTCGCCTTCATCATGGCCTGGCTCTACCAGCGGCTGCCCAAATGGCGGCTCGGCTCCGCTGACGTCCTCGGCATGCGCCTCCACGTGGGCATTGAGCTGCTCGGAGCTGGGGAAGCCCTTGTCACAGGGGATGCACACATAGAGGTTATCGCCAAAGCTCTGAGGCTCGCAGGCCAGCCGGAAGCGCTCCAGCGTTGCCGGGGGCGACGGCCGGCCCTCGCTGCTGCCCGTCTCCTCACTGGCCGAGCCGCTCCTCTCATCCTCTCCGCTGACGCCCAGCTTCTCCCCGCCCCGTTTCCGCCGCCGGCGCCGGCGTGCCCCTTCCTGACCTCGCTCCTCCTCATCCTCGTCCTCATCGTCCTCTTCCTCCTCCTCGTCCTCTTCCTCATCCTCCTCATCCTCCATGGAATACGAGGCGGGTTCACGCTTCACCCAGCGGTACAGGCCCCTCAGGCCTTCCCCGTCCTCAGGTGCATCAGGTCCAGTGCTGGGCAGGATGGAGTACACTTCCTGTCCGAGGGCGTGTGGCCGGTAAAGATGAGGCAGGTGGGCCAGCAACTCCTGGCCCAGGTGAGGGTGGGATGATTTGGGGGAAAAGGACCCCACCCTTTCCTCAGTCTCCATGTCAGCAGAGTCTCTACCTGCGTGACCGAGGCCCCCGTTAGCCTCGGCCCCCAGGTGGGAGAGGGACAGACCAGGATGGGAGGGCGTCTGCTGGGACTGCGACTCGGGGCTCTTCTTGGATAAGTCCAGCCCATAATAGGGCGACGGGACCCTCTCGGCCCTGGGGGTGTGCATGCTAGCCTGGGATTGAAGGCCTGGAGGAGTGCCAGGGTAGACCTGCTGGCTTGGGGAGGAGGGGGCTGGTGCATAAAGCTCCCCCTGCTGTGGGACCAGAGGATGGCCAGCAAACTCCTCTGGCGGGTGCCCGCGGGAGGCCCGGCTGTTAGTCACACCACCGGGGAAGCAGGACTGGATGACAGGGGTGGACTCCCTGCATCGGCTTGTTCCGTTAAGCCTCCCATAGGGCGCAACATCACTTGTGGGAAGCAGGTGGCACTTCCCACTGTGCTTCAGCTTCTTCCTGCACAGAGCCACCAGGTCCAGGAGCTGCAGGTAACTTGCAGCAGCCAGCACCGCCGTCAGACTGGGCTCGGTGCCGGACCCGGACCGGGCCTCATCCTCGCCCAGCTGGCCGGTGTAGATGTAGTCCAGGATGACCCGGAAGACCCCTGGGCTCACCATTTCGTGGTCCAAGTTGATGAGATTGTCATGGACGACCAGGGACTTCAGGTAGAGGCTGCTGGCAGCCAGGATGTTCTTGTGGGCGCGGAAGAGGGCGTTCTGCACCACGATGATGACGTCACACAGGAAGCCCTTGGTGCGCTGCGTGTTGAGCTGCAGGAGGAGGTGACGAGCATGACTGGGGGCTTCCATGGCATCCAGCATCGTCTTCAGACCTCCACCTGTAGCGGGTGAGCAACCATCAGCATCTAAATCTAAGCTGCCTCTGCCTTGAGGGGTTAATCTCAGACCGCGAAGCTCCATCTCAAAGTAGGCAAAGACATTCAAAGCACAAATATTCATGAGAGCCAAGGAGAATGTGACATGCCAGCCGTGCAAAGGATGACAGCGCGGTCAAAGTCTGATAACCCACAGACAATCATGTAAAGAGTCGCCAGTCAAAAATTTCCAGTTTGGGAAAATGCAGTTTGGGTCCCATCACATATGGCTGTTATGGGGAAATTCGACTATTTCATATATTTTAAACTAAAATCAATATGATAGGAATTAAGTCCACAATGCAAACTAATATTATGTAAAATAAAATTTTAAATGTGATCTTCAGAGATCAAACCATATAAATTCAATCAGCACCAATGAGACCAGTAACACACCAGTCCCACAATAATTGCTGCCTATTTTAGATGAGATACAGGTGTTTATAACTTTCTTGCACAACAGGTGAAGTCTAATACTTATAAGTTATAACAAATATTATAATAATATTATTTACTAATATTATAACTTAATAATCGTGTTGGTTTATAATAAGAATCCTGAAAAGTGCACTTGCATATAAAAACACAGCTTATTGTTACTTTTTTAATACACCTAGCTATGTCTCTTCCCTTTGCCTGCGTCCAGGGTTCTGGATGTATACGGCCACCGTTGGCTAGCCAGCACTGGGTAGGCCGCCCCGAGCACAGCCCTGAGACACTCCAGAGCCCATGTTAAAGCCATGCCCAGAGGGGGCATGTTCGCCATGTGCAGGGAAACCACACCAAGCGTCTTCTTTCATAACCTACAAAAAATATCTCACATTGCGGCAGAGGGTCGTAAAAGAGTCCAGGATTAATCTGCTGCTGGAAAAGAAGCCCATGCAGACCCCTGTAATTATTTTTTTTTGAAAAAGCCCCCCCCCCCCCCCCCCATACCGTCAGAAGGTTCATATTCACTTATTTGCACAGACGGGTGCATCGGCAGCACCTGCACCGGACACCCTTTGTCACTCGAACCCTTATCCAAAAAAAAGCATTCGCCACCCTAACCTTAGCTACTTCATATTTACCATCACTTTTGAATTTTATCACTTTGCGCAGAAATTAATTTTTACAGCTTTTTTTTGGTTATTTAACAGCAAATACACAGTTAATACGGCAGTTCAGATTTTTGCAGAGTAAATGGGTACTTTAGGCTGATAGGCCTGCGTTTAAATACAGGCTCCACGCGACGGCTGTGGGTGCGTGTGGCTATAGGCATAAGGCTGTGTGTTTTTACATTTCATCCTCGACCCTGCGAGCCTTTAGACCGGAATCGCTGGCCCAGCAGACGAGGCCCCCGTAACCCCGGTCTATTTTAATGCCCCGTCCCGCTCACTTCCCCCTCTCCCACTTTCTCTGAGACTGTAACGGGTGCAGAGTGCCGCACGGATCCCCGCTCTTCTCTCTCACTACCTGGATCTTCATAACACCACAAAGGTTTTATCCAAGATCAGTGGCCCCCCTTTCTGTTGTATTATCACCACAGCTATAAACCACCGGGGACAGCCTTGTTTCAACACTTTCATCAGTGAACATAAAACGCCAGACCATATTTTAAGGCATGGATTAAACGATTTTCGAATACATGTTTAAAAATTCTTAATTTAGTCTATGTTTTTCAAACCATAAAATTAAGACAAGATTATTTATAGCTGTCATATATAATTATAGTTATCAGTTTAACTATGATATAGCAATTATAGAAATTTCAATATAAACAAATTTCAAATGTTTTAAAACTTTTAAATATTGTCGGATTTTCCCATTTTCTTCCCGTTTGTTTTCAACCATTTGACATCGAACTGAGGTAACAGAACGCACTTATATCTCAAAACTGGCTTCATTGTTATGCAATATTTCTAAAGCTTTGCAAGAGAACACCTGAATACTTTGATCTTGAAGTCTGGCATAGTTTATTTCCCTTGTTTAATGGTGCCTATGGCAAGGCCTATTGAACATTTAAATTATTTCTATTTTGATTTATCAGGCTCCTAGTATACTCCAAAAAATCCCCAAACTCCCACTGTCTATGTGTAGCTCATTCTTGTTCGCTTATCTTAAGCGATTCATATTCTTATATATTTGTAGGATTATTCCCGGTTTAGGGACGCAGTGCATGAAACCAAACGGTTACTAACATGCCAGCATCGGAACTGCCCACGCAGTTTGCACCTTTATTGCTTTTCTTCTACGCTTAACCTCAGTAGAAATATTTCGGTATAAATTAGTACTACGCCCACTTTTGATTGGGCCTAACTTGTATGTCTAAGGGTTGGTATTACAGAACGAAACAATTTTATAATATGGTACGTTTGGCTGTACGTAGCTGTCTGGCTTCCCGGGAAAGTGATCCTTCCTGTTTATTGCCAGTCATACTCTCACACTCTGTAAACAAAACATCTATTTTGGACATTGTCCGATTTACAAATATTGTCATTTGTGAAATAACATTTGTTTAATCATTTACTGGCTATTACACTTGGTAAATAAGACGATAAAAACAAAATCGGTATAAAATTCCCCGAGTTAAATTATTACGTTAAATGATTGGCCGTTTATTCACGCCAAAATGTAACTACGATGGCATTAAATAATGAAGAGTTGTTTCTGATATTTTATGCCTGTTGTTGGTGTGTTTAAAATAACTTAAGGCCCGGCTATCGCTTCCCACATTACAGTCTGTTTTTGTGAATTGAATATAAAAACATGCCGGACATTTTGTTCAATAAATATGCACTGAGACCTGAGGGCCTATTCTCTGTGTGTGCGAAGCTTAAGTTATAACGGATATCTTATGAGGATAAATAATTTTATAACATTTCAAAAACACCGTTGATGTACATTTATGATAGGTCTACACACAACTGAACCTTTCTTCGTTCTCAAACAGGCCTTATAATATATTTCGGGATTAGTATTTCTCGACTTATTTCGAATAAGGTTGTTCTCAAAAGGAATTCCTCTTGTTCACCGTAAAGCTGGTCCTACGGCGAACCTAACCAAGCCTCGCAGTTCGCAGCCAGTGGGAATAGCAGACAGTCTTCACGCCGAGCAGTTACCCCGTCCGCCATCGCACCGCAAACTTTGGATCCAGACCTATCTGTGGACGTTATCCTTCTTGCAGGTTACACGTCGGTCGTTATGATATGTATCATGTATCTACTGTTGGTTTAATCCGTTTTATTGCTAGTATTAATATACATGAAGATGCATCTGTTGCTGGGCTTGTCATTATTAATATCGTTATTATGTATAATCAATATATTAATAAAAAATAAAATGTGAAAAATTAATTGCGTAATTTTACCACTTGCAATTACGCATTACAGGACATTACTAGAATGCGATACTTTAACATTTTAATTCAATTCAAATATATTTTAAAAGTAGTAAGTTGCAGTGATTGCGATTTTGCCACGTCGATTTGTTTGAAAACGAATAATTCACAATAATTAAACTGAGCGTCCCATTTCTGCGGAAAAACAATGTAGCATAAAACCAAATGAAACAATCATGTTGATTAACTTAACCTGAGAACTGCAAACGTTTTCGATATGTAAAAAGACCTGCTGTGTAATACGACTGAAGCAAAGACTGGCACTGTTATTTACTTCATTATAAGGCGTATATGCTATTTTAATTAGGCAATTATAAACTGCCCGTGAATACCTGGACCGTTACTATCAAGCAACACTGCACTACCACGCAGCACAACTAGCAATCTAGACAAGCGGAGAACGACGCATACGACAGAATGACAAACCGCACAGATAACTGAGACCACGCCGCCTCTGTGTGACATTTGGCATACGATTTTCTGCTGAAAATTTTTGAGAATGTACAAAGCCTGTATAAAACTTTACGCACTTCGTTTATCGCTGTGTTAAAATACTCCACAGTGACGAAAAAATAATCATAATCAGGGTTATGCAGACGTAAATGTAAACACGCCCCACTGTATAAAAATCGCTTCTTATGGTGAAATATAAATAATATGTCAGTCATGCGTGGCTCAGTTTGCCCTTACTGCGTAAACGATTTCCCTGAAAAAACTAGCCACACAGCGATGCTCTGCTTATCGGTATTGATACGATCATTTAACGTGCCGCCAGTCTCTGGACTCGAGTGAACACATCCGCTGAGAAGGCAACTGACTTTACCTGTCTTTCAGTGCGCTGCTTTTATGGGTTTATTTAGAATAACAGCCCGCGGAGACTCGTGCCACTCACTCCATCTGAGCCTCAACTCAATGTCCTGCTGATCTCTGACTGACGCTCATTTTGGTCACGAGCATACAACCACGCTGTGCTGAACTGAAAATAAACTAAATGTCCTCATTACAAACCGGCGGAAAAATAACCCTAGAAGATGACATTATACGACTCGAGACAATGAACAGACGGTAAATACAAATAGACGTACAGGTAACGCCTCCCAAGCCACTTAACAGGATTACCCTCGTAGTGTGAAAGGACTGAATGAACGCAAACACTTTACCTGGACGCCCGGACTCTTCAGCCATGCGATCTATACCTCCCTTGATGATCATCTCAGCGGTCTACTGGAGTCATTTCTGAAGTTTCAACTTTGAACTGCCAGCCTCCAAAAAAAAAAACAGGCCAGTTTTCCAGACACCACTGCCAGCACTTTATTAATTGCGATGAGTTTCTTTTTTACTCGCTCTCTCTCCCCCTGCCTCTCTCCCTCTGTCTCTTACTCTCTGCCGCTGCCCTTCTCACCACCTCCTGTACAACTTCGTTCTTAGAAAAACACATATATCCTTAGACTTTTCCTCCACGAATTTCCCCGGTTATTTACGCGTCGGACCAATAACACGCTCGCAGATGATGTTAGGGTCCGTCTCTGAAACTTAAGTGTTGCAGCGCCCCGCCTGATGTCATACTATAATAAAAAGTTAAAGGTAAAACAGGGGGCAGGGACTTTGAGTGACCCCAAACTGAACTGCGCAGCACGTCGAGGCTCTCTCTTAAAGGGACAGGCGGGCTTACTGTGTGGCGCACTGTAGCCTGCCAGTATTAAACGTGTGGTTTTCATTTTAGCGACCAGGCGTTTTTTTTCTTTCATAAAAATGGTTGAGTTCGATGTTTAACTAAAGATTTTGCTTATGATTTCCACTATTTTCGGGGCCGACAGAGTTCACTGTGGCTATTCGATAGAGTATATTTTACTGAAAATTAGTCAAGATCGATTATGTAAAATAAACATGTATGTTAAGGATCCACGCTCAAAATACTTTTGTTTCATGTGGTCTGGAAGATTTTTTTCCTTTGTTCCTACTTGCGAAGTCTATATGACACCTGTTATGACAGCTTCACCCTTGAATGATTCAGCGGATTTTCGCTGCTGTGTCACAGCTCTTTTCCAGTGTCATCCGCGACTCCATGAATTAATCAATCAATCGATCAATCAATCAATCAATCAAAGCTTGTTCACAATAGGGCGTTTTACGAGCACGTCTTCATAGACGACGTCCTCAAATGTTGCTGCGATTTACTGTCTAATTTTTCAACTGATGAAGCATAACCGTGGGATCTGTTTCTTTATAGCTCGGGCAGTGGCAATGAATCGTTTGGCGAAACATCTGGCTTTATTCAAAAGGATAAAACTGACCTATGGCAATTAACGCGGTATGCCGGGTCACACCACTGGAACAGATCTACAGCATGCACTTTGGCACTTCGTCATCCCGGCCACATTCGTATCGCAGTGTTCGAGGTCTTATTTAATTAGCTTATTTGTTTGTTTATGTTTTACTAAAAGGCCGAAACACCCGCCTGGCCGTGGCGGCATCGCTCGGCGGGGCCAGGGCTGCCCACGGCTCAGGTCTGGCTTCGTGCGCTCAGCTATTCGCAAATCCACGAGAGAAATGATAGCACAGACGCGAAAAGGTTCAAACGGAAATGGTAAGGGGGGAAAAATACTTCCCAGATGTTAAATTGTGATGTATGAGAATTTGCTTCTGGCCTCAAAAAGGAGGAGGGTTATAAGAGTCGGATTCCCTTGACGTCTATACTAAATCCAGCTGTCAGGTTCGGACAGCTCTATAGCTCATACAGATCAACAGACTGATAAACAAATATATGACCAAAACGACAGGCAATGTTCATTTAAGGCAAGAAGACAAACATTGAAATTGCTCTCTCCCGAAATCCCAAACCCATCCTCGATTTACGTCTGGATGCGGTGGTAGGTAGTCTACTTCCTCACATCAAGACTGCACTGTTCGTATATAGGCAGGCCGCAGTTCAGAGTCCCTGTTTTCTTTCCCCCTTCTCGCAGCCCCCCGTTGGCTCTCCCCCTCACGATTTCATTTATCGAGCTCAGTTTCACATCAGCCCTTTAACCACTCTGCAGTGCGTTGCGTCCACGGCCTGGCCCGGTGAATATGGGCGCAGCGCCACCCAGCGGTGGACCCGGCCAATGCGCAGCAATTCGTTATATGTACAGGTGTTCATGCTGTGTACGAATTAATGTGGGGAAATTGTGGCCTTACGCTAAAGACTGAAACTGGGCTGCTGAATAAGGGACATTTACAAAAGCTGCAGTGAAAAACGGGACACTCTTTGAACCAAAGAGGAGCAGTGCAGTAGAATACAATAAAATCCGTAAATGACGTCTTTTTCTACATACCAGTCACTGGTACGTGGTCACACCTCAGAAGGTGTTTAAATACATTTTCGATAAAATGTTTGAATTTTAATTCGAAGAGGTCGTTTATATACAGCATGCGCTTCTCTCACACACGATTCATTTCTGAATGCAAAAATGCAATAGGAGGTACCGCTCCGAAAACTTACTGCTAAAGTGTGTGATTTACTCCCAGCAATGCACTTTTACCGAGTATCGAAGCGGGCAGGTTTTCCCCAGCAGGTGGGTGGAAGTGGTTCTATAGCAATGCGACTTTACTTCCCGCGGTGCTGTGATCTGAGACCGCGCTCCTCCCTGACGTTTGTACTGCCTGTGCACACAAGTACATTGCAGACGTACAACCCACTTGTATTTTAAATAAAAGCACACACAGGTATGTGATATCTGGATTTTGTTTTGTGTTTGTATTTTATGCCGTCTTTATATTCATGCAAAACACTTTTAAATTTTAGCACATTATATTTCTTAAGCTACAGCCCAGGTGGCAGCAGTACGATAAGCGGTGTGTAGGCCGTTCCCTCCCATGTGATTTGTGTCTGACATGTGTTTGTTTGTTTTTTTGCTTGTAGTTGTGACGCGTAGTGACTCGGGAGTCGCTGCTGCTTGCCGTCCAGGTGAAACAATAACATTGCGGTCGGGAATTGTGCCCCATTATGACCTGGCATGTTGCCCGGAAAGCCCCGGGCAGAGGTGGGACAGCCGCGGCTGCGGAATCGACCCAGCAGTTTCAGATGTGACAAGTTTGCATCCCCCCCCCCCCCCCCCCCCCCCCCCCCCCCCCCCCCCCCACCCCCCCCCCCCCTATCATCATGACAAATAGCAAATAAACATTAAACTACCACTAAGCAGAGGATAGATTTTTTTTACACATTATTAAGAAACATATTGAAAGGGAATCTCTCCTGTGGGTCATGGACAAGTGTCTTTGTTGGTTAGTTCAGATCTTTCCAGATCCCCTTCCCCAGTATCTCAGAATTCTGTAACTTTTTCTTTCTTTTTTTCTTGCGTTCGTTCGTTCTTTCTTTCTTGCATTCGTTCTTTCTTTCTTGCATTCGTTCTTTCTTTCTTGCTTTCTTTCTTTCTTTCTTTCTTTCTTTCTTTCTTTTTCATAAAACCCCCAGATTCCAGAACATCATTTGCAGGGTCCCAAGACCATCATTTTGGCAGGAGTTGCCCCCCACCCCCCGCCCCCCACTCCTTCAGTAAATGTGTCTAGAGAGGCAGGCCCCACTCTCTCGCACACATCTGTGCTGTGCCTTTTCCAGCACAGCCTGAGTTTGCATGAGCACAAAATTTACCCCTTAGGGTGGCCAGTAAAACCAGTATCACAACTGTTCCCCCTGATTTTTGACAACCAGTACCTGCAGTCATGTGGCAGGAATGGCAAAGACTCAACATTGGCTGCTTCACACACTACGGTTCAGAAGACCTGGATGGAGTGATACCATACTGCCTGCATCAAGCATCCTGTGCTCTACTGACATACCTGCAGGAGGCGCTGACACAATAAACAAGCACTGTTGGTGTTTCTGTTTTTTAAAACCAGACAGCGGCTGTACTCCAGATGTGCTCATTGAGTAATGGTCATTAGATCATCTCCTCATAATTAAGGGGTAATTACACGTTTGATTGTGTGTGTAAGAGGTACAATACTCAGTACACACAGCACATACAGGCACCCTCTATTTCTCCATTATCTTCACTGAGCCCACATAGCACAGTATTATCTATTTGTCCAAAGACATAGATGGACACATAGACCTTACACCTCTATGTGGTCTATCTTTGGTGGTGAGACCCAGATGTTGTCTGCATCTGCTTTCCTGTCAGCTAAAACAAATCCACAAAGCAGAGACACCCCCCCCCCCCTCCTCCCCACCCACACACACACCCTCTGCCAGCTTTATAATGTGTGATTCCCCTTCCCCCCAACTCTCTGTTTAACCCAGTAAATGCCAAAGCAACATCATCTGGGCTAACAGCAGGATTTTGTTCTAGATGTGCTGGTTGGTGTATGAATTGTGCTGGTTCTCAATGTTCCCTTTGTGCGCTGGTTCTAGATATGTTTGATGTTTATGTTGGTATTTCCTGTTTACTTTATGTTGGTTATAGATGTGCTTGATGATTATCTTAGGTTTCCCTGTTTACTTTATATTGGTTATAAATGTGCTTGATGTTTATTTCCTGTTTACTTTATTTTGGTTAAAGATGTACTTGATGTTTATATTGGGTATCCCTGTTTACTTTATGTTGGTTATAGATGTGCTTGATGTTTATGTTGGTTATAGATGGACTTGATTTTTATGTTGGGTATCCCTGTTTACTTTATGTTGGTTATAGATGTGCTTGATGTTTATGCTGGGTATCACTGTTTACTTTATGTTGGTTATAGATGTGATTGATGTTTATCTTGGGCATCCCTGTTTACTTTATGTTGGTAATAGATGGACTTGATTTTTATGTTGGGTATCCCTGTTTACTTTATGGAGGTTATAGATGTACTTGATGTTTATGTTGGGTATCCCTGTTTATTTTATGGTGGTTATAGATGCACATGATGTTTATGTTGGTTGTTCCTGTTTACTTTATGTTGGTTATAGATGCACTTGATGTTTACGTTGGGTATCCCTGTTTACTTTATGTTGGTTATAGATTTGCTTGATGTTTATGTTGGTTATCCCTGTTTACTTTATGGTGGTTATAGATGTGCTTGATGTTTACGTTGGGTATCCCTGTTTATTTTATGGTGGTTATAGATGGACTTGTTGATGTTTGTGTTGGTTTTCCATGTTTAGTTTTGGGTTGGCTTCTTCAGAGTTTTTAATGTTTTGTCTGTCTGTGGTTTTGGTACCTGACATTTATTTAGTGCCTAGTCTGATGAAATTTCATTTATGTTGGATTTTGGTCTTTGTGATCAGGTCAGCCATTGTTTGGGTCCCAGGCTTTGTCATCGGTGCTAAATTGTAACTTGGCAAAGCCCTGCGGTTTGGAGCAACTCTGTGGCTGAGAGGAACAGAGGGATAGAGACTGAGATGGTGAATAGGAAGGAAAATGGAAGAGAGAGATGGAAGGGGAGAGAGATAGAGGGAGGGAGAATGACAATCGTAGATGGAAACAGAGTAGGGTGATAGAGAGGAAAAAGCAATAAAACTGTGAGAAGCAGAGCAGAGGATGGAGTGGGAAGAAAACAGGGGCTTCCCACAGGGAGAATAAGAGAAAGCCATGCGGGGGAGAGGCTGGGCCAAGGCAGCCAGTGTTTATGAAGAGCAGATGTGGTGCGGTGGGGATCTGGCAGGGTCGGACGTGCCTGAGACCCATTCTGGCTGGGTGGCACCAGGGTGAGAAAGAGGTCAGTGCACCACAGTACACACACACCCTTACAGGCATGAACACAGATACACAGATACACAGCACCCGCACACACTCACTCAGTCACGCAGGAATACACACTCCAGTCCTCTGTCAAAAATGCATTTGGAAGCGCAGCATGAGCGCTCACCCTCGCGTCCACATGCGTGCTCCCAACCAACACTATGATGCCACCTCATTCTTCCTCTTCCCACTGTCCCAGTCACCATTCCCAAGGTCCTCCGTCTCCCCGTGGGTTAAATCTCTTCTCCAGTATGGCTCTTGCCGAAAGGCACACATTGCATGACATCATGAGGACAGGAAACAAGGAGCGGGGAAGGCGCAGCACGGGTGTGATGACATTGTGATGTGAGCAGACAAGCATGCTGGGCGGGGGGGGGGGGGGGCGCCCCTGGGACCTGGCGAGGGGTCGGGGGGGTTTTCAAGTTTGCCGCCCCGCGCAAGTGAGGCCTGGGGGCCGGGGGCTCGTCTGCGGCGGG
>JAABNY020000037.1:11815854-11830268 GCA_015164015.2 Brevimyrus niger
ATATATAGAATTCACTCTGACTAATATATATTGGGTTACATTGCTGAAAACTCAGAACCTGAAAATTTCCAACCTCTTATTTAAATGGTACTATAGAAAAGCTGAACAGAATGGATTCATAATTTTAATTCCACTAACCTTTGATACTTGCAAAACAACGTGATTGTCACAGATGTGTTAACAGAAATTAGCACACAGTAAAAATAATAATGATTGCTGTGGCGTGGTTCAGTTCCTGTATGACAAAGGGAAAACTCCGTAATAGCCCTCAGATATCTTAAACTACCCACAATTCTATTAGCTATTTGAATCACTAAAATAGATTTAAAGTTCAGCTTGAACATGAAGTTTCATAGGTATAGATGTGATCCAGGTGGTCTGATTTTATATGTACATTTAGTAAAACACAAACAGTGCAAATTAATTTGTTGCAGGAATATACAGTGTGTGAAGTGGGGAACTGCCCCGGTACTCCCCTTGATCTTCGGTACCAGCAGATATTGAGAAGTGCCAGTACTCTGAATGGAAAAGAGAAGCACTGGGAATATATCCCACAAGTATATAATCCATTTGTATCAGTCAAAGATGTGAATTTAGAGGTTCCTGCTTTCTAAGATGTGACTCTGAGATACAATTTGGCCCTTCCACCGGTCTGCAAATAATCCCTTTTGTTGTCCTCTGTGCCCTGAATGTATATGCCAAGGCTGTTGTATGGAATCACATACACATACTGCTTGCTTCCTTAGATAATTTATTCAACAATGTTCTCATTCTGCCCATTTCAGTTCCCACATTTAGAAAACTTACTATTATTTTTACTTTCTATAGTATTATTATATATGGGCTACTATGGCTACACTCGGTTTACGACGTAGTAAAATATTATAGCTCATAATGCAAATATTCTTTTTTAACTATTCCGTTTGCTGAATGAGAAAATTTTAATATGAATACTTGAAAACACTGCAGGATTCTTAGCAATGTTGTCGGGTAAATAATTTATTGTACTGAACAAAATGTCAAGCAAAACAGCCCATGGCAGAAGTGTATGCGTTTGAACCTGTAATAGAATTCCAGAAGGATGTTTTTGTAGGAACACAGTGAACACGTATAGATCACAGAAGCTGCCACAGAAAGAAAATTCCTGCAGTTCCGTGAAATACTGTAGCATAATAATGAACGATCGCTAATCGAAAGCGAACACATTGCTTAGTCGCTTTTCTAACAAATAAGCAACCGATAATATGTAAAGCTGAAGGTGATCTGGACGAAATCTGTCAGGTAAAGAGCCTTGCGCTGGCACGATCCCGAAATCCCAAACTCCCGGCTTCCTCTCGCGATGTCCCCGCCCGCGGGACTTGGCTGCGCCGCTCGTGCGCCTCACGCTTCGGCCAGTAGGATTCGGTGGGCGCGAGGCGGCGGAGCTCGCGGCCCGAGGTGGAGCGCACAGAGAGACGAAACCGATCGAAAGTCGGAGGGAGTACCCAACGAAAACAACGCAGACATAGGGGACAGAGACACCTCCCAGCATCAGAGAGTTGCAAACCCCTGGGCTGGAAGCGAGGGCGTGGCCGCCGGTTAGTTTGAGGCAGTTTTCGGGCAGTTCCTTCATATTTTTCCCCCCGTGTTTGCGACGGGAGGGAGGAGGGAGTGCACACGGCCGCCATCTTTGGGACCTGTCTGTGCCTGGAAAGCGAGCTACTGGGCCCCTTTTGGCCCTGGAGAGGACTCTTTACACCGTGTGACAACACACATCAGCAGCCCCTAACCGAATCGGTATCTGGGTAGTGGGGCAGGGGAGGACACTTTCAAACGGAGACGTTTAAACGGACGCTGCGATTTACCCCCAGCTTCTCTTTAAATCCGGCCTGTTGGACGGGTAAGTGTCCGCTTCTGAAGCGCACCTCGGCGGGTTGGGTCGGCCGCGTCGGTGAGGTGGACATGGCCCGCAGCGGGTCCGTGTGCTCTGGGTACAGCTAACCAAGCTCGTGAGACTGCCCTAACCCGATAACCAGCGCGTTAGCTGAGGCGTCCGAGTGTCGGCTCGCTAGTAAACGTTATGTAGCTTAGGTGGCTAGCTTGTTCCATAGTAGGGGTGTTTCAGTGGCTATGGCGAATAAAGATGGGGGTAACTCTGAGTGAGCATCGGTCCCAGAGAACCGAGTCGCGGTACTGTCGCATGTTTTAGTTCGTTGGATTGCCTCGTCTCAGGTTAATGTTAAGATGCGTCGGTTTTGGTGCAGTGCCGCACGGTGTTACAGTATTACAGTGCCGGGGGGGGGGGTCCACTCCAAGGTGGAGTGGACATAACGGCAAGAGCGTATATGATCATGACAGGTCGTTGTTTACACGTATCAGTGTCCATTTGTTTTGCCGCTTTGCAGTTTAACTAAAGTGCGATGTCGCTTTGCAGTTTAGCTAATCTAAAGTGCGGTGGCTTTCCTTGATCAGAATTTAACCCTCCCCCTCCCGGGATATTCATCTGAGCGTTTTTTTCACTCCCAGTGTACCATCGCGTTATCTCCTTGATGTTACTTTGAGCCGCCCCGACTATGTCAAATATTTAAAGGAATTTATTGACAGTTTGAAATAGCCATATGCAGTGTCAATTCTGACCGTTTTGGAATAAGGCGCGGTGAATTTGCTGGTAATGCTAGAATAAGGTGTGGCAAAATCGCTAGCAGTGGTGGAATACAGCATAAACTATGGCAGTGCTGGATTGAGCTGCGGTGTAATCCCTGGTATTGCTGAAATACGGTAGGTTGTAATCCTTGGCAGCACTGGAATAAAGTCGAATATGGTCGAGCATAATCCCTGGCAATGTTGGAATAAGATGGAGCATAATCCAAGGGTGTAACTTTGGCTGAAACACTGGAGGGCTTGAGGTCTCTACCCATTACGGGGGAAACATGATTATTGGGGGTGTTGTATTAGTTGGTTTTGATTTATAGGATAAGTGCTGTGCTAGAATGAGGTGGAATATATTTACTGGCACTGCTGGGATAATGTGTCGTGTAATCCCTGTATGTTAGTTGTTTAGCAGCAGGTACTTGTCATATTTTAAATGTCAATATAATTTTAAGGGTGAAAATTCACAGCATTGTAGAATATGGTTGCATGCTGTAAGGCTCTGGTCCATCAGCCGGCCCCTCTGTGTGGTCCTTAAGCACATCCTGCTGTTGTCTCAGTAATACTGCACTTGAGTCCTGGGGGGTATTGCACAAAACAGGATTTCTTCATTAGCCAGATAACTTAAGCCAAATTTAAGGATTGAATAGAAATGTGATTTACCAGTCTTCCTGTTGGACAGTTTTTACTTTTTGCTTAAGTTATCCAGCTAACTGCTTTGTGGAATACCCCCAGTTTTGAACATCTTTGTGGGAAAATTTGTTTGTTCTGTGCCATTCCCAGGAGTGAGGGGCTTGCTCTGTGTAGGTGATATAGCATTTTTTTATATGAATTGTCACCTGGTATCTTGTTCCATGTTGCAGCAGAGATGTCACTGATGTGCTCATTAAAAAAAATCACCTTCAGACATCACTACATTTTCTACTTTGTGTAAATTTAGACTTTTTGTTCATAATGGAAAAAAACATGAGCAGAAGACCCAGATTGATATTCATTAGTGCAAATGTCTAAACTAGGCCCGTGCAGTGTATTTTATAAAGAGTGGAGTGGAAAAGAACATGTGTAAGGCTAGTTGTAAACTGTGGTCGCTTTGCCCTTCAGTCTGTTGTTATGTGGAGTATGTCCATATGTGTAAAGAAATGGTGATGGAAAATTGTGCTTTTTCTGAATCTTGGATTTGGGGGTGCTGAGAAGTCCTTATTTTGTTTTAGAGCATGCAGATGCTCCTCTACTTATGAACTTTCAACTTGCACACTTTCAGATATATGAACAAAGAGGACTGTAAATCCAAATTGTGTTCCTTGGGCTGCTATTTCCTTTCCGCATCACCAATTTTTTTCGTTCTGTGCTCCACTGCCTAGTACGATTTCTGGTCACCACTCCCGCTGCACAGCATCCTTGTTCTTTATGCTTGTGTAAACTCTTAAAATGATGTTGTATTACAAGTTATGAACGGCCGTTCTGAACAGAGCTCATTTTTAAGTAGAGGAGTGTTTGTAGAATCATTTAACACAAGCACTTGTTCACAATTTGTTCTTTTTCCTTTGGTGACTATGGAATTGCTTCTTATACCCCTCCACACTTCTCCAGAGGCTGGATTTGGGTGTGGATGTGGTTGGTGGCAAAGTTGATAGGGGGCAGCTGTTTAGGGGAAAAAAACACATTGTGATGAAAGACCAAAACACGTAGAAGTTTTGTATTGTGTTAAGAAGCATGGCATGGGGGTGAATATAGGCGTTTACATGTGTTTTTCTGTCTAAATTGTTAAAGAAAAAGTTGATGAAATTAATATTCAGCATACCCCCACAGTGTAGCTGTTTATGACTCTGGAAGAATTTATCCACATATAATGGTCAGTAAAAACTATGAGAGAACTGAATTGACCAGAATTAATTTCACCCCATTAGCCACCAGCTGGGTCATGACTGGGCATAGACCCCATAGTCTTGGGTACATGAGTGATGGGGAAATCTCTATTTAAAATACCTCCACTGTTTGAACCAATGGTCATGCTTGTTAGAAGGGGAGTGGAATGAATGAGCTGTGAACATGATGTAGGGGCTGCAGAGAGAGCTGGTAGTCACCCCATCTCTCTTTAGGATGTGTGTTTCTCTGGTTATGGTCACCAACAGCACACCCAGATTTGGTTTTGTCATTATTATTGTGTTATAGGATTTGGGAGGGGTGGATAGCACTCACACCTCTGGGACCGGGGTTGAAGTCGCCGTCATGGGTCCTTGTTGGGATCTTTTATGTTGTCCTTGTGTCATTCTGGGATTTCCTCCTGTTTCTTCAGTTTTCCCTCATGGTCCAAAAATATGTTAAGGTGAATTGGAGCTGCCAAATTGTCAGTAGGTGTGAAATGTGTGTGTGAATTAGATATGTGCACTGCAATGGGTTGGCGTCTTATCTTGGGTAATTCCCTGCCTTGTGCCCATAGCTTCTGCAATAGGCTCTGGGCCCCTGTGACTGTGTAGACAAGCAGGTGCAGAAGATGGATCAATGCATGGATGGATGGATAGATTAGGGTTTTGAGTACCATATTAATCATTTCTTTAAACAGGCTGCATTCATGCTCTGGATGTACCAGGTAAGCAGAGAGTGTTTTTGCAGACATAGCTGTCAAATTTGCTTCTATTTTCAATTTTCAGTGCTGTTCAGCCATAAAGCAGGAGTTCCTAATAGCCTTTGTCTCTAACCCCTACCACTGCCAAATGAAAAAAGCCTGTCTTGCTCAACTCCTCATTGTTCTGTGAGCAGGCAGTCTACACTGGAGAACTGATTCCCCCCCCCCCTTCCATAAGTAAGTATAGGGTTAACTTATGGGGTTTGGTTGAGACTTCAGGTCACAGTAGAGGAAGTTGTATTACAGGCCTGAGGCCAAAGGTACCTTCAGGAAACCTGCCATTTCTGGGGGACCGGGAACTGCCGGAAAACCCAAATTTGAACATGTAAAGCTGGTCATAAAGAAACAGACATCTCATGGGATTAAAAACGCAGCAACTATGAGCAAATCACTTAGTTTTCTTGCTGTTATTTTTAGTCTGAAAGTTTTGAGGAAGGATTATTAAAGGCTATGAACAGACCAATTGTGGGAATTTTTTATGATTCATGATTTTATGTACCTGTAAACCTACCTGCTTAATTTTTTCATTTTAATTTTAGTTGCATTGATACATCACTTAAAGGTTGGTGGTTGTGGAATTTTTTTTTAATAAAAAGATCAAATGTACTAATTAGTAAGAAATCTTGAACAAAACAAATGCACAAAATTCGGGTGAATCTGTGATTAAATTCATATTAAAGGAGGATGTGTGTTCCTGGTTTCGGTTAGACACTTGTACTCTTTCTGTATTTTTAAATGGCCTGAGAGCCATGGACATTTGGCTATTGCAGCAACACCAAGTCTTCTGCCCTGGGAAGTTGGCTGGGTGATCTCACTGTTTCGGGTTACATTTCAGCTGTCGGTCTTTCAGCTTGGGAAAGTACCGGTGAAACCTGCTGGATTCTGACCTCAGCGCCTGCTCGTTTGCACCTTTCTTCGGCACTTTGCACTCAAGACCCCTGGAGGTCCAGTAGTGAGGTTCCAGTAGTATTTTCCTTTTTTTTTTTTAGCTGAGGGAATAGGGGCTACATACACGGCTTGGCATAAATGCTGTTGCTAAAGAAGAAATTAGGGGAAGGTTACACATGGACTTTCTCTTGCATTCAAGACTAATGCTCCTCAACTGTAATTAGTCCAGTGGTCATCTGCTGGAGGTAGGGCTGGGCGATTCTTTAGATTTTTTCGATTAATTCGAATTTACTTTTAAGACGATTAATTTTTTTCTTAAATCGAGGCGTCATGATTTTTTTAATAAAAATATTAGATACATTGTAATTGCACCAATGGCAGAATAATTAAGAGGCAATATTGTCCTACCACATAATCAATTTTATCAATTAATTCGAATTTACATTTCAGGACGCTGTATTTTTATGAAAATCGATTTTATTACTTATTTTACACCATATGATAAGAATGGGGCTTGGGGGAAGGCGATAACAAACGCTGTCGTGGTGTATATTGCAAAAGACATGGTGCCCATATATACTCTGGAAAAGCCGGGTTTCATTAACATGCTAAAAGTTTTTACAAGGTTCTAAAAGTGTTTACAATCGCGTGGTCTGCCATCTCACTTACAAGCACCTTTTTAGGCTTGTCAGATTGCACTTTAACTCTAAAGTGAAAAAAAGACAAAATATAATCAAACTTGTTTTGAACCATTTATTTGTCATCTGTAGTTTGATTTTGAGTAGGGGAGGGGAAATCGATTAAAATCGAAAATCGGATTTATTTTGAAAAAAATCTGAGATTTTATTTTTAGGCCATATCGCCCAGCTCTAGCTGGAGGTCTCTCTTTAAGGCTTCTGCTATGATATGGAGGCACTGTCACTACTTGACCGTAGTACACGAGGACCTCTGGAACAAATAATATGAGATTTGAATGAATGGGTAAAATTTGTCAGTGGGACATAAGCCTGGTTAAGTAAAAATGGTTTAGTATGTTGTTTTGGCTTACTGCAGCCCAGAACACATCATAGACTGTGTCTGTTGGATAAATAGGATATTCACAGAACTTGCCAGGTTTCGTGATTGCACTTTCCCTCCACAGATTTGAACCTTAACCTTATATAGTAAAATCTTGTTATAGTGGACTCGCTTATAACGGAATATTGTCTATAACGGACAAGGTCCGCTGGTTCTGGCTATGCGCCTTTAAGAACATGTAGAAAAAGCATTGGATATAGCGGACTCACATATAACTGATTTCGCTTATAATGGACAAAAAAATTTGGTCCCCAGGGCCACTTTTAGCTGTAGTTTTGTTCGGCTATAACGGACATGCAGGCTCCGCCTACACAGTGCGTGGCGTGTCGGTGATATCCGGCGCAGATACGTAGTCGGGTTTATTAATAGTGACACATTTGGTTAGGTTGGATTACTACATGTACAATATAATAATCTATACCACAAGTGTATCTGCTGGGGTGTGGCATGAGTAAATGGTGTCCTGTAGTTGTTCTGGGCAAACAGCAACTCTGGATATAACAGACTTTGGATATAACGGACTGTTTTTTCAGGTCCCTTGAAGTTCGTGATTGAACTGGATTTTACTGTAGTGATGTTGACAGCTTTCTTACTCTTATTGTCTTTATTGGGAATCTCTGGTGTTATTCTCCCATTCTAGGATTTGGTGAAACCTTGTCGCTCTATTTCCCTCATTATTATTATGATTGCATTATAAGAATTGAACAAACAATATAGAGATATATCGCTTATCATATCGAGATTTGTTAAAAATCAAGACATCACCACCTGTCTTGTGTGTCAATCATGGCAGGTATTTAAGGTTTATCAATATTCAGTTAGACATTTTGTGAAGCAATTGATATTGTGTTATGGTAGATACTAGTGGGAGTTTTTATTTTTGACTGCATGCCAGTTCCATAGAGCTGTCTACTGGAAAAATGTACAAAAATGATGAGATGGCTATCGGTTTATATGGACAAAGTATGAGTTTGAGCTGGGTGATATGTCCTAAAAATAAAACCTCTTTTTCACAATAAATCAGATTTTCAATTTTAATTGATTTTCCCCTCCCCTACTTAAAATCAAACTACAGATGACAAGTAAATGGCTCAAAACAAGTTTTAATTTTATATTTTTTTTACTTTAAAGTGCAATCTGAGAAGCCAAAAAAGATGCTTGTAAGCTTGTAATCCCGGCTCTTCCTCAGTATGTATGGGCACCATGTCTTTTGCAATACACACTGCGATAGCGATTATCACCTTCCACCGTGCCCCATTCTTATCATATGGCACACAGTTCGAAATCATGTCAGGGACGGTTGCTTGCTTAACTTTGGATGTTGTGCTGGTGCTGCGGGTATTTTCATTTCACTGGGAGCTGCACTTCTCCCACTCCGCTGTGTGTCTCTGCTGGAATAAATTTGTTGTGCTGCTTCCTTTGGTTGCAACAGACTTTGCAACGAGGACTTGTTTGGTCTGTATCCAACAGCACAAAACCGAACCATTGCCATGTTGTTTGTGAATCCCCTACAGTGTTTGGGTGCCGCGCTAATTTACCCGTGATGAACAGTGCGTTGCATTAGTTCCGCTTTTGGTGCTTGAGTGTAAAATGAGTAATAAAATTGATTTTTTAATAAAAACACATCGTCCTGAACTGTAAATTTAAATTAATCGATAAAATTGGTTTATCGCCCACCTCTAGTATGAGTGTTTATGCAACAGGAAATAAAATTGATTAAAATACTATTGAACAAGGAGCCTTCTTTATACAGTGTTGTGTATCGTATTGGAAGTGTTATAAGACTGCTTAATTTGTATTTTATAAATAGACTAATATTATCAGGTGGTATCCAAAAAATGCACGATGCTTCATCCAAGAGGATTATAGTAAAATGAATGTTTTATTGCCGACCCAGTTGTCATTCTTTGTAAGCTATGGGGTGTGAGTTACGTGAATATAACTTAATTTTGGAAAAAAGTCTGCATAAAAGCTGGGGAAACAGTGAGTTACTTTGTCAGCCAGGAACCTGCACATGTGTGCATACAGACAGGAATATGTTGAATGTCTGCAGTGGGTTTCGGTCGTCTCATTTACAGATTGCTGAATCTAAATGTGTAACCTGAATTTAAAGGGGAGGTGTGGAGTTGCACCTGTTTTTGTGAAGAACAGACAGAGACCCATCCTTACTGCCATGCAGCAGGTATTCAAAACTTTGAATGTTGCCCGTTGTGAAAGCGTGACTGATGGCCTGGTATATGTTTTAGATTGGAATGATGTGGCCAATCACTTATGTATTTAATGAAGGCATTCCATTCAGACAATATGAATGGAGGTTAAAGTAGTCCCAGTGGCACTGCTGAGATTATGGACATGGTTCTTTCTGAGATTTTCTAAAATTTTGTGTCGTAGTCCATTCAGGTGCTGTGAACCTGCCAGGTACATGGGTCTCTTCATTGCAGTGCCTTCTGACGAGGGCTGGCGTGTGGCATGCAGTGCGGAGTCACTCGAATGTAATCCTACAAGATGCTTAAGGAGGCAAAATGCTTGTTCCCCAATGCCGTCGAGCATGTCGTTTCAGCCTGATGATCGTGAAGTGAATGCTCTGTGGCACAGGTTGCAGCTGTTAACACGTGTTTCCTGTTTGTTAAAACCAGGAGTGGGCAGTTGTATCCAGAAACGGCAGGTTTTCGCTGCAACTCCCTAATTAGATTACTAATTAGAGGACTGATTGGCTGAACAGTCCTCGCACCAGGGTTTGAACAGCTGTCATAAAGGTTATTCCGGAAACCTGCATACACACTGGTCCTTTGAGGATAAGCTTCCCCACCCTTGTTTGAAGCTGGTCTAGTGGGAAAATCTGGAACACTTCGAGAAGCAGGAGTAGCGTACTAACATTGCTTCCCTAGAATAGTGTAATGTTTAGCATGCATGCTAATTATTGCGGACTGTTACACTTAAAAACGGGGTAGAAAAATGCTGGTATGTGTTTAGGGGGTGCATGCCCCTAGTATAGCGGCTGAGTAACGTGGCAACAGTGTGTCCCCGGAAGGAATCCTGCCCCACCCCGCTGAAGCGCCCGTCTGCACTACACAGACTGATTCTTTTTCCCGTTGTGCTTATAGCTAGAGGCTCTGCCACAGGCCGCTGTGCCGCTGTTATTCAGGAGTGTCGTATCGGCATAATCTCTTCACAGTAGCTGAATTTCAGCCAACACCCCTTACTCTCCCCCCTCCAACTTCCCCTCAATTCCCCATATCATGGCCCCCCACCCTTTCCCAGAATGTACACAAACACTACAGTCCTCTGTTAATGGGAGCTCAGTCTTCAGCTGTTTTGAGAATGCTGCAGTCCAGTGTGCCATGTGAGATTCCCTCACCGTGTCTCAAGGTTTTCTTCCTAATAAAAAACAATTAGACTAGTTGTGCTGCCTTTGGTTTTTAAGTTTTGTGCTTTTACATTTATACACTTAATTAAGTTACTAGATCTTCATTAGGAAACAGTATTTGATGAGAATCAATTGGGGGAAATGAAGTCAATATGCTGTTTTCTTAGCAGAAAGGGCAGATATTGAAGGATCATACTTGATTTGGGTAATTTGTTATTTGAGCAGATCGATAACAGGAAGGCGGAGTGCTGTGCAGTTCTCTGTGGTCTCCCAGGAGATTTTTGGTTTTATCAGCACATTTCACATTATTTTCATGCATTATTTATGTGCCTGCTTGATTCCAGAGTGACTTACACAGTTAGATTTCAGACTTAAAACCTGTTCAAAGCAGTACAGGTATTTTGCCAGAAAAGCCTCCTCTCTACTGCCCAAGAGCTTGACCCGGTAGCCTCTTGGTCATGACTCTGTCTCATTACCCCCTGCTCACTTGTGTTTTGTAAATAGTCAGTACAAAGGCGGCATTTAGCCGGTGGTGATATATCTGTACCGTTCTTCTTGTGTGTCCATTGCAATGCTTTGGGATGATGGTGCACATAGCCATCCTTGGCACTGGCCTGATTGCTGAACATCCCAGTCGTTCGTCGGTTAGGGAAGAACGTCCTTTCAGTGGAAAGGGGTTTTTTAAAATGCTCCCTAGGCTTTCCTTGTAAGTTGGAGTGCTGTGATTGTAGCCAGTTAAACTGCAGACGTGAAGTTCTGTAAAGGGTTATGGTTAGTGTGTCTCTCTTTCTCTGTCTGTCTGTGTGTGTCTTTCCCCTGGATTTGTAGTGCATTGATGGTGTAAACAGTTTGTATGTAGTTTTTCCGCATCACCTGTTAAGCTAACGTGACCATAAACGTGCTAAAACGTGCAGTCCTTTATCACGATAAGCAGATTCCTTGGCAAGGAATATTGCTGTTGTCATTGTAAATGAATTACATGTTAGAGAGACATGTAAAAGCCTGTACTTTTTATCTTTCAGTCTATATTAGGAGTGAGGCATGATGGGTTTAAATGCTATTGAAGTTAGTTTTGAAAAGTATTGAATCCTTCCTTGCGGACTTTCCGGCAGGCCTTTTACAGCTGTACTCCACTACCATTTGGGTTGAACAGTCTCCATAATCAAGGGAATGGGGGGGAGGTTGTCTTGTGACCCAGGCGTTGGCTCTGTGTGCAGTTGATCATCTGAGCAAGGCTCCAGGGACCAAGGGCCTGCCCCCCTCCCCACATGCTCGCAACACCCAGCCAGATGAAGGCAACGGGCTAAATGAAGCTTTTATTTCTAAAGAGAGCTGTTTTGTGTTGCTTGTGCATGACTAGTAATGATACTTTGTCAGTGTATAGTATGGAGAAAAGTTCATTTTTATAACCTTTGTTTTAGATCAGCAAATGCAAGCATGTGGAAGAATGGAGTCACTTCTCCGTAAGAGGGTCTCCCAAGAAGACTGCCAGTGTGATATCTTTGCTGCTGTTGTTCCTCTGTTTTTGTTGACAAGCACCCCCCCCCCCCTCCCGCTGCCTTTGCACTGTCTTGTCGTAGGAATTTGAGTATGATGATGGACATTGTGTTTTTAGACAATCTTTTATAGAAAACACAAAAACAACAAACACGACACCATGACAAAAAAAAAAAAAAAAACTGACAGGCCGTGTGCTCAGGTGGTCATCATGAGGTAGGTGGTGTAAGTAGCCTCCTGGTCAAGGGCTTTTGCTCTGAGCTCTTTAATCAGGCTAATTCCTGCAGAACAGGGTGAAGATAGGGGGCAGTGCAACTACTGCTAGCAAGCAGCATGCCTCAGAGGAGGAGCCGCAGGACAGGCCAGCAGGGGGCTCCATGCTTATATGGGCAGGTTGGGGCTTTGCAAGGGTAATGCAGTCATCCCAGTGGCTTAGTGTTTAGCACTGTTGCCTCACACTTCCGGGGTTGTGGGTTTGTGATTGCCATGACCTTAACAAGGATATATGATCTAGTGTGCATGTACATTGCTATGTGATTCAGTTCTTTGCAGAACTGCCACTTTTAAAGTTTTCAGGCTTTTTTGATTGTAAAACTCTGTTTAAGCAGTAACTCTAGGTTTCTATCAATTGCCCAGAAGGCAAATTCAACCTCAGGATGGACCAGATACCTATAATGATTGGCGGGGAGGAAATTGTTTGTTTCCTTTCATAGAATTTATTTACACTCCTGCAATTTACTTTGGCGTAGAACCTTGTAATGTGGTGAAGTCTTTTACACCATGTGTGTAAAGAATCTGCTGTACCAGAAGAGCCAGTTGGCTTTTTGGCACTAGCCAGTCAGGTGAGTTCTGTGTTCAGTGCATGCAGAACTTCACCCCAGACATTGCAAGTTACTACTGGATGACTCCTCTGACCTGTGCTTAGTTTGTGTTCCCACTTATGATGCTGAGATCAGCCTTTTAATGTGTATTAATTGTGTTGTTTGCAGTACAAATGGTTCACTGCATGTACTGTAAACTGGAAGTCTAGTGGGCTTTTGTTACAACATTGCATTTGCCTTCCGTGAACTGGATTGCCATCGAATTCACAGTGTTTCTTAGTCATTCTTTTTGTACTTTTCTTACCTTTTCCTTAGGATGCGTTGTCGTGTTTCACGAGACAGGGTTTGCCCTGTAGAAAACAACAAGGACCAGCAGTATTAATGACATGGTGATTTTTTTAAAGCATGTATTGACTGCTTTCTCATTTTGGGCGATTTTTTTATATTATGAAATGATTTTCAATGTTTTCAACTTTTCGTTGATATTTTTCGGCTGCCTTCCCAGTTAGTCATATTACAATAGCATGGTGCTGAAGTACACAGAGTTTAAACTGTTCACCATAACATCTGCAGTGCCCTAAAGTCAGTGATGGAATTCAACTTTCACTGCATGTGAAGTCTGCCTTGTATTAGTGGATTAGTGCATTTATTGTGCTTCCCAATGCTTAAATTCCAGTCTTTCGGTGTCCCTGCCCAAATACCAGGAAAGCCTATCTGTGAAAAGCTCAGGTTACTGTCACATTGTGTTTGGATTCACCCACTGTTTCTGTATTTGCCTTTTTGATGAGGAGGTCCTCCATCTAGCCTTCAGAAAAATGCAGGTTTTTCTGAAGTCCTAGTACCAGTTTTCAGAGTCTTGATGGCAGAGTCTACTTGCATATGATGTCTGCAGATGGTCTTTGTGAAACCAGTTAGAAGTAGGGTTTTGATCAAACTCTTACAGCTTCAAATCCCAGGATATTTGCTGTTATACCTTTTGAGTTAAGCTCCTATCCTTAATAAAACTAGTGTGTATACAGCCCCCTCTTTGCTTCCAGTTTGTGCTGTTCAGAGGGTCACCTTCACCCTAACGTACCAGCTTAATTCCATGTCCACCAGGGGGCCTCGTGTCATCTGGGTTCTGTTATTGCTCCAAGAAAGCAAGTCTTAAGGTTCTGTTCTTTACCCTGAGTATGTGTTTGAGTGTTGTTATCTATTAGTACATTTACCATAATATTCTGGGACGGAAAGAGTCATCCATAACAAGTACTTTTAAGCAAACTTTGATTAGTCTGCTCTACTCCTGCCGCCACCAGTCACCGCTGAGTCCCCCGTCCCTTAGCACCTGTTGGGGGGGGGGGGGGGGGGCACCCTGCAATCAGGGCACAATGAGTTATTTATTGGAAGTATGACTACTGCTCATCTCTTGGTTCTCTCTCACATCCACACCCGATCAACTTTCATTGGTATTGCCCTCTTGAAGCCCCAATAGGGTACCTGTGCTACCTGGCCTGATTAGTGTGTCTCAGTG
>JAABNY020000037.1:11844019-11855357 GCA_015164015.2 Brevimyrus niger
TGTAGGTGCCGAAATTTGCAAGGGCTTCAGGAAATATAGCTCTGTGTGTGTGTATGTTGTGTGTATGTTGTGTGTGTATGTTGTGTGTGTGTGTTGTTTGTGTGTGTTGTTTGTGTGTCACAGTGCTTCGTTAGCAGTATCTTCCCCAGGTATGCTTGAGGTAAAATAGTATCTTCTCAGGATCTCAGTGGACAAAGTTTATTAGTCATTATATTGTTAATATATGTTTTTAATTTTTTGCCAATGAGACTTGCAGAGAGGCTGGTTACCCGAAGCCGCCCCTGTGCTGTGATCTGTGCGTACAGCTGTATTGCATTTAGGGAGTGTGGTGGACCAGCTATCCAGAGTGTGGTGAACCAGCTATCCAGATGTTCCGCCCTAGAGCCTCTGGCCATTAGGACTTTAATTCTGTTTGCTTTTATGTTGCACGTCAGATATTGTTGCTGATGCCTCATTGGGGGAAGCAGCAGACTGCACTTGAAAATAAATGTAAATAATATATATATTTTTTTTTTTGGAACACTGTGCCAAGAGTGACACAGACTTGCCCCTTGGGGGGCTTAGGAAGCTGGTAGTGCTCACAGCCCGGGGGGAGGTGGGTGTAACTTTTAGGTTTTAATGCATCTCACGATTTGCAGCGGCTGCAAGCCAAAGTCCAAGCTGCCGGGCGCCCCTGACTGCTGTGGGCAAAATGTGACGCCATCATTTTAATGGAGTTAGTGAACCTGTCCATCAGTGTGACATGTGACCTGGTCTTCTAGGATGTGAACCTGTCCATGAGCGTCACATGTGACCTGGTCTTCTAGGATGTGCAGGATGGTGGGGGGGGGGAGCATGTGATTTTAGGGCCGCATTCTTTGAGAAGCACTTTAGACTGTTTGATATGAGGAAGAGCGGCAGCAGGTCGTGGAGATGGCAGAGGACTGTAGCGTTGAGGCAAGTAACTGGGGTGGTAAATGCAGGAGGGAAATGGAACGCGCTGGTGAGTCGAGAGAGATCCAGGCAGCACCCACTGTGACCAGGAAGATGAGCCGACCGGGAGATGTACTATAAAGACTGCAGGGGCCAGTCCAGTCCAAAATGGCCTCAGGGACTGAACTATCGTAACCCCGCTGTTCTGGTGCTTGACCTGTAGGGGGCACTGTAGGGTGTGCATCGGTGCTGCAGCCGGGGTTTGTCAGCATTGGCGGTCAGGCCAGCAGGCAGGATCCAGTTCAGTGTTTGCTGAAGTTTTGTATTCGCTTGCCGGTGGCGTGGGGGGGTTTTAAGCTGGAAAGCCACACAACGCTTCAATATGCCAAAGCTTTAGAAAGTGTCACTACTAAGACAGTGTGCCAGAAATCAATAAGCAGTGAGTATACATATATAAAACAAATGGCCCATACACATCTGTGCTCAGTGACATCACAAATTGTTTGCCAAAAGTGCAAAATGTAATTCTGTTCGAAGACCCTGGGTACACTCTTCACACCATTCCCTAACCCCCCCTTCCCAAATAGAGTGCCCTCCCTGTCTCTGGCCCTGGGGGGCAACAGGTTGTGACCGCTGAATGTTATTCTGGGTGGGTGGGAGTTGCTGCTGGTGCCCCTGCCATGCCCCTTCCCTTTCTGACCACGCCTCCTATTCATTCAGACCCACCCCTTTCTAGCCCTGCCTCCTATTCATTCAGACCCACCCCTTTCTGACCACGCCTCCTAACTATTCAGACCCACCCCTTTCTGACCACGCCTCCTATCTATTCAGACCCACCCCTTTCTGACCACGCCTCCTATTCATTCAGACCCACCCTTTCTGACCACGCCTCCTATTCATTCAGACCCACCCTTTCTAGCCCCCCCTCTCTTTCTACCTGTCTCTTCACTAGCCTGGCTGGGCTCTTGCACCCAGCACAACTACCTTGACTTGGAAGTTTAAGAGTACTAAAAATACGTGTAAAAATGCAGCATGGAGAGCGAGGTGCTGCCGGTATGTTTAGGTGGATGTGGACAGATAGTTAGTCTTCATTGGGGTGTATAGGAAACACAAATGTTTATATTGTATATTTAGAATAAAAAAAATGGAAATAAAAATAAACAAATTAACTGCTTGTATTGTGAAAACAAGAGATAATGACTCAGTTTCTAACATTAATGTTTAAAAGAATAAAATACACACGCACATCTGTGCGCACATACACACAGAGACACAGAGGTCCATGTGCGGAGTATGACTCCCTGCAGTGTTGTCCACGGGGTTTGCTTACCGTTCGCTGGTGCTTCCTGCTCCTCCACTACATCCACTAAAACCCCTTTTTTTATTGGCTCTGATCAGGTCTCCACCTCCGTTGTGTCATGCTATTGGTCAGTTTTTTGTTTATCTTTTTAATGACGAAGAACAAGCGGTTTCCGGTGTGTCAGGTGGCTTGTGACCTGTGTGTCAGCAGCGAAGGGGGCTCTCAGCAGAAGAAAGCGCCTGTGGGGGAGTCGGGAGTCGGGCGCTGCGCCTGTGGGGGAGTCGGGCGCTGCGCCTGTGGGGGAGTCGGGCGCTGCGCCTGTGGGGGAGTCGGGAGTCGGGCGCTGCACCTGCTGTGAAACTCTCTTCTCCAAAAGTCCACCTTTTTAGGGAGAAGCCCCCAAAGCCTTGCTGCTCCCAGATAACATGCTGCAATCAGTTTATTTGCCAAGAGCAGGTATGTGTATTGATTAGGTAGATTTTTTTTTAATGATTTATTTTTTTTTTTCCTCCCTGTTAACCTTATTGGTTGAAAACAGCAGCCAGGAAAGAGGGGGGCACTTTGGAGGCAGTAATTTACTGTGGTGAATCCTATCAAAGTCATATCTTTGGTCTAACACTGTGCCATGACCAGAGCTGCCAAGCCCCCACCACACCTCCTTTCAGCCGCCTTCAGAAAATGCACGTTTTTGTTTTGTTTTTATTGAACAATAAAATGTCTTAGCGTTGGGCTGGAGCAAATGGTGAGTTCTGATTGGTTGAACACCCCTGGGACCTGGAACCAGGGGAGATGGGTGTCTCCTTTGTACAGTGTATTTGTCAGTATTCATGTTATGCCCCCTTCCCACCCTCCCCCCGGTTGACCGTTGCCATTACAGTCCATATATAACCTGTGTTAAAAATGTATAGATTGTGAAACTTGTTACTGAATGTTTGAAAGATTTAAAAAAAGAGAGATTATTCCTAAAATGAGAGAAAGAAAAGAAAGTGAAATAAAATGTATAAAAGAGCCTTGGCAGTATGAAAAGATGACTTTAGGTGCAAATGTAATATTTTGTTTGTAATTACTTCTTGTGATGGCGGAGGGATACTGGACAAAATCAGCTGTAATAAAAGTAATTTTAGTACGTCGAGAGTCCAGTCTGTTCTGTCCATGTGGGAAGCCAGTGAGTTAGGCTGAGATTTATTACTTGTTAATTGTTTTGCTTTTTTGGCTTCGTACATCAACTTTGGATGATGCAAAGAGACAAAAGTTCATGGTTTCCTGCACAGTTTACTTAACCTTCTTGTTAATGAATGATATCTCTGTTCACTCAAGCTATACATACAAGCCAAGAGAGCGGATTCAAGCGGATAGTTTGGAATACGTTTTTCCACAGTTGTGTCAGTACTGCTGCAGAGTTAAGGGCCCCTTATGGGGGCTCCTCTCCAGGTTCAGGGTATCAGCCCGTCAGCTCGGTCCTCTTCTGCTTTACTGTTGACCACCTCATCCATACCAGGGAGGGAACTTTAAACTAGGATAGAATTTGTAAATTATTTCAATTAAAGGGATTTAACTTTAACGATGAGCTCTTGCTGTGTGCTGATGGGTCAGTCTCCTATCATGCATCATTTGAAACAGCTGGACGAGTCCTTCAATCAAGAAAAACAAGTCAAACCACAAGCAGAGAAGCCTTTCAGTCTTAAAGTAGCTTGTAGCACCTGAGATGTTATGGGAATATTCACGGCATAACTGTTGCTACTACCCTAAATCCTTCATAGTCTGTTATGTATATTCTAAGAAGCTCTAGCTCGGTGGTATGGAGAGAACCGCCTGGTGATCGCCCCCCCACAGTCACTCTGCCATGCCCTCCCCCCTTGAGTGATCTTTGGGGTTTTCCTTCACACACCTGGCTGGTTCTGTAGTCCCAAACTTCCCCTGGTCTCTCTCCTTCCATCTGCTCTCTCGCTGCTGGCCCTCAACGGGTGTAGGATCTGTGCCAAGTGAACAGGTCCCGCTTCTCTGCAGAGCTGATCTGATCCCCAATCCTTCTGACGCCCTCTGTAGGTGTCTGTGCATGAGGCCAGTCCCACCTCAGCTGGGAGGCTCGTGGTCTGCGGTTCACCATGGTGTTGGTCCTGTGGCGAAGACCTGGGCTGGTTCCCGTTGGCATCCCGCATGTCTCCTCTGCTCCCAGGAACTCCGCCACTATGGTGAAATAATCCAGTACCATCTCATGGCTCCACCAGGTGTCCCCTCCACCTTCAGTCCTAGGCAGCTGAAATCCACAGTGGCCACCGGTAGCAGTCAGAGCCAGCAGGAAGTACGGGCTGCTGTGGAAAAGGGCCATGGGCAGGGCTGCAACAGGGGGCAGCAGCGGGTCGTCGTGGCTGCGCAGACAAAGCACAGGTACGGCCACCTCATCTGCATCACGCAGGGGCTCATTCCGATCCCAGTACCCTTCCCAGTCCTCCCCGCCTTTGCCGCCACCAGCCTTTCCGGAACAGAACATGAGCTCTTCCATTTGGCGCAGAGAGGAGGAGCCCAACACCTGGTCCGCATCCATCACTGCACTGAGTGCGCTCTCGTATCTGCCCGAGAGAAAGCAGGAGATGGCAAAAACAGACAGGCAAGGCAGCATCAGGATCAAGTGACCAGCGATTACTAGTGACAAATAAATGAAGCTTCATGAACCATTTGCTATATTTTTTTACCCCACTAGATGGTGCTCTTGATTTGCTTTGGGGCATTCTTTGAGCCCTTTTATGGAGAGTGCACCATCTAGTGGGGTCAGAAAATACAGCAAGTGGTTCATGAAGCTTCATTTGCCCATCACTAGCGATTACCTGCTCAGCTGAAGTTTGCGGTATAGCAGCACCCCCCAGTGGTAGAGTGAAGGAAGGGCCGTCTCGAACCACAGCCTTCCCTGGAGGATGGGGGACAGGCAGGCTGCTGCTGTCAGGTAGGAGGAGGAGCCACACTCCCCAAGGTAGGAGAGGAGCACGCCGGAACCAGAGCCCTCGCTGATGGCCAGGAGCATTGAGCTGGGGTGACGGCTACGGATGTAGGAGATGGCCTGGATCAAATCGGAGGGGTCCCCGAATTCCTGAAGCCTGGGAGTGACCAGTGGGCAGCCCGCGGCACCCCTGGAGTGGAACACCACTGGGTAGAAGCCTTGGCGGAGGGCCTGGGCACACAGCCCATGGAGGTGTGGGGTCACAAGGCCCCATGCATTTGGCACAACAATGAGTACAGGCGGGCAGGAGGAGTAGCAGCCCAGGGCTCGCTGCCCGGGTGACAGCTCCACCTTCAGACGTAGCTGGGGGGCTCCTTCCAGCCATACTGCCCAGTCCAGTGCCACCACGCCCCCATCCCCCATCTGGAGGTGATCCCTGGCGAAGTGGATCTCCCCATCTCTGACCCCCACAAATCCTGCAAGGGTTTGGAGGTGCGGGTCGTCCCAGGGCCAGCCAACTGGGCAGGACCAGGCCAGAGAGGCACAGCGCTGGAGCAGGAAGTGAGCCAGAGCCGTAGGCTTGTATCGGAGCTGAGGGCCGGGATGCGCCATGCTAGCTGGGGGAGACGGTGGCAGATCCAGACACCAGCAAAGACATAGCCAAAGCACACGGAGTGCCGCCCGACACAGCCCCCCTACGAGGCCCCACACCTGGGGCAAACGGAGAACACAGGCGACGAGGAGCAGAATTATTGAGGGCAGGAGGCATAGCATTCCATTCCACATGATGCAGACCCATTGTGATGAAGCTGGTAAGGAAAGACTGGGGATCCACATCCTACCACTAGGCCGTCCCAGCACAGTCAGTGTCCGGTCTCACTCTTCAGAGAGTCTCCTCTGCCCTGAGCTGCCTGCCTTCTTTTTATCTGCTTTTTCCTGCTCTGTGTGTCCATCTGAGCTGATCCTCTCCCCCCATTAATCATTGACTCCTCAGTAATCAATCTGATCATTCTGCTCCCACCCCCCAGTGTATACAGGGAAGCTCAGATCAGTATGTTCCTGTTCTTTCATTGCAAACTGACTATTAAGGAAGGTATCCACACATATAACCAACCACAAACAACCAGCTTTGTGCACCTGCCTGTCGGATAGATCTAACCTGTCTACAGTTCCCAGATGCTCCCTTTAGCCACTTATATCGTTCCATGTGTCCACCCAGGACTGCCGACTGCATGCATCTGGCGTGACAGTCGAGCTTTCACACTCACACAAGAAAATCTCCAGCAAATCTATATTATTCCAGTATAAAAGCTCCAAAGCTTTGAGGTAGTTTGTGAACCCTACAGACTATGTACAATGTAATAAACCTGTTACATATATGGAAATGCATGTGCGTGTGTGTGAAGACATGTCTCAAACATCTCACTCCAGCCAACTTGCCAGAGTTGATATCAGAGAGACTGTGCACATGGCAAACATACCCCTGTTCGTGAGTGATATAGTTCATCTATCCTGGACAAAAGGAATATAACCAACACATGGCTTTGGTGATTTTCTGTAGTTCAGGAAAAACTACAGTAGAAGTGGTGATTGGCAATATTATAATCTTAGGATGTAGTCTATCTCTGTTAAATAAAATATCTGCAGTAGCAGTAAGTAACTCACTCCAGGACATAGTGAGCATTACAGAATGTTAAACTGATACTGCAGGATGCTGACATTCATTGTTTTTCTAGAGCTGAAACCATGAAAATTTACAATTAGAAAATCACAGATCCTCCTGTTTCCCATCCTCTGTTGTACAGGAGGTTCTCTTGTTTAAGATCCTTAAGCCGAGAAGGAGGGGTACACAGGCTGATAATCAGGCCTTGCTAAATTTGTTATTGCAACAGACCTGCCAGTTGACTCATAGAACATGCTAAATTTCCAACCACCAGAGGGCGATACAGAGAGATAACTCCTTGTTTGTGGAATGGTGCTGTTACATTAATATTCCATTTTTCCATTCTTGTCTCTCTTTGTATATGATGTTACTATTTTCTGTCCCTGGTGTCCAGTCCAGGTTCTCAAGGGCGTGCACATGTCCAGTGATCCTCTGCTCTGTACAAAAGTATAGGGGCACACCTCTTAATCATTGAATTCAAGTATTTCAGTAAGACCAATTGCCACAGGGCAAAGTGCCTAGCCATGCAGTCAGGTTTACAAATATTTATCAATGAATGGGTTGTCCTGAAGAGTTCAGTGAATTTGAGGGTGTTACTGGATATCAGTTTGTGATATTTCTTCCCTGTTAGATATTTCATGTGAGCTGTAAGTGGTATTGTTGATAAGTGGAAGCATTTAAGAACAAGAGAAACTTGTAAAACCACATAAAGTAACATGCGGGATTACCTAGTGACCTAGTGCTGTTGCATAGTGTTGCCTATGCGCTGTTGACTCAACAACAGCAGAGTTCCAAACTTCCTCTGGCATTAATCTCAGCATAAAACTGTGCGGGGGGGTATCATGGAATGGGCTTCCATGGCCGAGCAGCTGCATGCAAGCCTCACATCACCCAGCACAATGCCAAGCGTCAGATGGTGTAAAGCACACTGCCATTGGACTCCGGAGCAGTGGAAACATGCTCTGTGGAGTGACGAATCACACTTCTCTGTCTGACAGTTTGATGGGCGAGTCTGGGTTTGGGGGACACTAGGAGAACTTTACTTGCCTCACTGCATTGCACCAACTGTAAAGTTTGGTGAAGGAGGGATAATGGTATGGGGCTGTTTTTCAGGGATTGGACTAGGGCCCTTAGTTACAGTAAAGGGAACTCTTAATGCTTCAGCATAATAAGATATTTTGGACAATTCTCTGCTTCCAACTTTATGGGAACAGTTTGGAGAAGGTCCTTTTCCAGGACGACTGTGCCTTAGTGCACAAAGCGTGGTCATGTAAAAACATGGTGTGGTGTGGAAGAACTGGTCTGCACAGAGCCCTCACCTCAACCCCATCAAACACCTTTGGGCAACGGAGATTGCAAGTCAGGCCTTCATGCCAACATCAGTGCCTGATCTGACATTCATTCTTCTGAATGAATGGGAAAAAAATGTCCCACAGACACACTCCAAAATCTTGTGGAAAGCCTCCCCTAGAAGAGTGACAGCTTTTACACACTCCCCGTCCAAAGAAAAAAGTCGCCGTTTTAATTTATATCAGCAGATACTTAAGAGCCAATGACTGGGTCATTATTACAGCTCAGCAATGGTACATCCCTTAACGGACGAGCAGCTCCACCTGGCCATGGGGAGCCTTTGGGTTGATGGCAGGCAGTCAGATGTTGCTCGTGAACTTGTGTGTCTTAAAGTGGCCAGGTGGCTTAAACTACTGGCAGAGTTCATGACAGACCCAGGAGTGGAGCCCCATGAGTGACAAACCATCTGAGATGACCAGTAACTAAGGACCTATCCACTCAGACATCGTCATGCAACTGCCACACAGCTGCAGGACCGTTTACGAGATGCGAGGGGTACTAGGGTTTCCAGACAAACCATTCACAACCGACTCCAACGCTTTGGCTTGAATGCCAGACGTCTGTTGCAGGTGACTCCACTGACACCAAGACATCGCTGTGAGGGTTGAAATGGGCACAAGACCATATGATCTGGATAATGCAGCAGTGGTCTACCGTCCTGTTCACTGATAAGTGTCGGGTCACCTTGCACAGAAATGATTGTCGTCAGCGTTGCTGGAGAAGGCGAGGTGAGTGAAACGCTCAGGTCAACATGGTCCACAGGGTTTGCTTTGGTGAAGGAGGTGCAACAGTCTGGGCAGGCATCACCAGTCAGTGCAAAACAGATTTGGTTATTGTATATAAGAACATAAGAACCATACAAACGAGAGGAGGCCATTCGGCCCATCAAGCTCGCTTGGGGAGAACTCAACTAATAGTTCAGAGTTGTTAAATTCTTATCTAGCTCTGATTTAAAGGAACCCAAGAATTCAGCTTGCACTACCTTATCAGGAAGACTATTCCATACTCTGACTACGCGCTGTGTAAAGAAGTGCTTCCTTAAATCCAGTTTGAAATGTTCTCCCGCTAATCTCCACCTATGGCCATGAGTTCTTGTATTTGAACTAATGCTGAAGTAATTATTTGGTTGAACAGCATCCAAACCTGTTAGAATCTTGTATACCTGGATCATGTCCCTGCTCAGTCTCCTTTGCTTGAGGCTTAACAGATTTAGCTTAACTAACCTTTCCTCGTATGACATTCCTCTAAGACCATGAATCCTTCTTGTGGCCCTACGCTGCTCCTTTTCTAAGGCCAAAATGTCCTTTTTAAGATATGGTGACCAAACCCACACAATATTCTAGGTGAGGTCTCACCAAGGAATTGTATAATCTTAGCATTACCTCCCTTGACTTAAACTCCACACACCTGGAGATAAACCCCAACATTTTTGTTATTTGGGGCTATCCCTAAATTTTTGGGGTAAAAAATATTAAACTAATTAAAATGGTGTTACTTCTCATACATTATTAGTAATATCAAAGGGAACTTTTACTTATTTCAATAAAATTCAGAGCAAATAGGAAAAGCAACAATAACATGTAAATAACAATATCCCTAACTTATTGTGAGTAGTGTGTGTGTGTATGTATATATACAGTGGAGGAAATAATTATTTGACCCCTCTCTGATTTTGTAAGTTTGTCCAATGACAAAGAAATGAAAAGTCTCAGAACAGTATAATTTTAATGGTAGGTTTATTTTATCAGTGACAGATCGCACATTAAAAGAAAAATTGAAAAATAACTTTAAATAAAAGATAGAAACTCATTTGCATTTCATTGAGGGAAATAAGTATTTGAACCCCTACCAACCATTAAGAGTTCTGGCTCCCACAGAGTGGTTAGACACTCCTGCTTAATTAGTCACCCTCATTAAACACACCTGTCTTAACTAGTCACCTGTATAAAAGACACCTGTCCACAGAATTAATCAATCAAGCAGACTCCAAACTCTCCAACATGGGAAGTTCAGTGGTGTTGTAATCATTGTGGATTATTCATAGTTGTTTAAGAAAAATACAGAAAAAAGCGGGTATTTATACAGATTTACATATGCAAATATACATAATTATTAGCGGGTCAGAGGGTGGCTGTAGGCTCGTTCACGTGCATAAAATTTCACGCTATTTGGGATACCATGTTTTAGTGTGAATTCTGTGCACGTCCTTATACATGAGGCCCCTGGTCACTAGTGTAGAATTACCCTACTTTGTGAAATGGACTATGCAATAACTGATAATCTTGTACAAGCATTTGCCTGTTTTATACCTACCTACCGAAACCGATAAGTCATTTAGGTCTAATCTGGCAATTTTTAAATACTGTTGTACTAAAATCATGTAAGGTTGCCATTGTATTTCAGTAAAAGAACTAATAGGCCATTAAAAGCAAATATAGTACAAAATACATTTATATTTTACATCTAGCTTTTAGCAGTCAGTTTTATGGTAATTTACAGAAACTGTTTAGGTGCAATTCTTAGGCTTTGTTACTTTGTAGATGCCTGAACGTCTAAGTGTTATGTTATAAAAATGACTATGAATGTATTTGTATGTGAACCCCACCAGCCAGATACAGTGGAGGAAATAATTATTTGACCCCTCTCTGATTTTGTAAGTTTGTCCAATGACAAAGAAATTAAAAGTTTCAGAACAGTATAATTTTAATGGTAGGTTTATTTTTTCAGTGACAGATAGTGTTACGCTTCTAGACAGAGACGCGGACCCAGGAATGCGAGGAAGCGGGTTTTTATTGCAAAGCCTTAAAGGCGAGCCAAAGGTATCCAAGGGAGCAAACAATGATCGTGGTCGAAGTCCAGGCAAAAGGGTCGAGATCCAGGTAGTCAGTCCGAGACGAGAAGACAGGGTAGGAAGGGAAGGACGACGGGCTGGATAAAGGACGGGACTGGGCAAAGGGTTCAGGAACGGGAACTGGGTTGGGAAAAGGAGATCGAGACAGAAGGAGCTAGAACGAAGGTAGGTTAGCAAGCACAAGACGTGAGGGAAGACAAGAGACGAGAAAAATAACTTTAACTTTAAAATAACTTTAAATAAGAGATAAAAACTCATTTGCATTTCATTGAGGGAAATAAGTATTTGAACCCCTACCAACCATTAAGAGTTCTGGCTCCCACAGAG
>JAABNY020000037.1:11896627-11916498 GCA_015164015.2 Brevimyrus niger
GGAAGGAGAGCAGGGAGGAAGAGAGGCGCAAGGAACGGAGGAGTCACAGGGACAAGGAGAGGGACAAGGAGAGGGACCGGGATGACAGGGATGACCGGAGGAAGGATGAGAGGGAGAGGAGGAGAGAGAGGGATGAAGATAGGAGCAGAGGGAGGAGGGACCGTGAGGAGAGGAGGGAGAGGAGAGAAAGCAGCCCAAGGGACAGAGAGAGGGAAAGAAATGGACTCAGGGAAAGGGAGAGAGAGAGGGAACGGGAGAGAGAGAGAGCCAGAGAAAGGGAGGAGGAGAGAGATAGGGGAAGAGAGAGGGAGAGGAGAAGCAGGGGTGGCGATAAGGATCGGGACAAGGCAGAGGAGGAAAAGGAGGCGCCCCAGAAGAATGAGAGCAAAAAGGAGGCCGAAAGGAGGGAAGGTGAAGAGGAACCAGAAGGGGACACCAATCCCTGCCCAAAACCCAACAAGTTTGCCAAGCGCAGCAGTGAGCAGACGGTGACCTCAGCCAGAGAGCGGTTCCTGGCCAGGCAGATTGCCCGCTCCACCACCAAGGCCTACATCGAGAAGGAGGAAGACTAAGACGCAGGGAAGCCATGCAGAAGGAGCACAGATGGAGGACAACCTGCTGCAGTCAGCGTGCACAAGCCCCAGTGACTCTTTATAGGGATGTTTATGTTGTGGGAATAATACACGATTCAAAGCATTTGTTTGAACTTCAGTGTTGGACACCGAACCCCTGATGTAATTTACAATATGTTTTTAAAGGATTTAAGAAAACATTGATAATCAGTATTGTTAATAGAACAAGATTAACAATAATAAAAACGTGTTTGAGTTCATGATCACTGTGGAAGCAAGACTTGGGTATCCAGATTGACACCCCATATTTCTGCAGTTGTCTGAGATGTCCACCAGAGGGCATCACATTCTACAGACTAAGCTGGTTTTGCTCAGTCCTTCATGGGCACAGCCTCCCCCCCCCCCCCTTCCCCCCTGTGTTTAGGGTTGAGGATGCCATGGCCAGGAAGCTGCCCGTGGTGGAGTGAGGTAGGGTGATTAATATGGAGGGTGAGAAACTGTACTGATGTGTGATATTCATGAGGATGGAGATGACAGCAAAGGAGCTTGCAGCAGGCATGTTGGAGAAGTGGGACAGCCTAGTGGTGTAGAGCTGTGTTTTCCAATCCGGTTTTTAGAGACCCACAGACAGTCCATGTTTAGCAAAAATGTGAACTGTTTAGCAGGGAGCTGGGAGGGAGCAACGACGCGGACCATCTGTGGGTCCCTGAAGACCAGGTTGGAAAATGCAGGTGTAGACGTGACGTCAGAGACCACAATGAATATTCCCCAATTTATGAGCAGATAATCCAGAGAGGACACTTTGAGCTACTTCAGGTCTTCTAAACTACAGTGCTTGGCTAAATTGTTCAATTCTTGTGTGTTGACTGGTTTCCCCGACTGAATGACTCATCCAGCTGTTTCATGTTAACATTAGTGACACGTGCATGATTATAGGAAATTAAACAGTCGGCACACAACAAGAACTCAGTGCTTAAATGAAATCTGGGGGGGGGGGTGTTCGACAAAGCAGGATACCTCCGATAACTGGGTTAACTTAAGATAGAAGTGAGGATTGTCCAATAAGAGTTAAGGAGCACTCCTACTTGGCAATCATGACTTTCAATCAAGGAAAACTGGTCAGAGCACAAGAATTGAACTATATAGCTAACCACAAGAAACTGTCAGTTTTCAAGTCAAGTAGTGGATTATGTGGTTATACCCCAGCTGGCACCAGTGCACTGTCCCATAGATGTCTGTTACTCTCCTGAATCACTGCTTACATCACTGCTGAGGTGAACCAGGCCAAAGAATGGCAAGAGAGGGTTGAAACAACAGGGAGGAATTGTTTGAAATCATGACTGTAGGACACAGCCCCATAGCAGAGGCTTGTAGAAAAGTGAAAAGCACACCTTAGGAATTAACATAATTTTGCTTTTATTCTTCATAGAATAACCATACAGAAAGTTAAGATTTTTTTATTGGATATTATAAATGGAATTAACTAAAACCTCCACCCACTGTGCCCAGGATAACTGATTGTAACATGGATAATATTTAACAATCATCATAATAGTCAATAATCTAATCCAAGTATGTAAAGATCTGTATACTGTTGTATTGGTGGTCTGCAATAATGTAATACAGAGTGTTTCATCTCTTTAAAACTATGACCCAGTTTAGACTTTAGAAATAGATAAAAACTCCAATCATGTCCCCCAATTACAAATATGTCACCACATCCTATGAGCCTTTTGCTTTTGATCAGTTAACCTGAATGTGTAGAAAAGGCACATGGCTCTATGAGTACTTGATGTATGAGCCATCAGCTGCTGCTGGTCCCCCTGAACGTACGCTTACACACTCTGTTGGAGGCATTTCTGCCCCCACTATTGGTCCCTCTCTCTTTCCCACCCTATTGGGCGCACCAATAAGCCCGCACATTTGTAATGAGTACTGCACTGCAGTCCCTATGGGTCTTCAAGCAACTACAAAATGGAAAGTTCCATCCTTTTACATTTCTGATATTCCCATGAAGCAGGATAAGGATAGATTCACTCAAAAGAATTTGGGGCAGTTGACATACAATTTTTTTTTTAAATATTGCTTCCTGCTTCAGAGCTGATACCGAGGGAGAAGCCCAGGACCAGTCCACACAGGGCCCCCCCCTCATCACACACGCTGTTCTGTTACATTCCCTTTGACTGACGCTACAGGCTGCATCGCCGTCCCTCCCAGTAAATGAGATCCTGATTCTTTGTTAAAGACACTGACCATTCAGAGCACATTCAACCAAGGAAAACACACCAAGCAATAAAGACGGCAAATGATACAAGGAAATAACAGAACTGTTTTATCTGATACGTGATCATCTCGTTCTAAAATCGTGGGGACTTGTCTTGGTGCTATACTGTCAGGGGAAGAGTCTTACAGTGTAATTAGACTTTCCCATCAAGAGAAGAGCTCTCCTCGTTTAAATGCTTGTGACAGCCGCTGGTCACCGTGGCATCCACACTCCACACGGTCTACACACGTGCATCACCAAGTATGCACCAGTTCACTTAAATTTGCATACAGCAGGTTTCCCATTAGAAATAGAAGAAACCCAAGTTCCGGAATTGAGGATGGAAATTCTACACTGGAGCGATGCTGTGCTTGTTATAATCCATCCCATGTATCTATTTTTAATCACTAGCCCATTTGGCAGCCCATAACCTTGGCAAAACTTCAAGGCCAACTTGGCATATTCCAAGATCCATTAGGAGCATTTGTGGAGAACTTCCAATCACAACGTGAATACCAGCACCAGAAGAGCTGTGAATCGCCTAATACTTCAGTATTTTTCTTTTATTAGAGGAAGACTAATGAAATATAATATAAAGCCAAAGCTGAACTAAGAGTGTGAAGGAAGAGCCTGGGTAGTTCTGCAAGCCTCAAAAGTACAGGTGCTCAGTAATCCAGCAACACACAGGAGCACCAAGACCCTATTACACGATAGGGGGCAGTGTAGACTGGAGGCAAGTACAGCACACATGGGGAAAGCTGACCGCTGGCCCCCATGCCCATCTGTCACTTACACTGCTTTGTGCTGGCAGACCTGTCCGAGCCGAGCCAACTGACCATCAGACTTTTCAGGTCAGGTGATCCTCTGTTAGACCTTAACAAATATAATGAAAGAGAAGGCTGCGAAGCACCCCGGGCTAGAAAACTGGGTCTGATAAAACTTACAACCTAAGAAGATTTTTTTAATTTTTCAAATAAAAACCCAAGATTCACTGAACTGGAAACCATAACGGAGGAGAGCTAGAGAGGGAGAGAGAGGGAATGAGGAAATGAAAGAGGAAAGAACTAAAATGTATTGTTGACTTTTCTTAAAAAAAAAAGGCATCCTTTGTCTAGAGAAGTCCATGGTGTGGGAGTCTTTGGACGGATGGGAGAGAAGTGGGACGGAGGTGGTGGAGGGGGCAACCCCCCCCATTTATATTTTCATTTTTTCATTAGGCAAGTGCTCCCATTGGGTCCCAGGCAGGAAGAACAATGGGATCCTGTTTCATCACTTCCAGCGTGTCGGAGGTAACAAACTTCTTGTCCACCACGACTTCGTAGACGTACTCTGAGAACCAGTCATCTGTCATGATGAGATAACCTGCACATTATAGAAAGAAGCCAGTTAAGAGTTTGGGTCTGTAAACCAACTCAAGACATAGACAAGATGAAAAGAGAGGCTTGTGTCATGCCAGTGAGATCCTCAATCAAACTTCAGTCCAGATGAAAACATGCAGGAACGAGATTTGGGCTGTCAGTCACATGATGAGGACTATGGATGGAAGATCAACCCCGCGGGGCTTGGAAGAAAAAAAAACCCAAAAAACTCTTTCACCTTTATTTCCGCGATCGTCTCCCCAGGAGTTTTCTGCACGCCATTTCTCAAACGCTCCCTCCTTCCCTTTCTGACAACCGAAGAATGAGACGGCAGTCAGTTTCGGTTCTGGAGGCTTTAGGCAGAAAGATCGACTCTTCATCCAAGCACATACTATGAGTCTGAACACAAGTGTGTGACTGAGATAGAGGCTCACGGCAAACCTTGTCAGTGACAGCAGTGAGGATCATGGCGTGAGTCATGAGCGAGTCGCCATACATCAGTCTCTCAGCCTTGGACAGGTTCTTCACAGAGACTCCAAACACCAGCTCGTGGTTGAACCTGCGTGGCGCAAAAAGCAGCAGCATGGGAAGGAGCATGAGAAAGGTGGGGAGACAGGCAAGCAGTGCAGGAAACAGACTAATAAGCCACAGGCTCCTTGGCTGGACCGACAGACAAATGGGATTGTTTGACTGATACTCACACATTCATGTCATTGATGCCCAGTTTCCCGTGGAAGTGCTTCCCCACGTCACAGCCGAACCACACCGCCTACACAGAGGCACATGTGAGGACGGGATACAAACAACCCCCCCTCCCCCCCCCCCGCCACAAACACACACACAGCCCCGCTCCTACCTCTCCGGCCTTAATGGATTCTGCTGCAGCATCCTTGAGCAACTGGATGGACTGGTTGTTATATAATGTCTTCCTCCCACCCACCATGTTACCCAAAAACTCCACTGTGTACATCTTCGAATAGGGACTTGTGGGCCGTGGGTCATTCACCAGGCACACCTATGGGAGCCAGGAGGGGACAATCAAAACCTACAATACCTTCTTAGCCCTGTTAAACTGGGGAGGTAATGAGCCTGAGAGGTCAAGGCGGATGATGATTAAAGGAACATTTGACTGACACAATGCAGGCAGCCGGTGGCTTACCTTGTCTTGGATGTTGTAGACTGGCTTGACGTGCTCCCTGTAGAACTCCTGGGGCGTCAGTGGGCCGATGTGGTGGAAGTTCTTCTCCTTATCCCGGAATTCCCAACAGATGGTGTCAGGTGGGCTGCCCAGGCAGACACTGACTATGCGGAACACCTGAGTGCAGGAGTGCAGAGAAAGGGCCCACAATTACCAGAACATGGGCAGAAGAACCATCTCACAAGGCAAGGTTCTATGTCACCGCTTAAGTGCTGCCAAATCAGATCCATCAACGTGATGAATGGTCTTTATCTGCACCTTGATTTTGAAGAAACGCTGTGCCCACAAACATCCCTTGACCGGGTGGTCAGAAACATTCAACAAGACCCAAGAGATCTATCATGCACAGCCATCTAACCCGGTTACACAGAAGTTCCGCTGGGCAGCAAGGCTTACACACAGGCTCGGGCTAGAACTCACCTCCTCGATCATGGTGTCCATAGCTTCGGAAAGGTCTGCTTTGGTGTAGCTGCTGCCCACCATGTCCCTCAACCTCAGACAATACTCCCGGAGCTGAAAGATACATGGTCATTCTGAAGAAAAACCCGATGACAGAAACACCGGGATATAATCCCTTACGCCCAGGAATCATCCTCAAAAACAAGATTGGCCAGGATTCAGCAGCAGACCTGGTCCGGTATGCCGCCCCACCTTGTGATTGAGGACGTCATTCATCCTCCGCGATGCCTCCGAGCTGTGAGACTCCGGGAAGCACTTCTTTGGAATAACTCCATACTTCTCTGCAAAAATAAAGACAAGCAAATGAATAAACTAATATTTACATACATGAATAAAACAATGTACCAGTGCAGTTGGGTTAATTCGGGGCCAGTTCTAGTTATAGGTAGAATAGGTGGTTGCCTAGGGCCCCTGAATTGGCGGTGTTGAGGAAGAAATGAAATGATTTTTACTGGGGCAGCTAGACAGGCCTCTCGGGTAAAGCTTTAGTGACCCGGAAAGGATCTGGGAAGGTCAGTCTGAAAAGCTAGAATAGGGAGGATACAGGATAAAGGAAGTCAGAGAGAAGATGGGTTGTCACATTTACCGATGAGGTTGACCAGCATATCCCACTGTCCCCCATCATTTGTGGGGTTAGACAGCAGGAACTGCACCAGCCGCCCGTCCACTGGCTCGTTCCGAAGGGCCGTCTCCACAAAGGCGTGCAAGAAATAATAGCAGCGCTCCACCTGGTACACAGAAGTGGAAAAGCAGCTTACGCCAACTGAGAAGCACCGACACGGCAAAGCCAACGGGAAGCTCCCGTCTGCACACAGCCCTGGGGGCCTGGCACCTCTGCACACGCTCACCTTATCCCAGAAGAAGAGGTAGGACTGACTGAACTCAAACTCCTCGATGTTGAACTTCTTCATGAAGGGCAAGCGCATCACGTTGAGGCAGGAGAAGATCCAGCATCGTCCTGCAGGGGAACAAGTGAGCTAATGGGGTGTGTGTGTCTCTGCTGTGCCGTGTGGCTCAGTGGGTTAAGCCTCTGTGCCTGTGATCAGAAGGGTGCTGGTTCAAGTCTGGCCTCTTCAGAATAGTCCCTGGGTCCTTTAACAAGGCCTCTAACCCCCAACTCCCAGATTGGTATAAGATAGCTGCCCCAAGCTTGCTCTCACCTGTGTGGATTTACTTCTGAATCTACATGGGGAAACCCCCCAGCGTATCTTAAGATACACTGTGGTCCTGTGGGAATGACGTCTCACGCGACTGTATACTTGTGTATGGCTGGCAGGACAGTAAAGTCCCACTTGAATTATGCGTCTGGATGGTCACTGGATCTTCCACTTTATAGTGTAAATGACACCCTGTCACACACATTTTTAATCACAAGTCAATTTTATTTGCATGGGCTTTGCAAATGTATCACCGTAATTACAATTCTGAGAGCTACTGCACCCAGATATCGCTAACGTTCAGAACCCTGTGCACTAACTGTTATGTAAGCTGCCACTTTCTCTCTTGGTACAAAGGTCGTTGCCAGGTTTAGACCCAATACAGTTCAGGGAAGCAGTGCCGGCCACTTTGCCAGAATGAAGAGTCCCAACGCCGGGAAGTTAAATGAGGTGCTTGACTTCAGTAATCATCTTAATGGGGCTTCCCCTTTAACCATTAATTGTTAATGGATTAATCCATTAACCCAGTAATCACAAACTGGCCAAGTACTAATCTAAGTGAACACAGTTACATTGTTTTACACCAGCCCTATGGATGCTGGGTGTGTTTTATTTCCTGTAATCTCCCGAACATTCCCAGCCTTACCAGAGCTTTTCTGGTTGGTGATTGGCTTGCCCTCCATTGGAATGCTGTGCTGGAAGATGTGCACAGTGTCCTGAACAGTCTGCCGGTGCAAGCAAACCTCCAGAGGGTCGATGCAGGTGGAGACATTCTGGGCCAGCAGGTAGCGCGGTTCTGCCTTCAAGCGCTTGGTGAAGGAGGCAATCTTATCCTGGCTGAGTCCTGGGACAGGAGAAGTACAGGATGGGATTGGAGCCAGGGGATCAGAGTCCGAGATGATGGGGGGTTAGCAGAAAGCTAGAAATCATACCTCAAGAGATATGGAACAGGGATGCAGGGCACTTTCATATAGATCAGGGGTGAAAAACAGTATTAACTGAGCCACTGCAATCCAAACAAGGTACCGTACGAAATAGCTTACACATCATTGTCTGTTCTCACATACTGACTGTATATTTGGTCCTATTCACCCCCCAACCCCAACCCCCAGACTTGTCCTGTATACTGCGGCGGGGGTATTCCCTCATCGTAGATGTCGATTTGAATAGTCACAGTTCATTTACAATGGAGAGTATAGTTAGCACTGATGTAGCGTAGCCAGCAGAGCGATGCCACAGCCCTGTCTCGCTATACAGTGTCCTGTTATGTGTGATGGGAGATCTGAGATCGAGGTGGAGGTGGCAGGACGGTACTCGTTTGCGTCCTATACGCTTAACCAGTCATTAGCGTGAATAAATGTAAAACACACTGAAATCAATGAGTGAACTCCGGATGTACCGAAAGTCAAACTGCGGTTGCTGAACCGTAATGTCAGCACCATCGTCCAAACACAAAAATGAAGAGATAATTTAAGCAAAATAATACGCCATACGGGAAACGGAATACATTTCCCACTTATGTACAACACTAGAAACAGTTTCAATTAAAGTTATTAGGTTCTGACTTCACCGCGAGAGGTATCGCTGCATTATCTGGAAGTCAAACGTTTTAAATTCACTGTCGACAAAGCATAAATAGATCCGTGCTGACATACCGGTGTCCATCGCTCCAGCGGGGGGTTTGTACTGATCTCTGCTAAAGGGTCGCCGGATCGGGGGCTGATCGGTCTTTGTTTATGGCCCCACTCACCAAAGCAGTTCGTGTCCCGGAAACAGGAAGCGGACCGGATGGCAGTGTGACCCGATGCTCAGCGCACGGACTCGCAAAAACGTTTAAATACAAGTATTTCTGTAAAATCGCAGTGGTATAAAGGTCTGCCTGTAGAGCGCACAAGGATTATCAAATGAAATATTAAACAAGCTACTGGTCAGAGATAGGCGGGAGATTTGAAACGCGTTTGAGAGACTACAGATGGTGTTATAAGCCAACATCCCGTTGAATCAAATGGAGCTGTGACCCATGTAATTAAGGATTTCGCGGAGAGCGCGCGATCTTTAGTTCCGCATATTCCACTCGTTGGTAGTTACATGTCATATAGGTCCGCCCCATAGGCTAGTCATCCATTTCAAACGTAGCCGTACCATTGTATTTACCAATGATTCACGTTAACCTCTCCCAGAGGTGCAGTAGCACCATGAAGAAGTCAGTGCAATACTGGATTTAACCAGAATATACAAACTATTAAACTTGAGTGACCAAAACACGAAATATTTCGTGATCAAACTCGGTACATGAAAAACCAGGAAAATTGCTCAAACGTTACCACGTTTCTTAATGCACACCCAGTCAAGCGTGGTGAGAAAGTAGGTCACGAAATCGATCAAAAGGGTTATTGAATCGCCCATAGATGTAGCAGCTTACAACTTGACAATCTGATTCCATCCAGTAACTGAAAACAAACTACAGTCTTTTTTCCAATACAAATCAGCTTTATTGAACAAGACACAGACAATAATTGCAGTGAGCACCAGGCTTCCTTCCGGTGTGTCAGAACTCACAGGTGGTCTGGAGAAATGCCAACCCTGGAAATAGAACCAGGCAAGACAATTAATTGGGAGGGTGGGGGGCACACAAAGACAGACTTCATTTCACCGAAAAGGAGGTGTCAGAAAACCATGTATTCACCACTGAGCAATCTGCCGGTAATTCCAGCTATTTCAGTTTAGGTTTCATCATTTCACATCTCAAACAAAAAACGGATTTTTAAACACAGCGCCTCTTGAGCAACTGATTAAGTGAGGCAATCGCGTTTTCGGTGGTTTCACTTCACATTAGCTGTGACAGGCTTACCTTAACGGTCCAAAAAGCATCGCACGAAGCAATCAACGGATGGGATACGAAGCTGCAAAAGAGAATAGACTAAATACAGCGCATAAGAACAAGTCTAGACGTTGCCACTTGGTCTTCTGCCATGTCTCAGAACAATGGATTACAAAATCGTCAGTTATCGCATCAGACGGCACTTCCTATTCCACGTTATCGTCACTGGAACATGGCATACATACAAGTATAACAAAAAGGAGTTTAAATTAAGATTATATACTCCTGTCAAAGTACAGCTTACAGACTGAAGAGCAATCGGCGATATTAGAGCATCACAAGGTAAATAGAACATATGAAAAGCACAAGACTTACCCTAGAAAGGTAAAGCATACGCCGCCCTAGCTGCACAGAAAACCTCCCTTCTACTCATCATCCTAAAATACGATTGAAGATCGACCCACTCATCCAAAATCGGTTTAACAATACATTCTGAAGAATGTGAATAACCTAGTTAGGCTCTTCTCTTTCCAAATTACAAAATCCAGAAAAAAACGTCCCCTGACTCAGGAAAGAAAATAAGGGAACAGGCATTTGCCACGTGCTTTTCGGCGCATGCAGTTCATGTCGGCAAACAAAACACATCGCTAAATTTAATAATGCAACAACCTAAAGTACATATAGAAATATACTTATTTAAACATTTTACATAAGGAGCAATTATATTAGGTAGAATTAAAATAGACATAGCTTCCCATGCCACCCTTCCGAACGCTCAGCGTCCTAGACTGAAAAAGAAAGAGTAGAGTCGAGCGCCCATTTTTATAGAAGACCACGTCGGGTGACGTCACGGTCACAGTCTGTCGATTGCAAATGACGTATCAGCATTTTGTTACAAATGAGTCCGTTGAGCAACACGAATAGAGTTGCACGAAAGTTCCGCTCTGGCGGCTCTTTATTCTTAAAAAATAGCTTTTGTCAATACGATGTCTTTTTGAGATAACTGTGGGTAGTTTCATTTATTACGTACCTCAGACATTTGGGTGGCTTGATGGTTAGCATACACAGCTTTGAACTACGTCGCAGCAGACTAATAAATATTCACATAAAAGTGGTTAAAAGCGATATCCAAGTAAAATAATGTAAAAGAAAAGCTTGTCAAAAATGTCACATTACTGACACAAAATACATTTTATTTACCAAACTCTATATAATACATAACATTCAAATATACATAGATAACATTTCTTTAAATAGTCAACATTTTAACATTCTTTTATGTCGTATATATGATCTGTAATTAATACACATGACAACATAATATATAAATTTAACAGATGGCAATATATTACTTTGGACACTGGGAATTGTAAATCTATAAATTATTTGTATATATATATTACATCTCGGATGTAAGTTGTACAATAAAAAAAAAGAGCAGTACGTTTTTGTTGCTTGATTACCACTAGGGGCGCTAAAGGTTTGGTTCTTCGTAGGAAAGATGGCGTAACGCTTAAGTTGTGCTTGCACAGAAGAGTTGTGCTGTCACAGAACAGTGAGTGTTTTGTTACGCGCCTTTTGTTTTGGTAAATTAAATAAGAATGTTTTGATTTTCCCACTAATTTAGTAGGGAAGGTTTAGGGGTTATATGATTGTGGAAGAATCTGAAATGAGATTTGTGTTTATGACTGAAATATGACAAGGGTTATCAATATTTTTCTGTGTTTACATTCACTTAAACACATACAGATAATGAATTTCAAGTATTTCATTCATACGCTTAAATCCACACTTAAGATGGATGCCCTGGAAATTCTGCTGGCCTCCTCGGTAACGTCAGTATCAGGAAAGGGACACAATTTATACCCAGCCTTGGATCTGGTACCAAGAAATTCACATTCATTGGAATATGTTGCACGTTGATTTTGTCTTGTCCTAGTTCACACTTGTATGACTGTATTTTATTTGTTATTTTATTCTGAGAGCCAAGTCTATTAGTCACCATTTCAGCCATTCTCATAGCCCATGCTATTGACTTTTGTAATGGCTTCTCCCCTCACAGTGTCAAATGTAAGTTGCCTTTTTTTGGTTGTGTGCACAAACATAATATCCACCCTTCCACACCCTGGACTGGATGCCAGTTCATTGCAGGGCACACCCAGAGTCATTCGCTAATGGGCAATTTGGAGACTCGTGTCTTTGGACTGTGGGAACAAAACTTTGTTCCTGGAGAAAACCCATGTGATATGGGGAGAAAATGGCAAGTCCACACACACAGAGGAGCCCCCACATCACATTATATGATTATATATAACTTAACCACTTATGTTTATACCAGATAGTGACAAATTTGTGCCAATTAGTTGGTGTTTCCATTTTTTTGTTCAGCTTTTCAGAAACAAATTTCATTTAATTGTGCCAAACCAGCTTCCTCAGCCCGATTTCCTTCTTTTAATACAGCCATGTGTTTTTCAGAGCTTCTGGATTTGACCAATCACCTGCTGTGCTCTGTGATTGGTCATTCACTCCCACTAAGCCATGTGACCTCTGGTACTAATGTCCTCCTTAAATGAGCAAAGAGTACATTTGAATTAGGCTTCAAATTACAGACGCCAGATGTTCCACTAAGTAAGATGGGAAAATGCATGAGAAAGCCACCCAGAAGCTTTGGGGTACTGGGATCTGGTTTGAGTGGTAAATGTTAAATGAGGGTTCGCCCTTATCGTCAACCCTTGCGGGAGCTGGATTTCTGGAGCACTAACATATTTCAGTTGCATTGCTAATTGCTAGCTTTTTTCGCATTTGTGTGTGCGTGTGAAAGATGTATAATTGTCATATAGAATGGTGCGACATTTTCTGTTTAGTGATACAGAATAGCAATGATAAAAATCCATTAGATTATCTTTTTTATCTTCTTCACTACAATTCTCCCGGTTCCTGTGCTCTTTAATTATGGTGATTCCGTTGCTATGTCGCCCCCTGCAGGTCTGATTCAGACCAGAGAATTAAAGCTTAGAGTGAGGATAACACAGAAGGCTGATGCCTCTATTCCTTCTCCAATCCCAAACATGGTGTCAGTAACTGCATGGTGCTCCTACCTAAAGCAAGAGGTAAAAAACACTTAGAAGGTGGAACAGGGCAGTGATTCAGAGGAAGATACACTGGAGAAATAAAATGTCCATTAGAGGAAAGAGAAAACACGTAAACACACCATACCGTACGTTAACTAGGCCCCAGCTCCATGCTTCAGCTAGTGTCCCTGTAAAGATAAGACAACACTGTCAGATGTCACAAAACGTTCATTGCACCACAGACAAATCTATTCCATTCAAACAATAAAAAACATTCATCCATTTATTTTTTATACTGATTTTTCCAATGCAGGGTCATGGGGGTCCAGAGCCTTTACCAGAAACTACAGGTGCAAGGCGGGGAATAACTTAGAATGAGGTGCCAACCCATCAAAGGGCACACACCCCCCCCCCCCACTGTCACATACATGCAAGCCGAGGGACAATTTTGCAACTTCAATTAACCTCAGCATGTTCTTGGCCATTGGCCACTGGAGAACCTGTAGGAAACCCCACAACAACACAGGAAGTACATGCAAAATCCACACACATGGAACCTTGATGGAGATTCAAACTTTGGTCCGAGAGGCGTGAGGCCACAGCGCTGAAGTATAAACCATACCTACATCACCAACACTAGTGTGAAAACTGCACCCCGATTTCCTAATATGACATTTTTAGCATTCCACTGGACTGTAGTCACGGTTACATTTTTTACATTTACATTTTATTTATTTAGCAAAATGGTTTTATCCAACACAACATACATTTTTGTAATCGGGGTTAAGAATCTTGCTCAGGAGCCCAACACTAAAATCACTAGGATTTGAACCAATAACCATCCGATTACAAACACAGCATCCTAACCTCATGGAACTGTTTGAAGGTACAACCTGATATTCCCAGTGAAGTGTAAATGTAGGGTCTGGAAGCAATACTGCTCACAAGTCTTTTCATGCTCTTTTGGCAGACCTCCAAAGGTACTGCTCATGCGTCGTGTCCATAATGCTAGAGCAGATGGGATTACAGCAGTGTTTGCCATCTTGGTTCTGAGCCTAACAGAAGGACAACTGTACAAACCTGCAGCACAGCCTCGCATGACACTCTGAATGGATGTGGAAAACAGAAATAAATGTCTGGTTGCTTGTTCCAAAACGTTTTCTTCCATGAAAGAAATGAACAGGTCGTTGAATCTTACAACCAAGTTAATGTCTGTGGTCAGTGACAGTGATTGATCTATATGTCCCTGGGTGTTTTATAGGATGAGACCTGCTTAATTTCTATTTTCTGAATGACTTATTTTCAGTAGACATGGAATACCAAAAATATTTTCCTCTGTTTTGTTTGTGCATTATGATCAAAACACTCCAGTAACCTGTCCAGTTTGTTGGTTTTCCATCTGGATAATCTTGGTCGGTCAGTAAGGAACGTATGATCCAATTATCTGAATATTTAAGCATGAATTAATTTTGTTTGTTCATTTTGTACAAATTTTGTTGAATAATGTGACTGTAACAACTACATCTTTAGCTCCATGTTCCTCTTTATAAGTAATAAGTTAATATCTTATCTAGATTTAAACTGTAGCAGTTTATGTAGAGATTAAAGAGTCAAATATTACCCAAATCTTGCAGTTTCATGTTCTTGGAAGGCCCAGCTGTTGTACCCTTGAGCAAGATACTTAATATAATTGGCTCTGATAAGACATCCAGCATCAAACTCCTGAACCACTTTGAACACCAGCAGCAACAAACAACAGTGACTGTAAATGCGTGCAAGACATGGTTCTTATTTCACCAGTAGGTGGCGGTCTGTACTCAGCATGAACAATGCAAAAATGTGCAAGATCAGAACTGGGCCAATTCAGTGGCCAATTAAGTCGAAGAAATATCCAAATGCATAATGAGTCATATTTTTACACCAGAAAGTGTAGCCCCAAAGCACCATGGATTTATAATCATAAGAATGTTAATTAGGCTTCCTTTGTTCAGTTAATTAGATTTGTTAGAGGATGCGGAGGCTCCAGAAAATTCTGCATTAACTAAAAACTAGAATATGTTTTTGCAATTACATGGTGATTAAGGTGGCTTTTAAAATGAATGTAAGTAAACAAGATGACTTTCATTAAAGATTATCATTCATTTCCCTTGACACTCTCAAACTGAGTCTCCTTGTTTCAGGCAAAATAAAGCATCACGCCTTCAGTGGCTGGAACAGCTGAAATAAACAAAGTAAGGGCCATTTTTAAGGGTCTCACAGTATGTAACTTACTGAGGCCGAGTTGGTCAGCTTGTCGAAACGGAACTTCAGGTTGGACCTCGGAGATGATTTTCCCTTTGCGTCTTCCCCACGTGAGATTTAAAAAAAAAGGGGATGAAAAAAAAGTTAGGAAACACCACTGTGGGGAAACAGCTTCTGTGCAAGATGTGCGGTGGTGATGGATGCTAAGTTTGACCTGTAAGGAAAGCAGTTTCCTGATAGAAGACAGTGTTTATGGCTGGGGGGGGCCTACCTGTGGGACTAAGACACCGGATGACTGGGGTCCCCGGGCTCTGCATATCCACACTGAGGGAGGGGCTGTACACTGGTGGGTGTCCTATAGAAGCCTGAAACATTATAAGATGGCATGGGGGGCAGATATAGACCAGCACCAGTATGTAACTGCAAATCCCATCTTCAGAGCAACACCTACTAGAGACTCAGTAATATCACGTAAGTAGTAGCAATCAGCTGGACTGAGAAAGAACAAGGTTGTTGATTCAACCCCTGGTTTCTGATTGTATATTAGTTGCTCTAGCTTGGTGGGAAGTGAAGCAAGACTATGACCAACTTAGGTGTTATGTTGTCTCTGGTGCCGGGTCAATGTATGAAAGCCAGTCACACTCACTGGGTCCAGTTCATCCAGAATCTCCCCTTCACCAGCTGCACTGCTGAAGCTACTTGTGCTGGAGGAGGAGCGGGAGATGTCAGGCCGTCCCGTGCCGCTGCTCTCCTTCTGCTTGGTCCACTGCCTTTGGAGACAGGCACTGTCCGACACCCTGGCCATCTCATTTTCAAACTCTATTGGATCTGCCTAACAAATCCCCCATTCCCATCATGCTTTGCGACTCACTTCTCTTTAACGGGGTTGATCTCCGGGGAGCTGGGGTTCGACAGTGTTTCTGACCTCACCTCCTGGGAAACATGGCTGCCATCTGATATCTTTACGTCACTGCAGACACAGCAGTGAAAAGAGTTTTCAGAGCAAAAGCCATTGTTATAGTTATACCTCTGATGTATCAACTGAGGTGAACTTCTCCACAGGAATCCAACAGTGGTGTTTTTGTGTCAGAGCATGGGTGTGTCTAGGCACAAACGAGTGTAAATCTGGGTGACTGTGGCATGGGCTATGAGAATGGCTGACATGTCAGAGTGTAATTGGCTTATCCATATGAAAAACAATTTGCGATTGGCCTAATTTTTTAGATGCCTGTATATGATTTGCTTGCCAGTTTGAGTATCTATGTATGATTGGCTAACTGATTCAAGTACTACTGTCTGATTAACTTCTATGTATGAGTATTTGTGTGTGACTAGCTGACCTGTACAATTGCTGCTGTGTGATTGGCTTACATGCATGAATACCTGTCCGACCTGTCTGTGTTGATATGCAGCCGAGGGAAAAAACCTGACCGTCGCTTCACTGGGCTTTTCAGTGGCGACTTGGCTACTGCCCCTGGGGGCTGGAAAGGCAAAAAGGATGGGAGAGAAGAGGAATGAAAGGGAGGGGGTGAGATGGAAAAAAAAAGACTATTTGTTTTATATTTTACCATGTTTCACATTTCAAAAACTATTTTCTCTTAGATTTTCTTGTTCTTTCATTCTTTCTTTCATTGCATATTTCAGGATACAGACGGATACCCCACCCCCCTTACCGAGAAGGTACTTTTACTGGAGTCGCTGCTGTTCTGGGGTAGAATCCCACCACTCAGGCTGGAGGGGACCCCGCCACCCCCCCCTTGGGCCCGGTGCCGGTGCTGGCCCGCCATCGTTTCCATGGAGTGGCTTCGGACCCGCATTGCTCGCTGGGGGGGTGGAGGGATGGGTCATGTGACATGCGCTGTACCGCGACACTGACAGCGGAGGCAACAGGCCGCACACCGGCGTGGGACGGCACCTTGAAGGTCTCCAGCAGCCCCCCGTGGCCCCCGTTCTCCAGCTTGTCGTCGTCACACCCCCCCCCCAAACCCTGCATGGCCTGTGTCTGTCGGTGCAAATCTTCGATAAGGTGGTCAAGCAAGGCCGCCCTGGTCCGGCCCTGTCGCAGCGGCAGGGAAAGACAGGCATGCAGACATACACATTCACAGTAAGGTTTATTTTCCACAACTTTTTCATTTATATCTATCCATCTATCCTACTTTCTGTGTGGTTTTTCCACATGATTCATCCCCAGGTTGTCCTCTCACCTCCAGCTTGGCGAAGCGGTCTGACTTGTAGCAGGCGAGCTCTGCGTTGATCAGCTTGGTCAGTAGGAACTCCCGAAACTCTGGGCCCTGGGGGGGGGTTGGATGTTTTAGCAACCCCAGGGAGCGTTTACCTCACTGAATGTGGGCGGGTGGTGAACATGTGTCAGGAAGTGTATGCAGATATGGAACTGCCCCCCCCCCAACCCCACTTTACCTTCTTGAAGATGGGGGGGTCGGGAAGGGGTGGCCCAAAGGTAGGTACATCTTCCCGTGCCGTGACAGATACCTGTCAGGGAAATGCAAGTAAATCAGTGAGCATAGGTAAGGTAAGTTTAGGTTAGGTTAGGTGAGGTTAGGTTAGGTGAGGTGAGGTCAGACTAGGTTTACTTTATTGTCCCCAAGGGGAAAGTTGTCTTGGGCTCCAAGCCACTGCATTCTGTAACATACATTTACTGCATTCAACACAATCACACCATACACTGCTTATATATAATAATACTACCTCAGAAAAGACAAGTGCAGAATATACCAAAATCGGGTCTCATAGGCTCTGTTTTATCTTGTGACAAAATATCTATGCTCAAAGTATAAAATACACACCAGAATCAAGGCAAAGCATAGTGACTGTGTTTCACGATTGTACACTGTCAGAAAAAAAAAGTACTAATTTGTACCTTTGCTTGTCACTGGGACTGTACCCTCAAGGGTAGTTTGTACTCTTTAAGATATACTATAACGAACTTTTTTGTATCATGGGGGGTAAGTTATTGTTGTTTCTACCTTGGAGATGTTCCCCAGAGTCAACTTCTGTACCTTAGATTAGACTAAAAAGTAAATTTACTTACAGCTGGGGTATAACTGGCAGACCATTCAACATACAGTCCCAGTCACAAGCAAAGGTACAAACTGCTACTCTATATTTCTGGCAGTGTACAGCTGCATTGGCAGGAATCCCTGCTGCTTCTCAGCGGCCAGATACCTTGTATGTGGTGTGCTCTGTGTCAGGGTTCTCCACCTGCACCAGGATGTAGGCGTGCAGGAAGTTAGAGGCGATCATGTCAGGCACAAAGGGCGTGGCCTCTTCCTGGAAGACGGCGGCGACGATGTCGTTCCCAATGTGACGCTTCCGCTGGAGCTGAGGGGAGGGGCGGCAGAGAGAAGAGCGAGCTGAGCCAGAAAGAGGAAGTGAGAAGGGAGCAAGTGATGTCGGCGAGGAACGCCTCCACGACCTCCACAGGCTAAGCTACTATTGGCTACCTGCTGGGCGTCGCCCTCTGTGAAGGGCAGCTTGGTGGAGATGTGGAACATGACCTCCATGTCCCGGAAAACTGTATAGACAGACTGTGAGCCCGTCTGGCCGTGGGACACGTCCAGACCACCCCGGAAGCTGGAAGGAGGACGGGGGAAAGGGGAAAGGGTGAGGGTTACTAAAGGAATAATAAACGATAAACAAATATATATATACATACAGTGGTACTTTGGTTCTCAAACTCACTAGAACTCGAATTTTAGACGATCGCCTAGATGCACAGGCAAGAACTATTTATCATCACTATTGCATGTCAGCTTTTAAGTGGAACACAGGCTAAATTCTCCCATATCTCAGGTTTACTAGCTAAAGAAAGGTGCTAGAAGGCATTTGCTTGAACTCGATCTGAATATCAGAAGTCGAACTGTGAACGCTGACCTGATATAAATTGTATGCGCCAGGAAATGTAATTCTTACTTGAATGCCTTCTTCACAGACCGGACGATTAACCAAATAAAGCAGCACAACATTACAATAACTAACAATAAATAAAACACTAACTTTCGTGTACTATTTAGGTCTAAATTTATGTCATTTATTTAAACTTTATTTTACTAGGTAAATTAACTGAAAACCAGTTCCCACATATTTAGGTGTGTTGTGAGTGCGGAAGCGGCAAGCAGGCGAGTTGAGCTGGACAGACGGGTAAACGGGGTTTATTAGGAATATAAGGGCAGACATCCACGCACATCAACTAAAATTAACCAACTTCAATGACAGATCAGACGCATACGGACTTAGACATGGACTAAATACACAAGACAGGCTGAATTGAACAAGCAGGTGAGTGCAATCAGGAATTAACACAAGGTAACGAGGGGGGCATGGCATACACGAGGATCGTACGAGCTGGGCGTGACAATTATGGTGTAATTTTGGGGGGCCGGGAACCAATTAATTGGTTTTCCATTATTTCTTATGGAAACTCGAACTTAATAGGATTCAATTCAGAGTGCGGAACGGATTAAGTTTAAGAACCGATGGTACCACTGTGTGTGTGTGTGTGTGTGTGTGTGTGTGTGTGTGTATTTATACATATACATATACATATACACACACACACTCGCCTAAAGGATTATTAGGAACACAGAATACTAATACTAATATTAGGAATACTAATACGGTGTTTGAACCCCTATTTGCCTTCAGAACTGCCTTAATTCTACGTGGCATTGATTCAACAAGGTGCTGAAAGCATTCTTTAGAAATTTTGGCCCA
>JAABNY020000037.1:11951533-11967480 GCA_015164015.2 Brevimyrus niger
AAGGAAAAAGGAGGAGATGACAGGATTGGTAAAATGGGTGGGGCTAAAACCAAACAACCAACCCCTCGCGGTCCAAGAACATGAGGGGGGGGGGGGGGGGGGGGGTAAAACTGGTACATGTGAGAGTAAATCAGCACTATTGCTTTCCTCTGTGTTGTATGAGTGTGTTTGTGTGTGTATAATGTCCCTTCCCTCAATGGACTGAAACACGGAAACGTTTCCTCAAATGACCAGGAACCCAAACATGCACATGTACATCTGCCATGACAAGCTCCAAGCCCAGCTCAACCCTATGGAAATAAAGGGGTGGAGACGAGCCGGAGGTAGGAGTCGGGGAGGGGGGGGACTCACCATCTCACCAGCTGCCAGCGAGATGCTGCGCCTCTCTCTGCGCACCTCCGCTCCCCCGAACCCAAGCTGATGCCTCCTCCGCCGCCGCCGCCGCCGTCCATCCCCACAGGTCGGGGAGAGAGTGATACGGAGAGTGAGTGACAGACAGAGAGTGAAATACAGTGTGTGTAAGGGAGGTAGGGAAACAGAAAGAGGGAGGGAGAGAAGTGGAGCGGGAGACCAAGAAGAAGAATGAATTAGACAGTGAGGTAGATATGGAGAGAGTGAGGGAGAGAGAGAAAGGGAGGGCTGGGCCAGCACCGGACTGCTGAATCATGGCGTATCCTTCAAATACTGGCAGAGCCCTGGGCAGACACATAACTGCTGCTCCAGCCCCATTTCAGGAACCGGCCCACATGCGCGCCCATTAGCCTCTCCCATTGCACAGTGAGGGTGACATCACCCCCTGCTGGTGTGGAGGATTATAATCCGAATGAGTGATGGACCAGGTGGAATTCTAGAGAGATATGTAACGGGTACAAAACGCATGTGCAGACTGCACCATGTACAGGAGTCACACGCAGGTACAGCTGGAAAACCAGGCTGCGCTTCTTTGGGGAATTCAGCCAAATACTCAACACAGCAGTCAACGGAAACAGCTGCAGCGACTGGACCTGTTAGTGCATTTCCATTTCCTGCTAATTACATTATAATGAACTTGACAGAATTATATAAGATTTTAGGAAGTGTAATTGTGCTTAGAGATTATTGGGATGGGCATGGGTGTAAAGTATGGTGAGGATGGGGGGTGGTTGTGATTGGGGACCTCAACCAACCCCCCCCCCACCAAATAATTTCATGGAAACCACTAAAACTATATTAACAAAAGCCTGAATTATATCCATGTTTCTTAACAAATAAATAAACACACACACAAACAAAAAAAGAAATAAAAGGTTATTTTCAAAAGTACACAAGCAAATGGAGTTTATGCTCCGCCCCCTGTGGACCCGCCTTATTCAGATTTGCCTTCTCTGGCCCTAAATGGACTGAGATTTTAGTGAGCGGTTCCACAGTCATGGAATTTGCTGCCTTTAAAGCGCAATCTTGCTTCACAATGAAATCTGTCCCCGGATAACTGGCATAATTCAATGTTGCGGTTCACTGCTAAAAACATGATATTTCAGTGTCTCCATCTCAGCCATCAAGGTTGTTCGAGTGTTGGCGGTGGGGGCCAGTGCCAGACCAAAATGATATCTGACACTGCCCCCATGCTTACACTTTACAGCAAATCTGCTTGTGAGCCATTCCAAGCCATCAATTATTGATGGTCTCCGGTTTCCGTTTGCGGTTGGAGGGGTGGGGGGTGGTTGATGCAGGGCAGAAACAGACGGAGATGGAGAAGAGCTCGGACACCGCGGAGGGCGGCCAGGCGCAGGAGCAGCATTGCGGGCACCGGTGAGAACATGCTGGCTGACCTGTGTTTGCAGAGTTGGAGGGTTAGGGTTAGTACCTTAACAAGATCCATTCCTTCACCTGTAACCTACAGATGACCCCCACATCACAGACAAAGAGTGGATGGCGGGAATGGCACTTGAGCAGAGCAGCAACTAGTTAGATTCTGTCTCAAATGACAGGGGATAGATAGGGGGTGCACACTTAAGTTGACAGGGCAGCAGAGCTGATAGAGAAAGACCTTTGACTAACTGCATGCTCTTCAGTGCCAGGGTTTAAAGATACTCCTGGTAGAGGTTCTATCTCAGGTCTGTGTCACCTGAGACATTCTGCTGGAAGGGGCAAAGCGTCCGTCTGATCTTATGATCCCTTTCGACATTTCGTGACACTTTATTTCTGCATTTCTTCCTTGCATCAACAACAACAAATAACAACATGCACATGCCTAGTGAGGAGGCAGCACCACATGGGAGCTCATGTCAGCAATGCCCGTACCCTGCTAGTGAAGACTGCCCTCCTCAGGAGCACCTGGATCTCCATGGAGCGCATCTGGAAGGCCAGGTGAGAACCACAGCTAATCACAGCCCTTTGCTCAGCATCATCAGCGCAGAGCCAATCACCTCTTGCTTTCTTTTATTCACTACCATTGGACGTTACCAGTGTTCGCATCTCCTTGCTGTTTTGATATACTGCTTCTCTTTCAGGCTAAGGAAGTTCCGGATGAGCCCCAGCACCTTAATATCAGGCCTGGTTATGTCCCGCAATGCTTTTCAACACCACCAGGTGGCCTTTCAACCCACATTGCCCATCAGTTCACAGGTGTGCCATGCAATATTCTTTATTGTTTTCTTTTGTTTTCTACTTGCGAAAATTTTGCATAAAATTTAGTAGCAATAAAAAACATGATAACAAGCGCTGAACACCCTTATCATTCTTTGACTTTGACCCTGGGGGCCCCCCTGCAGGACACAGAATGGTGCCCTGCTGGTACTGTATGAAGTCGCTTCCCCCAGATGAGCCATCAGGAAGCCAGGTGACTCTTCCGAGGGTGTTGAAGAAAATACCATCTTGGTTGCACTATACCTGTATGCATAGTTGCCATCTCAAGTCACTGACATCAATACACTCACCAGGGACTGCAGGGTATAATATAATATTGCCATTTAACTCTGCTTCCGAGCTTCAGATAAGCCTCAATTTACGAGAAATGTTTTTCCTGACAAAATAGGATTATCGCAGAATACAGGGATAGCCAAACAAGTGAGATAGGTTCGCCTGACATTTAATGAACTCACTGTCATTATACGCTTCTAAAGCTGATTAATTGACATCTCCATCCCTGAAATTATATACTGCTTGCATTTCTAACTAGCTATTCATTAGAAGCAAAGCCTAGCTACCCTTATGCCTAGTCAGCTCCTTGATAGCACATATTTTTGTAATGTGTTATTTGCCTTACTTGTATTTATACCTAATTTGTATGCAGTTTTGGACAAAAGTGTCTGCTAAATGAAAATAAGTGTAAATTGTAATTTTGGTCTTTTCATCCCCTAGTCAGTGAATGACGCTCCACTAGCACCCCCTAGAGGTCAGCGTGTGCACTACCAGCAGGATCCCAGACCCCACTTTGGGATAGCCTGCTCCTCCCGCTCGACAGCTCTCCCACTGTGGGGCAATGAGGGGCTGCGGGATAGAGGGGGGGCTGGGGGGCAGGAGGAGACAGCTGCCATGTGTCCCCACTGTCACCTGGCTCTACCAATAGATACACTGCGATGGCATGAGGTATGGCATGAAATATGGAGGTAAGGTGGGCATAGCCAAGGCCTGTATAGCACCCCCTGCTGGCCAGCTCGGGCTTCCTTTGATATTGCAGCCAGGAAGTGGATGGAGTACTTAAGAAACTACACTGTGAGAAAAAGCTACGTGGCCATATGAGGGGAATTGCTGATGTACCTTTGAATTAGGGAATAGACCTGAATTACTGCAGTGGAAGGTTCAGAACTGTAAAAGAAAAAAACAGTGGCTATCACAGACAAAATAAGTAATTTTCCCTTTTATTAGTACTGTTTTAGAATGTTTCCAAACTGTAGCTTCAGTAAAATTTTGGGATAGATTCAAGGTTCTATTTCGACTCATTCAGACTGCACCTTAAAAAGCACAGCAGAGATATTTCTAATCTGATCCCTCTTGTTCGATTCCAGGCAAAATGTCTGCTTTTTCAGGGGTGGAGAGTCTGTGCAGTTAGCAAACTGCATCAAGGCAACAGAGACAAAAGTGCATCTGGCTGTGTGAAGACATTTACTAAGGAGCAGTAACTGCCCCGGGTGGAACACGCTAAATGACGAATCCCCCACATATTAAAAAATATCTGCTGCGTTATCTGTTACATACCTAATGTAAGTACCAGTTGTGAGACTTTTGTGGATAACTGCCCTGGCCAAGTTTTTAAATAAACAGAAATTTATAAATCGATGCTAATGGCTTATTAAATGTGTGAAAAAGAAATACATTCACAGTAAATTATTATTTTACACTGATATGACTAACACAAGCCATATCTTCAAATATAACTTTATCATTTAATTTGATTTGAAAATACTGAAATGGCTTATTCATCTGGCCGTTAGGGGGCCTCTGCTCATACCGCCGACTGCTTGCGAAATTAACCGAGTCAGAAGCGTTTTATGGGGCTTTTAAATAGTAATACCTGCATATTAATTGTGAAAATGTAAATAAATTTCATTTCATTATTCTCAAACATTAATTACGATGTATCACTGATCGCAGGGCACAAAGAGAAAAATTGCACCTCGTTACATAACTTTTGTCTTTAAATTTAAAATTAACTTTTTAAATTTAAATATTCCCAGACTTTATCCTAAAACAAGTACAAAACATGCCGTTCCCAATTACTTATACAATTGATTACTTGCAAACTTCAAATATCCAATTAGATTTGAGATTTAATTAAATGCTTTAATAATTATATTACCGGCCAGTTAATGGTGTATTTCTTTATCGGACAGCTAAACACAAATGAATTGTCCAGCTATCAAGCTATGCACATGCATAAAATAATCATGACACGTTTCGGAAAAGAGAAAAGTTTTACAAAGCTCATTGCAAAAACGGCCTAGTGTATTTCACGATTAATCTGATGCTTTAAACTGATGGAAGAAAATAATTATTTCTCAATCAAGCCATTTGTAATAATAGTTTTTCCTCGAATAGGTTCCAGGGTCACTAGTGACTCGACAGTGGACAGGCGGTGGGGAAGATGATCAGAACTTTACATATGATTATAGTTTATACGACTGATCGTACGTTTCCATGAATCACAAACCATCTTCTCTTAGCCAATCATGTTCGCCCATGTCTTCGGTGTCCCCGCCCAAGATCACCACGCGATTGTATGACCCAGCTGCTACATTGTTCTTCGAGAATGCCCTTTAGTTGATCTCATACGTCTGCGTCGTCCAGTGACTTGAGAGTGTATCCGGCGTGTGGCCAATCAAAACGATTTCGGCGGGGCATTCTTGGCCAATGAAAGACCGCAGCGCGAGGTTTCCCGGTTACCCCGGATTGATTCCATTGGATTCTCTTGCAAGTGCGGCGATATCATTGGTCGTTTGGGCTAATCAATAGGAAACGCATCAAATATACCAGAACAAACGAGCATGGACCGATGCCCCCAGTTGCAAGACATCGTTTTCTTATTTAATATTCATGAGCTTCTGCGGCTGCGGATGGAACTGTGCTTCGTCAGTCTGTAGCTGGCGCGATTGGCTCGCGGCTTGGATTTGTGCCATTGTTCGCTTAAAACAGTTGCTGCTTGACACAGCTGCTACTAATAAATCATAATGTCGTCCTTGTGGAAGCCTTTCTCTGTGTCAGAGGGGCCGTGCAGTAGCTTGGAGCCCAGGCGAGGATGCTCTGAGCCGGCGCGTTTCCGCACGCAGAACCCGAACAAGCGCCTGGGTGCTGAGTCCACGGGGGTGGTGTCTAGGTGTTGTCTGCCGGGTGGGACCCGTCTGGGTCCCCCTAGGAGGGTGATTTCGGCCGCGGCGATCGGAGGAAAAAAGATAACACACCCAGGGAAGGCGATTTTGGCAGGTACTGGAGCGACGCATCACCCGTCTGGGTGTTTTAGGGATTTTACTCCTAAGTCAAAGGCGAATTATGGGGTGGGCGTCAGCTACTGGCCAGTTCTGAGTATGTTGTGTTGCCTGATTTGCTTTAATTTATTGTAGTGGGCAAATAGTTAATGGCAGCAAAACCCCTGCACTGAAGATAAAGGACATGCAATGTGGTGGTCATCTCAGCCCCATCTGATTGTTTGTGTCTAAAGGCGCTTCAGGTTTACATATAGCTGGGCTGGTTTGTCCCACTGTAGAACTGGGGGTTGGGAACTCTCGGGGACCGACAGTCTCATATCTGCTTTAAGTTACGTTAGCAGTGCAATATTCGAGTCGATGCGGCAGAAATCAAACTTTCAAAGCGGGGATTTACGGGACTGTTGGGCATCTCGTTCTCCTTTTATGAGGTTTATTAAAAATACCCATACATGCAAATCGACAGACATGACAAATGTTTTCAATTGTGTATACTATCAAAACTTGTGCGATGGTATACACTTTTATGCAGAATGCGTTCCTGTTCATATGAGCCAGGTCTTCTCTTGCCAGTGAGCTGACAGTTAAGCAGCTTGTGATCCGAATCTGTGAAACTGATAATCATGTGTAACATAATTGTGGGAATAAGTCCCAAATTCAAGTAATTTCGTGATACAGATAAACAATTTTTTTTTTTGTACCAATGGGAGACTTAAATGTATACTAACAGTTTTATACGTTTTCCTGTGATTGCAGGTGGTATTGCAGGGGGCATTGAGATCTGCATAACCTTTCCCACAGAGTATGTGAAGACGCAACTTCAGCTGGATGAGAGAGCCAATCCTCCAAGATATAGGGGCATAGGTGAGGCCAGAACAGGTGGCTGATCATTGGTGGTCTACCTGGCTTATATTGACACTACACTATTGGTGTGTGGCTGTCACTTTAATTAGTTTTAGTGTGTATTTGGTGTGTATGTGTGCTAAGGTGGTGTGTCTTACACCCAGGTGACTGTGTGAGACTAACCGTGCAGGATCATGGTCTCCGGGGGCTCTATCGAGGCCTGAGTTCCCTGCTTTATGGGTCCATCCCCAAATCCGCCGTCCGGTAGGGATTCAACCTTGCAAACACACACAAGCATTCATACTCATCACTGGGGGAGTATAGCAATGAGTGAGGTAATAATATTGCAGCTTTAAGTCCTCTGTCACTGGGGGAGTATAGCAGTGAGTGTGGTGGTAATACTGCAGCTTTAAGTCCCCTATAACTGGGATAGAGTTCTCCAATCCAGCAATATAGTTATTTCAGGATTGTTGAATGTTAGTCTTCATAAATACTGAATCAATACTATCTCAATACTATCTTGCTTTAATTATTTTGTACTCATTTTAATGATCATTGTGCTATTATTTTAACATGCTGCAATGTTACTGCCACACACAAGACTGCGAGGTAAATAATGGGCAAACAAGCTGAAAGACTAAAGCACGCTGCTCCGCAGGCATGCGGAGGAATTAATGTATGTATCGCCCAATGCTTTTTTGTTTAATTTTAGTTTAGTGTAAATTTTTTATTGAATTGTATTATTATTATGAATCTTTAGACTGATATTTTAAAATTGTGCTGGATGTTTAAATGCTTGATCCAAGAGCTTTTACTGTGGCTTAACTCCTCCAGGTATGAGTGGATCTTGAAATGAAACCAATCCCAGATTGTATGATGCAGAGAAACCTAAAATGAAACCTGTAGGAGGTTGGCTTTTGAGGGGGCGTGGGTGTGGTGACCAGCGAATCCATGTCAGGGGGACCCTGTGAGCTACGTTAAAACCCAGAGGCTCCCATGTTCGCCTAAATTGTTTGGTTCATCTTGTACTTTTACTGTTTTTTTTCATTGATTGAAAGACTCATCCAGCAGGTTCACATTAGCATTAGTGACACATGCCTGATTATGGGAGACTGACCAATCAGCACACAGCAAGAACTCGGTGCTTAAGTGAAATCTGGGCCAGTTTAATTGAACTAGTGTCCCGTCTGACACGGATTAGGTAGTTACCCTGGGTGTGGGCTCTTGTCACATGATCACACCATGCCCTCATGCTCCTTCCCAGGTTTGGCACATTCGAGCTGCTCAGTAACCCCCTGCGAGATGCCAATGGCCGCCTGGACAACACCCGCAGCCTGGTATGTGGGCTCGGGGCAGGCGTGGCTGAGGCCATCTTGGTGGTCTGCCCCATGGAAACACTTAAGGTGAGCAGCCGTTCCCTGGAGGCCCTGGCTGGATCAGAACCAGAAGCAGAACATCCACAAATAACATGGATGTCACCTCTAGGCTTCCGTACTAGATGCCCTTCCAGCCATCTTGAAAATCCAAACAGGACCAGGAGACATGAAGCAACACAGCCAGAGGTCAACACACTCAACACTCACTCCAGATGACATTGATTTTGTGCCAAGTATGCGGGCATGACTCCTGCTACATTCATACAGGGAGCAATTAGCGCACACAGCAGCAGACCCAGTATGGCATATTGCTGTCGCACCATCTATAGAGGCCTCACCCTGAAGATCTCCTTCACCATGACAGCTTCTCACCAGCTCCTTCCTGGTCACGTCTCGTTGCAGCTGCTGCAGTGACCGAGGCCTTAAACATTGTCCCTTCGGATGTCCCCAGCCGTATTTGGCACAGGGGTCCAGACTTGAACCACAGAGCAAAAAAGAAAATGTTTATGTGCAATATATCTATTTCCTGTTTACCATTAATACTTTTATGCAAATAAAGAGTAACACAATAAAAACTAGTAAGAATTCCTTCTGTTCTCCAAAAAGTTACTGATGTGTTGTTGGATGGCTAGACGAACACCGCTTTTGGATAGTTAAGTCAAAGTATTGATTAGCCAAGTAAGGTATGCAAATGGTGGAGTTTACAAGTACATAGGTGTATTGGATGGTTGCTGCAAACACTGGGTTGGTTTTGAAGTGGCTGAGCTGATACAGTTTGACAGACATAAAGTAAGTTTTACACCAACATATGAATATCATTTAAACGTCATTCTCTTTAACAGCCTAACATTTTACAACTCTGAAGCTCCAGCCAAAAAGCTCCCTGCAAACCCAGACCCCTCATCTGGGTCATCCTGGTCCATTTGGCTTCTGCCCCAGGCGCCAAATCTAGCTTATCACCCAGTGCAGATCAGTTCATGGCTCCGCTCACCTAGATGTCCGAAACGCATCACCCCAAAGCATAATACAGATCTATAATTATAATAATGACAGTAAATGCATCGCTTCTGCTTTTTTATGCCTGTTTTAGGTGAAGCTCATTCATGATCAGTGCTCTCTGCAGCCTCGTTACCGAGGGTTTTTCCATGGGGTACGAGAGATCATCAGGGACCAGGGTAAGGCAGAGTACTGTTCTCTATGTGCTTACCCTTCAAATTCTTTGTAGGGGTCTGTCAGAGTGATGAATTGCAGCAGCGCGAATACTGACGTCCTGTTTCATATTAATGACATTTCTGCATATCCGGATCCTTGTTTTATTGAGTTTTAATTTATTCATACAGCCCCAGTCTGTTAGTGTCAGTTACCAGTACTTATTTTAATTATGTATGTATGAGTTGAACTTTTAGTCTGAAGGTTGTGGGTTCAGTTCCCAACAGGTCACCTGTATAGGCAGCTCTTGAACTTATTTCTTTATATTTGTTTGTGTGCAGGGGTGCGTGGAACCTACCAGGGCCTGACCGCCACTCTGCTGAAACAGGGTTCCAACCAGGCTATTCGATTCTACGTGATGACCTCACTCCGGAACTGGTACAAAGGTGAGTGGGCCAAGGACGGAGGATGGGACCCTGCACTTCCTGTAAGAAATTCAAGCAAAAACAAAGGAGTTTTAGACCACTCTGATGGGAGGACAGACCTCTAAACATGGGGAGCTGGGGGCGCAGGTAAGGGACTATGATCTGAACGTTGATATATTTTTTTGAAGTCATATTATTAGCCTGTTGCATCCTTTTTAGAAGTTCACGTAGGTTTACTTGATGTTTTTAAACCTGGTCCTTGGACAGCCACAGATAGTCCTCACTTCTGCTCCCACCCCACTCTCTGCTAGAGCAGAAGCATGGACTGTCTGTGGATCCCCAAGCACCAGATTGGGAAACACTGGGTTTACTGAATGACATGATCTTTAAGTGTGTGAGTGAAGATCACTGGGACATTTCTTGTTACGGAGTGTCACCCTGCCTGCTGCCCCCTAGGCGATGACCCCCGGCGTGAGATGCACCCAGTGGTGACGGCGGCATTTGGGGCACTAGCGGGGGCTGCCAGTGTTTTTGGGAACACACCTCTTGATGTGGTGAAGACAAGGATGCAGGTCTGTGTCTGTCTGTGTTATTTTTAACCCCAAAGAGGGCGTCAATCGCAGACTAATCTGGGTGTTTTTACGCCCTTTCCTGCATTAGCCGGTATATGTTTGTGACCTGTTATGTGTAAAGGTGCTCTCTGTTTCAGGGATTGGAGGCTCACCGCTACCGTAACACCGTTGACTGTGCCTTTCAGATCCTGCGCAACGAAGGTCCACAAGCGTGAGTGTCTCAGAGCCCCCCCCCCCCCCCCGGATGTAGCTCCTACCTAATGCATCTGCATGGACAGTAAAAGTAGCATGCTGTGACTAACCGGAATACCATACTTAGCATGCTAATGCCAAAGGCTATTCAAAACCAGTGTTTACGGAAAGTCTTGCATCGCTTGTTTTAATTCGCTAAAACTGTTGCAAATTTATAGATTTCATAACAAAAGTCAAATAACAAGTAATGTTTAACTGCACCTCAGCACATTTTCTTCTTGTCATAATTATTATTTTTTGATTGCTTCACTCAGTTATGTTATTGCCCTTTTTATATTAATTGCAATTCTATTCATTGGCAGATACTAAAATGCAAAGGTGTTACTAATTAAAAAGCACCCAATGAAACTGCTTGTCAACAAACTTTTTAACTCTGAATATCTCCTTTAGTAACAATAATAATAATCGATACTTTTTTAATCCCCATGGGAAACTGTCTTTACACCTCCCTCAACTTGCTCTTTGTGGAGTAAGTTGTCCGCGAAGGGCAGCCACCCGTAGCGGCGCCCAGGGTTTTTTGTAAACGAATGAACTAATGATTTTTGTTATAAAGCCAATTAATTTGAAATATTTCTATTGAATTCTTTTGTGAGAACAGTACACCCGTATAACCCGTGATCTGTTCTCTGTCTCGTGACTTTACCACTGCCTTCACATAGCTCCTGTCGCCGCCCTGTAGGTTCTACAAGGGCACAGTCCCACGACTGGGTCGGGTGTGTCTGGACGTGGCCATTGTCTTCGTCATCTACGAGGAAGTCGTCAAGATGCTCAACGATGTCTGGAAAACGGACTGAAGGATGCGGAGGCAGAGGGATGGAGTAGACGTAGAAATGCAGGCCACACTCACAAGCTTCTAACGCACAAGATGATTTTTTTTTTCTACTGGTCAACAAAGGGATTTGTGGGAAAACTCTGGTATTTTGATCTGTTCACTGTTGATTGGTCGGACTTTGGTCCAATGCAGACGACATGTCAAAGGGTGTGAATACCAGCAGTGCATTGCACTTTTTCTTCGGAGTTTACTGCCTTGCTGTAGGATAGCTGTTTAACAAGGTTGCCGGTCATAGTAGCACGAGCCAGTTTGACACTAATTAGTGTACAGACTTGTATTCCTACCTTAGAGCTGAGTCATTTTGCTTTATGTTGGAAACAGGATTATGGGAATGGCCTTTCACCAAGTTTATTTTTGAATTATCGATTCATAATCACCCTAAAGTTTTAGTATCCTCTCTTGGTTCTCGTGGCCTGAGGTGTATGAACATCTTTGTAGATGAGCACTTAATCACAAGGAGAAATTCAACTAATTTCACTAATTGAACTAAATTAGCTATTGGCACGGAATTGATCAGCATAGGGAGGGCTGGGAAAAGTGGAGCAGATCTCAGTCTAGAGGCAAGGATTTCATGCTGCTCCTACGCCAAACCGGTCCCTGAAGCTGGGCTGGAGAGAGGCGTGTTCAGTAGAGGTGGCTCAGAATCACTACTGTTCCAGTCCGGCTAAGCACTTAGTTCTGAGAAACCAGGATTAAATTATAGCGACGCGAGCTTGAATTTAAGTTTGATTTTTTTGTGGCTGACACACTGTTAGATCTGTATTCCCATTTTTGTACAAAATTTTGTTTGCTTCAGCTGTTGCTATTTTGGCACTGTAACATTTACATTCCTGCTTATGCTGCCATTTTCATCGGGGGGGTCTATATGTGGTGTAGAATTGTGCCCAGTGCTCTTAATTCCTGAAGTGGAGTGACATACCTACTGCACTAGACATCCAAAGCCTCTGGTAGGCAGCATTGTCACGCTCAAGGTGACCTGGTGCCCTTTACTGGCTCGGCTGTCCAGACGTGCCAAACGCAGGGACTGTTTTTCTTCGCCTTGTTTCAAGATGGTTTTTGCTACAAAATGCCACAATGTGTCCCATAACTGGCTTCTGTCTCTCACATCCTCCCTACATGTCACCAGTTAAACTTGATTCTGGGGTGGGATTTTAGAACAAGATTAAATATTTATTAATAAACTGAGCTCCCTTTTGTTTTTCTCCTCAGTCTGTTCATAGTTTGGTCCAACAACCCAGCAAAAGGGGGATTCAGACTTAAAGGTGGAGAGAGACCTCTTTGAAGTACGAGTCACAGGCATCCCCCTAATTAACAGCAGAAACAAGGATCACAGATATCAAGCTAATTACAATGAAAGTCACCATCAGGATGTTCAGTTGGTAACATTTAATATTTCATAGCTTAATGTCTTGCACGTATTTCAGCATCTCTGCCGAAGTGGAATCGGACATGTGACATTAGTACTAGCGTACTAAAATAAGCCTCTATACATTCCTGCACACCACAAGACGACGCTTCCTGGCCTTTGACAGCACTGCAGCACTGGACCACCATGATGAGTAGAGCAGTGGATTGTGGGTAATCAGTCTGGTTGAGGCTATTTCCGCCTCCTAGCTGGCAGAAGGCAAAAGCGACAGCCCATCTCACAGTGAACATGGCTACCTCCTCCAGCTGAGAGAGTATGAGGAAGGAAAGCAGAGTGTCAGTCCGGTCATCACATCGCTTGTCGAAAGACACGGGAGACGCGGTAAGACTCACATCCGCAGACACTTGTCCTTTCCCCCACTGGCAACCCGCTGCCCGTCTGGACTCCAGTCGACTGCGAACACCTGTGACCGTATATGAAATGAAACGGAGTATGTCGTGATGAAATATTCCACGGGTTACCATGGCAGATGGTGTTAGTCCCGCAGGTTCCCTCTCACCTCATCAGCATGGCCGGGCAGATCCACACTCAGTTTGCCCATCTTGATGTCCCACACCTTCAGGGTGCTGTCGCTGCTGCCGCTCACCAGGAGGCGGCTGTCTGCCGACCAGGCCACCTGGTACACCGAACCCACGTGGCCCCGCAGAGAGCTGAGGTACCTGGGGGTGCCGGCGTGGTAGGAGTGCACAGCCACGGCAGTTTTGACAGGTACCATCAACATATATTTTTTTCAAATTCCACAACAATCCGCTGACCTCTGAGCCTCTTGCCGAATCATCTACATCATTGTAGTAATAATGTCTTCAGTTCTAGTGCCTTCAGTTAAAAATTGCCCAAGACACGTCGGACGGATACCGATAGCTTGAATTTTAATAAACATCCAACGATTTCAAATAAGAGACTGAACATTTTTTGTGTCACTTTTGATTGTGGGACTAAGTTTATAGATTATTATAAAAAACAACAAATGGAAGTATTAGAATACTCCCCCTTTTTTGTTTAGTCTATTTCTTTCCGAAACACTGAGATCATGGCAACCCCCCCCCGCCCGCCACCTACTTGCCCGTTTTGCCGTCCCAGATCTTGATGGACTTGTCGAAGGAGGCACTGGCCAGCAGACGGGTGTCAGGAGAGAACAGCACCTGATTGACAAGGGCGTGGTGCCCCGTCATCCGTGCCACTGGCTTCTTGTCCTCCGCCGGGTTCCACAGGTACAGTGTGAAGTCATCAGAGCCAGACACGAGTCGCTCTGGGCCGTCGCCCTGGAAACGGCAACACGGACATGAGGCCGTCATGGCCCCAGGCTCACAGGGACGTTCATGAAAGCTAAAACTATAAAAGAACGTTTTCATAAACTGAAATAAAATTATATGAAAATTAAATCAAAGCACTATAACTAAAGGAAAACTATAAAAATTCTGAAACTAACTGAAAATAAACTTCAAATGCTTTTCGTTACCAGTTTAAAACATTTAGATAAAGTTAGGAATTGTATCTTTAATTAATAAAGATAATTAATTAATTCCTGGAACACCTTTTGCCTATTTTGAGGACTTGAGTACATAATGTGCATTACGTATTTGTGTAGGATTCTCTATAGAACGGATACATAAAACAGCTTTGCAACTTTCAGTTGAAATTAAATTGTAAAGTGTAATCAGACAAGCCAAAAAAGATGCTTATAAGTGAGATGGCAGACCACGCCATTGTAAACACTTTTAGAAACTTATAAAAAGTTTTAGAGTGTTAATGAATCCCGGCTCTTCCTCAGTATGTATGGGCACCATGTCTTTTGCAATACACACTGCGATAGCGATTATCACCTTCCACCGTGCCCCATTCTTATCATATGGCACACAGTTCGAAATCATGTCAGGGACGGTTGCTTGCTTAACTTTGGATGTTGTGCTGGTGCTGCGGGTATTTTCATTTCACTGGGAGCTGCACTTCTCCCACTCCGCTGTGTGTCTCTGCTTTAGGTGCTGGAGTAAATTTGTTGTGCTGCTTCCTTTGATTGCAACTTTGCAACTAGGACTTGTTTGGTCTGTGTCTGACGACGCAAAACCGAACCATTGCCATGTTGTTTTTGAATCCCCTACAGTGTTTGGGTGCCGCGCATTAGTTCCGCTTTTGGCGCTTGCGTGTAAAATAAGTAACAAAATCGATTTTCATAAAAACACACTGTCCTGAACTGTAAATTTGAATTAATCGAAAATCGATATATCGCCCACCTCTACTTGGAACTCAACTCGCCCATTCCTGCTAAAACTTGTTTGGGTCGAGATGCGTTCAACTCTACCGATTCAGACCTCGAACGGGTCAGTTAACTAAAATATAGCTGTAACTTAACCGAAAACTCGGAACATGACAAACAAAACCGATGAAAACTGGAAATTACGTGAAAATAAAAACATGTGCACACGCTTACCTTCACTGTATTGTATCTCTGTAAGGCTTTGTCCTTCACTTCTTCCACTGCAGGAGAAAAAAATATACACGAAAAAGAAATTAATATACAAAATGCAGAAAACACTTTACGTATGTGAATTGTAATCAAATGCTAGCTTTCTTCACAAGGGGGCAAAACTTACATGATCCGGTAATATCCTGGAGGTTCACGGTTGCAGTGGCCGGCTCGAACGCCCCTGTCCGTAGGGCGTAGTCTGTACTCAGGGCCAGAGTGTTAACCCAGTGTGCATGGCCTTGTAGAGTACGACACTGCACGCCCTGAAAGATACAGCAAGACGGTGGCTGTTTATCAATATGCTTTCTTGACCGTTCCTGTGCTCTCATACTCATTTGACGTTGTCTTCCATCACTGAAGACCAGTTCCAATACTCAGGAACAGAAGTATGGAGAACAGCAAAAATCCCCAGATGTTGTTCTTGCCTCACCACAAATACCAAGGATGCATCGGTTGCATCCTCAGCAATGACAACAATCCCATGATTCACTGTGTCCCAAGTTCATTCTTGGGAGATAAGTTAGCACACCGCTCTTGCCAAGAACACATATACACTCACCTAAAGGATTATTAGGAACACCATACTAATACGGTGTTTGACCCTTTTTGCCTTCAGAACTGCCTTAATTCTATGTGACATTGATTCAACAAGGTGCTGAAAGCATTCTTTAGAAATGTTGACCCATATTGATAGGATAGCATCTTGCAGTT